>CM067090.1:36333659-36978659 GCA_034008185.1 Gorsachius magnificus | reverse complement strand
AAGTCACCTGGATAAAATTGGGAACACTCCCTGACCGATCAGGAACAGACTGAGACTGGAAACCAGTTGCCTTGATGCCTTGCTCTAACCACTAGACGACCCACCCTGTATGAGCAAACGGAATAAAATTTGAAAGAAAACAAAAATCTGACTTGAAAAATGTGTTCCGCATAGAACCAGAATGTTCAGCGGAGAAAAAAGGATGCAGTCCAAAGTTTTACTTCCAGGCAAACATTTCAAAATGGACTTATAATGTACCCTTTCATTTAGATTTTATATGAAGGTTTTACTTGAACTTGTAATGAAGATGGAAAAATCCGAGGTTACCATGGCTACTGGCACTTTGCCTAATACACTCAAATCTTTTTCCCCTAATAAAATAGATTTCAGAACCCCCCCCTATAAAAAGGGAAGAGTTAAAGACCCTATAAACAACTGTAGAACGAAGAATATTATTCCATGTAAAGCAGGTTCTGAACATCATGGCGAGGTAAGTAGGTTTTCTCCTCCCCCATTAGGTCTCCAAACCCCCGAGTCCTGCTCTAGATGGTCCTGCTGATAACTAGGAAACTGCCAGGAGTAAGAAAATTCGGTGGTGGTGAGCAAAGTGCCGGATAATTCTTTCTGGGATGTTCTCCTCTTGGTTGGAAATGCATCTACCTTGTCATGTCGGAAGAAACTTGGTTATTTTGGATCCTCTGACAGTCTGCAGCTCCATCCCAGTGGTGATGGACCCTCTTGGGCAGGCATTTCAGCCGTGCAAGGTTCTTCTCAGCACTCGTGCCAGCAAAACTCAAGATCGCTCAGGGTCCCCAGTACTGTACAGCAGTTGCTCCTGGTGAGATGATGCTTTTTTGACCTCAATCAAGCACTGGACTTGATATCTTGTTTGGTTAGCATGTATGTTTTTATGGTCTGGGTCTTGGCTGGGAGACGAGCTAGTCCGAGGCCTGATGCACACCTTGGATGTTGCAGGCAGAAAGCAGCTGGAAAGGGGCAGAAAAGGCGCCTTGCAGCCATCTCCTCCTGGCTGTTGGTAGCTCCCTGGCTAAGCTGGGACACTTGGATTGAGCAATGCTCCTCTTTAGCTTTGGCTGCTGCTTCTTCCATATGTCCCTGCAAGGATGGGTTCTTCATTCGTGGGAGCAGAGAGGGCTCTGGCCGGTCCCTTGTCCTTTGCAGGGTGGTTGTCTCGTTTGCATGATGAATTCAGGTGAAACTGGGGCTTTTGTAGCTTTTGTCCTTGCAATTTCCCCTGGAGATCTTGGTAGGACCTGATTTGGGCTGTGCAGGAAAGAAGTGGGGCTTTGAGGTCTTCTCAGAGGAGATAGAGTGTGCTGAAGTTTCGGAGATGGATGGATGGAGTGCGTGCACACAGAAATCCCTAGGGCTGGTCAAAAAGCAGTTGTGATGTTCATGTGGGTAGGAGACAGCACAGACCATGGAGGTGCACGATAAACCCCCATGGACTCTACTGGCTCTGCTGGTGGGGTGGAGGGAGCAGCTGATGTTCTTGCTCTCCTCAGGCTTTCGGGGGATCCTTTTAATGCAACAGCTCTTTGGCTTTTAAAAGTGGTGGCTGTCTGCCAGCCCGATTTATTTTAAACATGTGTTTCTGATTTGAAAATGTCCAGATCTCGAAATCTTTAATCTTCTCACACCTAGGGATTTTTTGTTTTGTTTTGTTTTTGTGAAAGGCTGAACCACATGCACAGGATGACGGTTAAAAAGCAATACAGACTGGTTAAAAAAAAAAAAAAAAAAAAAAAAAAGAGAAACAGTACAAACCTAAAAAAAAAAAAATCCAGCTGGTGTTCTTCCATTATCAAAGCAAGATAGGGCATGGAGATCCACGGATGCCAACAAATAAGGCTTTTGTTTGTCTCGCCACCATGATCGCTGATGGAACTCCCTGAACTTAGTGCTGGAAAAGATCCTAATAGATCCCTCCCAGATGAAAAAAAAAACCAACCCTGTAGTATGTGCAAGGCTGAAACAGGTTGTCTTCCCATATGCTTAAATCCAATCCAGTTCTGGCGTAAAACAAGAACGGGGTCCCCTCACCGCCGAGGGCTCAGCAGGGCAGGAAGGCTTTCCTCCTTGACCTGGGATTTGAGAAGGTCACTTGATCTTCCCCGCGTCTGCCACGGAGGCGGAGAGGAGAGGAGGTCAGGTCAGCCTGGGAAACCTCTCCTGGGGAGGGGACAGGAAGGACTCGGACATGAATCACCCGGAGGACTTCAAAGGAGGTTCCTCCCCTCCCAGTGCAGGAGGAACAGCTCGGGATGAGCCCTGCCCCACGCCGAGAGAGTCCCCAGGACGTTTCGCATTAGTAGCATGTGATGGAAATCAAAACTGACAGATTTAAAATGTGCAAGGGGAAAAAACTTTTTTATAGCAACCTACAATTAACGTGTGGCTCAGAGGGCCTATATATACAAACGCCTAACCGAAGACACTTGCTGCAGAGAGATGTTTTTTTCAGGCATGTGGCTTATTTAAGATCTAAACAAGCGATTAAACTTTTAGCTCTGCAGAAACGCTCATCACTTGCCAGGCTCCCCTGGGAGGGCTACCGGCGGCTTCGGCCGGACCAACGTTAGCAATTGCAAAGCCAGTTGACCAAGCGCCGTTGCAGGCTCCCTCCTGCCACGCTTTCACGCTTGCTTGCACGCTGCTCCTTGCACCCCTGTAGCCTCTGGTGCAAATGTCTGGGCAGAACGGAGGTTCATTCAACACACGTCTGGTAGATGGTGGCTTCTGTTCACCACATCCAGAATCATAGAATCGTTGGAAAAGACCTTTGAGATCATCAAGTCCAACCGTTCCCCTAACCCTGCCATCCCACCGCTAAACCCTGTCCCTAAGCACCTCATCTATCCTTCTTTTAAATCCCTCCAGGGATGAAGACTCGACCACCTCCCTGGGCAGCCCATTCCAGAGCCTGAAACATCCCCTGCGGTCCCTGAGGCAGCATCGCAGTGTCCTGCCACCGCCGCCAGTCGGTAGAGAGAGATGCTGAGGGAGGATAAGCCTGAGGAGCTGTTGTACCTTTGGTGGTGCAGCCCATGCGAACGCCAGCATCTTCCCCGTACACGTCCCGGGGGTGGCGTGCCATGAGAAACAGGGGTGGGAGGAGAGAGCCGTGTCCCCGTCCCCCCCAACGACACACGTGTGGGTTGGGGCTGCTGCCTCTTCCTCCTCCGCATTCCACCACGGCTCTTCTCGGAGGAGAAGGGCTTTTAGATGCCTCCCTGTGCACTAAGAGTTAAGGGGATCGTGCAGCTCTGAAGATAAGAAACAGATGATAAAGGTTAGAGGAGAGATGGCGTTTCCATTATGCAGCCTGTAAATGCAAACTAATTAGAATGCAGCCTTGTTTCCAAGAAAATGCAAAGAAAGAAGAAAGGAAAAAAACCAATCAATCCCCCTGTTCCTCCCCAGGAAAGCGGCCGAGTGGGCGCTAAAGGATATGGAATAACTCAGCTTTGCTGCTACGGTGTGCCCGGAGCTGGGAAATACGCACCAGGCAAGGTGTGTGAGGCTGCTCCTTAGTGCTTTCCCGGGGGTGCTGGGCTCTCCTGGACCCCTCTCTGGGGAAAACCCTGCTGGTATTTACCCCATCGCTGTGGGGCTGGGGGCAGCTGATCCCCGCCTGAGTAGGACGCGATTCTTCACCGCGTTGGTCTAACACCCAGCTGCCGTGGGACGGGAATTAAAGCAAACCCGGCGGGGTTTGGTACGTTAGGGGATTTCAGAGCAGCAAAGGCAGGTGTCTAGCACAACTTCAGCACCTACTGCTGTTTAAGAAGAGCGCGCTTGGGTACGTGCTGAAGTTAGGCGTGAGGCCGCACCTTGAATTCTGTGTTCAGGTTTGGGCCCCTCGCTACAAGAAAGATGTTGGGTTGCTGGAGCGTGTCCAGAGGAGAGCCACAAAGCTGGGGAGGGGGCTGGAGCACAAGGCTTATGAGGAGCAGCTGGGGGTGTTTGGTCTGGAGAAGAGGAGGCTGAGGGGAGCCCTTATCACCCTCTACAACTGTCTGAGAGGAGGGGGAAGCTGGGGGGGGGGCTCTGCTCCCTGGTAACGGGCGATGGGCGAGGGGAAATGGTCTGAAGTTGCGCCAGGGCAGGTTTAGGTTGGATATTGGAAAAATTTCTTCCCCAAAAGGGCTGTCAGGCTCTGGAATGGGCTGCCCAGGGAGGTGGTCGAGTCCCCATCCCTGGAGGGATTTAAAAGAAGGGGAGATGAGGTGCTTGGGGACAGGGTTTAGTGGTGGGATGGCAGGGTTAGGGGAACGGTTGGGCTTGATGAGCTTAAAGGGCTTTTCCAACCTAAATGATCCTGTGGTTCTATTGCTATTTGCACTGACACAGGTACCTGCTGGCCTCTCGTCTTGCTAAGGCAGAAGGGGAGCCCCTAAAATTATCGCTGAGCTGGTGCTTAGGGGGGTTTTTGGCAAAAAAGGATCTAAATGCCGGTTATTTCTGGGACTGTAACACCACCTATCCTTAACTATTCCCCGGGAAAGGAGGGTTGGTCCTTATCTGGGGACTTGGAGACGCGCTGCAGTTTCCCTCCACAGGGAGGATGCGGATGTGTGACCAACACTGAGTTTCTCTCTCTTTTTTTTTTTCTTTTCCCTTTTGTTTTTATTTTCTTTTCAACTTTATTTTTCCCTCCTCTGCACTTCATTAGCATCTTCCCTTTTCTTGCTTGCTTTCCCCCCCCCCCCCCCTTGCTTTCTCCTGGACCCTAGAAGTATTTCACTGTGGCTTGCCAAGTGATTTCTATCTCCGTGAAAAAGAACTTGCTATTTCCTGAAAACCGACCACTGTTTTCTCTCTCTCCCTCTCTCTAATAGAGTCCGAGTATTGAAACAAATCCAGGTAACTCAATAAGAAGTTAATGAAAACAAATGGATTTTGTTTTGCAAAGGTGCATTGAGGAGAAGGGCAGCAGTGTTTGGAAGGGGGGGAATTGTCTCTGCTGAAAAGAGATTCCAAGGGACAGCTGGCTTTGAAATCCCCCCGTGCCAAATTTTGCAGGGGAGCAATGGCGAAAGGAGAGACTCCGTAGTTTTCCACTTGTGTGGTTTTGTTGTTGTTTTAGATGTTGCTGGTGAGAAAACGCCAGGACGACAGGGTTTGGTTGATACCACTCGATAGGGTTTCGCTGCCGGCCGTTGCGCGCTGCGGGGCCACGCTTTCCGCCCGCCGAGCCCCGACCTCCCGAGGAACCCCTGGTCCCGGCAGCCACCCATCGCGCCCACCGTCCCCGCAGCCCATCGCACCCCAACACCCCGAGGAGGAACATGGCCGTGGCTGCTAGCACCCAGTGTCATCCCAGTATCCCAGTTGAGCTGGGACGCAGCGCCCAGCCGCGCTCGGGCTCTCAGGCCCAAGCCTCGCCGGCGCGGCAGAGACGTCCCCGTTCCGAGGGGCCTTTTGGTAAGCTTTCATCGTTTGCTTTCCACGGAGCTATTTTATGGACTGCACTGGAGCAAACTGGGGGGGGAAAAGAGAAAATCAGTCTTCATTTAACGAGCTGATTCTTTTATTAGGCTGATTTTCAACTGCATTTTACCTTTCAGCACACGGGAAGTTGAGCTTTTAAGAAGTTTATTTCTTTATCGTGCATTCATTTCCGAAGGCTTCGCCGTACTTTGGGGTAGATTTCTGTTTGGTTTGGGCCTTGGAGAAATGAGCCTTTGAACCGGTTGGCCGCGGGATGCGGTCCTCTGTTTGGGAGATGGGCTTTCTGTGTTGCATAACTCACAAACATCATCCAGCATTGAAGAAAATGGATGATCTTTATTTTTTTTTTTCTCCACCCCCTCCCCCTCCTCGCCCCTCCCCATCTTCTGTGTGATTTTTTTTATGGCCCATGATTGGAAGCAAAAGGTCTAAAAGGGAGAGGAAATCAAGCCCGTCAATAAATGCTAAAAATATTTAGTGTGGCAGCCTCTGTATTTTCTTTTTTGTGAAACGCTGATTAATATTCAGTGGTTGAAGGTTAATACCCCATTCATTTTATTCCCTTTACATCCTCTGCACAGCAGTTGCTGCTCCAATTTCGACTTCTAATTCATGCAAATCTGGTTCCAATCAGGACATTAGTAACTCACTGCATAAGCAGGAGGGGAGGCAAAAAAGAAAAAAAAAAAGCCGCAATCACACAATTGTTGAGCTTATCTTTCAGTGCAGGGGTATGCACGCACACGGGTACCCCAAATCCACAGGGCTGTCCTAAGGAACGGGTTTTTATTTGGCATTTCTCTCCTCCTTTAAAATACAGAGAGAACATCCCTGTAGAAGTTTTTTGGCAGGCTTGGCCAGAAGTTATTGTTTTGATACATCAGTGAAAGTCTCCGGCCTGGGTTGCAAAGGAGATCTATGATAATAACAGCTCACGCTGAGCTGAAAATCTAAGATTCAGAGCAGGGAGAGGAGTGATCCATTCGTGGGTGAGGTTATCAAGCCCAGCTCAGTGCGTGAAATGTTCAGGTCCATGAATAATGCAGGGGAAAAAAAAAATTGTTTCCTCTCCCCATTTTTTTTTCTCTTTAATGTGAGCACTTTCCATGGGTGAAGTGGCTGTTTCCAGCCCGCTGGTGCTGTCTGTGGACGCTTGCGCCCGGCTTTTCCGTCCTCTTTGGAGGGCGACGCTCCGCGTGGCCGTGGCGCTGGCAGGGGAAGGGGCTGCGCCGAGGGCGGCAGGGCTGGATGCGGGACCGCTGGTCCTGCGAGGCGAACCCCGGCTTCGCCCCAGTGCTTGCACCGCCACGGGCCGGATCCTGCAGCGGGCTGGCTCTCCATCGTCTCCCACGGGGAGGGTGCCGGTGCGGACGCTGGCCCCGGGGGGGCGGGGACCACGCTTCCAAGGCGGATCCGCTGCTTGCTCCCGGCGGGCTGGCACACGGTGCCATGGCACTTCCAGCGTCTGGGCAGAGCAGACGGGCCGCAGCAAAGGGCCTCCATAGAGTAAACGGCCTAAAGCCCAGTGTATTTATCTTGGAAAAGGCACAGGGTTCAGCCTTCCCTACCAGGAATCCCGGGTGAGGCCGGGAGCCAGGGTGGGTATGTCAAAACCTGCTCCCTGTGCCTCTGGGGCTGAGGATCAGGGTTGCTCGGATCCTGCATGCCCAGGGATGGGGATTGCTTTGCCGCTGAGTGATTTTACCCAAAGGCAGGGTGCTGTGAGAGCTGCGGCGTGCGGCTGGGCATCCCCATCCCGGTGTGGGCATGCTCCGGTCCCTGCAGCTCTCGGCGCTGGAGGGGACCCCTCTGCCTGCCACTCTCCATCTGGGAACAGTTCTGATGTCCTCAAGCACCGCTCCAAAGCGGGAGTGGAGAGAGGAGCATGGCTATGATTTGATTTAGATGGGATGTGAGGAAGAAACGTTTTACCAGGAGGGTGGTGAGACACTGGAGCAGGTTGGCCAGAGAAGTTGTAGATGCCCCATCGTTGGAAAGGTTTAAGGTCAGGTTGGACGGGGCTTTGAGTGGAAGATGGCCCTGCCCAGGGTGGGTTGGATCAGATGATTTTTTGAAGGTCCCTTCCAACCCAAACCATCCCATGATCTATGGCAGGCCTTACCAGCAAGCAGGAGGAGGTGGCAGCCCAAGGTCTGGGCTTCAGCCATGTGTTGTTGGACCAGGAGGCGTGCGATGGCCCCTCCGGACCCCCCAGGAGCAGCTGTGCTCCTTTCCTCTGGAAGATGCTGCTCCTGTGGCGTCTTCCTCAAAGGAAAAAGCATTTTCTCCCTCCATGGATCACTGGTGACTTCAACTTTTAAAAATAAGCAAAGGCTCCAGCACAGCCCTGCACGCGATGTCTAGCCAAAATGCAAAACTTTACCACAGTGCACAAGTGGGCTGTGTTTTTCCGACCAGGGAACAACGTTAGGGCCCTTTCATCACCTTTCTTTTGCACTTCTTTTAAAAATGATTTAAATTGGAGGCAATAGTATTGAACCTCTGACACTCAGACAAGACTCTGAATCACACGCTTAAATTGCATCTATTTTCTAGAACCACTTTGCTCGCAGCCCTTGCAGTTTGTTTTATTTTTTTTTCTCCTAAGCATTTGTTCTTTCCACTCTGTTTGCTATTTGTGCCATCTCCCTGAGATTTCATTTCATTTTTGCCTCGATGTAGGTGAGGGCGCCGGTGACCGCCGGGGGTTCATTTCTCAATCCTACTGCTGATGCACTCCAAAAGCGGAGGCTCGCTTCCAGCCCTTTTTTGAGCAGCAGCATTAAAACCGGTGTGCCGAACCCTCTGTCCCCACGTCTACCGCCGAGGAAAACGCGCAGCAGAGGAAAGTCGAATTCCAGATTGCTCAGCAGAAAGGAAAAACCAGCTTGGAAGCCCCTCTGGAGAGGGGCCAAGCAATAATCTCATGCCGCGTGGGTGAGAATGGCAGCATCTCCCTCGGATTTAGATGGAGCAAGAGCTGCTCGCACCCACTCAGCATCCAGCCCGCTACATTTACAGCCCTGATTTTGAACCAGCTGAATGAAAATACTTGTGGGCAGCAAAAATAGCCAGTGCTGAAAACCTGTGTCTACTGAGGGTGGAAATTGCTGGGAGTTCCTCCGCGGCTGCAGCCCATCATTATAACCTGTGTCATAAATAAGACGCGGTTGCGCGGCGTCCTCGCGGCCCCTCAGCCTCAGCACCGCAGCCCGGCGACTCCGAGGATGCTGCTCAGAGAGAATTAGGCCTTTTTTGGGGGGCGGGGAGGGAAAATGCATCATGCGTTTTTCCATTGCATCGGCACAATATATGCAGTGCGATGGAGGAGTTAAAGTTAAGTTAAAGTCTTTTAAGTTAAGTCACCCCAAACCTTAACCTGATTTCTATTCCCTCCCTGGGAGCGCGGCCCTTCGTCTTGTGATGCCAAGGTAGGAGTGGGATTATGTGGAGCCCCTGGGGTTACTGCATCTACGGCGCGTTCACAAACCAGAATTGAGCCCTGTGGGTATGTAAATGTGCCATGCAAATGGATGCAAACCCAGATTTTGTATCAGCTGGCAAGATATAGTTAAACGATGTAATCCGGACCCCTGAAGGAAAACGTTAATGCTGGGCAAACCCCCTGCTCTCGCAGAGGGGAAGCAGTGCTGGCAGAGCGAGTGCCAAGCTCCCGGAGCATCTTCCCATGGGAAGGACAAGTGGGCTCGTCCCCTGGCATCGGGCACGATGCCCTTTGGGGAGCGGGGAGCTGCCGTCTGTGTCTGCGGGGATGCAGAGGATGCTGTTGCATTTGAAGAGCCCAGCCTGAGGAGTCAACGTGGGCCCCATGGGGCAGCCCCCTCCGTGGGCTCACGTGGGCCGGCAGCCCCGCGCGGGGGTCCCGGGAGCAAGGGGTGCGCAGTGGCCGCGGTCCAGCAGCCAGCAGAGGGAGAGTCGGAGCGCGAAGCGTGGCTATTCCCGGGGTTTATTGCCTAGGAGCATGGATTTTGGAAGCTATAGGTTGCCGTTGTGTTTTAGCAGCTGCGAGGAAGCGCTTTGCCCCTCAGCTCAGCAGATGCTGTCTCATGCAGGAGATGGAGATGCCATCACCAGAGTTTTGGGTGGTAGAGCCTGGTGCCGGTTAACTGGGTGATCTGGGACATGTCCCAGTCTCATCTGCTCCGTCTCCTGCGCAGGGAGGGGAGGGAGGAGGGATGGGGGGGCTGCCAACATTGCTTTGCCTTAGCGATGCAAAGGAGCAGGATGAGCCTGGCTTTAGCCCGAGGGTCTCTGGGGTCCTTTGATGGACGGTGCCGGGGAGGCACAGGGTGGCACGGCCACACCAGAAGCTGCATCGGTTGCAGGGGGTGCCTGGGCTCACCCCCACCCGGGCTCTGCCCCTCCCTGCAGCCCAGCAGGAGCACTGGCCATCAGCTCTGTCCTGACTCCTTTCTTTTTGGTGCTTCCAGGGCTGGCTCTCAAAGCCCATGTGGGAATGCTTGAGCAGCCTTTCTAACCTTTGGGCTGCACTAATTAGCCTCACATGGCATCTGATCTGCAACATGTGGCCCGGGCCATTACTTTGCTTTAGCTGCTTGTTAGGCCCTAATCTCCGTTTGATTTCAAGGTGAAACCGATTTGAGTTTCCTGAAGTTTCTCAAACGAGCTGCAGGGGTGCTGCCCCCTTCAATCCCGCTTGTCTCCCGCAGCCCAGCCCGCGTCTGGAAGGAGGGAGTCGGAGATCACCTGCCAAACCCCCCGGGTGCCATCCCCGCGGCGGCGGTGCTGCTGGGAAGGGAGGTGGCGTTTGATGACGTTCGCTCCTTGGTGATCGGGAGCATCCCCGGGCTCGCGCGGGAGCAGGTGAGTCCCTGGCCACCTCGGGAGGAAGGGCTGCACCCCGCTTGCGTGCTCCTAGGTGGGGAGCGTTGCAAATTAGCCACTTGTTGTTACAGATGCTTGAAGCTTTCCACGTCAGTTTTGTGTTTGGTTTCCCCCCTGCCCTAATGGAGACCAGAAATCCAATTAGACGATAATCCCATCCTTTTTGAAGTCCCCGGCTCCAGCGCCACAATAATCTGAGCCGGTGGATGCTGCGCTAGTGATGGGACCAACTGACCGTGGTGAAATCCTTCCCCGCTGCAGATGATGCAAAGCATTTTTAAGATCCATCCATCGCCATCCATGCCAGGAATTGGCGTGGGCTGCGCTTTGCCGCTCCTATTAGGGCCGGCAGATGTTCAAACAAGGGGCTGTGGCATGCACAGCCTGCTCCCTGTTCCTGATTAGGCAGGAGCCCGTGCCTCCTGCGGAAGGGACGGCCGCCGCTTGGAGCGGCTCGTATTTATTTGCACAGATGCGCTGGGTGAAGGGAGGTGGGGCGGATATTTCAGCGAGGCCCCTTTGGGCGAGCTCCCCCGAAGCAGCGTGTTTGTAAGCGGCGTTTTCCTTGATTCGGGGATCTTGGGGGTGGCTCTGAGCAGCCCCTGCTTCGTACCGGCTGGAGAATTGCTGTCGCTGAGCCCCGTACGAGCCCGTGACGCCCGGCTGGGCATGGCTCTGCGGCTCAGCACAGTGCCAGCGAGTGTTACTAGCAACTAGTTGGCTCCTTAAAATATAGCAGTGTCCTGGAAAATGCTGTCCCTACAATGCATTCAACATATATGTGTGTGATATATTCTTAATGTGAGCATATATCTCTACGCAGCGTGTATATATCTGTCTACAGATAGATATCTATATATGTCTACTACGTATCTGTCGCGCACGCACGTTTATATGCATCCACTCCTGGGTTTGTGTGCGTTTTGCAGACTTTGAGGAGTTAGATAAGATCCGTCACCGTTCTTCTTGGAGAATAACGATGAAGTCAGCGCTCGCAGGTCAGGCTTAAGCACTGTAGACGCGGCGGTTTCTGAGCCTGAGGGACGTCAGCGCTGACCACTCGGAGCTGGAAGGGGCTCGTGCGAGCTCCGAGCTGGCTGATGCCGTGGTCCATGCTGCAAAACCAAATTGCTGCCAAGCAGTCAAAGCAAACCCCATCCCATGGCTTTCAGTGGCGAGCGCCAGCGGGTGGTTTGCGTCTCGCTTGCCTCGCAGCAGGCAAACGGCTTTGGGCTTGGTATTAACCACGGGCTTGAGCTGGGGCTCTGAGCGCGCTGCGCTGAGCTTTTTGGCCCAGGAGCACAGGAGCTGCAAGCTCGAGCAGCTCAGCTTAGCTTGCATCGCCCTTCTCTCCTTCTATCTGCTATAGAAAAACAGGAAACTGCACCAAATTAGCTCGGCAGCTGAGCCTCCCGAAAGCCACAACACGGCAATTGTAGGCACCACTCCATTGCTTTTTTCCTACCCTGCAGCAGCCGTGCGTTAGGCCAGCAATTGGATTTGGTGTCTCAGCCTGCTATTGCGGAAGAAAGCAAGAAGGGAAAAAAAAATTAAGGGGAGAGTTTTTAAGCTCGGGGCCTCCCATTGCATTGTTTGTATCCTTTTCCCATCCTGGAAAAAGAATCAAAAATAGCTCAGAAGCCATTTTTTTGCACGATTAAATTAGGCTGAAGAGGTGACAGAAACAGCGCTGTCCGGCTCGTGATGCTTTTACGCCTCGTTGGGCAAGATGGAGTCGTGCCGGCTTTGTGAATTTAAGCGTTGTGGTGGAGCTGGGCTCTGGGGGGCTTGAGCTGGGGGGGGGGGGGGTTGGAGGGTTCTGCCAGCAGGTTTCCGTGGGGAGCGCAGCCCTGTTCATGTGGCACCTCCCGTGGCTTGGCACATCCCGGAGTGACACGAGTATGTCAGCGTCACCCAAGTACTTTTTGCTGGTTGTTGCGTGGTTGTGCTTTTGTCTGATTAGAAAAAAAAACCCAAACAAACCTCAAAACCTAACTTAGCATAATTTAATACTTCAAGCTGGGACCGGTTCAGGCAGTAATTTCAAGTACGTTTGCTCGTGATGGGCATCGACAGCATCGGCGGTAGAAAGGACGTCCCTGTACCTGGGAGATCGATGTTTGCAGGAACGATTGCATGATGGGGTGAAGCCCAAACGGCTGAAGTGTGAGATTGGGAGGTTGGGAAGGGGAAAAGTCCAAAATTTCTGGGAATCTAGAAACCTGCGTGAAAGGAAAAGACAAAAAAAAGGTGACTAATTCTGGGAAGGTTCATAAAAGACAATTAAATACAACATCTAGAAACACAAGCCACTCTATGCTGGTTTGGAAAGAGTGAAGGCGTACCTGTTAAAAGTGCAATGGTCCTTGGTTTAATCTAAATTAATTTTGGCCAGGCTGGTAGGCCAGACAAGGGTAACGTAGAAGGATTCAGCCTTTATTTTACCAAAAATTTGGGCTTTTTTTTCCTCTCCTGCACTTCCATTCTTTGCCAGCCTGCCGATTCCTTAAAGCCCTGATTCTCAGCTGGCAAAATTCCCCTTGTGCCTGCGATTTGACCCATTATTTGACTTGTTCACTTTTGGCTGTTCTCCAAATATGCTTCGCTCCCAGATGCCTCCCTTTGTGGATGCTTTATATCGCGAGCTAAGTACACACATTGGTGATTTAAATAGAATTCAACACTTAATTTTTTTGTGTGTGTGTGGGGAAATTGCAGCCAGTGAAAGGGTAGGAGAAGTGTTTATGCTGGGTACGGACCTCGGTGGGCTGCCAGTTTTGGCTAGTCGAAGCCCGTGTGGCTTTGCCCTGCGACGAGGACCCGCTGCTTGGGATGGCCAGAGCTGCCAGCCCCGCTCAGTGGGGTCCTGAGCCGGAGCAAGCGCCTGCCGATCCGGATGGGGACCCGAGCGCTGTCACCCACCCGGGGCTGCCAACTCCTTATTGCAGCTTTGGACAAAGTGACTAATGCAAAGTGGAAGCCCTCAGGAGGACCAAATTCTTCCTCAGCCTTTCAATTAGCTTCTAATCCCTTTGCTCCCATAAAATCTCAGCTGCAGGCTGCCCCTGTTTGTGTATTTCCACTGGCCACGAAAGCCACCTCCCTGAGCATCTGTCTATGTGGTTTAGGCTGAAACCTCGCTCCGTGCCAATGGCCACACCTCTCCACAAAGAACATGTAATTGCAAACTTTTATTTCCCCCCCCCCCCCCCCCCTTTCCTCCCGTTTAACATAAAACAAGCAGACACCCATCACCATCCTCTGCTTCAGCTCTGATGCAAACTTTTTCCACCTGGGCAAGTTTGGCATTCAAAAATATAAATAAATGTGAAAAGAAAAGGGGGGGGCGGGAAAAAAAGGCCGTCAGTAGAGATATTTTTAAACACATGACACAGAGGAGTGTGACACACTTGGTGTTCTCAGTGGGTGGGTGCAGTGTTATTTCATGTTATTCTTGTCGCTGGGCCCAGCATTACAAGTGTACACGTTATTAGCGGCGTCTGATAATAGTGTGTGGCACGACTGCCTGGTCCCAACCTGCCACAAGGGGCTGGGGGGCTGCGGCGGTGGGTGGGTGGGTGTCCAGCCGCAGCCCCGTGCCGATGGTACAGGGGTTGTTTGTGCCACCGAGCATCGTTAAGATGAGGATGCTCCAAATACAGGGCATTTAATTGCCTCGCTCGTACCTTGTCTTGCTTGGGCACGTCCATCTGAGCTGATGTTGCTGCAGGTCCATCTTTCCATGTCCGCTTGTCCGTCTGAGGGGTACTGGTCCTCAGGTGGTGGTTTTGGAGGCGTAAGGAGCAGGGACCACAGGCGTGCGGGAGCTGGGGAGGTAGTGGTGAAGGTGGCAGAGGCTGATGCCGGCCAACGTCTGACAGACTCGTACATGAACTTGTGGTTTTATAGCCCTATAAAAGGCAGCTGACAGAAGAGGTTCTGATTTCGGAGGCTCCAGCTGAGCTGGGAGGAGCTGGCCTCGTCTCCCGGCGCCGAAGCTGCGTCTGCTGGTGCTGAGCCTCGGCTGTGACGTTGGGAAGGGAGAGCCAGGCTGGGATTCCCAGCGTGCCGGAGGGCAGGAGCTGGGCGCTCACCCCAGCAGTGCCGAGCTGCTGCTTTCCTGGCTCGCCTCTTGGAGACTGTGTGCAATGCTTGGAAGGGACTTCCTAGCACCTTACTCCACAGGGCGGGCACATCATCACATCATCTTCCCCCCCCCTCCCCCCCCCCCCAGCCCGGGGGTTGCTGCTGGCGGTTGCATTGCAGATAGAGGAGTTTGCAGGGAAGGATGAGGCCAGCTGAGGTCCCAGGTCTCGGTTCGCCCACAGCGCATGTACACCAGTGCGATGGGCAGAGCCGGTGTAAAGCGACGCAGCCCCATGGGCTGGTCCACAGCTGGCTTCCCTACCATGGCCTCTTTTACTCACGGGTTTGCTTTCTCTTCCCTGCCCTCTTCTCGCCATGGCCGCTCATGCGTTTCGTTTCTGTTAGGTACCTCAATACCGTTCTGGAGCCAGGCCAGGGGACTTGGCCTGGGTCCCTTCTCACCCTCACCGCTTTCTTGCAGATTGCTGCCACCTCCCCTGGGGCTGAGCCCCCGGCAGGCCCGTGCCAACGATGGAGCAGGATGGACACTCACTACAAGAAAGATGTTGCATTGCTGGAACATCTCCAGAGGAGAGCAACAAAGCTGGTGAGGGGTCTGGAGCACAAGTCATACAAGGAGCGGCTGGGGGAACTGGGGCTGTTTGGTCTGGAGAAGAGGAGGCTGAGGGGAGACCTGATCGCCCTCTACAACTGCCTGAGAGGAGGGGGGAGTGAGGTGGGGGTCGGCCTCTGCTCCCTGGTAACAGATGATGGGACGAGGGGGAATGGTTTGAAGCTGTGCCAGGGCAGGTTTAGGTTGGACATTAGGAAAAACTTCTTCACCGAGAGGGTTGTCAGGCTCTGGAATGGGCTGCCCAGGGAGGTGGTAGAGTCCTTATCACTGGAGGTATTTAAAAGAAGGAGAGATGAGGTGCTTAGGGACAGGGTTTGGGGGTGGGATGGCAGGGTTAGGTTAAAGGTTGGACTCGATCTTAAAGGTCTTTTCCAACCAAAGTGATTCTATGATTCTATGATTAGGGGAAGGGCAGCAGGAGATCCACTTACCTGAAACCCTGGAGGTTTCAAATCGGGGCCGGGGCAGGGCTGGGGCTGCAGCTTCTTTTCCTGGTTATGCTTTGGACCATCACAGAGAGTTTACTCTCATTGCAACTTTGTGCTGGCGTGAAGGTTTAATGATGGGTTTGGGGATGCTCCATTGTAACCTGGCTTAGCCCTGAGTTACCAGCTCAGAAACCAGGGAAATGTCCTCCTCATCCCAAAGCAAAGTGAAGGCAGCGAGGAGAAGCTACGGACGTGGGTAAAGGAGAATTAACCTTTAAAGCTGAATTTCTGTTAAATCCTATCAGACGTGGATAAAAGGAGAAACTAAGCCCTTGGAAGTGTTTGAGGCTGATAGGTCTGTTCTGTAAAGCTGGAAACTGGAGGAGATTTGTCTTTTGGCCCATTTCCATACGAAAGATGGACAAACTTGCTGTAAAACTCAGCATATGGGGTGTGCTGCTTCATCGCCCGCTATCCACATGGAGATGCGGGGCCAGCTCGGAGGGCTCCTGCACCTCAGCCATTGGCTCTGTCACTGGAAACCAGGGAAAGAAAGGGAAAAGCGAAGCCCTGAGCTTTCCCTTTCTCCCACTCAGCCTGCTCAGAAATCTCTGTGGTGCTCCTAGGCCTTGATCCCCCACCACGACCAATGGATCCTGGCTCTTTTTTTATGGAGACTCCCCACCGAGGTAGACGCTAGTTAAAAGGTTACTACCCAGCTGTGAAATATGTAGACGGGGTAACAGCTAAATGGCGAGTGACCTCATATCTCATATTTATTGACTAAATGTGGCTTGAACTAGTCACCACTAGTAAAATAAACCACAGCCCCAAATACTGCAGGAATATTCCATGGCAGACAGACTCCTGGTTCCTTGTCACACTCTTTCTTTCACTTGAAATTAAAAAAAAGAAGGCAAAAACTTTGTTACTAATCTCATTTCATTTACAGGGTAGGCCCTGCAGAAACCCTTTCAGTGTGAGCTTACTTCTTCCTATGAGAAGAGCTGGGAATCTCTCTGGTTTTGCACTGGAAGAGAGGGAGCAAATGAGCCTCTGGATTATGTTTTTGCCAATATCCACCGCAGGAAAAAGGACAGGCTTTGTTAGGCTTTAACAGAGAGAGCTGGGGTCAGGCAAGGGTTTTGTGACATCTATGTCCATGCCACACGTGCTACGGCAGGGATGAGAAATAGCTATGGAACACCGGAGGCTGCCTTAGGTTTTGTCTGCCTGAAGAAATGGATGTGCTATAAAGGTGAAGCGATTCCATTTCTTACTTCTGCAGTGGATGAAACCCGTTCAGCATCAGAGATGTTTTCTGGAGCATCTCCAGCCCATCTAACCCCTCCGAAGGGAGGAGCGGCTGGAGGAGCGGCTGTCATGGGTATGAGGAGATGGGTGACTACGCTGGAGGCTGCAGCGTGCGGAGGGGTGCAGAGCCCATGAGGTCGAGAACGCTCCTGGGAGCGGGGAAGCGGCACTTTGGCAGCGCTGCCATCAGACAGGGGTGTTCACCTCCAGCCACCTTCACCCAGCGCCCAGCCGAGATCGGGGAGAACTGGGAAAAGTCGCAAGGATTTGGGTTTTTCAGCTTTGTTGCCATGACAGTGGTCGCTCACCTTCAGTGTAAAGAAATGGAAGAAAACTGTAACTGAAAGACTTGGAATCATAGAATCGTAGAATCATCTAGGTTGGAGAAGACCTTTAAGATCATCAAGTCCAACCGTTAAGCAGCAATGGGAGAGAGTTTGTGGTTCTGGGTGCTGTTCGAACAAGAAGCAGAGATTCAGGTGGTGCCATTGCCTGGCACCCAATTGCTCATGGCACCTCTGCCTTGACGTGGCACGTGCCCTTTCCAGCAGCCCTGTCCCTGTCCCGCCGAGCTGGGCCCAGGCGCCGCACGGGGCTATTGCACGCTCAGCGTCACCTTCCACCGATCCCCCAAAGTCGCTGGCAGGGTGACCCGTTCCTCATCGCCTCCTGACCCGAAAGCCTGCAGGGTGCTGTAAACTGTCTGTGTTGCGGCTTATTAACTCACGGCCGTCTGCGGGTCCTGGGGGCACGGTGGAAGCCCTGTGCCACAATAACGGCAGTCTGGGCTGGAAAAGCCACAGCACGTTGCAGGTGTTGCTATAACGTTCTGCCCGGGATTACCTTCTTGGTCAAAACCCATGATGCAGTGTTTCCCTTTGGAGCTTTACACGCACATGGTGGTGGGGGGGGGGATGCCGAGTATTGGAAAAAAGGTGAATTTGGCACCAGGATGGGATACAGATGTTACAACCGTGAGCCCACGGCAGCACGGGCTGTAAATTGTGGGCTCGGAGCCGAGCAGCTCTTCCTGGCTGCCTTTCAATATGGTCATGATGCAGAAATCCCCTCCCTCCACCGTCCTTCCCCTCCCCACCCACTAATTTCCCAGCTAAACTATTAAAGAGACTCAAAATTCAAGGGCTGAATGAGAATTTGGAGTATTTGGAGGTTACTAGTGATACGCAGCGTTGATACCTAGCCCGGTCAAAAGTCTTCTTGGTCACGTCACCCGGGATCTTACGCTAATTGTTATCATGGTTAGTTTTTCCAAGCTTAATATGTAGGTAGATAACGAGGGTCAGAGAAAGGAGAGGAAATGGCCTCGTTAATGCCCTGTAGAGATAATCATTCCTGCTGCTGGCTGGTGGGAACTTTGCCGGCAGAGAACAACGGAAGCATCTTTCCCAGCTGATGTGACAGCCATTCTTCCCGAGAAAATTGGGTCACTGAGACTGAAGCCCTCTCTCTTTCCTCTTTATTTTAGGTAGGAGAAAATAATTGTGTCTTCTACCATCTATGATAAAATTTTGACCGGGGAATAAATATGAAAAAGCCATTATAAATGTCCTGAAATTCCGCAGCACTGTTGCAGAATTCTGCATTTAGGGACATGAAGTCCACAAATGGCGAAGCCTGTGAATTGCTACTTTTTGATCAGAAAAAACAGCTTTATTGCTCGCTTGCCCTTATTATTCTTCGATTTGTTTAATTTCCTGTCTCTGCCTTGAGCAGGACACTGGTTTGATTTGTGTGTCAGCTACATTTACTCAACACATGACGAACAGGGTTTGAAGACTTTGTTGGGATGTGTTTGTGCTGTTTAACTTCATCTGTGCTGTCCCAATTCTTCAGGACTGAGCACAGCCACCTCTGAGCTGGGGTAGCCGACCATCCTCTGGCTTGGGGCTAAAGCCATTGCGTTTCATGGTTTCCACCTGAGGTCATAAATCACGCTGGAGTTGGATTAAAGCTTAGGTTAGATTCACTGGCAGTTTTGCTATTTTCACTGAACCTTGCAGTGATTTGGACATGAGCTGAAGATTTATGCGTATTTGCAGAGCTCACGGTTCCAGGTCAGAGCTTGGACTGAGGCACTACCAGGGAATCATTGCTTCCCTGAACATCTTTGGTGGCCTCGTCTGAAGCGAGAGACATTGCTAGGAAAATGCATCCAGCGTGTATCTCCCTGCTGAGTCTCCTTCTGAGAAGTGAGAGACTTGATAAAGCAAGCCCCAAAATGCTGATATGACCACTGCTCAGGAAAAATGTGATCTGCCCTCGTTGTTCCTAACTCCAGTAATATCCGAGTCTGCATGGGAAGAGCATATGGGCAGATCATGAGCAGAAAATTAAAAGTGGAGTGGAACAGAGGTTTTATTTTCCTTTTCTAATCTCAATACATGCAAACGGGAGTCATAGATGGATGGGATATCCCAGGGAAACCCCAGCTCTGTGTCCCTGGCATCAAGATTCTGCATTCTTCTGGAGAAACTGGCTGCTCATGGTTTGGATGGGCATACTCTTCTACCTGGATGGCTGGGCCCGAAGAGTTGTGGTGAATGGAATTAAATCCAGTTGGTGGCTGGTCACAAGCGGTGTTCCCCAGGGTTCAGTACTGGGGCCAGTTCTGTTTAAGATCTTTATCAATGATCTGGACGAGGGGATTGAGTGCACTCTCAGTAGGTTTGCAGATGATGACAAGTTGGGCAGGAGCGCTGATCTGCTGAAGGGTAGGAAGGCTCTACAGAGGGATCTGGCCAGGCTGGATCCATGGGCCAAGACCAACTGTATGAGGTTCAACAAGGCCAGGTGCCAGGTCCTGCACTGGGGTCACAACAACCCCATGCAATGCTACAGGCATGGGGAAAAGGGGCTGGAAAGCTGCCCATCGGAAAAGGACCTGCGGGTGTTGGTTGACAGGCGGCTGAATATGAGCCAGCAGTGTGCCCAGGTGGCCAAGATGGCCAACAGCATCCTGGTTTGTATTAGGAATGGTGTGTGGTCTTTTAAATACCTTGGAGGTATTTAAAAGATGGGTAGATGTGGTGCTTGGGGACATGGTCTAGCGGTGGATTTGGTGGTGCTAGGTAAATGGTTGGACTTTATGATCTTAAAGGTCTTTTCCAACCTAAATGATTCTATGATTCTAAGATAACTGGGCTGACATGATACTGGTGCTTGAACCAGAGTGATATCTTCCAAAATGTCTGTCCCAGGGCAATCACTGTCTCAGGAAAGGTGACTTGGGTGCCCTGTTCCTTCTGGATTTGCCAAGTGGTTCCCTGACAGCTTGTAACCGTGGCCATAATTTTCCTTTCCGTATTCATCCAGACATCATTGTCAGAGCTTGGACCACAGGTGAGACCTTGTTTCAATCTGTGGGCTTTGCCTGTTCCCTTGGGATGCTGTGATCTGAGACACCTCCCCCGGCTCACACGTGCCAACCCCTATACGCATCCGTATGCGCACGTGCACAGGCGTTCCCTCGCCGGCTGATCTCCAAATCTGTTCTGGAGGAATTGGAGCCATAACAATATGGCAGTAAAAAATAATGAAATGCCATCATAAAAAAAGATGTGGAAAAGCAATTATTTATTTATACCTAGGGAACTAGGAATAATACACCTGTTTTGTAGGGATGGCTGGCACAAAGCTGGCATTGCATAGTGGTACTTAATAATTTTTTACCGCACTTTATAGGCTCTTTCCTGCAATTAATGCTAAATAAAATCAACATTTTTCCAACTTGCATTTCTGGCTCTCATTAACTCCCTTCTTGCCATTCACCACCTCTTTCCCTCTTAGTATCTTTCCTTCTTTCACATTTTTCTCAATTTTTCTTTGCTCCTCACTTCTTATAAGCTCCGGTGTGTGGCAGCTTCAAAGAGCAGGACCTGCTCTCTGATTGAATTAACTGAGATTTCCCAGGCCGCTGCAGGATCATTCCAAACCACAGGGCTGCTCCTCCAGGTGGATCATAGGCACCTACCCAAGGCGTGGGGATGAGCCCCGGAGCCCTGGCATGGGGCTGGGTGGCAGCACCCTCCCCCTCCACACCACTCCACGACGGGGAGAGCAGCAAAGCAGCTTGAACCACAGAAGAACTATGGAGGGCAACGCAAGAGGAAGGCTGGCAGTTTAGACTGTCGTCCGCTCAAGTGACTTGGTAGGTAAATGAATGCGTGAAGCAAACCGCTATCGATGGTGCTGGGAGGTGATTTCGGGACAAAGCCGGTTTGGAGCTCTGCACTGAATAAATCATCTTTCTCTGGTTTTTTAGGAAGGAGAAACTTCCAAGGACTCGCAGCAGCTGAGAGCCACCTAGACATGCTGGGAGCTCTTGGTCATGAAATGTTCATCCAGGTCTCGGCTGATGTGAGTCCTCTTGCTTTTGCCCCGCTCCCCAAATTTCCAACTGATTTCAAATGATAGAATTTCAACCTTTTCCTCTGTCGTGAGGACGATGCTCCCCGCCAGCAATGCTGACAGCGGGTAGGGTGGCAGAAATAGAAATCTTCTCAAGGGTCCATTTCAGACTTTGTAATACATTTTCATGTTACAAATATCAGGCAGAAATGTCTGATGGTGAAAATGTCCCCAGTTTGGTTGATGCTTTCTCTGTTACTTCACTTGATCAGGCAAATTTCTTTCTGCTGCATCCCATCCCCACGCCCCAAATAACTTCTATTAATTCCCACCCCAGAAAGAAAAGAGGGAGAATTTTTGCTTCATTAATCCCTCCCTTCTGATTTTAAAATTGCAGATGTTCTATTTTTCTAAACAGTTTCTATTCTTCTAAACAAAAAACCCTCCTGATTTTTCACACAGAAAAATATTTCGGATGAAAGACTCTTCTCCTCTCAGAATCTCCTACCCCCAAATGTACGGATTTATTCCTAATGCCACTGAAATTATTTCATGCATTTAATATTTGCTTAAGTAGATAAAGTGAGCTGGGAGAGTAATTAAAAGGCAGGGTTTTGCCTGTGCCAGTGAAGCCCAGGTGAGAAACTGGCCCTTGAAGGCAGGAGAGAATCAGCTCCAAGAACATGCACCATGCAGCCTGAAACCGCCGTCACCCAGGGCACCTTGCAACGGCGTGGGGAGCCCTTCCGAGCCTTGCGTTCGTTACAGCGAGGGAGCTTTTTTCTTTTTTAATCAGGAGCAGTTGCAACCATGCCTTCAGATTGCAGGATGGCTTCGTCTACCATCTAGTTCAGATTGGGGAGGGAGGGGGGGAAATAGGACCCACATGGTATCAGCTGATATATGAAATAGGGGGTTATTAAGGAGGATAAAGGCCACGAGGAAAGAGGAGCTGTGCCTGCTGCCGAGACCCATCTCTCCCTCCAAGCCTATGCTCCCTCCTCTCCCTTTTCCCCACAAACTCCAGTTAAATGATGAAGAGGCTGGTGTCAGGGCTTTGAGATTTATGTGGATAACGGCGCAGCGAGACCTGGCATTAGAGAATTAGATCCACGTGTTGCTCCTGCAGGATGATCTATAGGCAGGTTTCTGGGGATCAGCAGAAAAGTGAAATACGGCGGCGGCTCTCCGGCCAGCTCCAATCTCGCCCTGCTCCCACGTCCCCTACCTGCCGGCGGCTCCTCCCAGGTGTCTGCTGTTACCCAGCCCACGTGCCCGGTGCCACCTCAATTACTTCTCTGTGGCTCATGGGTGCTCCTCTCGGGTGGCCACTCCACGAGCAGCAGCTCAGGAGCACCATCGGGGCCGGGCATCCCCAGATGCTGCAGCCCAGCATGGGCTGGACCCGACAGAGAGGTGGGAGTCTGTGCAGTGCCCTGGGGTAAGACTGGTTTGGGTTTTTGCAGAGGCTGTGGCGTTTCGTCCAGCAGCTCTGAGAAGGGCTGAATGTGTTTCCACAATATTTCTGGCAGCAAATTGGCAGCTATGGCTGGGCACAACCCAACCCCTCGTTTGCAGAAGCCCGTCCAGCCAAGTGCATCAGAGGTTTGGTGTCAGCATCTCTGGTGGTCCCCAGATTTGGTAGCGGGTCTCCCCACCATCCTTTCCTCCTGAAGGAGAAAAGAAGGGAAGAGAAGCTTGCAGTTGCACCATCCACGCAGGAGGGTGGTAGGGCAGCCCAGTTCACCCCATCCCACTCCCCGTGAGCGCTGGTGGAACCGCACGTGCTTGTTCAGCTCCCTGCTCAAGGAGATGTTGTGCAACTGCTCCTCTTCCCTGGTGGGCTGGATTCAGACCTGCGGTGCAAGGCAACATGTCCTGCCCCAGGACCTGTTTCCCTGCAGGCTGCGGTCCTCCTCGTGCAAGTCTGCTCATTAAATGCACGCCTCCACACATACATATCTGAGGAGGCAGCAGGCGGTTATTATATGTCTCTGGAATCTGATTAATCTCAACCTAGACATAATATTAATAATTTAATATTCCCCTGCATGCAACATTTTGTCTTGCCTCCCACATAGCCCAAGTAAAGGGTTAGAGGTTTGCCTCAAATAATATTATCTCGCTGTTTTTCTACTCTGAGCTTTAACCTTTCCAGATTTTCCCATTAAACCCTTGGAGGGAGAAAAGAAATGAGATCTTGTCAAAAAATAGGAGCCTCTACACCAGTGACTGTCAGCCCTTCATTGGAGTGAGTTCCCCCAGCCCTGGATTTGGGAGGTAAGTGGTTGCAGTGGCCTCTTTGAAGTCTACCATTACTGAAACAGTCCTCTTCCTCCTCCTCTTCTTTAGGTTAAAGCACCCGTGTGGGTCAATCCATACTTGCCACCGACCCCTCCTCCTGGGCCACCGCGCTCTTCCAAGGCAATGGGTGCCGAGAGCTGGGTCAGCATCCCAGGATTGGTGGCAGGAGAGTGCATCTCTCAAGGATTTTGCAGGCCATAATCCTATTTATACCTCCTGGTCCAGTGGTTGCCTTCCTCACGAGGGCAGATGACCGGTGACTCCTGCTTAACTGCAACACGAGCCGTGCTGGCTTGCCCGGTGGTCACCGGCCATTCCCTGTGTCAGTCATTCCCCATGTTGGTCATTCTCCTTTTGCTGAATGAAATGCTTTGCATTTGTCTTTGCTGAACTGTCTTGGAGAGCCTTTTCAGGCTCTAGCTCCAATTTTTTTCAAGATCAAACTAACTGCCTGGTTTTGGCATTGCTATTTAGGCATTGCCTTGCTTGGGCTCTGCTTGAGCTTCTCCATCTTCAGAATAGGGCTGACACTAATTGCCCATTTACAATGCATTTCCAGACGCGTGGCTGTAAAGTGCTATATGAAAAAACCAGGCATTGTTATTATGAAACCTTCAGGAAAAAAATTAATAGATTCATATAACATTATGGTCATTAAACCAAACCTTATGTGGATGGAAGAGACCAGAACTGAATAAACCTTGAGCAAACACAGCCTTTCACAATGAAACACAAACTGGTTTTAATCAGCAGAGCCAAATAAGTTTTATTTTCCGAGGTTTCTTTTTCCCACATCTCCTTCTTTCAATATTAGCAATTGCAGAAGAGCACATTGGCCTTACTAAGCCTTACTAAAAGAGGGGAACTTTGCCCGACTCCTGGTCTTAATGAATATCATTTTTAAAAAACAACAACAAAATACTCTGCTTGGGCTGGCCAGGTCTCAAGTCGCTTTCAGCTACGCTAGGATCTCAGCCAGCCTTTCTGAGCATGTTATCCTGTGGTTATACCACCGCTATTTGTCCATAGATTTTGGACAAAATTGGGTTTAAGCCCCATCAGATGGTAAGAGAGGGCTGACAGTCACCTCCTTTAGGTAGGCCACACAGCCATTTTTCATTCTGCTTCACCAAGGCTTCTCCTGTGTTTGTTTGGGAGACAGAAATAGCCTTCTGCTAAGAGAACGATGAGGCCACGCATCCTGAGCTGTCACGGTGAGTCAACAGCCCAAAGCTGCTGGGGCTGCCTGCAAGGCAAGGAATGGGAAACACCCTCGGAGGAGAGCCCTGCTGTCCACCTCATCTCTGCCTGCACTGGGGACCTCTCTCCATCGGGACACCTTCCACACAGGGTTGTTCCATTGCTCTTTTTAAATACCTGGGCTCCTCTATGAGAGCTTGACCCTGAAAAGGCCACCATCCCTACCTTCACCAGCATGAGGCAGCCTCTAACTGGAAAAGGCGTGCTAATTTTCATTATGATAATGACATCTATCTTCTGTCTATCCCTTTGCCTCCTTCCTCCATCCAGACTTTAGACTCTCCGTGGACATTGCCACCATCTGTGTAATGACTGGGATGCTGGAGGTTGGGGTCGTCAAGTGCCTACATACCGAATCCAAGCTCATCTCTGGGGTGAAGAAAGTGGAGACTTGTGAGCTGTCAAGGAGGAAAAACTGGGAGAAAATTGCCCAGCAATCGCCTTGCTAATGCACACCTAATTTTTAGTGGAACTGTGATGTCTGCTTGCAAGTTCATTTGTAAGTACTAAATTTAGTGACGTGTCTCGCAATGACGTATGTGGAGGAGGGCTTTTGGATGACGCATGGGTCAGTCTCATTCCTGCATGGGAAACTTCCAGTCTACGCTACTTTCACTGTCTGGAATAAATGAGCACCCTCCTGGTGATTCCATCAGGCCATGTGAGCACCAGGCCAGGCCTGGAAATGTGCAGTTTCTTGGTAGCTGTAGGAGCATAAGATTGTGTAACTCATTGGCAAAAGTGTGTGTACCTCTTTGCAATCTATTTCCTCCCGCTAACAGGTTTAGGTCCAGATCAGTGATGGCATTTAAGCACCTACCTGTTTGTAATTACATTGGTATGTAGATATTTAATTATATTTTGTCCTCAAGCTAGGTCCATCTTTTTTGATTTGTCACTAGCAAAGGCTGCGCACAAAGATGCGTAGCAGCTTTTAAGCAACTGCCAGTTCCTGGTGATGCCGAGACCTTCATTTTTCAGCTCAGCTGGCCAACATACATGTGCTAAAGCTGGTGATCTTGCATTCAAATCTAACCCAGCCCGAGGTTGATAAAAATGGCCCAGTCATTGCATTGTCACCAAATACTCTCACACAGTAATGACAGCGCCCTAAAGCAATTTCCTTCTAATGTTGCTTGAGATGATGGCAATGACTCGTAAAAGCTAGAAGCCTCCCAGATGCTTTGGCCGGGCATGATGTCCCGCTGATGCTCAGAGGGTCTTGCACTTGGGTGAGACTTTGAGTCCCATCAACCCCAAGGGTGAGTGAGTGGGTGGTGTCTGGGCTAGGCTGAGGAAAAGAGACAAGGGAATAGCTGAGACCAAGGACAGAACTGATGGTATAGCAGTGGGATGAGTTCTGGATTTTGCAAGCAAAAGGCATATTCCTCTCTTCGTCATTGCTGCATAGACTTTTTATTTAAATTTTTATTTTATGGCACTTCTGGAGACAGCAGCGCAGGAATACAGTCTTGTCATGGAGGAGAGGGTGGCAGGCTGCCATGTCCTTTCCCCAGTTTTCTACCAGGATGGGCACTGGGCAGATTCCCCAGCGATGAGACAAGTACAGTGATGCACATGCCTCTGTTGGGTGGTTTGAGTTCTCGGTAGCCCTGCTGGAGCGTGACTAACAGGTAAGTTGATGAGAACGGCGCAGGAGAGGCGCTGCACAAACGCTGAATAAAGGAGAGTCTCCTTGCCAAAAAACGTACAGCCTAATGAGATGGGGACAGGGCAGGCAGTGAGGAGCAGTGTAACCCAATCCCATACCCCTCTCTTCAAGGAGGTCCAGCCAGTGCCCTTGAACCGCTACCGGCGATAGCCTCACCTGTAGATGTTTCTCCAGATGAACTTATGAACGTGAAGTACCAGGCGTACATCACCCAAGACAATTCCTTGAGGCAGCCGGTCACATCAGCCAGCCTCTCCACTGCGTTTGTCACCAATCAAGTTATTACATGTTGCATCCAACGTGATTCCGGCATTACTCACCATGTTTACTTTCCCTCCAACTCCCTGCTTCTGCAGCGCAGAACCAGTCGTGCCAGCTAACAAATGCCATCTAACCGGTGTGGAATGGACTTCTTATGTGTTAGATATGTTAGGTCATGTAAGTCCTTCCTAAGGGGTATCATTAGAGATCGCCCCACCCGCCTTACACATGTTGAGCTTGACAAGGCTTGTTGGGCTGCGAACCCCCCCCCGGTAGCACAAGTAAACAGCTTGCAGTGAAGTCTGCCCGGAGGGCTGGCTGTTCCATCTCTGCGGCGCGTTGCCCGGTGCCAAATTCATGGGCTGGAGACGCCTGCCTGTGGGTTTTCACATAACAGTTGTGACAGCCAGCTGGGCGATGCTCTCCGCTCACAACCCGGTCCCCTTCGCTAGCTGCTCACACATTGCAACCAACATGGGCTTGGAGGCGACTCATGGCACTCTGCTATGAAATATTCCTGGGGGTCGGGGGGGGGGGAACGCCCTTCTCTTTGCACAATTAGTTTGGCCATGAATGTTTTCTGTTAAAAAAAAAAAAAAAAAAATCAGTTTCTCCGAACTGAAGATATTTTGCTTTTTCCATTGCTGCAGCTTCCTCCCATTTTCCAGTAGCATAAATAGAAATGGAGTATTATTTTTTTTTTAAACTTTAGATTCTTATTTTGCGAAAAGACAAAAAAATTGCAGAGATGAATGTATCCAGCAAAGCCTTCACTTATTAAAAAAAAAAATAGTCATCCAACCTGCAAGGACATTTCCAAGAGAATATGAGAAAATGTCAGATCAGCTCAGTTTGAAAAGGAATTGCCATCTTTAATTGACAAGGGCAGAGAGGAAACCCTTGTTCTTCTTCAAACCCAGCCCAGCCCTGCAGCTCACAACCTTCCTGTTGATCTCAGCCTTATGGTCCCTCTTTCTTTTTGCTTTTCATCTTCAAATCTCTTGGTTGTTTTTTTTTTTCCCCTTTTATTGTCATGCCTGACTCCTTTTCTCTCTCATGCAGGAGGTCAGCGTCGGTGTCCTTGTGTCAGAATAGCATCACCAGGGTATTTCAACGCACCGAAGCCGCTGTTTATGAGCCACTTACGCATCTTGCTCTGAAGTAGCTGGTCCAGGCCACATGGGCTCCTGGGTGGCTGTGAGCTGGAATTTCCCATGTTTCGAGGTCAAATATCCCAGAACTCTGATTCTCCAGACAGAAACCCCACAGCTTTCAAAAGGAGGAGGATGCCTCCAGCTCAGCTCTCAGGGGGTTAAAAAAAAAGAAATCCCATTTTTTTTCTTTTAATCATAGAATTGTAATCATAGAATGGTTTGGGTTGGAAGGGACCCCTAGAGGCCATCTAGTCCAACCCCTCTGCAGGGAGACCTTTAACCACATCAGGTTGCTCACAGCCCCGGCCAACCTGGCCTGGAATGGTCCCAGGGATGGGGCTTCCACCACCTCTCTGGGCAACCCCTGCCAGGGTTTCACCACCCTCACTGGAAAGAATTTCTTCCTTACATCCAGTCTAAACCTGCCCTGTTTTAGTTTAAAACCTACCCTGCTTCAGTTTAAAGCCATCCCCCCTTGTCCTGTCCCAGCTGGCCCTCCTAAAAAGCTTGTCCCCCCCTTTCCTCTGGGCCCCCTTGAAGCCCTGAGCGGCCGCACTCAGCTCTGCCCGCAGCCTCCTCTGCTCCAGGCTGAACACCCCCAACTCTCCCAGCCTGGCCTCAGAGCAGAGGGGCTCCAGCCCTCGGAGCATTTTTCTAGCTGATTGATTTTGTAGCTTAATTGATTTTTTTTTTTTTTTTTTTTTAAACTCTGCCTTTCCAAAAACATAAAATAAAAGCCAAGGCGCATGAAGGTAGGCAACAAAGAAGGATGTTAAATACGCAGCCTACGTCAGCGAGGAGCTTGCTCTTAACCAACCATCCACCTGAAATCCCCGAGGGCGAGGAAGGAGGCTGTGGGAACGTGTCGCGACAGGCTGAAGCCATCGCCGCACCGTCGGTGAGCTGGGAGGGTGGCTTCAGCAGCCACTCGTTCAACGTCCCCCATTTGATCCCCACCCAGAAGCTGGCTGAAAAGGCTAATGCCAAGAAAGTCCCCATCCTCACTCTAGCAGGTTGATTATCCTAATTGACTTAGGGAGCTCGGTTCTGAATTAGCCTGCTTGGGAATGTGATCGGCACCGGTAATTTTCCACTTTATAATGTATTTTGTAATAAATAATTAAAAAAAAAAATCATAGCTAGCAGTAGCATTAGATCACCGGTACTCATGAACTATTTGCTTTAAAGTATGGTGTAGAAAAGCGGGTTTTATTGACGATGCATCCTTAAAACTGTGTCTGTGTTACTCTTTTTTTGCCGTAATTAAATTATTGCTTATAAGAACTTTTGCCTGGTCAAAAAGAGAAAAAAACCCCACCCCAATTATAATAATTCCATTTCAGTGTTTTCCATAAGCTCCTAGCCAAGTTGGCCAATAACTAAGGCAAAGAGCAGGGGGAAAAAAAAAAAGGTATGTATTGTATACTCACTTAAAACTTGGCTAGAAATTACCTTTTATTGTCTAATTTTTTTTTCCATGCCCAGCTTGGCTACTTGAGGCAAACTCCTTTGCCAAGTTTCTATAGTGTGTTATTTTCCTATGTGTTATGTGTTCAAAAACATTTTAAAAAGCTGCCCTCCGAGTGTTACACAAAGGTTTTGCATGGCCAAGGGCGGAGGAGCATGGGTTTGATAGTGTTACCAGTGAAGATGCTGGTGTTAACAAGCTAGATACATTGGCCATGCTTTTTATTTCACCCCCCCCCCCACCCCTTCTTTTTTCCCCCCCCTGCTGTTCCCCATGCAGCCCAACATGGCAAGATCTCCAAATGGGCTGTGCTAACAAATGCAGCTGAAGACAGCCATGTGATGTTAATATAAACCTCCTCTGTCAGCTTGGAGAGGCACCAGGAAATCGCCCCGGAATGCTTTTTGCAGCGCCTGTCTCTGCTCGGTGCCACGCGGTGGCATTTGTCAGGCACACTCAGCCGCGGCTCTCCGGAGGGCGCAGGACCTCTTCCCTCTGTCTGGGTCACTCCAACACGCGTCGTGTTGTGTCTGAGCGCATCGATGACTTTTTAATTAAAAAACAAAAAAAAAAGAAAAAAAAAAGGAAGAGATCGTGGGTTATAAAACCCAAGCCCAAACCCAGTTCTTGTCATTCTGGCGCATCCATAAGGATCCAGCCGTGGCATAAGTGACACTTGAGTCATGATAAAATAAGAACTGCAGCTCTCTCTGCATTTCAAGGGTAATTTGTCTTTGCATCCCTGATTAAAAACACCAGACTGGAATAGATATAAAGACCAGGGGCTCAGGCATATTCTTACTTGGGACAATTTCGTTTTAGAAAGGAAGAAAAATTATTTTAAAGTTTGATGCAATTTTTTTTTGCGGTTGTGCAGTTTAAGTTTGCGTTTCACTGCATGTGCCTCAGAGACATGTTTAATTTCTTTCTTTTTTATATTGAAATTCATTTTCTGGTTTCTCTGAAGTCCCGTGATGGTTTTATTGTGGTGAGCTACCATGGTGTTACCAATGCATCTGAAATATTGCAGGCAGAAAGACGGCCTCTTGAAAGCACTAATAAGGGCAAGTCTGTCCTAGCTTTTATTTCCTATAGGTATTTTGTCCTATATAAAGTTATACAGAGGATAAAGCTTTCAGACATCCTGATCCTGCAACTGCTTATACACATATTTAATGTGATTATCCAGCAGCACAAGCTGAATACATCTGTAATACAGAGGTAGAAGCTCTAGCTTTTGAACGTAATTTAGAAATGCAGCTACGGAAAAGGAAATACAAGTGCACTTTTCAAATGTTGAACAAGTTTTCTCTCTGCATCTCATGATACCAAACAACTTTTAAAAATCCTACCCCAAATGATTTAGGAGCAGAAGTCCCACTAACTGAGGTAGGAGCCTACATCAGTCAAATGTGGCAGACAGTGGTTATATTCCTGATGGGTCCTCTTCCATTTTATGGCTCAGCCTATTTTCACCAGCTTATTTTTCACTCTGATGTGGATGGACTCACTCTTCATTAGCACGTTGGTAACCGAGTGCTATTTAACTCTGCCGTGTGGACTGCTGGCATTTGTCGGGTTACTTAAATGTAGGTCAACTCAGAGAGGACTCGGAAGAAAAGTGATGGAGACAAAATCGAGAGAGGAGAGGTCGTGTGCGGCACGATGCACACAGATGGCTTATTATCGCTAGGACCATGTGGCAGAATCCAAACTCATCTGACAGTCTGTTTTCATGATACAAAACTCTTTCAGGGGCTGCTGAACTTCTGAAAGGAGCTGGGTGTGTTCGTGCATGATGTTCACGCTTCGCTGACCTTGCAGAAGCCCCGGCGTCGTTGCAGTTTCAAATCTACTTTTGCAAACTAAGGGGTTTAGTGCAATGCTTGTGGTGGGATGGAGATCCAGCCAAAGATGTTGGTGTTTGCCAGGTCTCTCAACCCAGACTCACCAGGTTTCTGTAGGTTTCCAGAGAGCAGATGGACATTTTGTAGGCCCCACCTTGCCTGGCATCTCTGCAGGGGTGATAGTTACTCAAGAGAAGCCCTTTTCTGCGGATCAGTCCTTACCTTTCTCCTGCTCAAAGACTACACAGAAAGCGAGAATCAAGTGAGTGAAGGATTTATGTTGGAACTAGATCCCCACGGATCAGGACATGAATAACACCTCCATCCCCTCCCAAATCTTCCAGGCCTGACCTTTCACAATCTCCATTTCCTGACCAATGACTCCAAAGAAAATAGAGCTGCTAGTTGGTATTTAATGGAAAGCTGCACAAAACTTGTCAAAATACACCACCATGCCTGTCAGATGCCTGGGACAAGACCTCTACAGTAGTTTCCAGAAACCCAGTGCAATTACTTACATTTTAAATTATCTTTAATTGTCGCATGTGAGCTGCAGAAACATTTTTCCCCACTCTGAAGCAAGACCTTGCTATTAGGAGTCACCCCATAATTGCAGCTTTAATAGGGGGACCGCAGCAGGTCAGCCGCGAAGGTTAGGGCAGGGCGCAGCGAGGTGAGAGCGGCTGCCGAACGCCCCTAAGTGGAAGTGACACATCGCAATGGTCCCATCAATTATGCAGGGGCAGTTTGGAGTGTAAACTTTTTAGTGAATCTAATTACCTCGCCAGATGTTTTAATCCGATCTCCTTGCCCCTCCTCTACCATCAAATACGACACTGTTTTTTTTGAGTTCCTGATATGAAAAAGTCACCTGAAGTGTAGAACCTAGACTAAACCTGATGAGGGGGTTTTTTTTTGCAGGAACTGAGCATCCTTTTGCTAGCCGAGAGATTATTCAGGTTCATGTGTGGCTCCGTACTCGTGGGGTTGCGCTAACTCAGCGTGAATGTGCTCACGAATTGATAAGGGTGTCGCGAAGGGTGCAAGACTGATGAAAAATAGATGAGATGGTGGTGAAAATGTGCTCAAGAGCTGAATGACAACTGTTAGCCCAGCAATACTGAATTTGAGCAGGCCCTGTCAATAACAGCAGAGATGCTGCACCAGATTTTCCAAGGCTGTTTGCGCGCTGACCTAATGTTCCTGTTGACATAAAACCTTGAAAGCACAGCTAAGAGCAGCGTTGCTTAAGCCTTCTGATTTGCTGGCAGATTGCGGTCAGATGTGAGCATGAAAGAAAGCACTTGCCTATGCATCCAGGAGAGGGGGAAATGGTGAATTAACTGCGCACGCAGATGCCTGGGACCGCCTTCCAGAGCAGGGACGGAACCTACCAGCATCGGGAGGAGTTTCCTCGTCGTTCACCAACCTGTGGGCTTTGGTTTAGTGGGAACTCTAGGTATGTACATGCAACGTGTTGAGTAGGCTTCAGCCTGGATTGCAGTGCATGGAAAAAAAATCTCTGTCTTTGACAACTTCAAACCCTAAAATGAAAAAAAAAACCACACAAACCCAAATCAGAGGAGGCTCAAACAGTTCTTTGCTAAAACGCCAGTTGAACAAGTTGATGGTCTTCATTTCCACCATCTTATGGCATTAATAGTTGTTCTTCTTGCCTTCTTGCCCCATCCTGTTCTCCGGTGAGAGAACATTCAGCCTTGGACCAGGCACAGCGTTAGGCACATGCTCTTGGGATGGAAACGTGTGGAGCAAACAACGCAACAAGGCTGTTTATAAAGCCTTCAACACATCAGGCAGTGGGGAAGAGCCCAAGTTTCCACGTAAAGACCTGAATGGACAGGAATGATGTGAAACACACGGAAAATATGGAAAATGTGGAATAAGTAATAAAATTATAAATAAAACAAATACAATAAATTGGGAATGCAGTTTTTACTCATAATGATTTGTGTTCCTAGTAACCCAAGCCTCCCTTACCTTTGGAAAATTGCGTGTTTTTCCAGCGGGGAGCTGCCTGCAGGTGACAGGCCTGACGGGTTGTGTGGCTTGGATCGTTGAATGGCTCGGGCGTTCGGCAGGGACTGCTGCAGCCATGCATAAGCCCTTTCCCTGACAATGACTTGCATCATGATCGCAGGAAAAAAAAAAAAAATCACTTAATCAAGCGGCGGTTAGTGTTAGTGCAGGAATTTTGGCCAGAAGTGAATCTTGGCTTGTTCTGGGTAGAGACATTTGCCTGGAGGAGTCACCCAGATGGGTTGCGCTGGGTTTGTTTTTTCCCCCTGGGTTTTCTTGGCTATTAGTGACAGCACTTCATGTTCTTCCCTCCGTGGGTGTGCTCTCCCAGTGACACCCCGTGGGTGTACTGGTGGGATGGGGACTCCACTTTCTCATTGCCATGAAAGTTGGTGGGTACATCTGGAGCTCATCCTGCCTGCAAAAACCCTGCCTTTGGAGAATGCTCATGCAGAGGCTCTGTAACGACATCGGTATCTTTTCAGCTCCAGAAAGGAACGCTCAAGAGCTGAGTCTGGAAAAAATAAAAATAAAGTGCTTGTCTGCTTTAAGCACTGAGGATGCTCTATCGTTAGATTAACAATAGCTGGAGTTATCGAATAAGCTTATCAAATAGATTAAATATGGCTAGGACTGGTAACTAGTTGAAGGTCTGTTGGAGCCCAGGGGCCAGCATGAGAATGGCACCTGTAGCAAAAGCCAACAGGACAGAAAGAGTGATGGGGCTGGACTCAGCTGCCTCTGACCCTTTGTCCCAATTAATTAGGTACAAATTTAGATGTAGTCTATTGGGAACGGCTTTAGCACAAGCCAAGAATAAGGCTTAAATTCATGACTTTCAGCCGGAAGAATTTATAGCCAAATAAAGCAGCTAAAAGGACAACAGACGCCCAGAGGAGCGAAGCAACTTGCCCAACACCCTCATGAGAACCGAAGCGTGCTCACCAGGCAAGCTGGGACCCTGCTCTTACAGACACAGTGCCATGAAAGAGACGCTTAAATGCTGAGTTATGTGAGTGTCCCTTTGCTGTATGTCAACAGCTTGGACAAGATTCCTTTGATACCGCTGTGATGCTCCGCTTTGCTGTGCTAGCAATAAAAGAAAAGAAAAAGTGGGAGGGGAGGAGTAGGAGCAGCGTATGAATTGCAGCTATTCTTCAAGGTTAAAGATCTGCATTTCCATTTCCCTGTACCATTAGGACCGATACGGGTCTGACTGGCCACTATATGGTGAAAAAGTCCCTCCGTGTGCCAGTATTGAAAACTGTTTGTGCATTAGTTGGACTCTTTGCCAGTGAAATAATATCGTCCCCTTTGTTTATTATATTGAAACTCGATAAAAGAAAGCGTCAGAGAGGGAAAAAAATAAGTTTGCGGTGTGAAATGAATGTTCTCGTCTGGGCTCCAGGATGCAGCCGTGAGTAATGGCTGTGGCATCGCCCAGCGTCCTGCTGCAAAAACAAGTTACTGGGCTGCGGCTGCAATCTGGGAGTTTGCAGGGAGAGGTACAGGCCATGCTTTGCCAAGGGACCCCCCCACACACACACTCCACCAGTTATGGGGACTGTCCCCTTTCAGGGGCATTGCCTCTTGGGGTGGTGATGATGGCGTAAACTCTGTCAAGTAACTCAAGTCCAGCTCTAGATGCTCCACGCTATTTTTCCCCAACAAGGCAGATCCGTGCAGGCTTGTTTTGAAGCCCAGCATCATTCTGGTGCCCCAGCATTCAGAATAGATTGCACCCCCACTTTTCCTGAAGTTCTTTTCCTGAAAAAGCAACCGCATATGGGAGCTATTGCTGGAGCCAAAGCTAGCTTCGCTGCATTGCAGTTTAGCCCATTCTCTGGTCAGAAAAGACCCCCAGTCAAGTGAAGTGTCTTTTGCAAATGAGAAAGGTAGGCTCTCTGCATTGGCAATGTGCTTGCAAGTTGACAGAACCACTTTACAATATAGTGGCAAGAAATTACTTGAAATTACAAAATCAAAGCAAAGCCAAACCAAAACCAAACCACCCCTCCCAAGCCCACAAGGTCCCTGTACAAAAAAAAAAAAGATATAAAAAGCTCAAATGGCTGAAATGCTGTGAGATTCCAAAAGCATTAAGCAACATCAATTTGTAAAGGCGAGGAAAAGTATTCGTCAGGTTGTAGATGCTTTGGGCCAGGCCTCACAACTCTGTTTTAAGCGTTAGGACTGAGGGCTCTTAGTCTATGGCAGGGGACCTGGGCGTTAATGCAATAGGAAGTGTAATAATAACACCACCACCAACACCACCAGTAGAAATCATATGATCATAGAACCATAGAATGGTTTGGGTGGGAAGGGACCCCTAGAGGTCGCCCATCCCAACCCCCCTGCAGGAGCAGGGACACCTTGAACCACATCAGGTTGCTCACAGCCCCGGCCAACCTGGCCTGGAATGTTCCCAGGGATGGGGCCTCCACCCCCTCTCTGGGCAACCACTTCCAGTGTTTTACCACCCTCATGGTAAAGAATTTCTTCCTTAGATGCAGTCTAAACCTACCCTGGTTTAGTTTAAAACCATCCCCCCTTGTCCTGTCACAGCTGGCCCTAATTATTATAAAATATTGGCATCACCTCGCCCAGCTCCGTGCACACACCACCGGGGGCTATCAGACCAGATTCATTTTCACCTGGGTGGCTATAACATGCAAATGCATGGATGGGTGCAACAAAGCAGAGCGGCAATGGTGGGGCAATGTGGCAGGGCTGCGTGCGGGAACCTGAGCCGACACCGCCCTGGTGGGGACCAGCCGGTCCCTGGGAAAGCTCTTGTATTTCTTTGGGTCCAGGACCAGTCGAGCACCTTCAATATTACCAGTACAGTCTTTCAAGAAATTGTTTTTCCAGAAGAGAGACATAGGTTAAATGAATGAAAATAATAAAGGTTTGATGGAAAATGAGGAGCCTTCATGTTTGGTTTTTAGTTTTGAATATGTTAGAGGGTATTTCAGATCGCAGTCTCTGATGCCGGTGTAACAAGAAGCAGCTCGGGTTTAAGTGAAATCTGAGATTCACATGACTCCAAAAGCCTGCATTTTACCAAACAAGAAAATGAACATCCTTCTGCCCCAGCTTACATCATGGCAGTTTGAAATACAGAAATAATATTGCTTTCCTGAAATGCTGCAGCTATCAAGCAGCCCCTTCTCTCCTGTACTGCTGGCTAGGACTGGTGCCTGTCCTTTTCCTCTTGAGATGCAGGCTGTGATAAAAGGATACCCCATCAAGTTAATATAAAAATATAAGGAATACTAAAGAGAAAGAGCCCTTTCTGGCATCAGAAAACACATATACACTCACAGTCATACACATGCACTAAGCATGATCCAGGTCATTCCCACTTCAGGAGCCTCATTAGCTTTACAGTGTTGATGGAAACCAGTCTACAATGCGGCGAGGTGAACCAGGAGGCTGGGAGGGGGAATTTGCTCTCCCAGGCGCTGAGTACTAAAAGTGGCAGCAACATCTGACAGTTCCGAAGAACAGCCCGGCCATGGCTCAGGTGGTTTCAGGGCAGAGCCGCCTGTGAGCAGGGCTGCAGAGTGGCCCCGAAAGACCAATCGTGTTCCCACCCAGCCTTTGAAATGGGCTCACAGGGGGTGTTCGTCTCCTAATGTACAGCCCTTCAATGTACAGCCCCTTAATGTACAGCCCTTCAATGTACAGCCCCTTAATACACAGCCCCTTAATGTACAGCTCCTTAATATACCGCCCCTCAATGTACAGCCCCTTAATACACAGCCCCTTAATGTACAGCTCCTTAATGTACAGCCCCTTAATGTACAGCCCCTTAATATACAGCCCCTTAATGTACAGCTCCTTAATGTACAGCCCCTTCAATGTACAGCCCCTTAATGTACATGCCCTTAATGTACAGCTCCTTAATATACAGCCCCTTAATGTATAGCCCCTTAATGTACAGCTCCTTAATGTACAGCCCCTCAATGTACAGCCACTCAATGTACAGCCCCTTAATGTACAGCCCCTTAATGTACAACCCCTTAATGTACAGCCCCTTAATGTACAGCCCCTTAATGTACAGCCCCTCAATGTACAGCCCCTTAATGTACAGCCCCTTAATATACAGCCCCTTGATGTACAGCCCCTCAATGTACAGCCCCTTAATATATAGCCCCTAATGTACAGCCCCTTAATGTACAGCCCCTTAATATACAGCCCCTTAATATACAGCTCCTTAATGTACAGCCCCTCAATGTACAGCCCCTTAATGTACAGCTCCTTAATATACAGCCCCTTAATGTACAGCCCCTCAATGTACAGCCACTCAATGTACAGCCCCTTAATATACAGCCCCTTAATGTACAGCCCCTTAATGTACAGGCCCTTAATGTAAAGCTCCTTAATGTAGAGCCCCTTAATATACAGCCCCTCAATGTACAGCCCTTCAATGTACAGCCCCTTAATATACAGCCCCTTAATGTACAGCCACTCAATGTACAGCCACTCAATGTACACCCCTTAATGTACAGCCCCTTAATGTACAGCCCCTTAATGTACAGCCCCTCAATGTACAGCCCCTCAATGTACAGCCCCTTAATGTACAGCCCCTTAATATACAGCCCCTAAATGTACAGACCCTCAATGTACAGCCCTTCAATGTACAGCCCCTTAATATACAGCCCCTTAATGTACAGACACTCAATGTACAGCCCCTTAATGTACAGCCCCTTAATGTACAACCCCTTAATGTACATGCCCTTAATGTACAGCCCCTCAATGTACAGCCCCTTAATGTACAACCCCTTAAGGTACAGCCCAAGATGCTGTAGGGGAAGCGATGGCTGTTGTATGAAGGGTGCCCAGAGAGGGCAGATTAGGCGCTCTCTCTCTCTCTCTCTCTCTCTCTGCCTCCTAACCCAGGCAACCCCTGTGATTTTCCATGTTGGCATGTGTGACCTGGGATTGCTCCCCACCCTTTGCACCCGCAGCCGCTGCCAAGTCCCTCCGGGCAAACCCGCATCCCCGCTCTCCGCTTCCCTCCGCAGCTTTGGGTGCTGCGGCGCGAATCCAGGAGCACGACAAAACCAGGACGCTCATCCTGGAGCAGATTTTTAACACACTGGGTGCTAACCGGGGACAGCGATGGGGTAACGCGCGCAGCAAAGACGCTCATCTACTGCGCGGTGAGGTCCCTATGCTTTTAAGTCTTTGCTCTGACACTCCTGCAATTACTGGGACCTCGGAGGTGCTGCCAGTGCCGTGTGCTGGTTAGTCCTTAGCCACCACTAAAAGCTAAACCACCAGCCCCACTCCAGTAGGCACAAATAGATTTATAGTATGTAAGACAAGGGGGTGCATGGCATGATCAACAAACCAGAGAAGGGCTTCGTCCCTGCTTGCAGCTCGCCAGCGCACCCGAGCAGCCTCCTACCCCAAAGCTGCCCAGCTCTGCAAATCCCCCCCCCCCAGAAACACCTTCTCCCTCCTGCTGCCAAGTCCCCTCCTTTGCCCAGCATCCCGGGAAGGACAGCTCCAGCTTCTGCTAGGAGAGCTCCAGCAGGGAATTAGCAGCCGGGGAATTGCCCTCCGCCGCAGCAGCGTGGGAGCTTGCATAACGTTCGAGCACTATCAGTCACATCGCTCATATTTACTCCTTTTGGCCGGATTCTCCGCCTGCCAAATAACTTTGCAGCTGCAGAGGCTGAGCTCTAGTAGAAAGCTGAAGGATTTACTTCCAGCTATTGAAAGGTTTATAGCTAAGAAATGTGAAATTGTGCAGATTCTGCTGCTGGAGATGCGTCGTCCTCCTCTTCCTCCCCCAAGATGCTGCGGGGTTAAGGGGAATATTGCATCGTGGACCACATTCAGCTGCTTCTCTCAGCTGCAGAGACAAATTCTACCTTAAATAGTGTTTGCAGGCAGTAATTCAGAGGCAAACCTTCTTGCTGGTGCTGGGAGCGGTTTGTGGCTGTGTGCACGGCAGAGACACCTCATGGACACTGTCTGAAGATAAGTTGGGATGAAAAAATTCCTCCACGTGTTATTCCCAGCCATCCCTGTCCTCTCTGCTCCATTCACCCTGGGGCTGGCCCAAACATCCTCACTACAAATGTGCGGGTTGGGGGGGAGGACTTTTATTTGACTAAAAAGGGTCATTTCTGTACAACTTGCAAATCCACAAAGGGTAAATGATGAACGTGTTTGTCTGTGTTTGATTTATTGTCAATAGGGAGAGACTGTGGTTTTTTGTGGGTAGCTGAATCGAACAGGACCAAGCCCTCGGAGGAGGCACTGCCTTCCCGGGCTGTGCCATCGAGCGCTGGGTCCTTGCGTTCCTGCAACTGCTACAGCCTTCGTTCATTGAGTTGCCTTGTTTGGCTCGATACTACTTTAGAAAAAACCCCAAACAAACAAAAAACCCAGCAAAACACCAAAAAAACCCCCCCACAAAACCAGAGCAAGGCAGTAGCACAGACAGTGTATAAACAGAATATAAAAAGCAGAGAGCTGGGGAGGGAAAAGGCATCCGAAGGGCAAAGCAGGTTTGCCAAAAGGGAGGAAGAGGCTGCAGCTGAGCAGGATGGAGAACTCGGGTAACTTCACCCAAGTCAGCCTCAGCATCTCCACCTGTGGAGAGGCGCCCCGTAGTTCATAGAATCATAGCATCGCTTTGGTTGGAAAAGCCCTTTAAGATCATCGAGTCCAACCTTTAACCTAACCCTGCCATCCCACCACTAAACCCTGGCCCTAAGCACCTCATCTCCCCTTCTTTTAAATCCCTCCAGGGATGGGGACTCAACCACCTCCCTGGGCAGCCCATTCCAGAGCCTGACAACCCTGTCGGTGAAGAAGTTTTTCTTAATGTCTAGCCTAAACCTGCCCTGGTGCAGCTTCAAACCATTCCCCCTCATCCTGTCGTCAATCTGTTCTGTCCATCTGGGAGATGCTGGTAGGATGTGCGGTGGGTTTCTCACTCCTTAGCCCGCGTGCCTTCAGCTCGGCCAGGCTCCTGGCATCACTTCGTGCCTGGGAAACCACAAGACAACTTCTAGCTTTAACTCCCACGGCACAATGACACACGGCAGAGATTCACAATCAATCACTGAAATGGAATCCCTGAGATTGCTGGTCCCCAGACGCCCTCTTCTCTGTCCTCCCGCTGGCCCCTCCTGGTTATGGGACCCAGGGACGCCTGGAGTGGGCAGGGCTCGGAGGGTGGCTGCTCCCTTGGTTCCCCTTAAACCATGCTCAAGCCCAACGGCGTGGGATGCTCTCGCCATCCGTCAGGACGCCAGCCCTCACTCAAGCTGTCTTTATTTAAGCAGTTGGTGCTTCACAGATTACTTCCAGGCCCCTTGAGGATAGAAAGTCTTTTACCTCCTCTGGCCCTGAGACTATTCCAACAGCTGTAACTATTTCATTTTTAATTTACTCGATACAACTTGTCTCTGCTTAATCCATCAGGACAACTTTGAGGGTTCCTGACCCATAAATCCAGAGTGGGGAGGGGTGGTGGGGGTTGGGGGAGGGAAAAGAAGGGGGGGAAATAAAGGAAAAGAAAAAAAATGCCAAGGATTTTGAAAAATTGTATCTAAATTGCAGCCAAATGTATTTTCCTAGCTTACTGCAAAGTGCAGGACTAAACCCAGCCAACAGCCAGGTCTCACCTCGGCGGTGAGGCAAGACCTTTGCTTTTATCGTGGTGACACACTCCGCTATACTTGACTTAATGTCTTCGACAGCTTAAACCTCCTGAATTTGTCCGGAATGGACTTTAACTGTTTTTTCCCCACTAACCAGTTCCTTTTGTTTAACACAAATGCTAAAGAGGAAAAACTGTTTTGCATCTTCCTTATATAAATACAAACAAACCGGCTTTATGTCATGAACTTTTGAAGGCCAACCACCCCCTCCTCCAGGTGACGCTTTCCCTCCATTGCCCACCATCAAAGGCTCCGTGCTCCTTTTTGGGTGGGTGGCAGGACTGCTCTAAATCAATCAGTTGACATGAGGCTAATGTCTAATTAGCGATGGGTGGGCATGCGCTTTGATTATAGGAAGAACCTCAGGCAATGACTGGTGTTTTTAAGGCCCACTTTTACACATATCCATCATCCTGTGACATGCGGAGCAGGAGGGAAGAAAAATAAGCGGCAATAAAAAAAAAAATTCTAACGAAAGAATGCTGAAATATTAATGTGTACATTGAGGGCGTAGAACCATAGGGCTACACTGAAGTTAGGCTGAAATGAAGAACACACTCTTGTACCTTGGCATTAATGACAGGAGTTTCTCTGGCTTAGGAAGAAGTCCAAGAAAGAATTTTTTCCTTTACCATCCTCTGTGATTTTAAGCAAGGAGAGAGGCTTCCTTTTTAGGGAGAGAAAGGTGAGATGCCTCGTCCTGGGGGGGCTTGATGCCACTGAGGCCATTCTAAGCAGAGCCGAGCAGGCATCCCCCATCGCTGTAACATCACTGTGGCCACGACAAGCCATGCCTTTCTCTTTCTCGTGTTCTTTTCTATACCCTGGCTCTTATGAGGCTGAGTTTCCCCTTGGGCTGCTGGGCGTTTCCTCCCTCTCTCCCCCCAAATCAGGTCCTATTTTGCCACTTCTCTGCTTTTTTCATCGCACGTGACAATTGACCGAGGCGTTGCCACGTGTCTATTCTCCACATGTTCGCCGCTCCCCATAGCTCCATCTCGCTTTCTTTGTATCCCCCTCCGCCTCCGGAGGCTGCCCAAGCGTGGACAGCAACTCCGCGAAGACGAAGCTGACGTGAAGGGAGAACATTTCCATTGGGAGATTTTTTCCTGCCTCAAAAAAAGGAGACACCCCCCCCTCCCCCCCGCCTTCAAACCCCAACATCTCCATTTCTCACCTTAATTGTTTGACTTCACTCTGGGTAACAATGCTTGGGTTTATTGGGAAAGACGAGGGATTTTTTTAGAATTACACGTAGATATAGAAACCATATAGGAAAGGTTCTAATTATAACTATTAAACTCGGAGAATAAAGGGATACAGTATTCCTAACTCGCTTGGTGGTTAGGAGTTATGCAATACTTTCTGTGCTTTAAAATGTGTGGCAAACGATGTGATTTTTTTAAAGGAAGAATTATTTTTATTTGATTAAATTCACCTTCAACATTGTTCTCCTCTGGGTGATTGACTTTGCCTCTTTCCTGAAACTTTCCATGTGGAGCAGATGGGGAAGAGGTTTTTGTGAGACAGGCCAGAGGTGTACATTAAATAATAATAATTGTAATAATAATAACAACAACAAAACCAATAATAATAATAACAACCAATAATATATTTATTAAATTAAAATAAAATGAAATTAAAATAATTTAAAAATTAAATAATTTATTATTATTATTATTATTAAAGTCATTTGATGTGCAGCCTCTGATTGCTTTGTTCCTGGCTCCTCCTGTAATTCTCTGAGACCACGTTTTAAAATTGCTGGGCACTGATTATCCAGGGATTAGGGATTAGTATGGTGGTTTGACTGTGTGTCAAAGCCTTAAAATAATACACAGATTAAAATAATTCAATTTTCTCATCAATATTGAAGCAGATGATTTTAAAGCCCCTGTAACCTCTAATGGAAAAAACCCTACACTGGGTAATGAGAAGGGACAGATTTTCTGAATGATTTCGTGGTATCTGTCTCAACCTTAGTTTGATCTGATTTCTGCAAAGAGGTTTAGCAATACCTATAGCACTCGAATTTCAGAAGCTTGCTAGGCTGGCAATCTCATTTAGGATGCGTATAAATTGGGAATTTAGAGATAAATGTAAAAACTAAGTGTATGGGAGCTGATCACCCAAAGCAAGCAGCTTGCTCCCCTTCCAAAAAAAAAAAAAACCAAACCCACCCCACCCACCTCTGGAAGGGAAAGATTAAATAAACAAATGAAACAAATCAAAGTTTTCCACTAAAACTTACTCATCAAACCTTGAACTCCTCCCCTCTTCTGGCAACAGAAAGCAGCCAGCGACTGGGACCAGAGGAAGAGTAGCAGCTGAGGAAGGCAGTGCTCAGCTCAGGCCTCTTCCGAGTTAAACACACACGTGTTTTCCCAAGGGGGGGAAAAAAAAAAACGTCAAAAGAGGCAAGGACCAGGGCCCTAAGTGCTCTTAGCATTAAAAAAAGGAGGGGAAAAAAAAGGAAAAGCTGCAGAAAACACAGATAAATGTGTACCTGAATCCTGTGCAGACACAGGGCCATCACTGTGAAATCCTTTAATGTAATTTGGTAAAGCAGCAGAAGTGAGCAGCGCTCACCCATTTACCCCTGCTCAGGACGTGGCTTCCCACGCTGTCCCTGGGTGGAGGGGTTGCTGTCCTGGACTCCAGAAAGTACCCACTGATCCTGAGGAATTGCACATGTAAATCCCCGAAAGCCTGAGCCCACAAGCGTGCGACAAGCTGGGCTCCACGTGAGCTTCACCCACCTGCATTCATAGAATCACAGAATCGTTTAGGTTGGAAAAGCCCTTTAAGCTCATCAAGCCCAACCGTTCCCCTAACCCTGCCATCCCACCACTAAACCCTGGCCCTTTTCATCTGCAAACCTCGCCCTAAGCTGCGAGCCGACCCGGCTGCCCGTACCAGCAACGCTGGTGGAGAAGCAGCAGCGCTGCACGAGGTGGGCTGGCTCAGAAGACGACCTCGGTTTCTTGAGAGACTGCGCATTGAAGGCAGAGAGAATTAGCAAACACCACTGAAAGGAGCACTGTGTTTTCAGAGAAGCTGCGATGCAGGGAAAGGAGTCAAATTCTAGGTTAATATCCCTCAGTGTAACAGGAATATTACAGAACATCAGTAACTATTCCATTCCATTCTATTTCATTCCATTCTATTCTATCCTATTCTATTCCATCCTATTCAATTCCATTCATTCCATCCTATTCTATCCTATTCCATTCCATCCTATTCAATTCCATTCTATTCCATTATACCATACCTGGAATCATAGAATCGTCTAGGTTGGAAAAGACCTTTAAGATCAAGTCCAACCATTAACCTAACCCTGCCATCCCACCACTAAACCCTGGCCCTAAGCACCTCATCTCCCCTTCTTTTAAATCCCTCCAGGGATGGGGACTCGACCACCTCCCTGGGCAGCCCATTCCAGAGCCTGACAACCCTTTTGGGGAAGAAATTTTTCCTAATGTCCAACCTAAACCTGCCCTGGCACAACTTCAGACCATTTCCCCTCGTCCCATCACCCATTACCAGGGAGAAGAGCCCAACCCCCCCCCAGCTCCCCCCTCCTGTCAGGCAGCTGTAGAGGGCGATCAGGTCTCCCTTCAGCCTCCTTTCCAGACCAACCCCCCAAGACTGAAGAAGAGGCTGATCAGGAATACCAGAAACAGAAGAAGGCTTTTTCTCTTGATACATTGCAAAGGGTGTTGTTTTTTTTTTTTTAAAGTACCATCCCGCTGCTTGAAGCAGTCCCTTTGCCTCGCAGCTCGGACTGCTGCCCAGTGGTTAGCGTCTGGAAATGAGAGCGAAGACACCTGGATTATGTTAATGGCAGTGCCACTTACGGCTGACAGCTCTAAACTGGGAGGACAGCTCTTCTAAGTGCTTGTTGTCAGAGGCTGAGTTACTATGGAAGAGGTTTTCCAACAAGGATTTAAAACAAACAGAGAACAGAAGGGCTTTATCAAATGGCAATAAAATCCAGAGGGATGAGCCGGCAGCAGAGTCCAGCTCTCACCTATCATCCAGCTCTCCACCTACGAGGAGGAGGAGGAGGTCGAGGTGATGACCACCCCATGGCAACGGCTACCCTGCGGGCATCTGGGAGGGAGCGAGGGCATTTTGGGGTGGCAGAACAGAGAAACCTGGGATGTCTGTGAGTCCTCGCAGCCACACAAGTGGCCCTGGATCTGCTTTGTGTGTTGATTCACAGCTTGGAAGGAGGTCCCAAACCACAAATCCTGCCGTGAACTGCTGTACCAAGCCCATTTACTCTGACTTCATGCAAGGAGTTGGGCTTTCTGTCCATTATTCTATTTATTACCAGACATGAAAATAAGAAGTCCTTCAGCTGAGGCTACACGACCACAATCAGCCGATTCAGCCCACAGCATGGACATTCTCCTGGACTCCCTTCTGACTTCAAACTTGCAGCGGGCAGTTTCTGAGAACAACTTTTCCTGTCTTTGCTGAGCTAGGAAACTCCATCCCACCCTGTTGGCAGACAACAATCTGGATGTAATTTCTCACATTGTAGGCCTGCTCTGCGAGACTACAGCAGTAAATATGCCCGGGGATGATGCCATTAGCAGGTACAGAGCTCCAGTTCATCCAAAACATGCAGGTTTTTTTCCCAGCAGTTCAGGTGTTGGGAGACACCACATAACTTCTGTGAATTCCCCATGAGCTCCAAAGCCTGTTTGAGGATATTGGTGCCCATCTGCAAAGCATTTCACAGTAAGAGGGTGTCTGGAAGGCCAGCGAGCTGAAGCAACCTTGCAGAGCTCAATGCCAAAACCTCTGCTGCACCAAGACGCGTCCCCTTGGCAAGGGGACAGGAGGACCAGCAACAAGGCAGACGCTTGTCGCAAAGCTCAGCGCGCTCTTGGGAGACCTCCAGGCTGCACCGGTGACTAAATGTAAAGAAGGACAGAGCTCCAAGCAGGGCAATAGCTCTCAGTGTGTCCGGGTCTCAGCTAGGTTTCTGGTGCATGACAGTAAGAATAGACCAGACCAACCTGGCTACTTATCTGCTGGACGGGGCTTTACTAAAGCCTGCTTGTCTCACAAAGCATGCCATCACACCAATAGTTAATCTCCCAGCTACAAAGTTGGTATTCAAAAATGCTGGAGGCTGATGAGGTTGCAAAAAAAAAAAATCTCAAAAAAAAAATAAAAAAAATAAATGATTGAGCAGCTTTGGTAGAGGAGTGACTGAGTATTTCAGAATGGCCACAGAGGCAGATTGTGGTATGGCCCTACGTGGTGGGCTCGAGCTCCCAGATGCAGTTTAACGCATTCCCAGCACCGAGAAAACCACTGATGCTGAAGTATTTAAAAAAAAAAAAAAAAGCAGCCCATGTTTCACAGCAGCACAGATTTCCTCTCAGGTTGCTAATTACAAACCCTGCCGAATCAAGCAAAATGCGTTCATGGCTTTAAATGTGTCACAGCTTTGACTTATACTACAGAAAGTCCAGGTTGCAGCTTTATTCCTCTTCCCAGATCTCATGCTTGCTCATTGATTAGTGCTAGCTTCAGGAGATTCGATGACTTTTTAATATTCCCCATGTAAAAAAAAAAAACACGAGTGAGGGTTTTGTTTTTGTTTTTTCCCCCCTTTGCAAATGGAAAAGGAAAAGCCAAGCTACCTTTTTCATTTATACACAGCTATTTTTTAATTTTCTTTTAAAAAAAATGTTGCCAGTACCCAGAAGTGTCAAATTCTAACACGCAGGGGGAATAATGTTGGTTTTTAGCTGGTAATAGTCTGTGTTTTTGTGGCTGACTATTGGGAAATTTTTAACATATTTCTTCATCCTGCACTTTCAGGAGATGAGATGACTTTTTTATGTTCCAGGGTAGAAAACCCATAAAGTGCGTGCATCTCCTCCTCAATAATTTTGAGGGTATCTTTTACTAAGAAAGCAAAAGTAATTAGATAATTGGGGCTGTTCGTATGTATGCTTTTGTGTTCATTTAACAGCCTGACAATACAGGTTTTTGCATGGAATCCAACTACTCACCTACTTTGCTTCACATCTGTGTCGTGATGTCAACACCTGGGAGCTGAAGGCTGCGGGGGCACAGAGCATCCAGGGGGCAGGCTGGCTCCGAGGCTGGCCCATGCCTGATGTTTTCTGTGATTTTTAGACCATGGGCAGTGCCGGGGTCATCTAGGAAGACCATGGGCAGTGCCGGGGTCATCTAGGAAGACCATGGGCAGTGCCGGGGTCATCTAGGAAGACCATGGGCAGTGCCGGGGTCATCTAGGAAGACCATGGGCAGTGCCGGGGTCATCGAGGAAGACAATGGGCAGTGCCGGGGTCATCTAGGAAGACCATGGGCAGTGCCGGGGTCATCTAGGAAGACCATGGGCAGTGCCGGGGTCATCTAGGAAGACCATGGGCAGTGCCGGCGTCATCTAGGAAGACCATGGGCAGTGCCGGCGTCATCTAGGAAGACCATGGGCAGTGCCGGGGTCATCTAGGAAGACCATGGGCAGTGCCGGGGTCATCTAGGAAGACCATGGGCAGTGCCGGGGTCATCTAGGAAGACCATGGGCAGTGCCGGGGTCATCTAGGAAGACCATGGGCAGTGCCGGGGTCATCTAGGAAGACCATGGGCAGTGCCGGGGTCATCTAGGAAGACCATGGGCAGTGCCGGGGTCATCTAGGAAGACCATGGGCAGTGCCGGGGTCATCTAGGAAGACCATGGGCAGTGCCGGGGTCATCTAGGAAGACCATGGGCAGTGCCGGGGTCATCTAGGAAGACCATGGGCAGTGCCGGGGTCATCTAGGAAGACCATGGGCAGTGCCGGGGTCATCTAGGAAGACCATGGGCAGTGCCGGGGTCATCTAGGAAGACCATGGGCAGTGCCGGGGTCATCTAGGAAGACCATGGGCAGTGCCGGGGTCATCTAGGAAGACCATGGGCAGTGCCGGGGTCATCTAGGAAGACCATGGGCAGTGCCGGGGTCATCTAGGAAGACCATGGGCAGTGCCGGGGTCATCTAGGAAGACCATGGGCAGTGCCGGGGTCATCTAGGAAGACCATGGGCAGTGCCGGGGTCATCTAGGAAGACCATGGGCAGTGCCGGGGTCATCTAGGAAGACCATGGGCAGTGCCGGGGTCATCTAGGAAGACCATGGGCAGTGCCGGGTCATCTAGGAAGACCAGGGCAGTGCCGGGGTCATTAGGAAGACCATGGCAGTGCCGGGGTCATCTAGGAAGACCATGGGCAGTGCCGGGGTCATCTAGGAAGACAAGTGGCAGGGCCGGGGTCATCTAGGAAGACCATGGGCAGTGCCGGGGTCATCTAGCAAGACCAGGGGCAGTGCCGGGGTCATCTAGGAAGACATGGGCATGCCGGGGTCATCAGGAAGACCATGGGCAGTGCCGGGGTCATCTAGGAAGACCATGGGCAGTGCCGGGGTCATCTAGGAAGACCATGGGCAGTGCGGGGTCATCTAGGAAGACCATGGGCAGTGCCGGGGTCATCTAGGAAGCCATGGGCATGCCGGGGTCATCTAGGAAGACCATGGGCAGTGCCGGGGTCATCTAGGAAGACCATGGGCAGGCCGGGGTCATTAGGAAGACCATGGGCAGTGCCGGGGTCATCTAGGAAGACCATGGCAGTGCCGGGGTCATCTAGGAAGACCATGGGCAGTGCCGGGGTCATCTAGGAAGACCATGGGCAGTGCCGGGGTCATCTAGGAAGACCATGGGCAGTGCCGGGGTCATCTAGGAAGACCATGGGCAGTGCCGGGGTCATCTAGGAAGACCATGGGCAGTGCCGGGTCATCTAGGAAGACCATGGGCAGTGCCGGGGTCATCTAGGAAGACCATGGGCAGTGCCGGGGTCATCTAGGAAGACCATGGGCAGTGCCGGGGTCATCTAGGAAGACCATGGGCAGTGCCGGGGTCATCTAGGAAGACCATGGGCAGTGCCGGGGTCATCTAGGAAGACCATGGGCAGTGCCGGGGTCAGCTAGGAAGACCATGGGCAGTGCCGGGGTCATCTAGGAAGACCATGGGCAGTGCCGGGGTCATCGAGGAAGACCATGGGCAGTGCCGGGGTCATCTAGGAAGACCATGGGCAGTGCCGGGGTCATCTAGGAAGACCATGGGCAGTGCCGGGGTCATCTAGGAAGACCATGGGCAGTGCCGGGGTCATCTAGGAAGACCATGGGCAGTGCCGGGGTCATCTAGGAAGACCATGGGCAGTGCCGGGGTCATCTAGGAAGACCATGGGCAGTGCCGGGGTCATCTAGGAAGACCATGGGCAGTGCCGGGGTCATCTAGGAAGACCATGGGCAGTGCCGGGGTCATCTAGGAAGACCATGGGCAGTGCCGGGGTCATCTAGGAAGACCATGGCAGTGCCGGGGTCATCTAGGAAGACCATGGGCAGTGCCGGGGTCATCTAGGAAGACCATGGGCAGTGCCGGGGTCATCTAGGAAGACCATGGGCAGTGCCGGGGTCATCTAGGAAGACCATGGGCAGTGCCGGGGTCATCTAGGAAGACCATGGGCAGTGCCGGGGTCATCTAGGAAGACCATGGGCAGTGCCGGGGTCATCTAGGAAGACCATGGGCAGTGCCGGGGTCATCTAGGAAGACCATGGGCAGTGCCGGGGTCATCTAGGAAGACCATGGGCAGTGCCGGGGTCATCTAGGAAGACCATGGGCAGTGCCGGGGTCATCTAGGAAGACCATGGGCAGTGCCGGGGTCATCTAGGAAGACCATGGGCAGTGCCGGGGTCATCTAGGAAGACCATGGGCAGTGCCACGGGGTCATCTTAGGAAGACCATGGGCAGTGCCGGGGTCATCTAGGAAGACCATGGGCAGTGCCGGGGTCATCTAGGAAGACCATGGGCAGTGCCGGGGTCATCTAGGAAGACCATGGGCAGTGCCGGGGTCATCTAGGAAGACCATGGGCAGTGCCGGGGTCATCTAGGAAGACCATGGGCAGTGCCGGGGTCATCTAGGAAGACCATGGGCAGTGCCGGGGTCATCTAGGAAGACCATGGGCAGTGCCGGGGTCATCTAGGAAGACCATGGGCAGTGCCGGGGTCATCTAGGAAGACCATGGGCAGTGCCGGGGTCATCTAGGAAGACCATGGGCAGTGCCGGGGTCATCTAGGAAGACCATGGGCAGTGCCGGGGTCATCTAGGAAGACCATGGGCAGTGCCGGGGTCATCTAGGAAGACCATGGGCAGTGACGGGGTCATCTAGGAAGACCATGGGCAGTGCCGGGGTCATCTAGGAAGACCATGGGCAGTGCCGGGGTCATCTAGGAAGACCATGGGCAGTGCCGGGGTCATCTAGGAAGACCATGGGCAGTGCCGGGGTCATCTAGGAAGACCATGGGCAGTGCCGGGGTTCTAGGAAGACCATGGGCAGTGCCAACACTGCCCAGCCAAACCTTTCCAGTAAAGGAAACTCAGAATATGTTGGTCCCAGCACCTTCATATGGAGCTGGAAAACAACCAGTGAACTAGAGATCTCATTGCATATCCCTGAGGCAGCTTCTTTTTGGTAAAAAGGCAATGAGGAAGATGTATTTCAACTATGGCAGGGGGTAGTCACCCAGAAGACACAGCCACACACTGCAGAGCACCCCGTGGGCACCCTAAAACTGAGCGGCTGCTCTGCTCAGGGCAGTCGGTGCCCAGCAGCAGTGCCACCTTTCCTTGAGACTGGAGGGCAGAAGCCCATTAGACCATGCCCAGAGTTGCACTGCTCTGAGATTTGGAGCAAGCTGGGGGGGGGGGAGGAGGAGGAGGTCTGCTCCGTGCCTCGAGAACTCCACTCCCAGACCACATGGGTTTGACTTTGTGCAGCCAGGAATTCAGACTGAATTCCTAGAGCCTGGGAGCTTTTCTGCCAGTGCTTGCCATCGACAGGGCAGCGTCTCATCCTCAGCTGTGGTGGCGGGGTCTGACTCTGCTTACCCTTAACCCAGCAAAGCCCATGAAAACCTCAGTAACTCCATCGAGGTTTCTGCTTGGGGCACCGCTGCAAGAATTAAACCGTGGCAATGTGAGCTGGAGGCAACCCTGTGAACCAGAGATGCTCTTTCTAAGCACCGATGCTAGCCCCTGCTTGGACCAGCACACAGGCTGGGATGCTTGCAGTGCCCTTGTCCCTACGGCTCATCTCCCCGAGCATCCCACGCATGCATCTTTACCCTGGTACGTGCTGTATCGCAGCCCAAGATCAGAGGCACCGAGGAAGCTGAAGGTCCTGAGCACCCGTCAGGATTTCCTCCCTTGTTGTCAGACACCTCAGGCTCACCTTACCAAAACCGAGAGCACCACGCAAGCCCTGGGGGACACAGCACCCCTGTGCGCCCTCCCCACCACCTCCACACCAGCAAAACCCTTTCCCAGCGAGACTGGGATGACCCACCCTGCTGCAGCTTTTGCCTGCTGCTCGGTGACATCTTACACCACTTACTAAGGACACAAGCCCAGGCTTATTTCTTGATCCCACTGTGCCTATGAAACAAGGCTCTCCGGGCAGTTTCCTTCTGGGAGTAAACTGTCATTTTTCACCACATAAAATTTTATAAGTTTCAAGCAAATGGAAAATGGATTTTTTTAAAAAAATTTTTTTTTTTTGCCCTGAATGTTTTATGGCTGCAAAAACAGAATTTGTGGTTTGAACTGTTAAGGTTTGATGCAGAGGGCTATGGAACCTTTTATGTAACCCGCTGGCCTGAATAATTATCAAAATATTTTGCTTTCCACTCTTTCTAAGCCTCTGCATCAGAAAAAAATAGCGTATGCAACCTTTTGACCACAAAATAATAATACTAAGAAAGCCCCCTTCAGAAGCCAGGCTTGCGGAGCTGCCGCAGCAGTGGCCCCAGGGAAGGGCCGGTGGCTCCTGGTAGCGGCCACAGCACCCGGGCTTATCGGTCCTTGGATGGGGAGGGGCCCTGGGGGATGTGGGAATGGGCATCACCTTGGGAAGGACTTTCCTGCAAAGTGGCTGATTGCAGGAGACAAGAAAACTGGTCTTTGCTGAGATCAGCGAGAGGCACAGGAGAGCCACGTCTGGCTCAGCGGAAGAGGCCAACGCTGCTGACATCGGGGACACGTTCAGCTTTTCAAAGCATAATGTCCCGTGCAAGCTACCTCTCCGAGGAGCAGCTCGGATCTAGTTCATCCCCTCTGCCCTCCACTGGAATACTTGCCCTGTTGTTATTAGCTCGAAAGGGGGACTGAAAAATCCATCACGCAAGGCATGGTAAAAGCCAATATCTGCAGTTACAAATACAGACAGATGGGTTCTGCACGCGCTTACACGGTGTCAGAGACTGGGACAGTCCCCAAGTCCAGTGCCCAGCCTAGAGAACAGCTTTAGTAATCGAATTAACAAATATCAGTGGGGGGGAATTTGCTTCCATGCAGCAGGGCTGGGCGATGTCAAGAGCCCCATCATAGATTATTTTGGGTTGGAAGGGACCCCCAGAGGTCACCCAGCCCAACCCCCCTGCAGGAGCAAGGACACCTTGAACCACATCAGGTTGCTCACAGCCCCATCCAACCTGGCCTTGGATGTTTCCATCCTGGTGGGATGCAATCCCCTTCCCACCCTGACCCTGCTGCTCCTCTGTGCAGAGCTCAGATCTCCGGAGCAGGGAAATGGTAACGCTTTTCCAGCGGGCACAGCACGAAGTGCCAACAACCCCCCCCCTCCATCTCCAGGGTTTGGCTGCTGTTTTACTCCCAGAATGACCACAGTCTCCAAAAGAAAAGGCATTGCGCTTCCACCACTCCCCGCAGCTCTGCTTTTTACTGTTTTATATCAACTCGTACTTCCATATGCTTAACTACAGAATTTTAAATGCTTTTAGAGTAAAAGCGTGCATTATGTATTTTTGCATAGCAAGTAGGGAATTGCTATTTCCATTCTGATCCATTAATTTAATCTTTAAAAGGCAAGTTTGGGGGTTGATTGCATTAACGTTTTTAATACACCTTTACTAGAAAATCTGTTGGTTTTTTTTCTTTCAAATTTCTTCAATGTCCCCAGCTTTTGGACAATGTATTTGGACCACTGAAAATTTCAAAAGAAATGTTAAATATTTTTTGGTAAGTAACAACAGCCAGCAAGGATGAGGACGTTCTTTCTGATCAGCTCACACAGATACAGCAGTCACTTTTCCCAAAACCTAAAGATGCCAAAGGCTATTTCAAAAACTCTGCTCGAGCTCAATCCCCTTTGATGCCCTTTCAGCCATCGGAAATAAGGGATGCTCTGGCCACACCGGTAGCGGCTCCCGCAAGGGACAGCCCAGCCGTGCCAGCAGCCAGAGGATGCCCCATCCTCAGCACAGCTGATGCCCTGCAAGACTTTTGCTTCAGCCCCACAAGCAACATCCGTGACATTTCAGACAAGAATTAATCAGGTTTTGTTGTCTCTGATTTTATCTCGGGGCAAGGGAAATGGGCTGGATGACCTCCAAGGGTCACTCCCCATCCTACAGTTCAGGGTTTTTCATGCCTCCAAGGGGGTGGAGGGGCTCAGCTCTGGCCCCAGCATCCTCTCCTCCTGCCTGCCCAGGGCAGCAAAATGCAATCGCGTTCTGCTTGTGATAGCTCTCAAACACCCACAGCCTCACCGAGTCTGGGATGAAACATCCTCTCCAACAGATACGGGCTCTCTCACATTCACAAATTATCTTTTTGGGGGGGGGAGGGAGTTAGGTACTGGCACTCCTTATTTCCCCTTTTGCCTTTAAAGCAAAAATAAACCCAAGGAAAGCAGTTCCTCTTTTTTCTATTGAGCGCTCCCATGGCAAAAGGTGGGCTGAGGACAACCAAGGCTGTGGAGGTTACCGAAGCCTTTCCACACGTGTTGAGCAGATGTCTGTTCTGCACTGGGGGATTCGTCCCAGGACACAACCCGCTCTCCCCATTCCCATGGTCCTCCTCACTCTGCCACGAAACATCTTCCAGAGCAAGTTTCCCCAGCCCCTCAGAGCCACCCTCCCTTTCCACATGCTGAAAGCGGGGAAATACAGGGGATTTTGTGGTGGGCTGCCTTTAGCATTTCCTACCTGGAGCAGGATGGGAAGAACTCAACCTTTCCTAGGTGTAAATCAGTGCAGCTCAGCCAAATTCACGGGACTGCAGCAGTTTGGACGAGAAGGCAGCTCAAGCCTGGTTGCCACCCTTGCACCCAGGGTCAGGCTTTGGTCCTTCTGCAATACAGCACTAATTAGACAGGGCTGTTCAGGAAAAGTGATGGGGGAGAACTGAAAATTTGTCACTGATCTCATCCTTGTGAGCACCCAGAGCAGGATAAGGATGGACAGAAATCCCAATTAGATGACTAATTTAGCTCCTTGAGCAGATTTTAGCCTTTGGCCCCAGAGCCAGAAGCAGCACTTATTGCTTCTGGGTTTGCCATGCTTGGCTGATTATCGGTTAATTGAGGCTTTTCACTGAAAGGCCTGGAAACCCTGGCTAACCTGGAGGAATGTGTCTTGTGCCCTGGAGTCATCCTTGCTGTCTCTGCCTCCCTCCTGCTTCTCGCAGCAGTTAAAGCGAGCTGGAAAACAGCTCCGGGAAAGGCCTGAGGCCACGGCCAGGCAGTGGAACAGGGATCCCAGGGGAGGCAGAGGGACTTCAAAAGGTTGGTGTCAGTGGGATGCTCCCATCCCTTCTGCTCACTCTGCCTGAAACCATCCAGCTGGGCACAGCCAGAAAGCCCTACTCAATTACCCAGAGTTTAAGACAACACTAAATGAGGCCATTGATTCCCCCGGCATAGGTCCATCCATGCCGGAGCCATCATGCCTGCCAGGGTGCAGGGGTTTCCCAAACCCCTCGGTCCCAGAAGCGCACACAGGCAAGTGATGCTGCATGCACAGGATGGCGCTGGGAGAGTGACAATCCTGCTGTCCCCATTTGGGCTCTGGTGGGACCAGCTCCCACCTATTCACACAGCCCCTAAACCAGCTTCCAAGTCACCATGTGACTGCTTGTGTCCTCCCTCTCTCTGCAGGTCAATACCACACAGTTGCTATCCTGAAGGTTTTGCTGAATCCTATAAAAATATCTCCTCCTTCCCCTTTTGTAGGAAATCTTCTACAGCAATGGCTGGTTACAATTTACTGGAGTTCAGGTATGAAACCTTGTGCCTTCCCTTCCTTTGCCTCCTAAATCAGTCAAATGCCAAAAGCGCTTCTTGCTGTAAGGGCAGAACTGCATTACACCTTGGGCAGTGTCCAGAATAAGAGCACTAACTGAGAGGTTTATAAGCACACAAAAAAGTTATTCCATAGCTCCTAGGGCTTCCTATAGTGTTGCACACCTTGAAGTTCCATTTTCTGAAAACATTGAATCATGCATAAGGCTTACGAGGAACAGCTGAGGGAACTGGGGGTTTTCAGCCTGGAGAGGAGGAGGTTGAGGGGAGCCCTTATCACCCTCTACATCTGCCTGACAGGAGGGGGGAGCCAGGGCAGTCGGCCTCTTCTCCCAGTAACGGGCAATGGGATGAGGGGAAATGGTCTGAAGTTGCACCAGGGCAGGTTTAGGTTGGACATTGGGAAAAATTTCTTCCCAGAAAGGGCTGTCAGGCTCTGGAAGGGGCTGCCCAGGGAGGTGCTCAAGTCCCCATCCCTGGGAGTATTTAAAAGAAGGAGAGATGAGGTGCTTAGGGCCAGGGTTTAGTGGTGGGATGGCAGGGTGAGGTTAACAGTTGGACTTGATGATCTTAAAGGGCTTTTCCAACCTAAATGATTCTATGGCGATTCTATGCCATGACTCACTGCAAAATGGGGACGGGGGTGCAGAGCAAGGCAAGAGGACAGGTCTACACACACAACTGGTGATTTCAAACAGTGGCTTGCTTTTGGTTTTTCTGAACTCAAAAGTGGCCAGCTCTCTTCACTGGCAATGCTGACCCCGCACAATGCTACACGTTGGAGGCAAGTTGAAAAATGCCAACTTCATGAGAAGACAGATGCGGAGCAAGCAACACTTTTCACAACAGAGCCATGAATCCTCTGAGCTCACACACCTGATGCTCTCTGGTAGTCTGCACCTTCATGAGCCTTGGACCTGGAATTCTGATTTTGGGACTGTTATGAATAATCACCAAGACCAGAAACAAGTCTTAATTTTATGGGAAGAGCCAAAAATCTTTCCACTATTGCTTACTTTCAGAGCAGAGACTTCCAACGATAACATCGCATGCTGGGAAGCTTGCAGTCAACAACGAGTGCTGGAAATAAGGGCGCTCCTCCCTCTTCTTCACTGCAGTTCAACATGAATCCCTGTGTCTCTAACAACTTTTAACAGGTACCTTGTAAGAGAGGAGTCTTACAAAAAACCTCTGCTCCACAGGCTCATGGTGTAATTTTTTTTAGCCTGATTAGTGTTGTTTTTTTTCACCAGTGTAACTGGATTTCATCCCTACACAGCACTGCCCAGTTAGAAACGGGTTGCAAAAATACCTGCTTTTGCCAAGATACCCTAAACACCATTTTTATAGGTAGAATATGCAATCCAGACCCTCAGCTGGTGGAATTTGGCATTGCCTCACCATAGCCAGTGCAGGGACACTGATTTACACCAGCCCAGGAGCCAGCCCATGAATTTTCTCAGCCTGTTTGGCTATCTCGATCCTACTCCATCATAGCATTTGGGTTTGTTTCAACCCCACTGTAGGAACAGAGCTGGTCTGGAGCATGGAGAGCAAGTTATCTGCCTCTCCATAGGACCCTATTGCCATTTCAGGGACTCCAAGAATATTTTGGATTCATGTTTGCAAAGGGACAACACCAAAAGGCTAGAACTGGAAATCCCATCCTTGTTCTTATGCTTCTTTCCTGAACTTGCTGCTCTCCCTTCTCTGCAGGCAAGAGGGAAAAGGGCGAAGATGGGTAAAAAAAGCTTTCCTTTTTATGGAGAGACTTTACAGTATTTCAGGAAATAATGATCTCAGCAAAACCCAGACCTCACTGAACTGAGGGACAGCCTCAGAAGCAGGCAGGGAGGTGCCAGAGTCAGAATCCTAGAGAGAATAAGGCCTTCAATTACTGCAGTGATATAATTAATTAATTTACAACTGTAGCCAGACAGCAGCGACAGCAATATTGACTGACTTCACTGCAATCTACATTGCTGACTAATGCTCATATCAACACCTACAGCAACCAACCAGCCACCAGCCCCTTTGCTGGCAGAGATTTAGCTTGATTTCTCCAGAGAGAACCTTTCCAGATCATTTGAACTAATTGAGGTAATGGAGAAATTGTTCTCATGCCAAAACACTTTATTTTTTCCCTCCCCCTCTTCTTTTGGTAAGATGATAATATTTAGAAAGCTTCAGGCTACTACTTAAAGGAGCAGGGCAGTGTCTTTAGGGCAGCTCAGAGCCTTGGTGCTACACCTCATCCTCCTCGGGGTGCCAGGAGCCAAACTGCACCCCAACATCTGCCAAAGCAGCTGGGAACACCCCTTCAGCAGGAGCACGTTGCACACTAATTGCAGCGATTAGCAGCAGCCAGCATTTACAGCCTCTCTGGACAGTGGGGCCGAAGGCGGCAGCAATGTGGTTTCAATCGGGGCTGCTGAGGAGGAGGGGGTCACGCTGCCCTTCGCCTCCCACCTCGCCCAGAGGCTCTGCTCAGGACAGGGGCTCATCCCTCACATGGTGCTCACGCCAGTGGGCTGGGGGATGCAGTTTGGGTGCATCTTTAAGCACCCAAACATTAAATTCTTGTCCTTAATCCGTGCCTCAGTTTACCAGGTTGGCTCCCCCTCAGAGTCAGCTGCTTACTACAGCTCAGAGGCTGGGTTTGCTGGGCTGTCACAAAAATCACACATTTCCCCAGGGCAGTCTGAAGTTCCCTGGGGCTTCCCACATCACCCCAGTCTTTGTCACCAGTCGTGTAACTCTCAACACATCAAGAATATGTTGTTCTGGGACAGAGCGTTGAATGGAAGCTTAAAAACCCATCCGGGACTAGATCAGCTGCTGCACAAAAATCTACCCAGGGAGGTCCTATGCAAGCTTGGGATCTCAGTAGGACAGTGCTTTTGAAAGACATGTTGCCTCTTGCAAATTGGGTAATACAGGAATCATTGCCAGGTGAACTGGATTGCTTGAGGTTAACAGACCAAATGCTCCCAGCAGCAACCCCAGTCCTTGGAGAAACACTCGGTGAGCAGGCATCCTGCGTGTCCAACCAGACCGCTCAGATGCTGGGGGAGGGATGGGGAAAAGCTAAAATAAACCTGGGGAGTGGGCAATGCTGGGACAGCAAACTTCCCTTGGGAGCAGATCCCCCAGGCTGGCCAGGCAGCAGCATGAAGGGCTTCCTAGAAAATACAGCTGGGAGTTCAAGGGAGGGAAGTCTTTTCCTGCCTGTAAGGGAATCAGCCTGAAGTCTCCAGGAGAAAGGCTGGGGTGGAAAGCAAAGCCGATGGTGGGGGCTCTACCCCAGTCTGCTCCAGGCAGCACAGCCCCTGCAGCCCTTCAAGATGTGTGGGCTTGCAGAGTTAGAGGACAGAAATGCAACACTGGGTGGGCCAGCCCAGGTTTTAATTTTTTTTTTGCTATAACACAGATATAAAATGCTCATTTTCATGTTTCATAACTTTTTCTTAAAGCACATTTTTGGTTTGTGTCCAAAGACGTAGCAACCCCCCAGGTGAAGCCTGCTGCCTGTGTGCTGGTACATGCATGGATGGTCGGGAGAGAGATTAATCCTAATCTCTGCTGAGCCAGCTTCCCCCAGCTCCTGTTCTCCCGTAACCTGCCTGCTCACCAGGTACCTTATTAGAGATTGCACTGACTGTAAGGGACAACATTTGGAGAGGAGAGAAAAAAAATCAGCTGAAAGCCATCAGTTCTGCTCTTTTGCTCCAAGCAAATGCTAATTACACAGGACTGCCACAACTCACATTAATCATACCAGAGTGTCTAGAGGCCTCTAGTGTCCAAGAAGCTACAAGAACCAGGCCAGCACCTCCACATGGGCAGAGACGCTCCTGTTCTAGAGCCACACTTAAATACCCAGGACAAGCAGGATGGGGAGAGGGGGCCGAGAGAGGCAGCGCCATCAGCAGGAGCCTGGCTGAAATTCATTGCTTGGCTACAATAGATGGCTTACCCAGGGAAAAAAAAATCATGGATAGGTGCTTTTTCAGTACTTACGCACAAAATAAATCATTTGAGACACAAATGCTGTAACTCCACAGACACATTCATGCCAGCATGAGCCAGCTCTGCTCCATGGGCAATCCGTGCAGCCCCTGGATCAGCAGTGACCAAAGTACTTGCAACCAGAACACAAACCTACTAAACCAGCACATGCTTGTTATCTACCAACACACGAGGCAAGATAAATCCTTACTTGGGTCATACAGGAGTCCCCAGACACTTTGATTTCCCCAGAGGGAGGCCTCTGACACTAAAAAGAATTGTACATCCACTGCTGGAAAGAACAGCACTGAGGGCAGAGCCATCCCAGGACAAATGCTCCCACCTGGGGAATGGGGAGGAATTGGGAAAGGGGGTTTTTTGGTTCCCCGTGCACATACCCTGGGTGTCAGAAATACCTGCAGAAGTCCCCTCTCCTCCCACCTGCCCATCCCAACAAATTGGGCTCCCCTTCTCCATCGGTCCCACTTTGCACATGGAAATGCAAATAATGAGGCCACTTTCTAAGGAGCAGAAAAGGCTCCTGCCTCGCCACTAAGTCGGAATAAAGTGAATTTAAAAGCGAAGGTGGGGGAGGGGGCTCCAACAATTGATTGTTTTCCAGAACAGCTTCCATTAGCAAACATCCCGTCCAGAGAAAGAAAAGAAATTTCATGCGCTGACACAGCCCCAGTCAGCAGCGAACGCTCCCAGCTCCCGCACGGAAAAAAACTTTCCTCTCCCCTGGCTCACTCTTGGCATTACCTCACGCCAAGTGCATCCTGGGCAATATTGTTATGCTAATACAGCAGCCCATGGGACTGGATTCTCCTGCAGCCGGGAGAGACATTCCCACCAGGTCCTGGCACTCCAGCTTATTCAACCCAGGCTGAATTGCCCCCAGAGAATAAAAGCTGCAGGCTTAATTAACTACTGCTCCCCGTTCCCAATCCCAGCAATTGTTGTGCTGGCTGCTCTGGTTGCCAAAGAGCCTGTGCCAGGATGCCCGATACCGGGGCCGGCCTCGGGACCAGGGCTGCTGGACCACAGCGGAGCTGAGGCTTTACTCTCCTTGTTTTATTTATTGGTATTGTGGTGCTGTGGGTGTTGCTTTTCCATGCCAGTGGCTTGCAATGCTCAAATCAGTCATGGAAAAAAAAAACTCGGGACCCTCGTGCCAGTTTTATTCCCCCTTCCTTGTTTTCGCTATTAGGTGCCTGTCTTTTCCGGTTTGGATCTCTTTAAGAGCTTTTATGGCACTGGACAAAAGAGAGCCAGCTTTTACATCCAACAGCATCTTTAATAGATTTTTTTACTAGCTGCCTATGCTACTGATTTTGGAAAAAAGCTGCATGCTTTGTGGCACAAAAGCAGAGGAGTACCATCTGGCCTTCCCTGACCCTCTCCCCAGCCCTCCTTGGAAGGAAAAGCAAGCAGGAGCCTGGCAGGGATGCAGACAAGGAACCAAGAGCACAGCCAGGACAGCCCTGAGGTTTGGGAGGAATCCACGTGCTTTCAAGACCACAAGCCAGGCACAGGGAAAGCCAGCCTGGGCTGGGACCCTCTGAGCAATGTCCCCTCTGGACAACGTCCCCTCCAGCAGCTCAGGAAAGCGGCTGTGGTTCTGCAGGGTCCTGCTGGGGAACAGCCCTGGAGGGGGGATGGACCAGGGCTTGTGTGCATCACCCAATTTCTTCAGGAAGGACTGGATGGGAGGGAATGGAGGGGAAGCAGCTGCTGAGATCTGGTGGGTTTTTTTTTCTGCTGGCCAGGCAGGTGAGGCTCAGAGCAAGGCAAGGTATAAATGGGAAGACTGCTTCCACCCCACACAAACAGTCAGTCTAAGGAAACCCAGCAGGGCAGACTGACACACAAACCTGCAGCTTCACTCCCTTTGCTGACCATGTCCCCCAAGCAGCCCCCACTTTTCCCTGGGGCAGTCTCCATCCTGGGAGCAGAGGGAAAGCCCTCAGCCCCCCTCTGCCTGTGCTGGATGCAGGGGTATCTCAGCCTTTGACACAACACATAAGAGACCAAGCTGTTTGCAGAGGGCTTTGCCCACACTGAGCCCAGCAGTCCTAGCAAAGAGGATTCCCTTGCTGCAGAGCTCTGCAATGCTTGCAGCAGCTTCCTTGCCTCTGCCTGCACCCCCCACCCCCCTGACATACCCCCCAGTTCAGAGCCTGGGAGTAAGAAGGAATAGGGGGGTGCTGGCTATGGGGGAGCAGAGGGAGGTCACAGCAGGGTGAGGGTCCTGGGATGGGAAGTTGTCCCACCCTGGGGGGGGGATGAACCTCTCACATCTGCACAGCTGGGGCCCTGCCCCTCCAGTTAATTGGCAATTAATGCTGGAGAGGGCACTTACCAGTGCTGTATATCAGCTTATCTCAAGTGGCAGATCAAGGAGGAGAGCACTTTAACCACAGAGCTGGTTTATCTCTTCAGGAGAAGTGGAGCATTTCTTTCTCTGTCCCCTAGCCCTGTGATTTATACTGACCTGACATTTGCATTTACACCCATAAACCAGGGTCTGACAAGAATCTCATTAAATGTTGCAATAAATCAGTTCCTCTGACAAGCATCTTTTCACTGCCTTTGGAGATGACAGATGTATGCCTGTTCTAGGACTTAGGCACATGCATGTGCACACACAGGTGCCCACACACTTTTGCACATACAAACACACACTTTTAAAAAAAAAAAAACAAACTTGGCACAACATCCCAAGAGGCTTTCCAGGGATGGAAAACTGCTCATGCTCAACAGCAGGGCAAAAAAGTGCAAGTTAAGAGTTATAGACAAGGTTGAGGAGAGGCACTTGATATGAAATGAGATAGGTCACCTGCCAGAGGGAACCAGGGATCCCTTCCAGACACAGCAGGCTATCACACCCACTGCGGTCAAATTGTGTGAAAGTTGGGACAGGGCAGGAGCCAGGTGGTATATAGGTACATTTATTTGTAAGAAAAGCTAGAATTAAACCTTTTGGAGATTACAGTCAGAAAGTACACAGATGTTAAAATGAGAAAGAAAAGCCCATTGAAGTTGGTCAAAGTACAAAATTAAAAGAAAATAAACAGTTTAGAAGCAGCAGCTACAGCCCTCACAGGAGAAGAGCTCCATTTTCAAATCCTTGCAGATGCTATTTCAAAGACCAAGCATGAAAAAGCCTGATAAAGGGGAAACAATTATTACGGGTAAGAGAAACACACACACAAAACCTCCTCACCACTTACCAGCTGCAGCTTAACACCAAGGACCTCTTCTAGGCCAAGTAGATACACAGGAAGGGTTTGAAGTAAGCTGGATGTGACTATAGCCCTGGTCCCTCAGGAGCTCAGAAAGCCAACATTTCTTCCCAAGAGCCTCTGTAAGCCCCCAACTGCTATGCATGGCTGTATTTATATGCACTGGCATTTCCTGCAAGGCACTGGCTTACCTAGATTAGGTACCAAGTAAATAACCACCATCTGTAGCCCCTTGAGGAGAAAGTTCTACAACATTGATTTCACCTGTGAAATTAAGGAGTTCAGCTGGGATGAGCATTTTTAAAGGCCCCTGACCCTGGTAATGAAGGTTCTAACCCTGAAGGTTCTAACCCCACTCTCAATTGTAAAGTGCTACAAACTGAGCCTTTGCTTGATATCAACATTTGGCTCATGGTTTCCCTTTGCAAAAGCTGTGGGATGGTGAAAGACAAGACTGGGCATGAATTCTGTCCATATATCAAGCTTTCAAGTCTTGGAGGGTGTAGGTTCTCCATCTAGAAGGTTATGAAAGACACTGGGGACAAGAAACCTCCCTGAGGGACCTGAGACATGGATGAGTCAAGTCCCACATGCCTCTATCTTTTCACTTGCCAATCACATGGTGCCTCCTGACTAAATGAAAAGGTCATTTCCCCATAACAATGTGGTCTAAAAATAAACTCTTGCCTTAAAAAATATCTCCATGGGCCTTAGAAAGGGAGAGAGGGGGGAAAAACCTGAGAGAGGGAGAGGAGAAGAAAAAAAAAGTCATAAACTGTGCTGTTCTTCTTGCCAACATCCACAATCCCTCTTCCAAATAACCTCTCATTTACATGCGTGTTTATTTAGTTTTCATGGCTGTCTGGAAGTCAGAACTTCCCCCCCCCCCCTTCTTGTCTAAGACAAAGATGCAGAGAGGTAGAGAAACGTAACCTCCATTAGTCAAACACATCACCGTGACCAACCACCATGGCCACTTTTCTGACTGACCAAACAACCAACTCGCATGTGCTGAGGGTTTATGCACAGGGAAGGTGTTTTAAAAACGAGCTGATAAAAACCAAAACAAAGCAAGAGGGCTATGCATGAGAAACAGCCCCTCCAGCTCCCTCCCAACAGCCATAGCAATGGTTCTGAGCTTTTTTAACCTGGCCTTGCTTTGTGGGAGGTGATCTCTCCCCTGAAAAGCTCTGCATTGGTTTCATTAGATTTCTTTGAATAAGTCATTTTATTTGTCTTTATTAATTACATTGCGATTGTGCTAGGTATCTCAGGGCTCATTGGAGCTAGATCATACATTAACATAGGGTCTGGAAGTGTTGTAAAGACACATGCAAACCTCATCCTCCTTGACAGAAAGGGCTTTGGATAGTATTTAGAAGGACAAACTGCGTTCTTTGAGCATCCAGAAAGTCTAAAACACAGAATATCATTTACTTTCGAGACCAACAAAATCTGCACTGGAGCATGAAACGGAGTAGGTGCAATTAAATACGGAAAAGCCTATTGATGTTCCTTCCTGGTATTTAAATCACACCCCACGCGGCTCTCATTAGCCAAACACCGACACACATATTTAACTTCGACCATGCAAATACACTGCAGTGGAAGTAAGAGAAATATATCCATGCACAGGAAAAGCTACAGCGCCGTGTTCATGGGATCAGGTCACGTCTCTTAACTTGATGCACGCTATTGCCTTTTTCTGGGAGAAGGTCCTGATTTATGTGGTCTGAGAGACAATCGCCCAAAGCCTTTTATTAATTTTTTCAGTGAAGGTGCAAAAATCTTCAAAAGTACATGGGTGACAGGGACTGGACGTGATTGTTGCTGGTAGGTGACACCCGTAGGACAGCTTACTGATGGAAACGGGTCAGTGTGCTCTGCAAAGCCTTGGTGGTCCTTCTGGGAGCACTTACTATGATGAGCTACTGGGAAGAAAGAGTGGAGCCATGCGTTTCTATCCATACCAGTTATTTTTAAGCTTTCATAGTTCTTTTGGACCACCTGATGGTCTGAAACTGGGAAGTGCAGTCAGAACCTACTGTAATCCTGGGGTATCAAATCTGGGCTTTAATTAGTCCTTTAACACTGGCCTAGGCATGAAGAGGGCAGACTTGACTGTTTTGGGATGCCAAATACACAGGCAATTTCTGGACTTAGGAAACCCCTTCCTTCAATGTCTTTAAGCTCCATCTGGCTGTGTCAGCCTGGGCAGCCAAGATATATTTTGGTTATCACTCCCTACCTCTTTAAGGATTTTCTATGTAGAAGTTTATTTTTCTTTGGATGGCTAAAACTGTATAATTTCCCTGATGTGGGTGAAGCTCTACTAATATAAAACCACTTATATTCGTATGGCTTATTCCTGAATGAGAAAAGGGAATGAGCTTAGATGGTATAAGGCACCCTTATGCTGTCCACGCTACAGGATATGCCGCTCTAACTGTATGGGTAAAATATCACAGCCTTAGCCAACATAATTACACCGGTACAAAAGATACTGTGTGTAGACCAGAGCTCCATGTGCCACTTCCTAATACTTTCATATGCCACTTTTGGCCACTCTTGTACCCAAATTAAAACACTTCGTTCAGTCAGGTCCTTGTCAGATTCCAAGCAGCGGGGGGAAAAAAACTGGCCAATTTACCTGGGTCAACAGACATTTCTGACATGGGAAGGCAGCGCCAGGGCAGTCGGCCCAGGGCAGTCCCTTTGTCGGAGGAAAGCGTCTCCCTCTCGTTTTGCTGGTTGATGAATTTATGATCTAGGACTCTGCTCAAGAAAGTTTGAGAGTAGAAAGGGAGAGGTGCCACCGAGCAAGAAACCCAACCCATCTGAAAATTTGGATCCTTTTTTGTTGTTTCTGGGCCTAGTTCTTCTCTGCCTGACACGTTGCATGTCAGCCACCATGTCAGGCATCATGGGAAAGAGAGGTTTTGTTTGAATAAACATTCGAGAGCCACTGCAATGGGGAAAAGGCCGTGAGAGACGGGAAGAGGAAGACGACCTGCCTCCTCCAGTCCTCCACAGGTGGAAAATTCAGCATGGCTGGCACTGCCAAAGGGCTTTGGCTTTCTGGGAGAGGATGAAGGGCAACTTAGCGTAAGTCTCTGTAAACTGTAAAAAGCAACCTGATCTAGTTAGTGGTGTCCCTGCTCACTGCAGGGGGGTTGGACTAGATGACCTCCAGGGGTCCCTTCCAACCCAAAACATTCTATGATTCTATGATTCTATGAAACTCGGAAATGAGGTGGCTCCATCAGATTCCCCGTGTGCTTTTGGGGCTCTGCGGAATTTCTTGGGACGTCTCTTCCTGTGCCTTAGTTCAACCTCTTCAAAATGGAGACAGTAGTTCAGTGAATTGCTTGGATTTTGGCCAAACAGGCCTGAATACACTGAACTCATCTAATCATGGAAGTTAAGTAGCCTTAGGCCCCTACAGTGCTTGGATGAAAGGCCAGGCCAAGCCAAGGGGTCATGGTGGAACATTAAACCAAATAAATCAAACCAGCTGGGAGACTCCATTTGCTCTCAGCTTTAGTTTTGAGCTGACGGATGGGGAGAAAAAAGAAAGGAGGAGTTCATTTGCTTGGTCTCTGGAAATGACAGCTGCTCACCCATCTGGGGGGGAGAGCATGAAGATCAACTGCTACTATCAATCAGTCGGTCCTGGGCTGGGGAGAAGGCTGAGAAAAAACATATCGGGTCCTGAGAGATGGAAAAAGAGGAGTTTAGGGAACGGTGGTGTGTTGTGTCCGTGAACTTCAGTGAGACGTGGAGGTTGGGGACGGCTCGGCTGGTTTGCATGGCTCATTGCTGAGTTGCGGGGCAGGACTCCCCAGGTTGCAAACGCCTTCCTCAGCCTTGCGTGTAGCACCCAGCACAATGTGATGCTACAACTGCTGAGTGTTTGAGAGCTGTCAGCCCAGCTGTAATGGAAGGGCCTGAAGGACAGTCTTCGAAGACAGCCTCTGGAAGTGTGTAAACCACTCAGGGAAGCATCAGGGAGGAAAAGGCGTAGCTTGGTATGCATCAAAGTGGACTAAAAGAGTCTGAGGGCAAGAGCAGAGCAGAAACAACGGCTAAACTGGATTTCATCCCACGGTACTGCTCAGCCAATCTCTCGAATTAGCAGAGAAGCTGGTTCTGGTAACACGCTCCTGCTGTCGGATGCTCTTATTCCCACAGAGACTTCCATACCATGTGTGTGAAGTAGGGCTTGACTACAACGCTGAGTAAGCCCCCACCCGTTAAGGACTCATAGAAGACAGTTGAATAGAACTGTGTTGTAATTTCAGTAGGATGGGATATGGGATATGGTATATTTATGAACACCAAAAAAAGTGAAACCCTAGAAAAAAAAGCCTGTTGGAAATAGTTCTGAAGAACCAGATGATGCTTTTGTTGGGAGGGTCAGGTACTGTTTGCATCCTGGAAGGGAACCATGCGAGCTGGTAGAGCAGTAACTGCATGAAATGCTGAGATAGTTCCTTTTCCCAGTCCCGGTTTGTCTTGTTATTTGTCTAGGAGCTGCTGAAATTGTTCTTTGAAGATGTGCCTTAGGAACAGCTTAGAATTGTTCGATCTGGATGAGGCAAAGCCATAATGCAAACAAGAGCCCTGTATTATCAGAGCAAAGACATCAGCGCCTCCGAAGGACCTTCAGCTTGAAGTGCCATGTTGCATTCTGCCTCTAACTCCTCTTTGTAACGGCACTAGTGACTTGATGTTGAAAGACACCTGAGGCTGAGAGGGAGCCAGGGCGCTTCATGCCATCAGACTCATTCAGACTCGGTATTTTTTCACCATCGCAGAGCTGTGGCTACGTTACTCCACTAGGTTGACCTAAGGGCTGGCCTGGTTTGGAAGTTCTTTATGCATACAACCACCCTCGTTCCTTTTGCTGTGGCTTTTTTGCTTTCTGTTGAAGCTCTTTCCCTATAAGCCCTGTCTTCCTGTACGTTCCCTATATTCACCTCCGCTGTGTATTTTTTATACTTCTTTGCGCGATGCCCTTCAAACTTGGAACGGTCCCTCTGATTTCCATTGCTCCTGCCTCCCTGTCTCCTGCATCCCTATCCACTTCCTCCTGTTGTACCTCTTCTAAGCTGAGAAAAATAAAGGGGAGCACATGTTTGCCTCCTTTTGGACACCTTTTAGGGGTCACTGAGCTTGCAGGGGGAAGTGTAGCTGTGCCTCGCTTAAGCTTTCAGATGCGATAGCATGTAAACCCAGTGGGAATATACCCACATCGCAAGTGTGCATCAAACCCCAAACGAGCGTATCATCGTCCCCTGGTAGTACTCCTTTCAATCTCTCCTTAATTTTGCTGAGTGCACTTTTGGGGTTATATTATCACTATATGCATAAAAGACAATTGCCATCACTGCCAGGCTTGCTGCATGCACTGCACAAAGCACCTCCAACGCTGTACGAAGGAGAGGGGAAAAAATGAATTTCTGTGTTAGCATGCACTTCAAGAATTATGTTAGGCCCCCCCCAGGGAAATGTGAGTCTAGTCCATGTGGAGGCATAGATATAGAAAAGTAACCCAGACTTAGAATTTGATAAGTTATTCATGTGTCTGATTTGCAAATGATTTCAATTTCTTTGTTAAATACCTGATTGTTTGATCACACGGAGGAGCGGAGAAAAATACAAACGTAGCATTTGCCTTGCCTACTCCGGTGAGGATCTTGAGTACAGAGGAACTGGCCTTGGACTCCCCAAGCGTGGAATCAACAGTGTGTTTGGGTTAAACTCTTAAGACAAATCATAGCCGGGGCTCGTCTCGGCTTCCCTCTGCCCCCACAGCGTAACCAGCCTCTGCGTTTGAGAATACTTTGGTCTCCGGTTCTGTTATTCTATCACTTCTTATTATTAGAAGTTTTTCTCATATCCCGATTGGTAGAAAATGTCATCACTGATTGCCAAGAATAACCTAATATTGTTTAAAAACATTATTGCTGGGGCTGACCCAGGGCATGTCGTGCTGTGAGCGGAGTAGACTTGGAATCACAAACTCCTCTCGGCTTATGGAAGCAACAAGGGCCGATGTGTTTCATGTGCTTTCTGAGGGCAAGTTGGAGAAGAAGGTTACAGCCGCTCCGCGTTGGCGCTTCCTGCCAGTCAGCAAAGCGGCAGCGTCCTGCGACCGCTGTGAATGCAGATATTCGCCCTTCCCTAGGTGAGAACAGAAGGGCGAAAGAGAAAGTACAAACCCGAGGGCGACGGGGGCGTTCGCGCTTCTATTTCGCCTCCCATGTCATTGTCCCCATCACGCGCGGCTCTGGCAGAGGGCTGGCAAACTCTTTTTCGAAGAAAATCAAAGCATCTCACAACATTTGCGTAAAACCTGAACCACATCTTTAGGGATTTGGAGGAGGACTGGATCGTATTAGAAAAGTTTGGCCATTATATTTCCCCCTCGTCTCCAGTTACTTCCTGCCTTTTGTGTAGCTCTTGCGCTTTCTAGGACAGGAAAGATCAGAACTTTTACTGCTGTTTAACTTCAATGAGACTTGTACCAGTTGTTTCTGATGGGGCCATCTGATGCTAGCTGCTAACCCCCATGAATTCAACCCCTTCCTGGTGGTTTTTCACCGTGCCCAAGGACAACACAGGACAGGAGGAAAGCTCTGTAGCTATTTGTGTTTTACATGCCATACTGGAGGCACAGAGAGAGGCGGTGGTTTGCCCAAGTACCCAGTAAATCAGTGGCAGAGCCAGAAGTCTTAAGTACGAGCCTTGTATTCAAACCAAAATACCCTCCTACTGCCGGTTCAGGAAGGTAGCAAGATGTTTAATCCACTTGGATGGTAAGGGCGATACAAGCAGGGCCAGGCTTGGGCGAAAGGTGAAGTTGCTGTCTCCAAACTCCCGCTCCTTGGCCCTGCAGAGAGGCTGCTCTTCCTCCATGGGCTGTTGAGTCAGCCCAACACAACGTGCCCGTAGCTCCTGAGTTTGCGTAGGAGCAGCTCTTGCCCTCCCTTCCCCTGCCCCATCATAGCTATTGAAAACGCTATGTGTAAACAAACTACCACGAGACAATTTATTTCCCCGTTTCCAGTAATCTCTTTTTTTTTTCTTCTTCTTCTTCATATCTGTGGTCCAGTTTTAAAAAATCCAACATGCATATGGAACGTTGAATATTCTGTGATTCATCCATGCCTATTTCATGGCAGATTAATGTGCTGTTATAGCGAGAAGACATAAATAATTAGGTGCTTCTTGATTTATTTGTTGCCGTTAATATTTGTTCACAATTCAGGCTTTTTTATTTTTTTTTTTATTTTAGCATCTGTGAATTGTTCATAACCGACTCCAGTTTTGTTACATTTGTCATTTTTTTTAATAGATATTTGACCAGGAAACTGGAATAAACATCTCCAGATTGCATGGGATCTGTACAATTCCATCATTTACTGCTTCCTATTCTCGGTGTGCGGTGGACTTGATGACCTTAAAGGTCTTTCCAACCTAAACGATTCTATGATCACCTGATTCACAGGGCACTATTGCTGCTGGTTTGGATGGTTGCTGCTTCTTGGAACAAAATCTTGCTATTATTGTTTTCATATGTCTTTGAAATGTGTTTATGGTCCTCACAAAAGTCCCAAATAAAAGCAAAAGTTCTTGCTGCAATGAGGAAAGAACAGCTACGAGGGAAAAGCAAAGACCCCGTGGTTACTCAGTGCATTATCACCGCACCTTCGCTTTGCCTTTGCACCCTTTCTCTAATTTAGTCTGCCTTTTAGGCTCAGCCTTTCCCATGAACCAGTTTGCAGTTAACCCCTTGCAGTGCATTTCCCCGCTCTGCTGGCTCCACGCCTGTTTTCACCCCGCAAATGGGAAACATGGGCGGTGAGCGGTGACTCATGGGGGTGGATTTCACCACAGCCGAATAGCGGGCATGACAGAAATGTGACTCTTGCATCTGAATAATCCTATAGTTTGGGGTTTCAGAACGTTATCCTGATTAAAACATTTACTTTCCACAGACGACTGTGGCGTTAGCCAGCATATTCATTATTCTCTTCATTAGCTTGGTCGTGTAAATTACGTTGCGTGCAACCAAATTCACACCTGGTTTATCATCTGAGTATAACAATTTTTTTAACTCTTACTGAAGTTTAATTTCACATATGTCAGGAGCCAAAGATTTTTGGAGCCAGTGATTTTGCATCATTTAAGAAAAGATGGCTGACGAAGACAGCGTTAACTCCTACAAATAAATTACAGGATAGTAGTAGTTACAGCAAATCATTTGTCATCTGAGATGATGGTGAGACAGGAAAGAGCAAAAAAAGAGAGTCAGGCCAAGGCTGGGAATTACAAAACATATGCTCACAGTCAGAGCAGTTTGGGGTAACAGCATAATATCCCCCAGGGTACGCACAAGAATTCATCACTGCAGAGATCCAGCAAAAAGTGATTACACCGAGCATTACCGAGCCGCTCTGGAAAGCGCAGAGCCCAGACGGGATGGCCCACGGGACCTTTCTCTACTCTACTGTTTACGATTCCATTAGCTGAGGTTGCCAATGCCAGTCTGCAGTGATTTTGTTCAAGATCTTGCCGTTTGCAAACTGAAATGTATATCAAAAAGGAACAAATTTGTATGCATGTGTAGTTTATAAACAGGAATTCCCTGAATTTGCTGCTTTCCTGAAGAAGCCTGAGATGTAGCACTGTGGTAGGCCACTCATGCAGCTTCCCATCTTGAGGGACTCGCTGCCAAAGTTGCCACTGGAGAAGACATGTTTAACTGTCTGAAAGAGAGGATACAGTCACATCACTCTTCAAATTCCCCCTGCCAACTGTTCCATGGTCAAACGACGCTATGGAAAAAGAGTCCCCTGCCAGCCTTAGAGGGAAACTTTAATGCTTCTTGCCAGGTGGATGGAAAGAGAATCATGCAGCCGGCATGAACATTATACTTCTGATAGCGATAGAACTAATTCTCGGACTTACTAGGTTTTTTGCATTACCCGTTGATCAAAATTCCGCGCCCAAGTTCTTTCCCTTGATGTTGCACATGCCAGTTGGATGCTTGTTGCCAAAACCATTGACTCAAACAATACAATTTTATGTCGTGCTCTTTGTAGCAGCAGAAAGAAGGAGATCAGTGGGGAAAGCTCCTGGCTAAATCCAATATAGTTAAGTGAAAAGACAAATTGTGAAGCAACCTGGAGGAAAATGGAAAGACCTGCACCGCGCGGATGAAACCGCTTGGAAGGGAGTTGCAGAGAGCAAAGGCATCGTTTTTTGTTCAGGATCTGGTCTCAGCTGGAAGGGAACTAACCCTGAGTTACTCCATTGGCTTCAGTGGGTTCCAGCATAGCATGGCTGTGAACACACTCAGCTTTGAAAGCTTGGTGGACGAAACAAAAGCTGGAATTGAAGACCAAAGGCCACTAGCTGCTTAGGTGCTACTGCCATCACTGGTGGATAATGTCTCTCACAAATCGCAGCCTCTGAAGCTCAATTTTTAATGAGCTCGGTTGAAAGTTTGGATTATTCCAGGTTACTTTTGCGGATCGGCCCTAGTAACAAGGCTAATATTCTATCATATTCTCAATTTAGACTGCTGTGTGACAAATGCTGGACCATACGTATGCTTAATCTTTTCCAGTGTCTGGAAAAAGTTTGACTTTCCTTACGTTCAACACAGTAACCTTAGTGTATGTGGCTTGTTTTTCTCTGGTGATGGACTGAGTGAAACGAAAACTCCCCAGCTACGTGCTGTTCCTTGAGCAAAGGGCCTGGGCTCGATCGTGTCCATGGTCAGGGGGACACAAGCCCTTGGTTAGGATAACTGCAGAACAGAGATCTCTGTTTTTCAGGCATGCCTAAGCTCAGGGAGGAGGGGAGGGGGCGATCCTGGTGCTGTAAGGGAAATAATGTTGGGTTTGCTTGCTGCTGTCATCGTTTTGTCTCTGCTTTTGCAAGAGCTATAATTCCCATGATTTTTACACGACGGCTGTCCCAGTTTGCATGATAATTAAGCTAACTGGGCAGGCTGCTTCAGCCGTACTCAAGCCGTGCAAATGGCACCAGCTGAGCCGTAGCTCTGGGTGGGCACCCCCGAGCTTCCCCCAACCTTGACCCCCGAGCAGCCTGAGCAGGCAGATGTCTAACAACCACTGGCCTTGCACCAAACAGGAATAATAGAAACTGGGTGATTTTTGTATAAGAAAACCTTTCTAAAGCCATGGTAGTATCCTGGCAAGCCAAAAATGCAACACAACTTAATCCACAAACAGGCTCCTTGAATCAAAAGAGAACAGGGGCAGATAACAGCATGGGGCTACTTCCTTCAGTGCAAATTGATAATGAAACATTCAAAACAATGCCGCCGTCTCCCTTTAAGCTGACGGACTGCATTTGATTTCTGAAAATGCTGAGAGTAGCATTCTTTGAACAAATATACCAGTGCAAATTATTTTCCTTCCTAATGGGAACAAAGTGTCCCATCGAAGTCTCGATCGGCGGCAGGGAAAGGAAATCACCCAACAGTTTCCCAAGCTCTGTTTTTATTTTGTATTTGAAGACCGAAGTTTCAACCACTGTGAAATTATTTTGCAGAGGTTTGCTTATTGTCAAGCCCTGCTGAATCACTTTGTGCTTTCAGTACCGCACAGCAAGTATCAGAGCTGGTTGTTTATCCTGTAGCTTCAAGGCTAAAGACTCATTTAAGCCTAGAGTCCGTCCTAAGAACTTGCATCGCAGAGCTTCTAATCGGTACCGTCATCCTCAGAAATTCACCTCAACGCCCTTAAGGAGAATTGAAGACATGGCTAAAAATGTCTGCAAGTATTTAACACTTCTCGACGGGCTAACGCCTTTAAACTTAACAGAATAAATGTGTTAAAGTCAGAACAATCTCTATGCTAAGGAAATTGAAGCCAATATATAAACAGCCCAAAATCATCATCAGACAGATTCTCAGGAAGATAAAAGGGGAAATATCTCCTATCAGCACTTTAATCCATTGCTTCCAGAGTGCTACTGTGCACTCTTGACCTGGGAAAGGAATGAATGAATCCTGAAGGGGAACAGCAATCATTGCAGTGAAACTGGAGTTCACAACTGGAAGGTGCTAATTTTGCTTAATTCCATTCAACCCACTTTAGAAAGTAACAAAATATTGAAAATAACACTTTTATTTCATAAAAAAGATTGGCTCCGAAGCCGAGAACCCCTGCGGCTCCATTACCAGCACAAGAAAACGTGTGCGGATCAGATAAGGGGATTAATCCACTTTGAAACTCCTGGGTGAGCCCAAGAAATGGCTGAATTTTCCCCATGCGCCTTGTGGGTTTCCCTTGTGCCTAAAAACTTGCAAATCGATGTGAATCCTGAAGAGCATGATGGTGTGAGTCTGCCTTTTGCAGACTCTTGTTCATAGACAAGACGCTCGAAGCAAAGATAAAACCAGCTTGTGTGATGGAGGGAACTCACGTCCTGGGTTGCTCTAAGAAAAGCATTGGCCCTTGGAGTAGCCCTCATCTCTTGCTTATTTAATCATAGAATCACAGAATGTTTTGGGTGGGAAGGGATCCCCAGAGGTCACCCAGCCCAACCCCCCTGCAGGAGCAGGGACACCTTGAACCACATCAGGTTGCTCACAGCCCCGGCCAACCTGGCCTGGAATGGTCCCAGGGTTGGGGCCTCCAGCCCCTCTCTGGGCAACCTGTTCCAGTGTTTTACCACCCTCATTGGAAAGAATTTCTTCCTTAGATGCAGTCTAAACCTGCCCTGGTTTAGTTTAAAACCATGTTCTTTAAGGCAGAGAGTGGGTGTTTCCACAATGTTGGTTAGTGAAAGAACTTGGAACAAAGCAAAGTCATCGGCACCTGATTACCCTCCCCATTTTTTGCTGACGTTGAATGCTCGAAAAACGAGACCATTTCCTCTTCCATTTTTCACTCGAAGCCCGAGGTTGCCCGCTGGCAGCCCACAGCTGGGGGCTCTGAGGGAAAGCTGTCGGCTGAGTGTTAATTTTCATGCTAGTCAGTCCCTGCCGTGCCAGAGGACAAACGGCCTGTCTGACCGTCCCGTTCATCACCCAGCTGCAAGGAGGGGAGCGCGCACCTGCACGGAGCAGCCCCGGCCGCTCCAGCACCGCAGGCGAAGGGCTCCTGGCCGCTGCTTCCTCAGACAGGAGCAACGCCTCCAGCTTTTCCAATTTTCCCTCGGTCTTTACGCAGCTGCTCGTGTCTAACCCCAGATAAGCATTTAATAGGGAGAGGAAATGAGCAGCGATGGAGCCGTCTCGGAATGAAGGCAGAAGACAGTTGCTTAACAAAGAGCTTGCTCAAACACACCGGCTTAAGGGATCTTCTTCGCCGCTATCTTCTTCGTTGCCCTAAGTAGAAAGCGATCTGATTACAGGGTAGCTGTCTGGCCGGGTTCCCTCCAGCTGACCACGAAGCAGCTGGCAGGAGAAAATAGCTTTAAACAGCTCTTGTTGTCAGGCCACAAACAAGGTGTTTGTAACGCAGGATGCCAACCTCAAACCAAATGAATTAAACGGCGACGACAGCGCTCCTGCCACGCTGCGGAGGCATTCCCCCGGCTCACAGCGAGCAGCTGGGCACGGAGAGGCAAGGGAAGCCCTGGTTTCCAGCTCAGCAGCAGCGCCATGCCCAGTGAATCAATTTAACAGCGCTCTTAAGGACATTAAAACTACACCAAACATCAACCAATAACTCTTCAACTGCTAATTGCAGCCTTTCAGTACTTAAAGGGGGCCCATAGGAAAGGGGGGGACAAGCTTTTTAGTAGGGCCAGCTGGGACAGGACAAGGGGTAATGGTTTTAAACTAAAACAGGGTAGGTTTTAAACTAAAACAGGGTAGGTTTAGACTGGATCTAAGGATGAAATTCTTTACCATGAGGGTGGTGAAACCCTGGCAGGGGTTGCCCAGAGAGGGGGTGGAGGCCCCATCCCTGGGACCATTCCAGGCCAGGTTGGCCGGGGCTGTGAGCAACCTGATGTGGTTCAAGGTGTCCCTGCTCCTGCAGGGGGGTTGGGCTGGGTGACCTCTAGGGGGTCCCTTCCCACCCAAACCATTTGACGATTCTATGATTCTATGATAATTCACCTCCTTTTTTCCATCCTACCACTCAAAAGACTTGTGTGGAGACGTCTTCACCTTTGATGCTTAACCCCGCCACAAAAATCCCCCCCTTGCCCTTAAAGATATTTTGTCCTTACCAGCCAGATCTGCTCCACACAGCTTTTACTCAAATAATATCTTTGATTTATAGACACACAAAAATCATATAAAAGGATTCTACCCGTGGCAGCTCTTGACTGACTTTTTACAACTGCGGCACAAGCAGCAACGATCATTTTTACTGCAGAGACAGATCTTAATAAAAATATCAAAATCTAGCTGTCAATACATTCAGTAACTTTTATTCTCGTTTTAACATTCATACTGTGGTGATGCATCTTTATTTTAAAGCTGGTCTTTGTTAAGGGAAAGTTAGCTCTAAAGGTTAGATCCAAAGGAAATGAAAAGCAAGCCCTTCCCTGGAAATCCACCCAGAAGGAGACAGTCCACTTCTGTTCAGCAGCGTTTATAACGCAGCTGCGGCTACATGGCAGTTCGAACTGGTTTTCCCTGACATCGGAACGTTTGCTTGTACGCCCTGGCCAGACTGTGGCCAGAGCACCGAGGCGGTCGGCGTGCGTGGCGCAAGCGTGGGCAGCGGTCTCCGAAACGCCGGGGAACGGAGCGGGCAGCACGCGGGGGCTCTGGCTGCCCAAGCCGTGCCTCGCTCCGCTGCAAGCCTGATTCATCGCATAGCGTGGAGCGACCCAGGGTACACCGCTTGCTTGCATTGGCTTGGCTGAAGAAACCACAATGCCTGCCTTACCCAATACGCCTACAGGAGAGGCAAAAAACCTCAGTAAATCCTTCTTCCCACGTATACCCCCAGATCTTCCCCCCCGTGGACCTTTTTTAGGGGCCCCTGTATGAGGGCAGACTCCTCTACAGCAAAGGAACAATACCCTTCCAGAAAAAAAATGGTGGGAAAAATCTACATCAGATCTGGAAACTTTACTGACATAAACACCAGGGACATGAACCGGTTCCTTGGGTGGTTGGCTGAGGATCAGCTGGTTAATTCCAGTTCTGTAGTTCCCTATTCCCTTGCTGCAAAGCAATCCAAAATCCAGGCTGTCAGAACAGCTTCCATGGAGCAAAGCAAAGCATCTGTCCGGTGGCACTTGCACACCTAACCCAGACCCGTAATAAAAGGTTCTGATGAGCTAAAAGAGCGCAAGAGCCAAACACACAAAGAGATGCACCCACTTTTCTCCAGCTGAAGTTCAGGTAACACGAGGTTAACAACGGGTTACCACAAGAACATCCCAGAGGAGATGGTTATTGAGGAGACAGCGTCCCACAGTTTGCACCCTTCATATCAGCAAGGGCAGCGTGGAAATTTCTGGCTTAACTTGGCATTCCCAACTCTGTGCCGCTCATTAGGCAGACCCAAGGTTTACTAATAGATAAAAACAATAATACACACACACACACACCCCCCCCCGGGCCAACTTAACTAATTAGTTTTCTCATCAGAGTTCTTCTTTGATCCAAAATGATCCAAAAGAGATCCAACTCTTTCAACTCTGAGGTGTCCTTACCAACATTTGGAAGAAGGAGAGACCTCCATCTGCCTTCCCTGGCTGGTTCTAGGGCATGCGACCTCTCAGACGAACTGCCGTGTTCGCATCTTTTGCGTCTTTGATCCCAAAGTCCATGGCTGCCCAAATATGCACTTCCATGCCGAGGAACGGCATTCCCCTGTCCAAGTCAGCCCAGTGGGAAAACAAACAGTGAGGGAGCAAAACAAACCTATAGCATCAAAAAACATCAATCACCAAAGGTGTCAACTGCAGGGGCATTTGTACTCACACCATCAAAGCCAAGCAATTGTTTTCCATCCAGCTAAGTTGGAAGGGGTATTTGTTTTACTGTATAATTTAAGCAAATGTAGTTGTGACACAGGGCTACCATAATGCAGATTTATCTTTTAAACCTCTTGAGAATCCCACAACTTTGCTGCTAAATATTTACAGAAGAATACAGGCACAGAATACGCAACCGCTGCTGGTGAGAGAGGTGGAGCTGGTTAACGTCTCTGTGTTGGAGCACAAGAAATTTGCAGGTGTATACGTGTTTTAAAAAAGCAGAGATGGGTCCTTTCGATATTGTAACTGCACAGGGAGAAGCTCAGATCCTGGAGGAATAACTCTCCAGGTACGAGGCTGATTCAGAGATTGGAGTCTGCTTTCAAAGCGCCGCTGTCAGGGAGAGCAGCGGAACTCAAGCGCGCTCCTCGGCGTGGGCTGGGACGCGGAGGTGGCAGCGGGGATTCACCGCCGGGCTATTGCAAAACACGGGGCTGTTGCTTTTGCCATCCAGGTGGCCAGCAAAGCTCGCAGGATCGGTTCAGGCGGGCTGATGGCACAGCTGGAGCCGGGGGGACACTGCCCAAGCGGAGCAGCCACCACAGATGGGGCTCAAGAAGGAGCTGCGGCTGCCGCACCGCTAGCCAACAGCTCAAGTGACCACTATGAGACAGCAAGAAATCTTTCAGATATCCATTTAAAAACCAGTGTGCAGAACTCCTGATATCTGCCTCTTGAAATGAGATGGCATCTGCTCTACAACAGCGCTTTCTGCGGGGGCTCAGATGCGGGGCTTGCTTCCATCGCACGTCACGCCAAGGCTTTTAAAGACTTTTTTGTCTGGGGTACTCTTTGCTTAAGTGCACTGAGGGATTGCAAATCAGTGGCCTTGGAGGATAAAATGGGGAGAGAGCAAGTAAGTTCTTTTACATCGAGCAGCCGACAGGCTGGAGGGGATGCTGAAAGATGGGAAAGCGGTTTCAGTGAGTCCTTGGTGTGGGGGGGAAAGCCCCAAACCCCAGCCCTATTTCCCTGTCCTTACTGGGTTTCTTATTTCCCATCACAGGCCCAATATTCTTAGATTTATTTATGATTCCCTGAGGTCAAAACTGCAAATGGGAGATGAAGGACATGCAGCCGTCTTCTGGAAGCAGCGGGGTGATTCAGAGACTTGCTGGAGGCCACGACCCATGTCCCAGCTCACCTCCTCAGAGCCACCAAGATCCATGTTACTTTGGGTAAGGGACAGGGTGAGGAAGGTTTCCTTTTACTATGGTTACATTTGAGACTGAAGAAAGAATTTCATCAGGAAAGTTTGGTTCTTCATTTGAGGGGAATGGACAAAATGCAGTAGCTGGCTTCAGCTCATACTTTCTTCCCATTGCTTCATAACGGGAGACCGGGAGTTACCCCGCTTCCAAACGCTTTTGCTTTTGATCAACACGATTGCCTCCTGCTGGAATTTCCTCACTTGTAAAATACTGTTTAAAGACTTAATCATGCCATGAAAGTATTGCGAGACCATCAGGGTGGAAGGAGCATCGCCAATGCAAAATCGTATCAGTTCTATAGTTCAGGATACGATTGCCAAAGCTGCTGTTACCACGTTACAGCACACAACGCTTGTCTGAGAAGCACAACTCCTAGTGAGGATGGAAATACATCATGCTCAGACCATCCTGCCCCATCCTGAGCTCCCGTGCCTGTGCGTGCTTTGCGGTCCCACGAGGACCTGCATCACTTTGCCTGGCGGAGCGAGGAGGGGTGAGGAGCTCCCACCTGCTGAACTGCGAACAAGGGGACGTCCCCTGCTGTCAACCAATGCCCACAGCAAAAACATCTCTAGATGACACTCAAGGGAGAGGCTAGGAAGGAAGAGATATTGTTTGTTTCTCTTACATCTCCCTCCTGCACTAGAAATTTTAAATTGGTTTATATGAGTTGCAGGCTAAGCTAAACATTTTAACGTGTCAATCAACCTGTGTTTGTTGACCTAAGATTGGCAGATATGGGAGACAGTTATTAGGAAAAAAACCGAGCACAGTGGAAAAATCTTTTCTTGGGCTTTGTTTCAGTTATATCATCTTGGCATCAATGCTGAGTCTTTTTTCCTTAGTTAAATAATTCTATAAAAATAAACACACACAATCAATCCATGTCCTTAAAGAGGCACGTGTGTGTTTAATAATGTTTAACTTGTTTACTGCAAGGAACTCACAACTCCTCACTTTGTTTCACTGATTAAACCCTTCTTTGGAGCCAGTGAAAGTTAAGGAGGTTTGACATCTGCATTTTGCTGTACCTTTAGCATCATACTCCAGAGTAAAACATTATTTCTTTGGGGGAAGGGAGCAGGCAGCTACTGCTGGGGAGCTCTTTGCAATTTCTTTGTGAGAGTTTCATGTAAATCGACCTTTCCATTTTGCTCCAGGAAGGTTGGACATAAGTTTCAGGAAAAGCAGATCAAAACACGCAAGTGAAACCTCAATATCTGCATTCATAGAATCACAGAATCGTTTAGGTTGGAAAAGCCCTTTAAGATCATCGAGCCCAACCGTTCCCCTAACCCTGCCATCCCACTGCTAAACCCTGGCCCTAAGCACCTCGTCTGCCCAGCTTATAAATACCCCCAGGGATGGGGACTCGACCACTTCCCTGGGCAGCCCCTTCCAGTGCTTGACAGCCCTTTCATTGAAAAAATTTTTCCTGATGTCCAACCTAAACCTACTCTGGCACAACTTCAGACCATTTCCCCTCGTCCCATCGCCCGTTACCAGGGAGAAGAGGCCGACCCCCCTTCGCTACAGGCTCCTGTCGGGCAGTTGTAGGGAGCGGTAAGGGCTCCCCTCAGCCTCCTCTTCTCCAGACTAAGCAACCCCAGCATTCTTCTTTCCAGATCAGCTGCTGACTTGAAGCCCACAGGATCTGCTGGTACTCAGCATCAGGCAACAAACCAGAGCTTCACACCAGTATCAAGCATTGCCGCAGGTTCCTCAGCCACCCCAGTGCATTTGCTGGCAACTCAACACACATTTCTCAAAGTTGCTCATAAACCTCTGCAAGGGTTGACTAAGCAAGCATGACTGACCACGTGTGACGGTCCACCGCAAACCCTGAGGCCACGTTACAGAGGGCAGAGACGTCCCCCTTGCTCTGATCTTTCTGTCTTCTAGCGTGACGGCTTCTTGTGGTCCAACCTCATAGTACAGACCAGAATGGGAATAAAGCTCAGGGCAAGTGGTGGTAACCACAACAGGCTGACTCTCCTTGGGCCAGGGTGTGGGCAGACAGTGGGTATTTTTGGAATTGAACAGAAATGCTGGGGAGCTGCTGAGAGTTCCCCAAAATACAACATTGCTGGTCCTCAGTTTTTGAAGGAAAAGGATGGGACAGAACCCCCAAAGCAGTGTAAAACTGATGTAAATAAGAGCACAACATTCCCAACAGCCCTTTCCTCCTTAAAAATGAATTCAAGCTACCCTTTGCAGTTTATTTAAACCTTGGGCCACCAGCAGAGCTGGTGTAGGCCAGTGTGGTTCTCTTGAAGTCAATAAGGTTTATATCAGCTGAAGATTCCCTCCCTCGATCCTTAATTTCCAAATATTATTTCTTCTTCTGGCAGGCATTAAACTTGCATCATAGCTGGATGAAAATCGACTTTAAGGTCTCAGACAGGCAATCCCCGCAGGCCAGAGGTGTCATAAATGTGGTTGGATATTCAGCAAAGGGCCACCGCTGGCAGCAGGCTTAGAAACGCCTTTCATACTTGGACACATACTGTGCATAAGTAGAAGATGACTCTACAGTTCGTGGTAACCTACCTCCACTGCATTCCTTCCATGGGATTTAGCGGCAGGGCAGTTCTTAAAAATCTCGTACTACCGGTGAAGCGAATGGGTCTGATCCACCTCTGCCATCAAACCTCTACCATAGCTACCAGTATTCCCAGCTGAGAACGGCTGTGCATTACAAGCTCACTGCTGTTATTGCAAATGATTGCAGTGGCTATCGGGGGGGTGGAGGGTTAGGGTCAAGGTTTTGGTGTCAAGGAGAATGCCTGAAGTTAGCAGTGTCCCTGCTCACTGCAGGGTATTGGACTGTATGACCTCTAGGGGTCCCTTCCAACCCAACATTCTATGGTTCTATGGTCACCTCCGAGGGAGTGGTGATGTGTCAAAATAAAATAGAGAAAGAAAGCGTCATCAAGTCTGCTCCTTGCAAAGGGGCATTTCTAGCTTCCTAGCTGACCTCTGAGGCGGTGAGGAAGGGTGAGCGCTCAGTTTTTCTCCCCACCCGCTGTAGGAAGGGCAGGCTGTCAGCCGCTGCTACAGCAGAGAAGATACAGGTTACGCGTGAGGACTGTAGCTCCAAAAGAACGGGCTGTGTGTTGCAGCAGCAAGGTCTCCTCCTTGGGAGGTTTATGTGAGCTAATTAGGGTCATAAACATTTAGGGTCTTACTGAGCTCCGGCCACTGGCTGAGGCAGGAGGCAGATGCCTGTTCTGCACCACTTTCCTCATTTATAAGATGGGAACAACAGCACTTGGGGCAAACCTGTCCCACTGACCGCCAGAGATGCCTCACCCCAGGGGATGGGATGCTCATTAGTATCTGTTGCATGTTGGACCAGGGAAAGGGGTGTGCTCAGTTTGCTTCTGTATCACACGTGCATCCTGGAGTCGTATCAGGAGGAGGGGGGTAGACACACCTCGTTGGCCACTGGAATTGGGCCAGAAATATGAAAGAAAACACCTCCTCCCTCCAGGTATTTGTCCTGCTAAGGCTTGGTTACTGGAACAGGCTGCCGAGATCCTCCAGCTAACAGAGGAAGACACCTCTTCGTTATTCAAACATATTCTTCCTATTATTCCAACACCGCATGGGTTTCCAGCTGGTGTTCAGGTGTTTACGCAGATCTATAAAATCCCACATAGTTTGGCTTCTGAAATCTTAGGCACGTTCTGCAGACAACGTTGCATTCACATAACGCCAGCCATGCCTTTAAACTTGTGTAATTAACTACAGGATGCACACACACACACTTGTATAGGAGCTGAAACTTGTATTTTTCTGGCTTGATCTGCATCGAAAGAGCTCCGCAGCGCAGCTGAAGCAGAGATACAACACGCTGCTGGCCTTGCCGGTGTCTGCTGAAATCCTTGCTCTTATTCCTCCCCATTGCAGTTAATGTTACTGAGCTTAGACTTCAATGAAAGCATAAACGAGTGACCACAGCTGAATACACTGCTCTTGAAGTAATATTTGTTCATGTGCCCAAAGGCTTAGGGACAAGCACATTTTAGATATTGTAAAGATAAAATAATATAGGCCTTGAAAAAAATCCCTTTGAAATGCTTAGGGCAAGTATTTGTTATTTCACATGGGGCATAAGACTGCAATCAGCAGGGAGATAAGGTTTTTTAAGGAGTGGTGTTCAAGAGCATTTCAGACATACATCTCGCCTGACTTCCATGTTCTTCCCAGGCGCTGAAATTTTGGTCCAGAGAGACAAGAGCTGGCTGATTTCATATCAGACAAATGATTTCTATATAGGTTTGAGCTGAGTAAAAATGTGGCTGAAACACCCAGCCAAGAAGACCTCTTGATGCACCACCAGAAACTGGGTTTGGATCTTTCTTATTCAACGTGCTACAATTTGAGAAGAGCAGACGAGGTGCTTGCTTCACTTCAGGATGCTTCTTCCAAGACAGGGGGAGGGGAGAAGGGAAAAGGCAAATTGCAGCACAGTCCCAGCAAGGAAAGGAGACCAAGGGAAAAGCATTTCAGTGGAACTACCTTAAGTTCTGATGAACTCCAACAAGCATCCCCCTTTCCGCTCAAATAGCCAAAGGACCAGAGGTGCTGTAATTACCCTGCAAACCCGTATGTCATTTGCCGGACCACAATATTTTTCTTGCTCACTGTGCTCTCTTTCTTAAAGACAAATTTGCTCTGTTGATGAAGACATGAATTATCCTGGTAGAGGCTTTCCAAAAAAACATTTTATTTTAAAATGGCCGGGGAAAAACCTAAACGATGCCAATGCAATCTATTTATTTTGTTTTAGAGAGGTGGTGTCCCTCCTCTTTATGCCAGTGACATTTAACTGCAATATATATATTAGGAGCCTGATGAAAGCCTCCATGTGTGAGGAGGAAGGTCACAAGGGAGATGAGTTTGCAGTCATTAGCCCTGGCCGCAATTGCAGGTTAACACACCTTGTTACAGTGGGTTTTCAGAAGATGGACTGTAGGATTAAGTAACCCCTGGGTGGTCCTTCAGGGTCAGATGAAGGGATATTTCCACTAGCTATATGTCAGGAGGGTTGGTTTTAAAAGGGCTTCAGTTTCCACCGATTCCCCGCCCTTTCCCACCGGCAGCAAACCCCACGGGTGCTCTGCAGCCTGGAACAGCCCTCCAGAGCCTCGCTGCACACCCAAACCCCACGCGTGCCCAAACCCTATGGGTGCTCTGAAGCCAGGAACAGCCCTCCAGAACCTTGCTGCATGTCCAAACCCCATGGGTGCCCTGCAGCCTTGCTGCATGTCCAAACCCCATGGGTGCTCTACAGCTGGAGCAGCCCTCTGGATCCATGCTGCATGCGCAAACCCCACGCATGCCCAAACCCCATGGGTGCTCTGCAGCCTTGCCACATGCCCAAACCCCACGGGTGCTCTGCAGCCAGGAACAGCCCTCCAGAGCCTCGCCACGTGCCCAAACCCCACGGGTGCCCTGCAGCCTGGAAGGCCCTCCAGAGCCTCGCTGCACACCCAAACCCCACGCATGTCCAAACCCCATGGGTGTTCTGCAGCTCCGTGCTGAGCTGAGCGCGACCGGGACAGCAGTAGCCTTTGAGCTATGGGGGGCTGAGAGCAGGGAGAGAGGAGATGAATGGGGGCTGGAAAGGGCTGCAGCCCTCTCTGTAAAAAGGAAGAGAATAAGGAAAGGAAGAGCCGTAGACACTGCATTTGTCTGTGCACGTGCAGGGGAGCGGAGGGCAAGAGCTGTGTGGCATTTCCACCCTGGGGCAGCTCTGGCTGTCGCTGCAGCTTCCCCTGTGGTGGCTTTTGACCAGAGTGCTTCATTTCTGAAGGTACGGGCTGGAAGCGCCCCGGTCCTCCACACCTATTCCAGAGGCATCCGCTCCATGTCCCGCCACGTGTTGCAGCTTTTTTCTCTTTTATTTTCCTACAGCAGAAAGGGCAAAGCCCAATGCTCCGTAAATCACAGCTTGCTTACAGGCAGCCCCAGCTCATGTGTGACCTGAAGAACTGGTCTGATTCAGCCATGCTTGGAAAAATCCAGCCGGGGAGACGTCAGGTGGGAGCGTGCTCCATCCGGATGCTCCCTTTCGGCAGCAGTGGATGAAGATCAAATAAACTTGGCATGGGATCAGGTGGAGAGGCCATAAATCTCCACGGTTTCTTAGAAACTGCCCTTCTTTGTTTGCTTTCTTCGTTTGTCTTCTTCATCCCTCTTTCCCAATGTTTGATTTAAAGGAGCAGCTCGAAAAGTCCCACCTCAGCCTGGGTGCTTGGCTGGCACAAATGGGAAACTCAAAGCTGTTGGCAGCAAAAACTGTTCCCAGCGATGAGCGCATTTTCCAGTCTACAGAGCCCTCTGCTTGTACCTGCCCATGCTTTTAACCTCAGGCAGCCTTGATTTACAGCAGGAGACTCTACCATGAAGTTACCTTGAGAAACAACTGGTGGCTCAGGTCCCTCGAGCTAACAGACCCTTTGCAGTCTCTCAGATGGACACTGGGATGCTCTGAGCTCCCGTGCAGGTCCAGGAGCAGTGATGTTGGGGCTGAGGGTCTCATCTCAGGCTCATCCAGGAGCTGGAGGGAGTTTGTGTGAGCCCATCCGCATGATGCAGCGGGGGGGGGGTGCAGTCTCGCTGCAGGCCACGTTCTCTGGGCTGCAGGACAGCACTGCCTGATACCAATTTTGCCAATGAATCTATCAGTCAATGCCAAAATTACTCACCAATAGATGGACTCTATTGAGTAACATCAAGCTAATGCTAATTGGCATCTAATAGCAGCGACTCATGCAGTCTTTAGATTGCTTTTAGATGGTACAGAACCAAGGAGTGTGGTTTTTTTAACCCCCAAACTGATTTTTGCCACTGAAACTTGCATCACGAACAGATGTGTAATGTATTGAGGTCATGTTTTTCCTCTAAAATTACTTATCAGGTGCTTGCTTTCAGCCCATGTTTTATGGGCACACCAGGCTTCCCTCCGCCTTCCCTTAATCCTGGCAGGTCTATGGGATATACGGGCATAACACGATGGGGCTGCCCAGACGTGCAGAAACCCCCCACTCAGCAGCACACCCAGGCAGAAAGCAGGGCTGTCCATTTTCAACAGAAATTCTCCTTTCTAAGAGCTGAGCAGAAAGGCCAAAGATGGACACGGCGCGGGGGGGGGAGGGAGACGACGCACCGGCCTCGGGTACATGTCAGCGTGCGATGCGCGGAAACAGCCGGAGCCCGTAAAACCCCCCTGAATGTGACAACTGAAGGTGGGTTACGCTAGAATTAACCAAATCAGCCTTTTTTTTTTTTTTCCTGTACACTTTCACAGATTGATTTTTGCTTGTGTTAATTTTGCAGAAGGCAAAAAATGTGGCTGAAGGAGACAGGGCAGGAATAGGAAAACCTGTCGCCATTCCCACTGCCGCTCCTGCGCGTTGTTTTGTCCTGACACAGGGTGGATTCCGGGTCATAAATTAAATGTCCAGGCTTTCTGGACAACTGGTGTAAACAAGCTGTTTTACTGAGAAATTACAACAGGAGCTAATCCCACATGATTTTCTAACGGTACTGGCAATTTGTTGGTATAATTAAAAGAACTTTCCTTGTTACAATGAGCAGTGGTGGGAGCTCTGCACAAGATATGGACATTTACTACCCGGTGTGGTGTTTGCTGTCTGTCTTATAGCAAATGTAAACCCAGCCCTCTAAGAGGAGAAGGAATCTGTCTGAAAGAGCCCTCTCCTTAGCACACCATCCTCAGACACACATTCCTTGGGGACCTCATCAACACGTACAAATATCTCAAGGGTGGGGGTCATGAGGACGGAGCCAGGCTCTTCTCAGTGGTGCCCAGCGCCAGGACAAGGGGCCATGGGCACAACCTGAAGCAGAAGAGGTTCCAGTTGAATGTGAGGAAGAACTTCTTGACTTGGAGGGTGCCCGAGCCCTGGCCCAGGCTGCCCAGGGGGGCTGTGGAGTCTCCTTCTCTGGAGATATTCAACCCCCACCTGGACGCTGTCCTGTGCCCCCTGCTCTGGGTGAGCCTGCTTGGGCAGGGGGGTGGCACTGGGTGAGCTCCCGAGGTCCCTTCCAACCCCTGCCAGGCTGGGATTCTGTGAAACCCCCAAATTGCTCTTAGATGATATTATTTTTTCCTCTTAGATAAAGACATCTCCAGGAAATTATTTCAGAAAGGGGTGGCTCGGAGCAGCGAGATCTGCTATGGCTGATGGCCGATTACTGCGGCGTCCCCATCGGCATCACTGCGGACGCTCACCGTCTTGCGGTGGGGATGGCTGGGGGCTCCCGAGAGCCTGGGCAGTGCTGGGGAGCACAGGGTTCCCTGGCCCTAAAGCAAGCCCTGCTGAGATGGCCCCTGGAATCTGAAAAGGAGAACTCAGCCAAAAAAAGAAAGAGCATCTGAAATGTAAAGGATTTTACCTCTGGGTGATGTTTTGAATGTCTGGGCATAAAACCACCATTAGCAGGGCTACAAAGAAAGAAAAATCAAGGACAATTCTGGTAAAGAGCCCCAGGGCTTGTGGAGTCCTGCAGCTTTAGACACTCGGTGAAGGCACCTCAGAAGAGTGGTCTGAAGGCTGAGTGGGGGATGTAGAGCAGGTCTGGTCTCCATCTCTCCCACCCCTCAGAAATGAACTGCTGGATAGACCACACAGCTAGAAAGCTGGTTTGCCTCTTCCGAATCCTGGGGGCTGTTTCCAGACTTCAGATTAACCATCCCCCTGGCCCAGAAAGTAGCTCACAGTGCTTAGCTGCTCTCTTTTCTGATCGCAGAGGGGTTCATCCTTCCACAATTTCAGATGGGGGTTATGATCAAGTCCTGTGGGACCACCACATGTGCTGCCAGACAAGCAAGGAGACTTCTTTCTCCTGGCCTGCTCATGGGTCCCAAGCTCCTGGCCTGCAGGAGAAGACAGGGACATGCCAAGGGCCCAGTCTACCTCATTGCTTCATCTCTGGTGGCACTGGGACTCTCCCAAACATCCGCTTCTGACCCTAACCAGAGCGAGGGCCTCTAGAACCTTGCCTAGACAGACACTCACCTGCATCTCACTTCAATTTGAAACAAGCCTGCCCGCAACATAGATGCCTTTAGCTAAGAGGTGGGCTTTTTCAGGGTCAAACTATCCATAGCCATTCCTCTGGATTTTCTACCCAAGCCTGCCACCTCACTAGACTTAACAAAAAAAATATAACTTTATTTTGGCTGCAGAGCTTTCCTGCCCTTCGGGGACAGGGAGAGAAATTGTACTGTGCAGCCATTGTTTCTGACAGTTCATTTACTCGAATGAAGCAATCCATTCATCACCGGGAGCCCATCAAACAGAAACTGTCCTCAGCTTTGCCTTCCATAATATATATACGGGATTTCAGCACTATGGATTTACATTCAACAGTGTGTGTCCAATACAACGTGCATTGGCCTTAGATCCCTGGGTAATATATTCATGGTGTCACTGGTTTTGCTACTGTACCAGCCCTCGCAGGGCTGTTCCTTCAGCTCAGAGCTGCCCTCCCTCAGCCCGTTAGCTGTACGTTATTCCTTTTATCAGAACCAACCGCGCTCTCCGGTTCCGTCCGAGAAAACCAATAGCAACATTTTTCCCTCCTCTCAAAGCAATTTCCATCAGGTATTATTTTAATTTTGGCCTCCCTTGCAGAGGTGAGGGAGGCCCCATCTTATTTTTGGCTTGCTCAACATTAGGAGTCTCATCTAGAACAGTTAGCTAGGGTTGTTCCAGAGTCGGTGGGGAGAGCGAGGGATCTCCAGCGAGGGGCTCAGCCTGGCTGTGTTAAATGGCTGAAGTCAGCCAGGGTGAAATATCTTTACATGAACAGGATGAGGGAAAAGGAATTCAAACAGATAGGTCTTTATCTGGGGGTTCTATTTTTTTTTTTTTTTTAACAGTGAAAATTCATTGCTGTCTGCAAGGTTAAACCGCCTAACGCTGGAATATTTTGATGAGAGGAGGAATCAAATCCAGTATAACAAAATGAAAAACATAAAATTATCAGGGAAGAACGTCAGGATGAGCTGCTGAAAAAGAAACAACTAAAGAAGTTGCTGAAGAGCAAGAAGATCACGGTTTGAGCATTACAAGGTAATGGCTCCATCAGAATGATGACCTGTAGTCACAAGCACCAATTTCCACGTTACATTTTTGTTTGAAGGACTCAAGCATTGTTTCACTGACAGAGCATCAGTACCCACCCCAATAAGAAAAACAGCTTTTTATTTTCTGATGGAAAGAATAGAGGATTTTTTTTTCTGAAAGATGGTCTGGAAAATTCAAAATAAGACCTCAATGAAAGAAGATGACAAGACCAGAAGACAAATGAGATTTATTTATTTTTTTTTTTTTTTAAGTCCTGGGTTATTCCACTTCTGAGTCAAATCAAGACAAAAGTACACAGTAACATCTCTCTTTCCCCTGGTGGGACAGCTACCTGGCATTGAGAAAAATTTTAAATCCCATAAACAATCGCACTCTCTCTCCTAGGCTGCTTCCTTACAGCAGGAATGTTCCCTCGGGGCCGGGCTGCCAAACCACCACCCTTCGGCTCGCTCCGGAGGGCTCCTTGCTGCTGCTGCCTGAGATAAGTTATCTGCTTGTGCCTGTGGATTTGAAAAATGGGCATGCAGACCAAAAAAAAAAAATCCCAACACAACAACAAATGGTTCCCTCCAAAGCCTTACTGCGTTTGTCAAAGTCCTTTTTGATGTGCTTACATTTCAAAAGTTATTACCGAGCATGGAACCGGTTTCCTGAGAGACGCGTCCTGCTGTGGTGGGTGGGTGGTGGATTTGGAGGAGAAAAATCAAGAACAAAAAGGTCTTGAAATTAAATTGCTTTTCAAGCCAAGATGAGAAGGCAAAACTGTGGAGGAAGTGTGGTGGGATCAAACTGTGATGAGGCTGGACATTTAATTAATAAGGAACAAATTGATCATTATAGGAGGGGGTTTTGTTCCTTCTCTTTCATCTTTTTGGGCTGTGCTCTTCTGCAGCATGAGAACACAGTCAGCTGATAACTTTTTTCAAGCCCTGAAGCAACAGCCTTCACCCAACACTCACACATGTGTGCATAATCATACATCCCCACCATCAAGCATCCAGTCAGCTGGTTCACTTTAATCCACATTTTAGCTCCGAGAGGACACATGAGCTTTGGTTATCTTGCTCCAGGCCAACTGTGTCCTCCTAACAATCAACCCCACACATGGACAGAAGCAACATGAAACAGGCTTCAAGTTCCAGAAACAACACCAGGTAGAGGGGCACTCCAGCAGCAGACAGCAGGACGGGTGTCCCAGAAGAACACAAATAATCACTGTTGTTCTTGCGTTGCCTCCAACTCCTTCAAAATGCAGGCCATTAAGGGGGATAGGCAGAGGTAGGGAAAAGCTGCCTCACAAATCACTCCAATGAGACCCTGGAGTGAAAATGGAGTCTGCTTACAATTGCTAATGAGGTGTTAAGCAATTTGTTTCTTCTTCTACTGTATGTTTTATTTTGGGAGGAGATAAGTTCTGACTAGAGACTATTTTGCTTGATTGATTTGGGGTTGCGAGCCTTGGGCACCAGGCTTGACCCCTGCCAACTTTTGCTCTTTTAAGCAGATGTCCTATTCTGCTGAAAACAGGAGGTGGGAGTTTGCAGACACTTGTCCCTGGTCTCCACGGGACTCCGAGAGCCTTGAGAGTGGAGCCACAAGGTCCATTTGTCCAGGGGAGCTTTCATCCCTGAGCTTCCTAGAAGCTTGGGACAACTGGACGTGGTGCTAGAAGACATCTCTCAGTTCCTGAGGATCTGCACATGGAGAGTGGAAAACACTTCTGGTCTCAGGAGATTCTCTTTATTGAGCTCAAAAAAAGAAATATCAGCTTGTTCTTAAAGATCCTCCTCAAGCCACAGGGAGTTTCAGTTCACTTCAGATAAGTTTGATGCTTATCCAAATGATAAAAACCTCAGAGGTCTGAAAACTCAACTCTACACCTCTCGTGAGATTAGGCTACCCAGTGCCTCCAGGGAGAAAAAGCACAGGAGCAGCAAAATCTGATATACTTTGGGACTCGTGCTTCCAATCACAGCAGGACAAGCAGACCACCAGATGATTTCAGAGCCCATCAAAGCTGGTGGGAACCTTTACGCAGATGTTCATAGGAGGCGCAAAATACAACTGGCAGCCATTCTAAAGTCCATTTTACCAAGGTTTGTGAGACACAGGGAAAAGCTTGCAGCCGGTCTTCCCAACTCCTGGTGGTATTTCCTAGCTAAGTACATTCGGATCTCTGGTTTTTAAACTCAACACCCCCCCCCCCCCCCCCCCTGAGCATTAAGCAGTGCAGCTGAAGGGAGGGAGAGCAGAGGTGGGCAGAGCTGCACCCCCATCAGGACAAGGCAGGAGCTCCCCGCAAGGAGCTGGGAGGCACCACAAGGGTCACACAGGGGGGAAGAGCAAAAGGAGGAGAATGATTTAGGGCTGGAGCTTGCAAGTTGTGGACAAAGAGGAAAGGTGGCTTCGTGGGATGCTGCTTAGCAGTAGCAGCCCTGCCTTTGACTGATGAACAGCCATGCACACAATGAGCTTTTGAAAAAGAAAAGTGAGACAAAGGAAAATGTATAATAAATGGGATATAAAAAAAAATTAAAAACAAGTCTTTCTGGCATGTTCTTCCCTTTCACTTGTGTGGAGCAAAATGGAACAAAGAAGAGGAAACATCTTAATCCTGCGTCTGGAATGAAAGATATGAGCTAGAATAACATCACCTTCATACAGAACCAAACCAACAGGTTTTAAACCTGAACCCCCTGCCCAATCCAAGCACGAGGCTTGCTCCAAGCGTCCACCATGCTTATGCTTTGGGATGGTTGGATCAAAGCCTTCACTACCATTGATGATGGCAGAGGCTACAAATACAGGAGCCTGGTCTAAGTGTGCTGACCTAGAGGAACCCCAGCCTTTGAGCAGCGCAGGGTCACATGAAGAGCCAGCACCAGGAGGCTTTGGCAGATCTTGGACCTTCAAGCACTTGAGGGCTTTATTAGACCAAACCGTGCTGCCCTTACATAAGCACAGGCAAGAAATGAGGTCCCAGGCATCCTTCCCTTTCCAAATAGCCTGATCTGGATCTTGAGTGCTAGAGAGCAGAGGGAGATGGGGAAGGGGGGGAAGAAAAGTGGGAGTGGTGGGAATTTAAAAATGCCAACTCTTTGCCATACAGCACACCAGGAAGTTTCAAAAAAAGATTTAAGGAGTGACACTTCTGAAATCTCGCCAAAGCCAAACCACCAAAATTGGGACACTGTCTCTTTAAGTGCAAGGCTGCACAAACGAAGGGAGATTAATTAAGTAGGGGAGGCTGGTGTGGCGCCGGAGTAAGAAGGCTGGATCTGGGACCTGCATGCCAATGCTGGGATGGAAAGGAAGGTGATCTGTCATTTTCTGCTGTTTTTTTAAGACAGAAAATATATTTTTGAGAATTGACTAAGCAATTACCCAAATTAAAGAAACTGGAAAAGCAAACAGTGGTAAAAAACGCTCTAATTTTTTTTCTCTTTTAGAAAAGGGGGGGGGAAGAGATGAGGATAAATCAGAGCTGTTGTTTCAAGGTGCTCCTTATTAATATAATGCACAGGAAAATAAAACAGCAGCTCACAACAACAGCTATTTAACTCTTTCATGGCCCAGTCCCACCAGTAAGGACTTCTCCATCCTGTTCCCTGCTGGAGGGCTCCTGAGCAATCTCCTCCTTGCTTCAGGAAGATGAGGCTGAAACAAGAGAGATGCAGGGCCAGGAGATGCTTCCCTGCCACCCCACAGCATCTTCCCACGCACTCATCCCAGTGCCAGCCCCCCCCACCCAGCTGGTGTCGATCTGGAGGGCCCCCACCACAGGGTCCACGCCACTGCATGACTCCAGATTTAGGCGGGGGAGGACCAGAGGGAGATTTGGCTCTCACCTTCCTGGCACACACTGGCTGCCAACTGGCCCCTCCACGCATCACCCTGCACCGGGGCCAGCTCTCCGTGCCAGCGCCAGCTGCCGAGTGCCAGGTGAATGGCTGCAGCCGGGGGCAGGGGGCTCCCAGCAGCAAGCAAATCCCTGTGGAAAGGGTGATTTTCACACCAGTGGGGTGTGCAGTTTTCCGTAGCCACCCCACGGGGCACGTACATGCCCATGGTGGTGTTGGATGGGGCTGTGGCCGGGGAGAGCTTAGGGCTGCTTCCCCGGGGCTTTGGGCTAGCATCTGGCACCGATGGCCCAGCCATCAACCGGGGAACACCATCGCGCTGCAATGAGCAAGCCTGGGAAATTCCTGAAGTTTATTCAGGAGAAAAAGCACACGAATGCAGGGAAGTCAGGGCTCTGCTCAGCTCTACCCATGTGCAATCCGAGCCCACCATCCGAGGGGGATGCGCTTGCCCTGGGGCTGTGGGACCAGTGCACATCCTCTCCCATCCACCCTGAAGGGCTTTCATCCCTTTTTTCTACTGCTACTGGAAATTTAAACTGAAGGCATCCAATGTGTTGGGTTCTCGCTGAGAAGAGATTCTAGCCCTACCTAGACAAGAGAAGAGAAGCACCCTTAATTCCTTTTTTTACCCAACCCCTTTTACAAACTGGGTTTCAACTACTCCCACCAACACCAGTACGCAGTCCCCCCCAAATCACGCCGCTTTTATTATTTTTTCTTTGTTATATGCAGGCCATTCTTCAAAAAAGGCTTCAAAGTCATAAACTGGGGCCTGCTCACAGAAGGAGGGCAGCGTTCAGCATTAGAATACCCAGACATTTGTTTAAAGCCACACTCATCGTTTATAAGCCTCAGCAGCAGAAAAAAGCTGCCTTTCTTCTTTTATGGATGGGCAACTGCTTCCACAGATTAATTTTAATGCCGGCTCCAGGACCCACATTTCAGTGTTGCATTTAGTTTTGTTTGTCTCAAATTTGTCACTCAAATGCTTTTTACCCGATTGCTTTCCAGCCTCACCGATGGCTGTGCTGTCCCGCAAGTCAAGGGGCTTTTACGCCTTTTCAAATAACCAACCCCATAGCTCTAAAAAGAAGAAAGCCCTTTTTTTTCCTCCTGTGGAATAAACTGGTTCATTCAAAGGTGCAAATAAAATTTTAGGCTATAAAATAGTTTTTAAGCTGGTCTCATAATGGCTCTGGACTTTTAGGGGGGTTCAGTTGAGTTATTTTTCTTCCTGTGTTGACTGCGCAGCCATCCAGGTTATTATTTCTCATTATTAATTATTTAAAAGCACAGCGTTAATTTAAGATCTGAATCCTGTGGGGGGCAACACCCTTTGGAGGTGGTGGGGGCTGCAAGAACTTGGCCCTCAAGAGGATCAGAGGCTGAATTTCACTTTAAAATTGGTTTAGAAAACACCCAAGTGATTGGTAACAGGGCTGATTTTTTTTTTTGTGTTTCTGACAAATAAAACCCCCAGGTTACCCTAACAGGGGTTTGAATTTATGACTCGAGGGATATAATGTATTCTAATTCTATTCCCAAACAGTAAAATACTTACTGTCACTTTACATGAGTAAATCCACTCTAATATTCAAGGTTCAGGTAATGTTTTCTTGCAGAATGCATAGAATCTAGAGAAAAACCTTCACTCAAAAGAATTACAAATAAAACCAACTTTTGTGAAAGCTGTGAAAATACCAGGAATACCTTTTGTGGGAATAGGGTTAGAGTGGATTGGGATCTTGAGGCAGAACTGATAGCCCTGGAGTGGACTGAAGGAGAAGGAGAAAGATGCACGGGGCAAAACATTTTCCTTGTGTGCATTTCTTTAAAATTCTGGACAAAAAGCCCAGTTTGATGCAAGTCCATGCACAGGCAGGGTCCATGGGTAGGAGTTGGACGACTCTCCCCTTTCAGCCCATATGATTTTGGTGCAGTTAAAGGCACCACTCCCATCCTTCGCCCTTTAAGCCCACACGAGCCAGACCTGTCCGAGCTCCCCTTGGCTCACCCTCGGGTCTGAGGCTGCTTCTGCCAAAGCAGGTCTTTCCCCCATGCTGAAGTTTTTCTCTTTTTTTGCTGCAAGTATCTCAAAGCAGAATGTTTCTCCCACTCTGTAGCCTTGGCAGTAAGAAAAGTTTCTAATGAGTTACAGAACTGCGTCTAGCGATAACCAGAAGTCCACAGGAGCCAGGGCACCTGCAAACAGATAGGGGAGAGCAGAGCCAGCAGAAAATCCTGCCGTGGTACCAGATAAGGAGAGGACTTAATTCACCCAACAGCGCTTTTGCCTTTGGAAAAATCTGGTTTAGCAGTCTCTGGCCGATCTGTATTTAATGATGGGCTCAATCCAGGGAAAGCCAGATCAATACAGCTTGAGCAGAGATGAGCTCCAGAAACACGAGTCAGAATCCAGGGAGAATGAGAGTATCTTACAGATCGTGTAACGCAAGGGAGGAGAGAGCTTTGGACAAAGTTGGCTCTATTGCTTGTGGCCTTCCCGTTCAGTTCGCCATCCACACGTGCACAGGAGCACAGAGGATTTCCAGCCTCTCTGCAAGGAAAATGCTTGCAGGAGGGATCCAGCAGAGGAAAGAGTAGAGGCTTCCCTCGTGGAGCTCCCTGCTCCAGCTGAAGGGTGATGGGAAGGGAGAGTTGAGGGCTTGGACCACAGCCCAAGTTCTCCAGGAAATTTTGGTCCTTGGGCATTTCCAAAGTGGGTGAAGATGCTGCCTGGGAGTTGTCTCCTTAGCCTGCTGTGCCCCAGGGCTCCCAGCAGAAGACAGCAGTTGCTGTAGGCAAAAGATTTCAAGCAAGAAGCAAGTAAGGGGGATCCCCTTCACTGAATGCAAAGTTATTATTAAAAGACAAAGGGATGGGGGGAAAAAAAAGCGCTGTGATTTATCTTTGGCCCTCTCTGCTGATCCGGCACATGGGAGCAGCCTGACACATGGCTCCTAGACCCGGGGTCTCACCCTCAACGCTGCAAATGCCACGTTTCCCCCGAGCTTCTGTCTGGCCAACACGAGGAACCCTGGGGGCAGGGGGATAAAGGCGGCTTTGCAGTGAGGCACCGTTTGCAGGCTTCAGGGGTGTTTTTTAAGCCATGAGCTGAGCAGCAGGGGCTTTGCTTTTCCCTGCGATGCGCTGGGGAGGAAAAGTTCAGGACAGAAACATGAAGAGAGTCCCCTTCGCTCCCTGTCCGATCCCACTGCCTCTACAAAAAAATTTTAACTGCATTGTGCTGTAATGAGCCATGCCCAAACTACTGTTTTCTGGCCCTGTGTTTATTTTATTTCCTTATTGTAATGAAACTCAGATGGCTGCTGTTTACACTAGCACAGCACAGCACGAACGTGCTCAACTCAGTCTAATTAGCTGCAAGTCAGCTTTGGAATTAGGGCAGAGGAAAGAACAAATTTTTAGTAACTACTTTAAATTGAAGCCCCCATTTATTTTCATTACGGCTAGACAAAAGCAATATAATGTTTCCTAGCCCTTTTCCATGCAAGGCCTTCGCTTTGCTGCACGGGGCTGGGTTTTGCTTGCAGAGCATCAGCCTCCCCCCCGCCACCCTGGATGGGGAGGCTGCGCTTTTCCTGCGAGGGAGCAAATGGGGCAAGTTCAGGCAGCAGCATGGGAGCAGGGAACGGGGGCTGAACTGGCCTCAAAGTCTTCGACCACACAAGTGAAACAGGATTAAAACTGCTGCTGCACCCAGCTGCCCGGCTTTGTCCATCGTGCAACACAGCCGGCGCTTCGGTCGCCTCCGGTCCTGCTACAGCAGCAATTTCTGTTTGCAAGGCAAACACCCGGGAGCCATGAGGTTTCGATTCTGGTTTTAATTTGCTGTTGGATGGATCCAGCTCCTGATGGAATCCACAGAAAGTCTCCCATTGACTTCAAGCCCTGAACAACGCTGGCTAAGTCACAAAGTTTCTGACCTCTATAGGCTGGGGCTCATAGCATATTTATTTGTGAGGAGCAAGCACATTGGGGCTGACCCCAGCAGAGGCCTCAGGTTGGGTCAGCAGCCCTGTGCTTGATCCTTGTGTACAGACTGCCCTGCAGCAACGGTGTCAAGCCAAAATCAGCGCTGGTACTAAGGCAGCATGCAGCATTCAGACAATGATGGGGTTCAATGCTTTTGTAGCCGTTAAAGATTTTTGAAGTGATTTTTGAAGTAATTTTCTCTACAGTTTAGCAACTATTCATGCTGTTGCTTTACTGTGCTGCCCCTGTTTTGCTCAAGATAATGATCGAAATGCCATTTTCACCCCCTTCAAAGTGAACAACACAGCATTTCCAGAGCAACACACACACGTGCCTGATGATCAAAACCAAAAACCATGCAGCATTTCGAGCTGGACAAGAAACTGTTGGAAACAGCAGCAATGATGGAAACCCCTTCACCTTTTTGAAAGGCATCCCGCAGGTAGAGCCTCTCAGCCAGTGACCACAAGCACCAGCGTTGGTTAAAGGAGCACCCCCAAAACCATCCCTTTGAGATGTTGCCCAGGGTAAAGGTAGCATGTACTTGGATTACTCCTGCTAAAGGAGGGAGGAAGAAGCCACGAGCCACAGTCCTTAGCCATAACAACTGGCATTTACAGCTTGCCAATTACATATATTTTCTTGTCTTTAATTAGTTTCTTTAGGGACAGTGTTAAGAGTTTTCTCCCACCCCCAAATAAAAAAGCCAACACAAAACAGAAAAAGAAGGTTTCCTTTCCCATAGAGCCCCATGAGCTGTGGCTTCAGAAGAGCCCTGGCACACTGAGAGGCACGGTAAAGTTGGGAGAATCTGCAGCATCATCAAGAAAAGGCTTTTCTACCCCAGCACAGAGGACATGGACTATAGTGATGCTTTTTGAATTGTACAAATCATTGAGGAAGGCTTTTTGATAGCTTTTTGATTCCATCCTTATTGAAAGGGAATTTGCAGGGGAAGATCCTGCTCTCCTTTTCTACAGCCGGCTCTTTCTGCTACAAAAATCTTAACATTTAGGTGATTTTTGAACTAGTTTTTCAGCTACTGAACACTAGTCACAGAAGTAAGGAATATAGGATAACAGCAACAGGTTTTCTATGTCAGATTCACTATAACTCGAGTATTACAAGCCATTATCAGATATAATAGAAAAAATTTGACTGTTTTCATAAAGTGCCACCTCAGCATGTACATAAATCTAAACTGCGTGTAATGATTCACACAGCCAAGTAGCCACATATGCACAAATCATAGAACCATAGAATGTTTTGGGTGGGAAGGGACCCCTAGAGGTCACCCAGCCCAACCCCCCTGCAGGAGCAGGGACACCTTGAACCACATCAGGTTGCTCACAGCCCCATCCAACCTGACCTTGGATGTTCCCAGGGATGGGGCCTCCATCCCCTCTCTGGGCAACCCCTTCCAGTGTTTCATGACCCTCATTGTAAAGAATTTCTCCCTTAGATCCAGTCTAAACCTACCCTGTTTTAGTTTAAAACCATCACCCCTTGTCCTGTCCCAGCTGGCCCTACTAAAGTGATTGTCCCCATCTTTCCTATAGGCTCCCAAATGATTTCTCTTCATGTAAACCAGCTCCTGATTGAAATGCAAGTAACAACCACTGACCTTAAAAGATCAAGACTCTCCATCTATATGGGATGCCAACACTAGATTATACATTTGAGTTACATGTTACTACAGCAGACGACATACAAAATGCTCAAACCGCTCTAACCCCAGGAAAAGGTATCCTCAAAAGAGTTCTGTCGAGGACCATTCAGAAGAGGTGGCTAATATTTTATTTCTCTTAAATATAGCTTTTCAGATACTGAAATCATCTTTCCAGCTCAAATAAGCTTTTTAAAAAATATATTAGGTAACACATTTGTTAAAACTACTTTGAGCTAGAGCACGCTCAGATTAAGCTGCAATATATATTATTTACAATAGATCTATTTTCCAAAAAGGTTCCTGTGTGTTGGATGCAGTGTTGCCAACTGTCAGTAAATTTATGAACAGCTTGTAAATTTAAGTGCTTTCCAGAGGGCTATTGGTATGTGTGTAAAATACTCATTTTGTTCCTAAAACATGGCAAGACATTTTTTTTTCTATGGTTGAAAAATAAGGAAAAACCCCTCATAAATAATATCATTGAAGTGATGACGTATCAGTTTCTAAGAAGAAGAAACTAAAGTAACTCACTTGGCAGCCAAAGCATCAGCTTTGCCTTGCCTCCAGTGGCACAGGAGATACCAATACCCTGATGCACTTTCAAGGCAAGAGTCTCCCCAAAACTCCTTCCTCCCATGAAGATACAGGCCCTTGAGCTTGTAGAGCAAAGAGAATTTGATAATTAGTGGTAACGAGGACAGTAATTCACCAAGTCCCCTTACTGAATCTGAGACTCAAAGGTGGAAAGACTTCAGTCAAAACTGGCAGCTTGATGCAAAAAATGGTTGAAAGAAATAGAGGTAAAGGCCAGAAAAAGGAAGGCTTCTCATATCTGAACCCAGAGCCAAAACCAGTGATTTTTCACTTCAAGAAAAATAGGTTCCAAGCCTAGATCCTCCTCTACAATACCAATAGAAAGGAGCAGCCCTCTAGAGCACCTACCCAAAAAACCCAAAAAATCAACCCTGCTATGAATCCAAACAGAAATAACCCCAATAACCCCTCTTCCTAATGCAGGAGCCACTACAGGCTCGCGTAGCCCAACAGCAGACTTCAGACCCAGGTCAGCAGGGCTATCTCCTCCTCCTATGGAGCACCTAATGAAATTATCCTCAATTAGCAGATTAAAGGTGTTTGCAGGTGTTTAAGGTGGAGGTGCCAAGATCCTTGAGAAACACCCCCTGTTTTGTGAGCTTTGCCTCAACTGGCTGGGGAAACAGACCTTGGCAGGCTTGTCCAAGGGTAAAGGACAGGATTTTGCTGGCTTCTGCTGCCAGGATGCAAACTCTGATCCCTGCTTTGTTCCTGGAACAGCTGATAACAGGGCTATTAACTTTTAAATCACTGCAAGCACCTTCAGATTTTGGTTTTATTACCCTTTTTAGTGGAAACTCAGAGGCTTGAACTCAGTGACTGCTGATAGAACAAGTGGAAAACTATTTGCCATGCTCAGTTTAAAGCACATTTAAGTTTTTATTCTATGCATCAGGCCAAATTCAGCCACCAAACAGAATTGGACTTGGGTGGGAAAAAGCATGGACTCTGGACAATCTGAGAGGCTAAGGAGATGTTAAACTTTGGTGGTTTACCCTCATTTTCTTTTTTATTAAAAAAAACAATCTGGGCTCCCCTTTTGAGGTCCCTTAATGAGCGGGTGATTATCTTCACAGTGGCCAAGAGAGGGGACAGGGCTGAACCTGCTCGCAGGCACTCAGCAGCAGACTGGGGAGAGTGGCAAAGCTCTCCCGAGCTGCAGGGTCTCCAGCCCCTGGACCACACCACCTGGGCTGGTTTTACAGCTCTGTTATGGTTCCCTAAATTCCACATCCTGCTGCAACAGAGACAGCACCTCGGCTCTGTAGAGGGGCCCTATAACGCACTGTATAATACTAATAAACATGACTGTTATAAAAAGATAAGGTTACAGAACATTACACTTTGCCAAACTCCAGTTGACTGTAACTTTAAGTTTTGGCTGAGCAAAGAGCCGGAGAGATTTTAAAATTCAGCAGTAGTAGCTATTCAGAGGGTTGTTCTAGTACTGCTGCCAGGAAAAACTTCAAGTGAAAGGTCTAATTTATCACACATTGGGGTTGCAAACCTGTGCGCTGGGTACCAAGGCAGTTGCTTGTCAGGTTTCAAAAAAAAAAAATCTGGAGGAATCCCTGGGTTCGGAAGTGGCGAGAATTCCAGCTCACTGTTCTGAGCAAGCAGCAGCGCACCAGGAGGAACGTGCCCTGCCTGCACATGCACCCGCAAAAAGGATGGATTTGTCCCCGTGTTGCTTTGCCACCTTACCCCCCAAATCACTGAAGAAGACTCCATTTTTGAGACAAAGCTTAGGTTATAATTTTTTTAATAAAAAAATCTGGTGTGGCAGCCCCCTGTATTGACATAGGGAAAGTGGCGCTGGGGAGAAAGCAACTCAAGAATCCTGTGACATTCCTATAGACTGAAATATTTAAATTGGGATTTATTTTATTTTTTTAGATTTCCTTTTCTCTCTCTCCATAGTTATCTCCTTTATTTACCACAGGAGGACTGCTCTGCATTGCTTTTTTTTCCTCTTACCATGTTTCTTTTAGGCTGTCTGTGAATATAAAGCTTTTACAAGCCACTTCCAACACAACATTTTGATAGGAAAGTCAATACACACCTTGGAATCTGAGGAGCTGTTGCAAAACACATAGGTATCCCTGAAGAAAGCTCTTCAGTTTTAATGGGATGGAGATTAAGTACATAGCACCCATTTAATTTGAACATCATAAATATCCATAGCATGGCAAATCTGCTCATCTCAAAGGAGGAAAAAAGCCCCCATGAAAGAGATCCACCTAATCTGCCCGAGCAACGCGGCACACTTGCTGTACAGATGCCACCACCTATTGATACACAATGACACCCCTAAACCAACCTGAAGAAGGGCTGACAGACCCAAACCCACTTTTTCTTTTTTTCCAGTCCCTTTTCCAAAGACCTCATGAGAGGCACCACCTCCCATACAAACCCTTCCCAACTTCATACAGGCAAGGCTCTCCCTTCCCACTGACCCATCGCACTCCACGTGCCACCCAGCCGTGGTGGCCGTCACCCACCTGCCTCCACCCTGGCCTGTTCCAGCAGTGGGTGAAGCAATTCATAGAATCACCTCGGTTGGAAAAGACCTTTAAGATCATCGAGTCCAACCGTTAACCTAGCACTGCCATCCCACCACTAAACCATGTCCCTAAGCACCTCATCTATCCTTCTTTTAAATACCTCCAGGGATGAGGACTCCACCACCATGCACATAACCTGCAGCACTGCAAGAAGTCTGCAGCACAGTTTGGGCTGGAAGGCACAATGTCAAAGTTCTTACACTCCCATTATGCATGCAACAACACAGGACAGCATGACAGCCAGATGACTCCAGTGAAACACATGCCCAGCATCCCACCTCCATCTGGCTGGGAGCCCCTTGGCCAGGACCCCCCAAGGACACAGGTTTGTACACACATGGACTTTTTTCCCCCCCCCACTGTCTCCTCCTCCAGCCGGAGAAGGAAGGTGCATTTACAGAAGTTGGGCTGAACACCCAAGGCTTAAGCAGAGCTGGTGGAATGCAGGCTGTCCTTCTAATCTTCTCAAGATCATAAGGCAGAGAATAATGGCAAGTCATACCCATTGGTTTCCAGGAAAGTAAACTCTTCACTCATCCACAAAGGAATTTAAAAAAACAAAAAAGAATTGCAAATTCTCCCCCCCCACACCCCCCCCATTTCTCACTGAATTTTCAATTTGAAAAGAACAGCCACCAGCACAGACCTAGGAGGATCACACACGGAAACTCCTGACCAATAACCTGTTTCTGGATAGAATTAGAGAATTGCAGGGGCAAAAATGGGGAGAGAAATAAAAAAGTGAATTAGCACAACCATGAATGAGACTTTTTGAGCCTCAGAAGAGACCTGTTCTCTCCAAGCATGGGGAGAACATTCCACTGGGCAAGTAAAGCTCCCCCCAGGCTGCCCCCTCCCCAGCCCAGACCTGCTGGGACCACTTTTAACACCGGCTGTCTCTGTAGCCCATTCAGCTCTGGGTCATTCATTTGAGATTGCCAACGGGGGTGCTAATTAGCCCCAGTTGCGGCAGACAGCATTTTGCTGATGTGGGCAGGCATCCGCTGGGAACACACTGGAGACCACCAACTCAATTCGCAGAGATATTTTTATTTTAATGTTTTTGCTATCCTGGATACCTTGAGCTTTTTAGTTCAAGGAATCCTCCTAGGAGTTATGTGGGAATCTATGCATGCCTATAGAAAAACCCAGGCATTATGCACACCAAATGCATATCACAGACTAATTATAATTTCTCTGCAGATGCCAATCAGAAGAACAAATTAAAGCCATGGGGGGGGGGAGGCATCTGTGGTTTGCAAGGTAGGTGGACTTGACATGTCCTTTTATTAATTCTAATTATAGAGATTCCACAAATGGATGTCAAACATTTTCAGGGTGTTTTGCTAAAAAATTTTTGTGATGAAAAAGGAAGAACTCCACCCCAGCAGATCATTTCTTCTTGTTTGTTTTACTATTTTCACTGTTTTCTTACTTTTAGGGTGACCCAGAAAGACAGAAAGCAAAAAGAAAAAAAAATCCCTTCTGGCCTATGTTCAGTTGCTGTATGCCCCTCAGCTGAAGCCAGAAAGCAAACGCTCCCAGTATCTGTTGAATTCAAACAAGTGAACTGGGAAGAGTTAAACGGGAGCAGTAGGAATAATTCCAGTGGCTGGACAGATGGGTCCTTACAGCTCTGCAGCACCACGTGCGTCTCCAGTCTGGATCCAGGGGCCATATTCCTGTCCTACACCTATTTTGCCCCACAAGGTTTTTCCTGAGCAAAAGCTGGAGTTCATGATCCTCCAGGGTCCCAGTGCAGCCCTTGGTCAGCAGGCGAGACATAAGCTGAGGTATTTGCTCAGGCTGAGGCAGGGGCTGGAAGCTAACAGGGATGAAGAGCACCTGACCCACTTCTCCCCTTCTGAAAAGGAAGGCTTGCTTGATCTCCACTTGTAAAGAATCAGACTGAGCCACTGCATTTCCACATGACTCCCTGGATTTATACTAATAGACCTGAAATTGGAAAAAATCTCTTTTGTATTAAGTCCTGAGATCTATCACAATGCAACACCTCATTTAAATAATGGCACCCACTTGAATTCACACTTAGGTCACAGAATCCTAGACTGGCAGGGGTTGGCAGGGACCTCGGGAGATGATCTAGTCCAACCCTCCTGCTAAAGCAGGTTCACCTAGAGCATGTTACACAGGACATCATCCAGGTGGGCTTTGAATATCTCCAGAGTCCCTCCTTCAAAGGCTGGCCCCCTTTATCATTTCCCCCCCCCCCCCCAAGATTTCCCAGCTCTTGCAGCTCCTGCGATGTACCATGATGTATTGCCAGCAGAGCCCCACCTTGCCCACAGCCCACTCTAACCCCCGACATACAAATGGCTGGTTTCCTCCCAGGCTCAACTCTTAGACCAGGGTTGGTTCCCCTACACCTTCTCACAGTCTGTTGTATTGGTACAGCAAACCTGGCTGCCTTAAAAACAAGGACCAAGGGTGATGGCAGCCTGTTTATTTAGATATTAACAGTTTGATTTGCAGCAGGTATAGACAGACCAAACTGTGCACAGCCTTCTAAGAACCTGTCCACATGTTAAACACAAAAATGAGGATATTTTAACTAGAGAATTGAATGCACTAGAGATTGCTTATTAATTGCCCTGGCACAGCTGTCAGCTACTACCAGAGTTTTCACCAGACCACATGAACAAACAACTCACTCAACCCTTTGCCATCTCTCCTGCCTCCCCATCACCCACTCACTGCACACACATGCTTCCTTGCAGAGGGAATTCCATGGCCTTGTATGAATCTGGATACATGATCACTCAAACCCATCCTTTTCCTTCAAAAAAAGGGCCTATAAATGGACCCATCAGCTGCACCCAGGGCCCCAGTCACACACTTGAGTAAATGGATCAACCTTCCCCGAGAGCAACACAGCTGCACACGCTTACAGCAACAGAGAATTTGGGCTGAGGCCCAGACCCTCAGAGGGACTGAATTGCCTGATTTCAATTGAACTAACTTGATGTTTGACACCTAAATACTTCTGGAAAGCCAGGTCCAATATATATTCTTTTTCAAGTTAACTAACATAAGTCCAGACAAAAATCAGTATTAAAAGAATCTTAATGGGCTATTCTGAAGTAGTACACTAAGTGTTATTGCTCTTGACTGGCTAATAAATTATATTTTCATTTGCCAATAAAACAATAAGAATAATTTTGGTTGTTCTACTTTGAGAAGAAATTATTTCTTCCCTTGTAAGTGTTGGCAAAGAGTAAAATATGCTCTAGAATACCAGATGACTCATCTATCAGTAGAGAACTAGTGGAAAATACCCTAAGCAAACAAAAGCAGCAAGAACAAGTTGTAATCTGCATCTCTGAAATCCATTATATTCCTGTTCTTCATCAGCAAATGACCTGCTAGAGACAGTCTCAAGAAATGAGCATTTGCAGAACTACGTGCTAGGTGGGATTTGCTGTACGAAGCCAGGGCAGAAGCAGCCGTAGGAGTGCAAGAGTTTTGGCTTTGTCGTAGGTAGTTGAGAAATGTTTTTGTAAACTCTACAAAACTTTGGAATAATAAATGATGCCTTTTGGTAAGGTCACCTCGACCAATCTGTCACCCATCTGCTTTTGCAAGCAACAGCTCAATAAGAAAATGCAATAAAACTGTAAAAAACCCCTAGTCCTTGATGCAAGATGGCACAGGCAACCAAAGCACCCCTTCACATACAATCGGCAGCACTGCCTATGGGTGAGCTCCCAGGGAAATCTCTTAAAATTCATGTTTCCCCCCTAGTGTGAATGAAAGGCAATAACCCTGAGCTCCCCAGGAGTAACACTCCCTTTCTGCAGCAAGCAGTGACAGAATTATCCTTTACCATCCAAAGCTGTTTTCAACAAAAAGAGAATTTTTCCAGACCAGGCATAGATGCAGACACCAACCTTTGGAAAGAATGAGCGTGAAGGAACAAGAGAACATAGATATTACATCCGACCGTAACAGGAAAGAGCAGGCGTCACACGGCAGATCATTTTGTCACAGTGTTACATTGCTACTGAAGATGACATGCCCTGACTTCTCAATTAATAATAATAATCATCAGCTGGCTCCAACAAAAATAATATCTAAATTCAGGCAACAACTTTCCCCTCAATATCCCCAAAACATTTTACCAAACAGTCAGGTTCAGAAGCCATGTACTGCGGATACCAGTAAACTCATCTTTACCCCACTAGATCCTGAAAATCAGCAAGGAAAACGTTAGCTTTTCTCACATGAAGTCACTTCTTTTCCCTACACCCTCCCCCTCCCCCCCAATATTTTCTGTTCAATCCAGATGGCGTGGATTGCACACAGGAAGCTTTAAGCAGACCCCAAGATAAAGCCACCTCAAAAGCAACATGAGCACACACACCAAATAGGTCACCCAGAAGCAACCAAATGGCCATTCTTACTCCAATTGAGATGAGTTTGGAGAAGGGCTCTAAGCAAGCTGGAAAGAACAGCCAGAATCACCTCACACATCTCAAAGTGTCTCTTACATCCATAGCCACAAGCCAACACACACCAAAACACCTTTTCTGTGATCTCAGTCTCCTACCAGACCAGATACCAGCTGGTCTTTATGGGAGAGAACCACACTGGGAAGACAGAACAGCACATAGAGTCTCTTACCTCCTGCCCACAGCACAATCCATGGAGCTCCAGGGAGAAGCTTGTCCCTTTACTACCCAAGCTCAAACCTGGAGTGGTGGTGCTTGGAGCCTGACTTTTAGCACTACTCAGTTTGCCCAGCTTGGCCCACTTAAGTTCCTGCAAACCTTGTTTAGTTTCAAGCACCTGGCAGGAGGACCCAGCCCCCCCCAGTAATACAGCTGGTGGAAATCACAATCTCCTCCTTTCATTACCAGCTGGGATAGGGTTGGGTCATTGACACTAGCGTGCTCTTAGAATTAGCAAGTCTTTCTTTTTTTCCTTTTTTTCTATCCTTCCCCTGCAAGGAATGATAATTTCTTGGATCTTCAGTCGTGACCAGAAAGTAGCATGTTCTACCTAGGACAGATAAAAAATAAATAAATAAAATACGTCTGGATAATTCCTGCTGGCATCACTTCCAAAATGAGCAATCCCAGACTGAGAAATTAGCTTTAGCAGCTCCGTTCTGGACAGGAGTGTTGGGGGTATCAGTATTTCAAGCACTTCCCAATAGCGATAACTGACTAATCTGCTGAAAATAAGCGATTTATGCCCATCATAATGAAGTTTGGTGGTGAGAAACTGTGCTTTTCCTCTGGGTACACCAGCTAAGCAGAACACAACGTACAACCGCAAGTCCCTCTGACGCTACGGATTTTGTAGACGTGGATTTCCCAGCACTTGAAGATTGTGTTAGGGCTGAGGTTTCCCTCACAAATTTGCTTTCTTTTTCCTTCAGGGATTTTAAAGAGGGAGGAGGGAATATCTTTTTCCCCCTCTTATAGTGTGTTTTCTTGATGAATTTAGAGCCATACATAGATTTAAGACCATAAGATTAAACTTTTCTCTATTGCATTGCATAAATGTGTTTCTGATAATTACAACCATAAGCCTGATTTTTGGGGCTTTTGTGATCATGTTATCCAGTGAAAAACTATATGCTCACAAAGGTGTACTAAAATCCATATTTAAGTAACCACAGAATAAGTTACCCTGAAAAAAGCTCGCAAGGTTAGTTCTCCATTCCTCCTTCCCTCGCACAGCCATTTATACCAACAGAAAGTTCAGAGTGGTTACAAAATTGTGCTGCTCTCATTTAGCAGCGCTTTGAGACCCGTCTTGAAATCAGGAAGATGACAAGATGCAGTGCAAGAAAACAGAAAATGTCATGAGAGCAGTGATTTGATCATTGCCATCTATTCTATTAATTAACCTTCTCCATGGGCTGCCATGTAGCGCGGCAGTGGGAAGCACCACGTTCCCTCTCTATCTTTTGTACCCGGCTTCATGACTCCAAGAACTGAAGCACATGAACAAGACACCACGAGGGAACACGGCACCCGTGCGCAAATCCGGGGGCGGATCATCACTCCACGTGAGTCGATGTGTGGTAACTTCTTACTCCACAACAAGGACGCCTAAGAAGCTCTGCGCTGCCAGATGCAACCAACGTTGAAAGCTCTGGAATTGCCCGGAGATCTGACTTTTTTTGCTGCATAGTGACTCATCCATTGGTCTGACCTTCCTTCCTTCTTTCTTTCCTATTTTATGCTCAGTGCCTGTAGCGAAAGTGTACATTTACAGCTCGCTTGGAAACACGTTTAGAGAAAATGGTAGTAAATGATACTGCAGAAACTATAAATGGTTCCAGAAAGATGGTAACACATGCCACAGAGTATTTCGGCTAAAAATATATATGGAACCAGATTGTCATTTGGTGGATTGGCATGGTTCAAAGAAAGCTGTTGAAATGGTGCCAATTCGTGCCAACTGAGGAACTGATACCAGTGGTTTTGTTGGTAACTAGGTAAAATAGAGCCAAATGGGCTATTTTATGTCCTGGCATCTTTAATTGTATCTTGAGGTTCTGGGGACAGGAAAAATAAAAAAAGCACTTCCCTCCTGAGGTTTATATTTGCTCAAGAAATGCTTAATATAAAAAGCAACTCGTATCACACACACAGAGACTCCCCGAGCTCTTTTGAATCTGGAAAGTACACATGCCCCGTATCCACCGAGCCAGACTGCAACACTCACGGACTTGTTCTATCAACCTTCTCTAATTAGCTGAGTGTAACAAATATGTTGTCGCCAGAGCAAGGATAAGGATAAAGAAATTCGTCCTAACTTTTTGGCACTGATTTCTAACCCTGCTGTTCCCATGCTGGTACACACTGTTTCGGAACAGCTTGTTACCTGACACCTAATGAAGGAAAATAGGCACGTATAGGTGGTTATCCAAAGCCACAAACCTAAAACTAGAACAGAACAGACTGGCATTATGCAACTGCATCCAGTTTAGAGAAAAACCCAAGGGTGCCAGCCACTTTTTCAAGCTGTCTTGGGAGTCTGTTGTCTGTCCCAAAATACGGGAGGTATTCTTAGCAGGTCCCTTGGAGCCATGAAAACTCCCATTTCCTTCTATGAATTTCAGGTTTCATTCCTGCACCTACAAGAGACCATCGAATCTGCGGATAGGTGGATGAAAACATGCACTCGGCCTTCAGATTTGGGGACTAAATTGGAGAGGGGAGGGCAGAGAACACTCCCATGCATCATATGGGATGAGAACACACGTTTTGAGCAGAATTTCCATATAAACCTTGAATTGTAATTGGCTGAAGTCAATTTATCCTGTTATTGGTAAACCCCAGACCACAGGTAAATCTTGGCTGATGCTCTGACCCTAGCTGTCTCAAACCCAGTACACCTTCTTGATCACTAGGGCTGGGATTTAAAATATAACACTCAAAGTGGCCCTTTTCTTTCTGTTTTAGCTTATTCCTATATTCCTGTACGTCTCTAGCTGGACTGACAACCATTGGCATCAGTGGCTTGGGATGTAGCCACTTGCCTCAAAGGTCCTTGACAATTTTTGTGGCCAGAAGCCAGCAAAGAGTGGCTGCTACCTTTCTGTGGTACCAAACAGCACCTGTATTCGGGCTCCCTTTTCCAACACATCTTTTCACCTCTGGTTTCTCACTGCCCTCTACCAGCCTACAGTATCAGACACTGTAGAAGAGCTTTGGAATGGATTTAATTTGGCACAGAACAACAGTTGTCCTAGGCCGGAGCCCCAGTGTGGGCTCCGTTTCCAAAGACCAATGTAGGTGAGAGAATTTCATGGCAGATCAGGATTTTGCTGATCAAGAAAGCAAGGAGCTTGCATGGGGAGGCTAGTTCATTCAAAAGCTGCATGACTTGGCAGCCCCAAAAGCCTTTTTCTTGCATGCTTGTCAATTCTGCTGGCAGCATGTGGGTAGTCCGAGCTTGTGCTTCATGGATCTCCGAGCCCCTGGATGGCTTTGTACTGTGTGCCAAACGGGGAACAACAGCCTAAGAAAACAAAGTTTGTGCTATCATGCAACCTGGGAGGGATTTAGTCTCCATGTAAATGTCTCCAACAAGCAATTGTGTGAAGGTCACAATTTACATTACAGTGATGGCCCACCGCAGGAGGCACTAGCGTGGTTAACCTCCTTCTCCATGTGCATCATATCAGCAGAAACGGGACGGATTAGTGTCACATTGTCACACTGCTCTTTGGGGATCCTGGTTTACATTTCGGTTCTGGCTGGCAAACAATATTCTTGATTCTTCCGTGTGAGAACAGAGAAAGACCATTTCAAACCAGGCCAGGAACAAAGCAGTTGCATTTCAAAGGGAGACTATTTCTAGTAGATCCTCCGTACCCGTAGCAGCTCAGGGAACGCTCCTCGCTATACCTCTTTTGCTGAACTCCTTTCAAGCACTCTTGATGCAAAGTTTTGGAGTTCACCTTTGAGACTGAGCTTTCTTGGCCACACTGAGAAGAGCGTGCCTCTCCTTTCCCACCCCACCATCATGTTCTTCAGCCTGTAGAGCAGGAGATGACAGAGGCAAAGTGCAGAATGCCACCTTGGGGTTTCTGACCTTTGAAGACCTTTTTGGAAATGTTTTTTTTTCAGCAAGTGAGTTTTAAGAAGCAGTTACCCAGCAGAACTGGTGCTACCCATTAAACCGTCAGCTTGCAGCAGGCATGTTCTCCTTGTACTTTGCCTTTGCTTCTGCAAATAGCCTTTGCATGCAGGAGCTGGCTGTGTTGCAGAGATTTCCTATGTCTGTCCTGAAGTCTTTGGCTCTCTGAAGTGCTTTATTTTGTAGGAGCAGGCCTCTGGAAAGCAATTAGACAATTCCAGAGAAAAATTGTATTAGGTCAGAAGGTTTATGCCAGGGAGCTTCTGCATTACCTCTCTTCCCAGCCATGCCACCCCTTTTCCTTCCCCTCTGTAAGGACCATTTCGACAGGTGCTATATTTAGACCCATCATTTTTGCAGACCTGGTAAACATGTCTTGCTACCAGTGGCGTGGTCTGACTTGACTTTTGAAGGAGATGGTGAAATGAGTTGTGCTTGGCTCAGCCTGAAGGGCTTCGGGGCAGTGACCTTGGCAGGGAGCGGTAAGGATATCTCTCCCCGGGAGCACGCAGACACCCAAACACTGCAGGAAAGGTGATGTTAGCTGTATTTGTTGGTACTGGGGCTTGTAAAGGGTGGCACTCACGTTGGAAGCTCTTTGAGACAGGGACGACTTTTTTTGTTTGCTGTGTTTGTTAACAGCCTGGCATCGTTGACTGCTCATGAACAGGACTCCCAGACCATAAACTAATACATACAAACAGTAGTGGTCAGTTGACGAATCAAGTAGCCAGTCACTCCAGAAAATGAAATATTTGTGCAGTTGTTAATTCTCCTCGTTCTGTCCCCCACGCTGCACTGGAGATTATGCAATTTGCCATTTGTCTGCAAAAATACAACGGGATTTCATCGCTGCTGTGTTGTCCTTCCTCCATCAGCTGGTACTGGCTATGCATTAACCAGCAATACCACCAAAACCCGGGGGATGCCTCCATGCACCCCTGAAGCAAAATGTACCTAACCAGGCAAGGCGGACAAAATGAGGCTTACTGAGACGTGTGGGTACCCGAGGCAGATTGAGATTGACAGGGAAGTCGTGAGTGGCAAGGGTTGGAGGAGAGATCCGATGTAACTCTGCAATTGCCGAGGCTGACATTTAAATTGCAGGCAGCCATGGGCTCATTCCAGAAGCCGCTTGCGGTTGGATGCAGTTTTGATCATTTAGAGACGCGGGAGGAAAAAAAAGAGGGGGGGAAAAAAAAAAAAAAGAAAAATCAAATTGTTCTCGGAAATCATGTTTAATGTAGAAATCTGGTTAATATTAAATTGTAATCTGCAGTTTTCAAGTATACTATTCCTCGAGGAAAATGTTTCCTGTTTGAGGGCCGTGAGTATTAAGGGTTCCCTTATTACATCACTTCCTATGTCAGACCCAACAAGCCTTCAACATGCATTAGTGTATTGATAATGGTAATTTCAAAATGATTGTTTGAAAAAAAAAAAAAAAAAAGAAATCTGGGCAATACTCCAATCATATGGATCAATTTAGCTTTGGAATAATGGGGCCAAGCTGGTATTTTTGACACCGTTTCCAAGCAGTGCTTTCACGAGAGGTGTTCTCCACCGCAGTTCAGTTTCGGGAGCGTGTAGCGTTTGGCCATCAATTACAGCACCAGGTCAATTTATTCCCTGGTAAACTGACTTTGCAGGCAGAATTCCCCTTAATCCCACACAAATTGAAAATTGATAACTGTGCATGGGATGGAATGAACATTATGCACCCAAGTGTAATAATTTATAATAATAATAATAATAACCCACAAAATATCTGGACACTTTTACAAAAACACAGCAAAAACATACATTACAAAAAAACCCCCGACCACTAATAACCGATTCTGCCAGCAAATAGCATACGCACGACCCAGCAAGCCTCACAAATTACGAGGAAGGAATTTTTGCAGGAAGACACCACTTAGGCGTTCTATAAAATACTGATGGAAAGGGCTTTCCAGAGCTGCTGACAAGAACAGAAGAAGGCCAGAACTCTACTTTTAACCCCACCAGGCTTAAAGATTGTCAGTGGTTTAACATTTTAGTTATCATCCCGTGACCCGTGAGTCTTTGGCAGAGATGTTCACAGGTTGCTCATGGTCTCATGGTTATTTAAGATCTAATTGGTTCAGAAACTTTTCAGTCTAACATTGGTTGAAAATGTTTGTGGAGAACATAAGCTAAATATGTTTCTCCTTGTGAAAAAAAAAGGGAAATTATTGAAAATCTCAGTTGGACATTTCTTTAAAAAGCCAAAATAGCTTTTCATTTGAAAAAAAAAAAAAAAAAAAGTCAAGCTATAGAACAAGAAAGTGACACTCAACCCCAAACGTTTCTGAGTAATCTAAATGAAATGGTTTAGTTGACTGCAGTATGTACTGACTTGAAAAAGGTCTTATATTCTTTGATGGCAATGAATTCTTGGGTGGTGCATCCCTGGCTGTTCTGGGAATGACACCGATTTGCTCCCAAGCAGCCTCTTTCAGCAGAAGTCACTGCTCCGTTGGGTAAGGGGTTGTCTCCTAAACCAGAGCTCCCTTCCAGCTGCACTTTTGTGTGAACTACATCACTGCAGTCAGATGACTTTAGATTTGTTCTCCCTAGGAAAGGTTAATGCCATATGCTGGTCATATTAGACGATTATTCTCGTTGGTAGGTAATTCAGTTCTCTACGAAACCCTCCAGACCTTCAAATATCTTTTAATGGGACTATTGTCTCTTGGAATGGACACTTGTATTACTGCATGAAAAAGAATTTTATTTCAAAATTTCAATATAGCTTTAAATTTGCATCATCTGATCCTAAAGGCTGAATTTTTTTTTTTTTTTAAACAGCGACCTGCTATTAGAGCTGCCTCAGCAAACACCACAGCCATCCTGATTTTCACAGAGCACCAAGAGGAGTGACTTACCTTCCGTAGGATTTCGGTGGGCATGAGCACGGCCCCTGCCCTTCCTAAAGATCAATATTGAATGCCTTAAGTGCTGAGATGCATGTTTATTGCTGCTAAATCCAAACAGTATTAATGAACTGGTATTTATGGAACACTTGAAGGTAACCTTAGTGAAATAAGTGATAAAATCAACTAGAATACCCATAGTTCCAGCAAAATGTAACACACATTCTAGATTTGTTGTCAATCTCTGTCTTTTTTTAATGAAGAACACAGCAGATGTATTTCTAACGTATTCAAAAGTGTCTGAACCACGGGTTTCATATTAGAAAATTGATAATTTTCATACTGTCCAAGATACGTGGCACTACCCATGATATTTTAATGTATCATCATAAGATCTACTTCAAATGCAATGAAAATAGATCAGTTCTGTCAGACTGTGAATATGCTGCACTTTACATAGATTATTGTCCTTTATTTACGTGTATATGTAAAGAAATGGTATCAAAAATGTACAGATTCTTTCCCCTCTACTAATATTGAAAAATAAAACATCCCATTTTCTTTAGAGGAGGTAAGGAAAGAAAGGTTATCCTTTCTCTAAGCTTTGTCCCCTGGTGTAAGCCTTTAGAAATCAACGGCTGGCTACTCAGCTGGTGAAAAAATGCTGCTGTATTGAAACCAGGCTGAGAACAAAAGTGTCTTTTCCTCTCACTCGTACCAGGTAAATACAGAAAATGAGTTTGGAGCAATGGATCAATTTTTCTGCTGAAATAACTTCATTGGCTTCCAAAGTTGGCTCTGCAGGACCTGCCCTTCTTCCTCTCCAGCGAAGGTAAGATCTGCAGTAACCACACAGACAAACCCGGACGCGATGCCCCCGGCACTCATCTCGACCCACACGGTGAGATTTATCCTGCGGAAGGGAACTGGACCAGAGCAAAGCCCCTCTGCGGTGGGATCGGAGGCGGCCCTTTGCATTTCATACAGGTACTCCAGATTTAGACGAGCCCAAAGTTAATTCGGCTCCGGTGACTAAACCGGGGCGAACTGAAGTGCTCCCATTGAATTCTGCAGCTCGAGATTTGGCTCTCGGCCCACGCGCGGAGATTTATACCAGGCTAAGAGAAAGCAGACTTCATCCTTCCCGCCACCCTCCTGTTTGTCCGTCTCCCTCCCGCTAATGCAGGACAGCTCTGCAGAGTAAATCACGCTGCCGGCCCGGCCTCCAGAGCTGCAGCTTGTAAAGAGGTTTTTGCAGACTAGCAGAGTCATACCCTAGAACAACAAAATCCATTGGCAATAAGAGCAGAAAGAAAGCGGCTCATTTTTCAAGGGCTTTCCAGCCTGCTTTCTGCTTCGGCTCCATCCAGGAGCCAGCCTTACAGACTTACCAATATTTTCGTAATTAACTGACCAGAATTTTCATAATTTGTAAACACAGTAAAATAGCTTTGAGACATAGGGTGTGCAGTCAGAGGGAGCGTGTGTGTGATGGGGGAGCGGTGCCGGGGCGAGGGGCAGGAGGGGGACGTTTCCTCAGGCAATTTACATTTGACTCAGGAAATCTGGGAGGGTGCCCGCTGCAGTTAAGTGATCAGGCTCACGACTCAAAGCGATTTTTCTTGAAGTGTCACTGCAACACACAACCACCATGTGTTCTTTCTTGGCTCGCCTTTCTGCGCTGATGCTCCAAAACTTGGACGGGCTGCTCCAGCCTGCCCGGTTTTCATCCATTTGCTTCGGCAGGGAAGAGGACAAAACTGTGTTTTGATGCGTGTGCGAGTGCTCCCCTAGCCCTCCTCCTCCTCCCACTTCCACAAGAAGGGGCCGTCCCGATTTTTGGGATTTGGACAAAACTGCCAGGCGTTCAGGAAGAACAAGGTCTAGGATGTGTGGCTCAGTACAGGAGACAGAGGCTAAGCGAGGAAAAGTAATAAAATATTTCAGAAGCAATCCAAATTGCATTTGCCAGACTCAGCCACCTCCACTGCTCTGCCAGTGCCTGACTAAAACCGATCGGGCCTGACCCTGTATCATTCTGCACTTGGGATCATCCCTTACACTGGTGCTCAGTGGGTGCAAAAAGCTTCAGCTCAGAACTGGACCCATACTGGGATCCCTGGGCTTGTGAGAAGCATAATGGGCTGACCCAGGGCTGGGAGCAACCAGAGCATGAGCGGAGTGTCATGTCCCATCGTGCCAAAGGAGGACACTCATTTGGTGCTGTTTCATGGGGATGATTTAATCCTCACCACCATCTGGATTCTAGCTGGAGGCCACCCACCCAAGCACTGACCAGCTCATATATTGCTTAGCTTGGATGATTTGATGTGATCATGACCTGAGGCTGTATAGCTGTCATGGGGGAAGAAATAAAAACCAGCTTCGTTTACAGAACCGAGTTCAGTTTCAACTCCCAGTGAAAAAACAAAACAAACCCCCCAAAGAATTTAAAATATAGTAATTTTGAGAATTGCAAAATCTCCTGTGACTGACAGGAATTTCTATAGGGCACACGGTAGTGATTTACGTCTTGAAAAAGGTGGCTGGCATGGCTGAAATCAGAGCCACGGCCATCCTGACCACTACGACCATGGCACTGCATACCGCTGACTCGCCAGGTCCCAGGTCACCTTCCTTTTCTCCATCTTGGGTTTCTCCTCTTGGTGGCCAGCAGCATGGCTACAACACGGTATTACGGCAAAGATGGATGTTAGACCTGCTTGGCAACAGCAAGCGATTGAACTGGCCATGGTCACAGCTTGGCTCAGGCCACGGAGTGGGGGTGAGGTGCTAGAGGGGGTCGTAAGCAGAAGATGACACATGCTGACCTCTCCGTGTGGGGAAATGCCTCTGAAGGGGCCGAGAGCCAGCCAGCACACGCTTGTGGATGGAAGAACATGCAACACCGACTCTTCTGCTGTGGTTTTTGATTATTTTTTTTTTTTAAGGATATTGTGTTCCTAGGCATGATAAAGCAGAACAGCCTCAAGTGTGTGTACGAAGGCTTCTGGTGGTACATCTTAACCCCTCCTGCTGTGTTTGTGTGGTCACCTGGATTTCCCTTAGTCCCACCTGGCAAGAAAACCCCTAATTTCATATTTTGGGTCTCAACTAGATCTCACTAACACACCTATCCCTGACTTGCAGAAGCTCTCTCCTTTTGCAAGGCTGAGATCTGTACAGCTCACTAAACTATGTTCATCTTTACCTACAGTGTTCTTGCTCACTCTCAGTCCAATGTGCTGAGATCTTGGACTCCTGGCCTGTGGCAGGCTTCATATCCCAACCCAAGATGCCATTAGCACCAACCCTCTGAGCTGCCCCACCGCTGGCTGTTGCTGGCTTTCACTTAAGGACACCTGCAAAAAGGAGATGCCTTGACTAAGCATGTCAGTATAGGGCTTTTTGGAGGGCCATGTGTAAAGATAAAGGAGAATGCAGTCTCCAAACCCACCTTGCTTTTGGATCACCCTAATGTGTTTGTTCCCAACGGCCTACCGGCCAGCTGATTGACCTGTCTAAATTAGGTGTAAAACATTCCATGGTGTAAGCAAGCCCTTACCAGCCTGGGTGGTAATAGATCCAACACTGTCAGAGCTGGGGGCATGCCTACGTGCTCTCCAAGCTGGCCGGCCATGAGCCAGCTCCAGTCTAGCAGCCTTCTAGCTGCATTAACATGGCACCTCACCCAAACTAATAAGTCCCGTTGAGAGGCGCCATGTTTACATGGCCATAAAGCTTCCAGATTGGAACGGCTTCATGGGTAGGGTCTGCCAAGGAGCCCAGGTCTGTCAGCACTGGGAGAGGTCAAGCTCTTTTTTGTTGCTGTTCCTCATTTTGGAATCCAATTTCAGCTGAGGCAGAAGACCTGCCGGCGTAGGTAGGCCCCTTAGCATGGGGCGAAGGTGCCCTTGTAGCACTCCCCAGCACAAAGTGTTGGATGTCGGGTGGTTTCACTTCCTTCCTCCCATGCACAACACGAAGTCCTGCATGTGCTTGCACACATGGACACACATGAGTTTCGGTCTGTTTTGTTCAGCTTTGAAAGCAACCTGGAATAATTTGGCCAAATTATAGAAAGGAACGCCATGTCCTGTTTTGTGATTTATTTTTTTTTTTTTTTGCCTTTCATTAAATGAAAGATAAATGGCAGATAATGATTCACTCATCTCCATCCACCTTATAAGCCCCACAATCAAATCTTATTGCAAAGGCATCTAAGGTATGTAGTGCTGAAGAAAAGTGCTTGTCAGGAGGGATAGAGAACAAAGGGTACCTGGAGGTTAGTAAATGTTTTTCATGGGTTCTGTAAGCTGTGGTTTCCTCTATTGGGGGTGTTATATACTTTCAGCTTTCTAGCTCCTCTGTCAGACACCCAGCCAAACAAGGGAGTGATTAGCTGAGCTCCCTTGTTGAGGCTATTGTTGTAGGTATGGTTTTAATACACCCACAGCTCTTGGCACTGACGTTCATTTTCTGACTCCAGGAAATCTTGAACTGTTTATTGATTCAAAGGCAAGAAATAGAACATTGAGATGGAGCTAATTGGCCGGAGACATAATCTGCAAGTCACCCAAATAAATATTTCCATTAATTGAGAGCCGGTTTTGTGGGAGGAAAAAGTAGCCTGGGTTAATAGCGATAATTTCTTGCAAATCTACATTTTATTAGTTTGTTTTTCCGTGGACAGACCCTTAAGTGCAGGCTTACTTGAGGACACCCTGATGTCACAACACAAGATCCAGGTGCCCGCAGTTTGCCTGCTCTGGCACCGACGGGAGCTGGCCTTGCTCTGAAGACGGGTGGTTAAGCCCACCGTGTTTGCATGGAAAATGGCCTGCAGAGACCTCTGGCCCTGGCAACCCAGGTGCTTTTTTCTGCCTGTGAATGCTCTTCAGTGATAGATGGGATAGGATGTGCCTCAGATACCTAAACCGGGTGTTCGCTGTCCCGATGACGGAGTCGCGCAGGCCCGCATCAATCCCTAAAGAACATTCTCTGCTGTGTTGGACTCTTTTTGGCCTTTTTTAGTTTTGCTTTTCCACGCTTAGAAATATCCATGGGCTGCTGCTTTGCTTGATCAAAATTTTGCAAGAGGCAGATGTGGTCCTGAGATGATTGGGGGAAAAAGGAGGCCACGCTTTAATAGGCTTGTTGTAGGAGATGGGGACACGTGCTGCAAAAGGTGGTGGCAGTGGGAACTAACAGTCCCTCCGTCCTCTTCTACATCCTCCAGCAACTGGCACCTGACAGCAGGAGAGGCTTTGGCCCTCTGTTCCTCTTTCCCTTCAGCATTCACTTGTCAGGCGATCAGGAGGACGGCAGCGATCCAGAGTACTCGGAAGAGAAATAGGAATAAGGACGGACCAGAGAGCAATATTTATAATGTTTCATTCTTTGGAACAGCAAGGGCTGGGTTATACGCATGAAAGCTCTTGCACTGGAGAGAAACACTGTGCTGGCTAAAGTATCTCAGCAACCCTTTTTCTAATTAAAAAGGACTCCTCTCTTCCCTGCCTCTCATTTTACAGCAAATTAGATATGAAATCAGATCTGCTTTCCCCGCTTCCCTGAACTCTAATGACAGCTTACCATTGAGAAACATTTTGTTTGGGCTTGGGAGAGAGGGCAGAAGCCAAGAACAGTCTTCACAGTTGGAAATACACTGAGAAATGTTAAAGAACCTCCACGGGACCAAGGCATGGCGCGGTCTGGGCCATGGGGGGCCTCAGGCCAAGGGGGAGAGCAGAAGAGCTGGGGACTGAGAGGGGAACCACTACTTCTGCAGGCGAACGGCGCCGCAGGCTGAGGTGTGCAGGCACAGGGATGGGTATGGTATGGCAGGGAGGGTTTACCTATTTCTAGTCGGGACAATAACAGATTTACGTCTCGCTACTTGTCATGGAATATCAAGCAGGTAGATGGAACCCTTCATGCTTAACATCCCACTGGAAAGAAAATTAAAATCTTCGCTATCTGTGCAAACAGGCTGGGTATAAACCCCCAGCCCTGCTCTAATGTCACTGGAGCAACCTCAAATCCTCGTCTTCTCTAGAGGAAAGGTTTGACTGACCCCAGAATAAACGGAGCCTGGGAATTCTACAGAGAAACCTTGTCAGGATTAAAAATCGAGCCCATATCAAGGTATGTTATGAACAAGATAAAACCCCATTACTGCATCTTTTCAGGAGCCTTGGTAAAGTGCTAGTGCTGGAAAAAAAAATCTTGAATTCCATCAGTTCGTGGAATAGAAGGATGAAAAAGCCCTTTCCTCCCTGCCTGCACTGCTGCTGCATGTGATGCAGCACCATCCTCTGCATCACGCCACGGCATAAGAAGCCCCTGGCTGTGGGCTCCCCTGGACATCAGATCAGGGTCAGCTCCGTCAGGTACGCTGCCTTACAGATCTGCTCCGTCAGCCGCCCTCCTGAGCTCACTCGCTCGATTCTACCGGAGAAATCCCTTAAGGTACATAGACCTATCTTCACTGTAAAGAATAAAACCAGCCCCGGAATGCAATGGCCTGTCTAATCCTGCTATTTTATTTTTTTCCTGACTGCGGAAGTCCTCCATTGTTTATTAATGTTTGATAAGCTCGCACTGTAATTCGCCGATCACAAAGGATTGGCAGAAAGGGAAAGGATTTGACTGACTCTGAAAAACCAAGGAGTGCCTCTGTTAATCTCTCTGCCATTCTTCTGGCATCCCTGAAAGGCAAACACTGGTGGCTGGTGATGACTGATGGGCGGCGGGCGATGGCACGACGCCCCTGAGCCAATCGGCAGCCCAAAGGCTCAGCTACACCTCTGAAAGTTAAGCAATGTCACTAAATTGTGTGTGATAAAATTCTAATTTATCGGCTATAAAAGCCTGGTCAAAGGGAATGTTTTGGCGCTGTTGTTGAGTAAGAAGATAAACAAGATTGGAGGAGATGGGGTAGTTTCTTGTTCAGCTTCTAATCATTTTTTTTCCCTCAAGGTTTCTTTAAGTCCAAGTCCAGTCTGAGGAAAGACATTTCTTTTGTCTGTTAAAGTCCCCCCCGTTGCATTGCTGGATATCAGATCAGAGAGGCTGGAACTAAGTGCAGGGATCAAAGAGTACAAGTGCAAGCACACGCAGGCACACACACGGGAGCTGGCTGGTTTTTTCAGCGGAGAGCTCTGCAGAGTCAGGCACTCACTGAGAACCCAAAAGTTCAGGTGGTGGCACCAACACCCCAGCGATTTCAGCACACCCCGGCATCACTCCCTCTCTGGCTGCCTGTGCACCCGCTCTGGTTTGTCCCCGACAGCCGATTATTAAAGGGAATATCATTACTGCCATCTCTGCAGCTCTCTGGAGCTACTGCAACAGGAGAAAAGCTACAGCACTTCTTGGGGAATACACACCACATCACGGCCTGCAGCAGGGCGGGCAGGGAGCAGATAGAAGGGTGGCCTGGGGGAACTGTAGGGTAAGAGGCTGGAAGCCCCTTCAGCCCTTCCAGTGCACTGTCACTACTGCTATCCACCTGGGCAAGTGCTTCAGAAATCAGGTGAAGGACACCATCCTGCAGGCTACAGACACTTTGGGTCCATACCTAATCATTATTGCTGCCAGGATGAGGGTCTTGATGTTCCTGTTCCTTCTGCAAACCTGTTGTCGTGCAAAGGGTCAAAAATCATCCTCTTTTGCTGCTTCTTACCCCTGTGATCCGCTGATCAACCAAGCGGGGTTGCAGCACGTCACATTGCAAGGGCACTGCTGAATCACAGAAACGTGCCCAAATCAAATAACAGCAAATTACAGAAACAATAACAAACATTCATTTGTATGCTCTAGGGTAAGAGGTCCCCAAATGCCTGAACAGGAATAACTAAAAATCAAAATTACAATAAACAAAGGCAATATGCTTATAAAAAAAAAAAAAAAAAAAATCCCACTTCGAGCACTCCTATCACTTAATCCCGTCTGTCAATAACACAGCTGCACTGCAGGGGCTGTTCAGCATCTTTCTTTATTTTTCTAGGCATCCTGGCTGTGTGTAGCACATTAAATAACTCAGAGTTCCAACAGGCGATTTTGAAAGTCACTCTCTGTGGCTGCTACATGTTTGCTTTTCTCTTGACCTCACCACTTGTATCTTGCTGTTGTTGCAAAACTAATTCATGGGCTGGATCCAAAAAAATGGAAACTGCACTCCCTTCAGATTCTTGCATTTCTGAAGAAGTCCTTCCTGCTTCCTGTTTGCACTCTCGGCAGTGTTTCCAAAACAAAATTTCCACTGCCTTTTAAAAACACAGAGCCACGCTGAGCAGGAATGCAAGCTCCAAGTCAGTGGCACATCCAGGACAACCCAAGGGAGTGAGGTAGAAAGGTCTGGAGGTCCAAATTTTCTTTTTACCCATGAAAAAGAGGCTTCAGGCTTCCAGTGTCTTTTGGATGCAGGTGAGAGAGATGGAGCTCACCAGGCTATGGCACCTATCTAACCTCTTAAACCAGGTTGACTGCCACGAGCATCTGCTCTTTGGCTCCACGTGAGTTAGACAGATGGGGACCTTTCAGCCCTTTTGCAGCGAGTGGTGGGACCAAAGTTAAATGGCAGTGCAAGCTTTCCCCATTGCACGTACCATGGAGGCTTTACCCAGAAGCCTGAGGATCAGCTCCTTTCTCCAGCCCGTTCAGAACTAGCCTTTGCTGAGACTGGCAGCGTAGATGGATGGGGATGGCTGATAAATAGAAGGGATGGTCCTGTGAATCCCAAAGGGAACTAGACTGAACCTAACAGAGTAATCTTTAGCGGAATTTTCAGCAATACCGATAACCTTGGGCGCTGAGGAGCTGCAAACCGGCTACAAGAGTCAGGAGATAATCTGGGTTAAATGATGAGAATCTTTCTGTTCTTTTTATGTGGTGCCTGACTCGTCCGTCTCTGGGGCAATACTTTCTCTTCAGCCTTTCAAGGTTAACTTGAAAATGCTTTGAAGCACCTCCTGTTTTATTTTCAGTGAATGCTTGGACCCTTCTCTATGTAGTTGACTCCAGTAGCTGCAGAGTGAGAAAACTGCTAAGGCTCCAGCTGACTCCGGATTCCCCTCCTTGGTGCCTCTGCTTTCTTAATGATCTTTTGTCATTCATTAGTTTTGTTCATTAGATGAGAATCTGGTGAGTCTTAAACTCGATTGGCACAAAGATGCTGAGATTATTAAAGGGAATATCATTACCGCCATCTCTGCAGGAATGAAGCAAGTCAGTTGAAACTGGCTGGGGGTTTTGAGTGGATCAGTAAATGGAAATTGCAGACACCTGGGCTGTGCAAATTATGCATGAACTTGTTTTACAGCTTCCGTTGATGCCAGATGAAAGTTACTTGGACGCACTGGAGATTTGCAGGTGATGGTTTACAATGGCAATAGAGTTTACGTGTGCCTAGAAGAAAACATGGTTACGCTTCAAATGCCCAATTAGGTCTTTGCTTTCTTAATACTGTGCAGCTTCTCCAGAACACCTTATTTTGTAATTTCAAGAGGAAGAAGGTGGCTAAATTTTCATGTTTTTCTGTTTTGTTTTCCTGGTGTCATTTTTTCTTTGTTAAAACTCAAATATCTCTTTCACAACGAGGGATCTTCTGCAATTACAGTGTCAGTCATCATTATCCATATTACCTAGATTTCATAATTTGTGCCTGGCACCTGCACTATATTTGAAAAATGTCATTTTATATTTGCTCCAATACTCACAGAAACGTATTTTGCGATGGATGCCAGTCGTACAGTGGCTACAAACAAGTCTGGTCTAAAATACGTATTTGTTTTTATGAAAAAAAGTTGAAACAAACCCTTGCAAATTCTAAAGCATTTCTCCACGTTAACTCTGTGATGAAGGCAACTGCTTTGCCTGTACTGTAGGGAGGATGAACTAAAAACCAGACAGATTTAGTCGCTTTACTTAAGTCAGGAAACTGAGGAGAGGATGGAATTCGGACCTCCCAGGTCCAGTGGTGCTGCCCATCCTGCACCAGTAAACCCCCTTCCTGGAAGAAGAGGGGTACCAAGAGTTCATCTTTCTTTCCTTGCCATTTTAAAATCTTTTTTTCAGCTTTCAATAGGCTGTGGGCAGCCACTAGACCTCCTGCATGGGATGCATCGTGGCTACCTGCTGAGAATAAGGTTTGCATGGAGAGTGCTGCTCACAGAGAGCTGCCAGTCCCGCCAGGCTATGGCAGAAAGGTTGCATGGTGTGAGTGAGAGCTGCCCAAGAGTTTCAGGGTTTTTTTACCATTTTAGTAGCTCTGGTGTGCACAGACATATTTCAGTGTAGTTGATTTTCCTTTGCTGTACAGGAACCGCATCTCCATCATGATTTTATCACAGCCATGCACACCACCAATGGAAAATTCCTCCTCCGTCTTCACACTTTGAGATGTGTCCTCAGACTGGCGTGGCAGAACCAGGGAGTCAAGGGCAGGAGAGCAGTGTGGGAAAAAGTCTTGGTGCATGGGAGGCAGAACATCTGCAACAAACAGGGCGACAGCTGGGCAAAGGGAGTTTGCAGGGAGCCATCCCCCAAGGCTGTTTATAGCATTGCTGAGCCTTTTCTCCTCGCAGTAGGCATGTGGTATTCGATTGTGCAATTCCTTGGCCACCTGTGATTTGAGATGAAACATCATTACAATAATTCAGTCTGTTCTGTGCAACCAGTCGACTCTTTTTTTTTTTTTTTTTTCCCCCTCATTCTTTTACATCTACCTCGCTCCACACAAAATCCTTATCGCAGCTTGGGTTACAGGTCTTATCGGTGGGTTCAGAATTTCCATGGCTGCCACAGACCACGGCAATGCACTCAGGAGGGTCATTACCCTGTTATATGTCTGCCCCTCATATATTGGGCAACAGCATGGGAAAATAGCTCAATAACACAGCAATGAGAGGCATCCAAATGCAAACAGACAGAAAGAAGACGTAGAGTCAGCATACAGGGAGCCCTCTGAGAGTTATAGAACTGGTAAGGGTATGGATCAGTGATAAATCCGTATCTTTGCTTTGAAGTTGAGCGTTAACAGTTGGCTGGACGCCAGATTTGGTATCAGGTCTCAGGTTTACTTCCCGCAATCCCTAGTCTGTAACCTCCTGTGCCGTTCACCATAATTTCTGATAGATGTCACTGCGTGTGGTTGCACAACTCCATCAGGATCACTCGCACCAATAAAAGAAAGGGAATTGGCTGTTAAATAACTGTCAGCCCTGTCCTCTTTTAACCTGCTGTAAATTTTTCACTATGCAACACTGAATTCACACTCCTAGGAAGATTAACATGAAACATGAAGATTAAGCTATTCTCCTTCTCACCCAAAGACTATCAAAGCATCAAAGAACTACAATACACTTTCCAATGTCACTTTTATCTGCATAAGGTAAGTTATTATCTGCCCTGACGACTTTACAAGTTTTCCCTTCCATTTTTGAAAGTCGATTATGAATGACCTGACAATTTCACTTGCAGTGGAGGTGTTTTATGGAGTAAGAAGAGGATCATTTTAATTTACACCTGGGAGCCGAAGTCATGATGACATCTGAGGTTATCTGCCTGGTCCGGCCTTCTGCGGCTTGACGTACGCCGTGGTCGTTACCCCCTGGGTTTCTGAACACAGCCCCTTGCTGATCACCTCGGTTTTGAGCGTCCCCTGAGGCCGAAGGGAGACACCTTGGTTGTTCCTGGCTGTGAAGATTCCACCTTGCTGCAAGCCTGCGACCCAGAGCTTCCTCGTGCCCATGTCTGAATCCAGAGGAGAGCCTGTGCTGGAGCACCCCGTGCCCTTAGTCATGTAGTCACCGTGTATATTAATGTTGAGTGAAAGAGAAAAGCAGAGATTCAATCCGTGTTTATTTTGAAATAATCTCTGGAAACATAACTTGATAGCAACTCAAGTAACTCCTTTCCTTTTGGCAGTTGCAGCTCTTCTTGAAATAAACAGGTAGGTTACAAGCCTCGGGGGGATTTTAAAAACCACTTGTCCCTCAATCATTTTTCCACTTTCCAGCTACTACACAGTACAAAAAGACTTAAATTATATTTATGTTCCTGTAGAGTTGGCAGCTTGGTGCTGTGTTCATAATGGCTTATGTTTTTGGGACTCGGGGAAAGGGGGAGAAATTTCCATTCATTTTGTATAATTATGATATAGAAAATATTTGTAGATCATGTTTTTGGACCGTAACTAATGTGCTGTTCAGTCTTGCCTCCTACGTGAGCCTGACACATTCGCCCTAACGGGGACCACGGGGTGTGCAGAGTGGGATATTTACACCCTGATGGCTTTTTCAGTGACATCATTGAGCAGACTCCAGAAGTTGCAGCTTCGGGGCTGTTCTTCATCACCTGGTTTGTTTGGAATTCCCTCTGCCACAAACAAAACGAACCACCAAGGAAAGAAACACCCCCAAAATCCTCTGCTCACCCACGTGCAATTTATTTTTTATTTTATCCTGGTTTCTGTTTTCTGGTGTGTGGGGTACTCCATGGTGAAAATCACCGGGAAGAAGTATGCATGGCTACCTGGAGTGGCCATATTTAAGTAAAGTTTACATCTTGCTGAGTGTGCAGCTTGGGTGTACGAGTCTGGTGACAGTGCTGCTGCATTTTCCTATGTCTTGGACCATATATATAACCCTTAGTTGTCTGTCAGTGCAATGGGAGAAATGAGGTGTCCTGTGTTATAGGGTTTAGGGTTACAGGATTCATTATCTAGTATTCAGAGGGAGTTTCAGACGGAAAGGCCAAGTCCTGGGAATTACTAACCGGTTCTCCTCCCCTCTCAGGACACACTTTGCACAGACTATTCCAGGCACTGAGCATTCTGCCTGGAGTCCCAACCACCAGGTCATTGCTAGCCCTTATTTACCATGGGGCAGGACAAACGGATGCAGCTGATTCCCATGGCCAGCCAAATCCAGGACAGAATGAAGGCTCCCCTCCAAAATGGAGCACCTTTTTATTTGTATACATCTCTCAAGGCCTGCTAGCCCTCCCTAGCCTATGCGAGGTGATATAATTGCTTTTCTTCTGACTCCCAAACCCAAAGAGAAAAGGAATTGAGAGCTTCAAGGAAAAATAGACAGTTTTCTCAGTTTTCTCCATTCAATTAGCAATGCCCACAAATCCCGTCCATCTGATTAAATCCATAAAAATAATATCTCCCCACCCCACCAGTTCGCCATGCCCCCAAAAGCCCTAAATTAAAATAAACAGTTCCAGGCTGGACTTTTTTTTTGTTCATTGTAATCATCCTAAATCGGTGGCTCCAGCCTCTCTCACTGGCTTCTGTAAAAATAGTTCTCCTTTACTGCTAAACCAAGGCTTCTTTATACAGCCTCCGAGTGCACAAATGCTGCTCTTATTTACATAGAGAAATTACAAACAGGCTCTTGATTCTTTGATCCTGTGTATTCAAACAGCCCCGGGCTTCTGCTGATTCTGGCTACAGGAATCAGGTGCGTGGTACTGGGTTTTGCCCTTATTATGGCACAAAGAGCTCCGATTTTAACAGTCCCAGCGCCTGTTTGGGCATAAAACCTTGGGAAGGAGAAAAGCTTTCTGTCCCGCTCTTACTCCAGTGCTCTCAGGACACTGAACATTGTTCACCTTTTTTTGGCATCCAAAAATGGATCTGTTCCTGTTGGCCTCCAGCCACAGAACTGTGCCCGGTTCTTGGCTGATCCGGGAGGCAAAGCAGTGTTTTGGGATGCGTCTCACCTGTAACTGGTTTATTTAACTTAGGCGTTGGTATAACCCCTGCGCCGAGCGCTTACTGGCAGGACCGAGGGGCTCGCTGGCAGCTCGGCAGCCCTGCAGCCCCACTGCAGCATGGCAAGGCGGGCAGGCTTCGCTGGGCGGTGGGCTGTGTGGTGCAGGGATGAGAAGTGGGACGGGCAACAGGCGCTGGAGCAGGCTGTGGGCTGGCGGGAGTGCTGTGTTTCTGCTATAGCATTGGTACGCCTGGATCATCACAAGCTGTCAGCAGAGCAAAGGGAGCCCTGGGAAAGAGAACCATGAGAAAAAGTGCCCCTCAGAAAGAGCTGAGCAGATGCTTTCATGCTGCATTTCATGCAGATTCATTTCATTCTACAATGCATTCATAGAATCATAGAATCGCCTCGGTTGGAAAAGACCTTTAAGATCATCACGTCCAACCGTTAACCTAGCACTGCCATCCCACCACTAAACCATGTCCCTAAATTTCATTCTACAGAACTTGAAAAAATTTCATTTTGGTTTCCTCTTGAAATATTGCCGGAAAACTTAAACCAAAATAAAACACCCCCGCCAAAATGGAAAAGAAAAAGGAGAGGGCACTGCTTTTCTTTGCTATTTTATCTCTACTTTTTACTGTTTCAAAATGTACATTCAGAGTCAAAGACTGGAGGAGGAAGCCAGGATGAGAAGAATTGTTTTCTTAACTCTTTCTATGTTTTTCCCACACTTTACTCCAGGAAAAAGGACTTTAGGGAACATTCCCCAATCTGAAAATGTGGAGGCATCTTTTTTAATTTCCAAATCCCAAGATGGATGCAAATGCCTCATCAAAATGAAACCTAGAGTCGATGCATCAAACCCATTTTTTTTCTGTTTAACCTCTACCTCTACAAACCAGACACTTAATCAGGAGCCAGAATTTTCCTCGACAACAGGGAAAATTGTGATCACAGGGAAATTTTCTGCATGGTTGCTTGGACATATTTCAATTGAACCGTTGCAGCGTTTCCATCCCAGGGCAGGAGTAGGGAGCACTGTGGTTGGGGCATGACGCCTGCCTGCTTGGCCTTGCTGGGGTTTTCTACCACAGAGCACCTCTGACAGCATTGCTCAAGGTCAGCCGGTGCTTGGACAGTAGAACCAAAATGCCTTAAAGATTCCCTGATTCTCAGCGGGGCTAGCTAAGCCCAGAAGAAAAGATGAAATAATGCTGCTAAGAAAAGGTGAGACAGAACAGTAAGCGATGAAAAAGTCAGTAAGATCCATAAAGTCCCTCCTTGCAGGTTGTTCCTGCCCTTGTTTTCTTGCTTTGCTGTCCCTTATACCGGGAATTTTGTCCCCAGCAGTTTTCCCCCGTGAGTTTTGCCTGAGAGCGGGAGGATGCTCCAGCAAGCAGCGCTCTGCAAAAATGTTTCTTTGCAAGGTTTGGTGATGATCTTGCTGCATTATGCAGGCAGCGTGAGCTCTTATCACCTGGCCTTGACATCTCCAACCCCTGCTTGGGTGAGGGTTAGAATTCGGGAATATGCTTTTTCAAATCCTCCCTGGACAGATTGCCAGGCAAGACTTGATTTTCTGCACAGTCTTGCAGGCTACTGGTTTTGCAAGTATTTCATGGGGCTTTTTATTGTACTAATATTACTTGGCTGCATGTGAGATGTTGGGCCAAATCCTGTGTTAATGCTGGCCTTAGCCAGCAATAATCCCCATCAATTTTATGTGCGCTTGCTACTACGTAAGGCTAGAGAAAAAGTGAGTGGGAAGCTTTGGGGTTTCTCCCTGAGCCTAAGTCACTGAAACCAAATGGAAAGGCTTCCCTCAACAAGGGGAGCTTCAGATCCGAGCCCAAGAGCTTCCTGATTTTGTCATTCTCTAATTCCATCTCTGGGGCAATGTGTATATGTGCCTCCGTGCAGGAGAGATGAACAAATAAAATCCTTATTCCTCCTGAAGACTGCGACTAACACATAATGCCCCAACTGGATAAATAATTCCAGACTCTCTCCCGAGTCCCCTATCTGATAACCCTCATTCATCTCCCTTTACTCACACCCCGCCAAACCTCCTTGCTTTAGAGAAGGGGAGGACCCTGCACAGCTAGATCACATTTTATCTTGGTTCATGGATCGCTCCTTATTTATTTAAACCTCCACTGCCTCCAGCTTCAGTAACGATGCTGCTGCCCTCAGCATCAATGCCTCTGCCAATAACAACAAGCTCCATTTAGTCTGCTACAGCTTCCTATGGAGAATTGTTTTCTCACTTTACTCCTGCTCCTCAATCCTTTAAAAATAGGCAAAGCCTAAAAATTATCCCCAACAGGCTTTTGCATTCGTCCACTTTGAAACAAAGCCTTTACACATGTTTGTTCTCAGGGTCCCACTGATTTTTCCCCTTACAAACTTTTCTCCCATTGCTTTTTCAAATCTGAGCCTTTTCCTTCAAGGGCTTTTATATATGAAAGTGAAAGGCTGGAAGGAGAGAGTGAGGGGAAAAAAAAAAAAGGAGGAAAAAATTAAATGTATTTCTTTTATTTGATTACTGGTTCCTTCTTTATGCATCTACACACATACGAGGGCAGATGCCGTGTTTTAATCCTACAATAATTGGCTTTGGAAAAACAGTAGCTCATAATAATAATATTGTGAGTGGCCAGAATAAAAAGAGCTACTTGAATGATGGGGCAATTAATCATGCGTGCGTAGGCTCGCGTAGCAGTGCCAAGCAGCCACTGAGGGAAAAATCATCTCCCCTACGTCTCCTCCTGTCTTCAGACCCACCTAATTGGTAGTCAAAACAGACTATCTCACTTCTAAATTTATCTGCCCCTTCCACACAGGCAGAGCTAAAGGTCCCATTAGGTCTGCGGTAGCGGGTGCTCTGGTGAACATGCAGTGTTTATACATAAACCGTATATGAATAGCTAATTCCTGGCACTGCTGCTTTCCTTAACAGCAACCTGGCAGCGGAGCCGCAGCGAGGAGACGGAGGCCGTGGTTTCACGATGTAAAAGTGTTCCGCGGTGAGGCTGGCGTCCCGTGCCGCTGCCTGCTGGGACGGGGCTGGCCCTGGCCTGCAGCAGGGAACTCAGAGCTGCCTAAAAACCCCGAGCAACTTTTTGTCTGTTTGTTTTCGGTAGTCTTTCTTCCTAAACCCGGATCTGTTTCCTGATCTGACTCACGGTTCATCCTCCAAGCAAGGGAGATGGCACGAGAGGGGAGGAGGGATTGGGCAGCACGGCGTGCAGAGCGGTGGCAGGGATATGCCAGGCTGATGTGGCCGTCGAACCCTTTGGGCAGGGAAAGTGCAGCCTGAGGGGACTTTGCAGTGGCCTTGTGCTGCCCAGTCTCCCTCTCTCTCTCAAAACCAGAATGAAAATCAAAACGATGTTGTTTTGCCTGCAAGTCATGGCTTTGTTACAAGGCTTGCAAGAGAAACTCGGTGTCCTCCTGAACATGCCACACTGGGAAGTGAGAAGGCAAATACACCTTCAGCTGCAGTTACCTGGGGGACAGTCCCCCTGTCAGCAGCTCGAGCTGAACTCCCTGGAGCTCATCTCTCCTCCCCAGTGCAAAGGTCCAAATGGTTTTGGTGTTTGGTGACTCCAGCTACTCTGGAAGATGATGAAGCTTGAGCACCTAAGTCGCCTTGCGTACTTGGAAATGTTACTTCTGCCTTTTGGGAAAATGTCCTTTCCATGAGTACATCTATTCAGCCATAGGATATGATTTCATGGCTGGGCTTAAGCAGATCTAAGTCTACTGCTGCTGAAAGGGAAGATCTTGCCCTGCCTTCTGCCTCCAGCAGCAAAGTCCCACTGCCTCCTGTCAGCTCAGCCGCCCACAGGACCACAGCCAGGTCTGGGAGCTGACCCAGCTGAAAGGCAACCCTCTTCCCTGCCTGGTGGTGGGAAGCTGTAGCCGAAAAAGCCATTGACCTATTTGGGGTCTTCCAGATCTTATCAATATGATCCCTAGGCCACCCTTTTTTTCATTTTGCAGAGCACTCTGGCTTGACCTCCTCCCATCTCTTCAATGCCATTATAATTTCTGTGCATCACATCTATGACCTTTATGCTCTTGGGCAGAAGGGGAAGGTGTTTTCTCTCCTACCTTCTCCCCCTTTCACACATCCTCCAAAATCTCAGCCTCTTGCTGGAGGCATCAGCAAGCCTCCCTGCTCCCAGTGGACAATTTTGTCCTTTCACACTGGAACCAGCACACAAACAAACTCAGCACTCTCCCAAAACTCCAGACAGACAAGGCCAAATATGCTACCCACAGCCCTTCCTTTTCACAAGCCTTGTTGTGTGTGTTTCACAAGCTGCTGCGGTGTGGACCTGATTACTTCGTAACCTCTCTGAAAGCAGGAGAACTCATGCTGCAGCTCATTCATTAACTCCTGATAAACTATGTCAATAACCGGGATTGACACATCAAGCCCTCCTGGAAGCTGTCCTTCAGAGAAGCACTCTGGCATTTGGGGGAATTATCTCATAAGCAGTGAATGTTCAGTCAGGTGGAGTTCTCAGAAAGGGGAGCTTCTACTGGAGAAAGCCCACTGGAAGGAGCGCTGTCGAGTTAAAAAGTCATGTCCCAGCAATAGCTCTTTCATCGTATGATTTTTGAATATTTCATAATTGGGGATGGGAACCTCCCCCTGTATCCTCTGTTTACTCCTTTGGAGGGTGTTTGGAAAAAAAAAGCGCAACTCAGGACATGGTAGAGTCAGCTTCACTCTCAGCAGATCCAAGTCTGACACCAACATGGGTATCCCCCCCCACTATGAGTCACATGAAGACAAAAAAGAAAAAAAAAAAGCTCAGGGCAGTGAGCTAACTCATTAATAATATTACTGAGAGTACCTAAGTACCTTAACAGCAAGGAGAGAACCCAGGAGGCCTGAATCCAAATCCCCAAAGTCCCTCTCCAGAAGGTACAGGCTGTCTTCACAGCTGATTTTGTTCTCTACTTAGCCCTGCTGTGAAGCCACTGCTCTGCCCTCATGAAACCACCGTGTACGACTATGTGAAATCGCTGCTCCAGTGAAACTAAACTTCGCCTTTCTAAGCTGAGCACCTAAGGTGAGTTGTTGGGCTGCACAAAGCTTGTGTGCCTCAGCCCTCCTTTCACATCCCCTGATCACTCCTTGGACATGAACCAGATCTCAGCATCTTTGGCACCACAAGTTATCTGAGGAGTTAACTGTTGCAGGCATAAAACATGAGTGAACCAAATCTGGGCTCTAGCCTTCATAAGGTGATGTCCTGAACAGCTAAGCTGATATGGGGTGAGTTGTGATTTAGTTTTGATTTACAGGGGCTGGAAGGAACATGTGCTCTTCCCATCTTGGGTATGTCGTGGTCTTGAGATGGTGCTAGTAAGTGTATGAACCTAGTATTTCTTAAAGATATTTTAAAGAACATTTCCAACCATGATTTCCCATTCCACATGTACAGTTGTCATTCGGATGCAAGAATCCATAAAGAGAGCAATCTCTTTGCAGAGTTCATTTGACAAAATCTTGTGGGACGCAACTGTAGAAGCAGTAACGCTGAACTGGAGCAATTCAGAGGAGAATCGGTCTCTGGTCTTTATCCATTGCATGTTGAAAAGTTTGCTCCAGTATGAAAGTCCTTTAAAAATACAGGCTGTATATCCGAAGTGAGCCCACCAGAAAAGAAAAATAATAAAGAAAGTAGCTTTGAAAGACTGGGCAAAGGTCTGGAGGAGCCACAGTTTTCCTTCCCTGCAGTAAAGCGTGGCTAAAACAACACAAACTCCTATGGCTTACTAATTTTTCAACCCAATATTTTCATATAATTTGTGTGCTTTATAAGCCTTGGAAAACCCACAAGAGGCCACACATTTCTGATGTAATCGTCTTTGAATTCAACAAAGACCATTACCATGTCAATGAGGGGGATGGTTTCAAAGAGCAGAGGGTGGTTTGCAGAGCACCCAGAGGGGATTTTCACTGCAGCTACTGAAATAATAAACTCCTCTTTCCCCCTCCCTTGTCCCCTTCCAAATTTTGGCTCCAGCTGGAGACATTTCAATAGTTTAGTTCTAATCACAGATAATTCTTTTTTTATTGTGTCATTTTGGATGCTGTTATTATACATAACAAACGTTGCTATGTTACTAGACCATAAAGTCTAAGCTTTAGCCTAGGTCAGTTTGAGCACAAACTATTTGCATTTTGGCCCTTAAAGATGTTGTATGTTTGGCGTGGAGGTTGCCTTTGTTTCAAGGGGCTACTTCACAGAAATGGCTTTTCTCTCTCTGAGTTTATCCCAGTTTTTATGCTGTCTGTGAGCCATGCTGAAATTTTTTGCAAGCTTTAAATAAAAGAGGTTAATCACTTCTGCTTCGAACTGTCAAACACTTCTGCATGGGAATATTTTTATGCATGAGAAGTCCCACTGGCTTACACTGAGCTATTCACGATGCAAAATATTTTATAGATATTCAAGTCTTTGCAAGTTGGGGACCTCAAGTGTGCCCTTCTAGAAGCTGAAGTAGAAGGCAAGGCAGGAGGTAGGAATACCAGGATCAGGCAAACTGCATCACAAATGATTACAACAGTAGAAAAGAAAAAAAAAAAAAGAGCAACAAAAGAAAACAGTTTTGCTGCAAATTATCACCTTAATTATAGCCCCTTGCAAAATGCTTTTTGATTAAATACTCAAACAGGACTTATCCCAGTGCAAACGTTGCAAGAATAGCTCAGGGTGAAAGAGCTGAAGAGTTGGATCTCTAGCTTGTCAAAAAGAAGCCTAAAAATGAGCATCAAGAGTACCTTGGCACTGTGATATCTTCCTTGTTGCAGAAAATAATCTATTTAAGTACTGTCCCTGTTGCTCACAGAACATCCGTCTCTCTTTTGCGTCTACTGGCCCACCAAGTGACCACAGTGATGAGAGTTTGGATTTTTTTGTGAGTGACCTCACCCTGTTCCCTCTGCAAGCGCTCCCTGAAGCTACAAACTCAGTGAAGCTCCAGATCATATGGAGTTTCCAAACAGATGTCAAGATGCCTTGGGAAGAGGGGATAAATGATCATCACCAGTCCTATCTCTTTCCATTGACTGTGGAAGGAGCCTAGTCACCCAGCTCAGTCTAGGTGCTGAGGGCAGGATTCAGTTGCCGAAACATAGAGGTCTGTTGCTCTTGGAGAGCCCTATGGCAACCCAGGTACGTGTGTGGGATGGCGAATATGATTTAGGAGGTCATACAACCCCTATGATTTCACAGGAGGCTCCAGACCCTTCCAAAGTGGCTGGAGGGCATGAGAGATACCCCAGCAACAAAATCCCACTCCGTCATACAGAGGGTTGAGCAAAAGTACTTCGGCCAGGACCAACAGACACAGAAAGACAAAACTTTGGGGGGGCTTTGTGGGGGGGGGAGAAAGAGTGTTTTCCTCCCATTTTAAGAAGACGCCACTTGTAGGGTTGAAAAAATTGCAGCTCACCAGAGCATAACCATTAAGAGTTTATTACAATTGAGTTTTATAACACGCGTTCTAATAAGTCCTTAAAGAATGTGGCTGTATGCAGTAATCATTTCATAAATATTAATACAGCATTTAGAAATGGGGCCTTAATTTAAAGTGTTACCTTTTTATTAGCAAGTGCACAGTTTAATTACTGCAGTAAAAATATAGATTAGTTAAGCTTTGCTGCTGTTCTATTACCTGGGAACCAGCACCAGCCTAGCTTTAATAAGCAGCTTCTGAGGAGGTGAAAGAAATTCCTCTGGCTAGAGAGGCTGAGGGGGGAAGGTTTGCCGCTGGAAGCTGACTGTATTCTTTAACAAGGCTAGACTGTGGAATGACTTCTTCTTGCTGTCTGCATTTTTGTGTGCGTGTGTGTTAATTCACACACGTCTCCAGTTATTTCCATTAGGGATTGACAGGCTGGTTCTGAACAAACAAACAAAAAATAAAGCACTAGGACATGCAACCAGCATTAAAGCTAAACTCGAAAGGGTTTGATTTCTTTTTGGTTTTGTTTTAAAAAGAAATTCTGAAAAAATATTTACTCGTTTTTCCATAAAACTGTTACTTTCATTTGCTTCTGTGCTCTCGGGTTGGAAGCTCCTTTTTCTTCCTCTATCATTTTTCATTCAGGAGATAGAGCGGCGGGGAGGAGGCAGGACACCAAGTTTCCATCCTGAATCTGCAACCGATGGGCTCAGTTGGAGGGAACAAGTCAAGCTTTGTATATCAATTTCTCAATGAATTAGATAAAAATAACAATCCTGGAGTAATTTATCTTAGTATTGTTGTTTGGAATATGGGCCTCGGGAAGAGACGACAGAGGCCTCAGCAGTAGCTGCATTTTGAGCCAGTACATTAGATAACTTGATTTAATTACTACCTACTTTGGAGCAGGGGAAGATACCCCACTGCCCAAAATCCCAGGTAACTGCAAGCACTAACCTCCCTCTAAAACCAGACACTGCTCAGAGGCACCAGATGTGCAAACAGTTGCAAGACACCGCCTTTTCACAAAGAAAGGGTAATTCAAGCAGATAGGATGGGAAAGGGAAAGGAGAGACCGGATCCCTACTTTGCAGGAGCAAATTTCAAGAGCAGCCTGCTCAGTAACTGAGATCATTCAAGAGGTCTGCGGCTATGCCAAAAGCTGAACTCATGTCCGTTTGGTCCCTGTCTAGGAAGATAAGACAAGTCGTTCCGTGAAAAAGTCCAATGGGTGAAGACAGCTATGTAAAAGCAAGGCATTTGTAGTTTCTCCTGCTATTTGCAACCCCCTTAGTCTTGTGATTTATGATGATTCTTGTTTTGCAGACCCAATGTCCTCTGGCCAATACAGATTTAAATATTTGGAGCCATATGCAAGTCACACCCTATCTCTGAAACATTTGTGATCACAAAGCCTAAGCTGTCATCTTACATGTGCGTGTGTGTGCGCTTTTGGCAAATGGAGAGCTGGGAAAACAACAACCACCTACAGCTGGAGTCCTGAGGGAATTCTCAAACTTGGTTTCTGGAAGCAAGGGTAAAAACCCCTTTGAATCATATGAATGTGGCAAAAACCAGAGCAAAATGAAAGCTAAAAGAGGAGAGAAAATAGGACTGATGGTAACTGGAGAAGCGGAATCCCAAGGGGAGATGTGACTGATGGAGGCTGAAGGAAGAAGAGAGATCTTCTGAGCTGTCTTGTGCATCCTTCCACTGCAGGAACAAGGAGCTTTTCCTGCTCTGCAAAACCTCCTGCAGGAGGGCCAGCACCCAGTTGGTGTTATGCTACAGGTGTCTATATGGCTGCATTAATTTCCCCTGACAGTACTCTGGTTTAGGACTAAATATCGGGTCTGAAAGCCAGAGAAGGACTTGCAGGCTGTGTCTGCTGATCTCCAGCCCTTTTGAAGGCTTCCTTATGCACATGCCCAAATGTTTACCGCAACGAGCTGCAAGCAACACGCCCCTGTGCGTCCCGCAAGCCGCATGGCTCGCCAGAAACCCGAGGGAACGGGCAGAGCCTCGTGCTATCGTGGAATGTCACAGTTTGGTTTCTTCTGGTGAGACATTATCCAGGCAAAAGGAGGAGAAGTAGCAATACCGAGAGACTGGTGCTGGACCCAGGGCAAATCCTAAGCACTCCATGTTGGACTCCACCGTCTGGATGCTAACGGGGAATCCGAGTGCTGTAACCTATCCAGCTCTTTCACACCTTACTCGGCCAAGCTGAGCAGCATTCCCAGCTGTGACACATGGATCATTACGGTATGTTGCCATGGTTGCTTTCACAATTAAAAACAAATACAGCTTATGCTGCAGCTGATGTTATAAAAATAAATGGAGCTACTTTGCATAACAGCATAATTAGGGCCTAATTGCCAGCTGGTCTGTTAAACCGTAAATGAAAACAAACAGGGCTATAAATTAAATTATTAGAATGATATTATGGCTTGGGGAGATATTACACCATGAGAGCTTATTTTGAGCATCACATCGTAAGCAGAGCAAACCCAATCGGAGCAGAGGCTGAGTAGCCCCCTTCTCCAATCACTTTTCCCATAACCCTGGGATCATTCAAATAATTTGTCACCATCTTCTTCCCACTGGAGATCACCAGTCCATCCTCTCTACAGGGGAATGCCGCAAAAGACAGATATTAGTTTTCAGGGTGAAGAGATGCAGCAAACAAAATCACATGGAATATGTATTTTTACATCTTTACTTATTTCTTAAAGAGGGACTTGGGCTTGGACCTAGAGTTTTCCTGGGAAGTTTACCTTATGCTAAGACATGATCCACCCTTACAGCTGATTTAAATGTACAGCATTCGTGTTTCTGCCTTACTGCTGCTGCTGTTCGCTTTTGGGAGATGAACTGGACTTACAGAGACAGAGTGTACCCATACAAGACAGCGCTGGCAAGCCAAGGGACAACACTGGGCATCATCTCTCCTAGCACCTTGTCTACAAGCTACTTGCCTACACGCACAGGCACAGGACACGCTGAAGTGCTATTAGGATGAGAACTTAGCCTCTGCTGTTAGTGTAAATTCAGCTTTCTGTAAATACATCTTAAAGCGTGGTATGTACTAAGCTTTTCCATTTCTGCCTGGCTCTTTCCCTCTTATTCTCCCTTCAGGATGAGCTTTCCTGAGTATTTCTATTAGAAGCAATAAAGCTAGTCAAGAAGAAAAGCCTGTCCTGTCAGGCAGCTGTTAAAAATGAACTTACTCGGGGCAATAACAAATTCAGGGCAAGAGCTGTTGAAAACAAAGCATAAAACATCTGTTGAAATGTAACAGTAGAGATAAAAGTTCAGAGGCCACAGGTGTGCCCACAGATGCCTTACATACATCTTTCTGCTGATGTATTTTTACTTGCAAATGCTGTGATGAGAGGGATGGGGAACAGCCAACCCAATGGAAAATCAGCGGGTTGGAAGTGCTCAGCAGCGTGAGCTAATTCTTTAACAAACTCCCGTCTTCCCATGGCTCCACATTGGTTTTGACAGGATAGCTTACCCTCCTTTCGCTGTGTAATTCAACTGAGTAACGTCAACTGAAACAAGCAACAACCCAAGGGTCCTTCGGGTCCTCGGGGGAGTTGGTAAACCTGAGGCAATGGCAGTTGTCGTACTGGAGAGGATTTTCCAGCTCTACAGTCGAGCATAGCATTACGGGAATGGCATGTAGGGAATTGTTCTGCCGGGAGACGTGTCACGAACGGGCGGCTGAAGCGCCCATTAGACACATGGGTTGTATTAGCGGTCATAATCGAACTTCCCTTGATGACATTAGAGACAGAGGCAGGTTCAGGATCTGGCTTTGCCATTTCCTGAAGTCTCTTCAACAATTAGGGTAGTAATTGGATGGGGAAACAGACTCCAGCTAAAGAGATTCAGAGTGAAAGGGAAAAGAAAGCACAAATAATTGAGGCTGCTCCGACGGCACCGATCAGCAGTGCGATGACTTTTATTTCATGGCCATCGAATTTGCTGAGCCTGTTCACTTACATGACGTTTTGCATTTTTTCAGCGGCTTTCATTGGAAAAGTTCAAATCCCGTGTGAACAGCAGGTCCAACCTTGTGCTGGTGACATTACCAATAGCTGGGCCTTTGGCAGAACGCGGACCACGGGGTTTGGGCCACTGAGTCTCCCATAAGGCACATCCAGGGAGCTCTTTGTTAGTGCAGGTGAAGCACCTCCGGGATGGAGCACGATGGCTGTTCAGCAGTGCACAGGAACATTAAATAATGTTTTGGAAGGAGACATGGGTAATACCAGGTTTAGCTCATAAAGTCGAGGGGAGTTTTAGGTAATTTAGCCAAAGCTGGAATGGAGCCAGGCTCCCCTGCTCTTCGGCAGGCCCGTTCGCACAGACGTGCAGCTCTCCTGTTTCACAGGCACCCCCAGCCCAACACCGTGCCCGAATCCCCCGCCTGGGTGTTAGCTCAGAGGACTCCCTGGCAAATCGGCCTCGTCTTGTGCCCACACACAATCTGCTGAGAGGGCTTCTCCGTGGCATTGCTCCCTTCTCCATCCCCTCCCCTGACCGGGCTCTCCGCCCAAGGTTGAAGATAAAATAAAAAGCTTCTCTGGACACAGAGGGAGCCTTCCCTTATACCCCGAGCTCTTTTTTTCCCCTCCAGAAATTTCCATGAGTCTCAGTGATTCCCGATTTTGGCTTCACCGGGGAGCAGGAATGCGAGGCTGCGATCGCTGCCCTTGTGGAAATGATAGCAGGCAGAGACCCGCTGGCTTTCGGAGCAGATTGTTATTGCAGTAAGTTACGCTGTGCTAACAGAACCCACTTTGTCAGGCGGCCGCAGGGTTGGCAGCCTCTTCCCCCAGTTTGGCCTGTGCCAAGCCAAGGGGCAGCCCGCGGAGATAGGCCATTTGATTTACTTCACAGTTATTTCTTGCAGGATGAAGGAAAACTAGAGAAAGGAAATTAAAAGCAGACTTGGATCACTGAGTCAGCACAGACACACATGCTTGCTGCCTGCTGGGTCATTGGTTGGCACTGGCAGAGCTCCACTGGGTGGAAGTTTATAGACTGCATTAGAAAGCCTTTCGCCTGGAGTGGTTATCACAAGGAACGCAGGAGCAAATGAATCCAGGCAGGATGGGAAGAATGCTGTGAAGATTAAGCAGCCCTTTGTGTCACCTTTGTAACGACGGCTTGTTATTTATAACGAAGGAAAATATCGGGGGCCAGAACCTGGTGTAAATCAGCATAACTTCCCCTGCTATCTGCAAGTGTTCACCAAGCAGCTCCGCTCACCCAGGCTGTTATTTTATGCACCGGCATCTTGTCAGCCTTGATTTCCCATCCCCTCTGCTGGGCAGGGGACCGGCTCCCCGAAGCCCGGGGCGAGGAGCACGATCCATGGGAGGGTATCTTTCCCTGCCGAAAGAATGACAACTTTGTGGACGATGGATTCCACATGCAAACTGCTGTCTGGTGTCCAGCGCGCGGAGCCAGCTGAGCATCTTCCAGGGCAGCAAGGTTTAAGGACTGGGTTTTAAAGAACATTTTGTGTGAGCAGAGTAGCAGGAGGAGGGAGGTGGTGGTAGCTCGTTTAATACATACCAAATGTATGTCTGACACAGCAATATCACCACTCCACGTCCTTTCCCCACAGTTCCCCCCCACTCCCTTTCTTTTTCCTTTTTCCCTTAAGCACCAGATCTTCCCGGAGCCGGTTAAACAGATGATTGAACAACTGGTTCTCGCTGTGTTTTCCCTTTGCTTAGAGCTACATCCATCTGCCTGGAGATGATCTAATCGCCTTGTTTGCAGGACTTCCAGGCAACAAAGCTTTCCTGTGGATCAATACTATTTGTACGTGAGTCTTTGGGAGACCCATTTTACTTAGGCCAGGAAGCATTCCCACGTTTGTACTAGGCACTTTCTTAAGAGACATATTGCCATTCACGTTTGTTTTCTGTTCTCTTTGGCTGCCTCTCGTTGCTTTCCTCCAGAGCTGCGCGTCAGCGGTTCTGGCAGAAGTGGGTAACTAATGACTTTCGAAGGTCCTATTTCATGTAAAGTTTATCTCCTCCTGACTGACAGCGACGTGGACCCTTTCCAAAAGCTTCAGGTTAGTTTTCCTGGTTCCTGATGTCCTCTTATGTCAGACACAAGATTTATTCTCCTGCCAATACCCAGAAGGTTTGAATCACAGAATATGCCTGTCATGCTTTGCCTCTCCATCGGCTTTGATGGGCATATGGGATATTAAATGGACACTTTTTTTCCTTGGGAAAAAAAGGACTTTATTTTAACATGTTTGCTCCTCACTTAAAGCGGCATCCGTGAGAAGGGAGCAGAAGAAATAAAAGGTGGAAAGAAGTGAAAGGAAGATATGGACAACTTGAGCAAAATTAAAGGCAAAGAAAATGAATAAAGCATTAATAAATGTGAATAAAAAGAGGAAAAACTGTTGGGAGATCTTGAAATATCCCATGGAAGAACTACAGACATCAAATCCTGCTGATGAGAAGCGATTTAAAACTGCGACCATCCCATGAAGGAAAGGAAGCCCCTCAGCTCAACGAGCTGCAGATGAGTTTAGGGAACGCAGAAGAACACGCAGAGCGGAGGTGACCGCAAAAGGATCTGTGTGATACGAAACATTTGTGCCTGTGGTGTTCCTGCTGCTGATTTCAGCTGCCAGGCTCAGGTCAGGCCCTTCTTACACTGCTCGGGTAGGAGAGGGCACTCGCGCAAGTCCCAGAAGAGCAAAGTCTGCAGAATGTCAGCAGATATGGAACAGGGTGGCTCCCAGAGCGGGGCAATAATTGAGGAATGATCATGGAATCACAGAATCGTTTGGGTTGGAAAAGCCCTTTAAGATCACCAAGCCCAACCGTTCCCCTACCCCTGCCACCCCACCACTAAACCCTGGCCCCAAGCACCATGTCTGCCCGCTTGTGTAAGTCTCTTGCTGTCATTCAACCACCGGGATTTTCATGGACGAGCAGCTCCAGGCACAGAGAATAACCCCGAAACACCGCGTGCAAAGCTTCACGGTCGACTCAGAAAAAATCCCGAAAAATCTGCTGTTCCTAAAGCACCCCTTGTAAGGGTAACACAATAAAACAAGATAAAGGAGAGAGCCAAGACAAACAGAACAGGCCTACACATTTCAACATTTATTCCTATATATTTTTTTAGAAAAAGAAAATACAGACTAAGCACATAAACGGACAAGACTTACTTAGCTAAGTCATTTTTTTCCCTCCCATGCACCACTTTGGAAAATAAATAGTTTTAAAAAATTTAGGTGTTGTTTTTTTTTTTTTTTTAAATCCAAGGCCCGTATGTACAGTAACAGCAAACCTTTAAAAGAATTTTTTTTTTTTTAAAAAAAACCGTTTTTTTCTCCTTTTTTTTAGAGAAAACAGAAGTGCCCACAGTGTCTCTCTACATGTTACACTTTTAAAATATTTGCATTTGAAATTCCTCACTGCAAATAATTCCAAGCCAAATGTAAATATAACACTTAGATTACTCCCAGAAGAACATTCTTTTGACCATTAATCCCTCCAATTCGGAATCAAATTTTTCCCTCTCTCCCCTCTTTTTTTTTTTTTTTTTTTTTTTTTTTTCCCCAGGACTGTAATTTCACTGTATTGACTGGATCCTGTGATTTGACAGGCAACGTGTGCTAGGAAAAAAAATAAAATATATATATATATTGGAACCCACTGGAGCTCACTTTGTCTCCTCCGCTTGCTTTTTGTCAGGCTCTCCATCAACCCTCACTGCTCGCACCCAGCCCACGGGGGAAGAGGTCTGTTTGTTATGACAGAATGACGGGGATGAGGTTCCTGGCAGGACGATGAGTAGGTTATGAGCTTCCAGGCGTGAGAGACAAGGTGCATTAACGTGCTGAGCTCCAGCAGGGGAGCAGAGCAGAACACTGAGCTGCAAGCAGGTAGAACCATTACCACTCTTGCTTCTCCCCTGCATTTTCCTAGAATGGAGCTATAAGAGGCAGGAGGAGCCGTCCAAACCCTCTAGGCAAACCTCCTGCAGAGTACAGGCCAAAGGATTTCGCCCAAGAATTTCTGTTTGAGCAAATCTTTTAAAACCAGAGCAAATCCTGCAGGAAGGACACCAAGTGTTGGAGCTTCCATGATCTTCCTAGTCAGTTTGTGCCAACGTTACTCCTCTTCACCTTTCAAAATGAATGCGTCGGGATAAACTGCTCCCAGAGGGTCTCCTGGAGCTGATGGCAACCAGCCTCCTAGCCCAGGTGGGACTAATCCATGCCTGTGTGTTTCTATGAGCAGGAATCAGTAAGAAAGGGTTTTGTCCCCCCCTTCTGCAGTCAGCTTCCAGTTTTGTAGCCATCTGACCAGCAGTCGTGCAGGCCAGGAAGAAATGGGGCTACTCCTTGTACTTCTGTGGCTCTCTCTCAGCCATGATGCACTTTCACACTGAAATTCTCAATATGATCTTCTCTTCTACTCTTCTCCAGTGAATAAAACAAAAGAAATAGAGTAGTGACGATAACAGCCCTGAGTGCACTGCAGAGATACCTTGAGGCAAGGGCAAGCCATCAATCAATGTATTGTACCAACCATCTCAGGTATCGTGTCACCACACTTTCTAAGGGGCAAGACAAGTTTTCTCTGACATTTGAGATGAGAATTGATACAAAATTAGCTGTCTGGATCTTTTATTTGGGCTGTTTTCCCCTTTTCCTTTTGTATGACCATTTTGTAAGCCACCACGTACAATGAATGGGTTTTTGGAGCCACCATATCCAGAAGCTCCATGAAAAGATCAGCTTATAAAATCATAATACAGTCTGTGACTGAGCCAGGAGGTAACAGGGAACCGGTAACTTTGCTATGGTGACCAAAAGCTGCCAATATAAAATTTACCTCACCGTTCTTGGTGGTTTTCCCTCCCTTTCCCTAAATCCTGGCAAACTGCAGCTCCAAGCCAAGCCCTGCCATTCCTCTGTGACTATGGTGTACATGCGTGTACATGTGTCCACATCGCTCTTTATAAAATCTTACTTTTTGGACTCGTTGGCCACTTTGAACCTGATCTCTCAGAGGAGCGGTGGCTCCTACAGATCATATGAAAATGGTAATTGAGAGACACCCTGTTCTCACCGAGGCAAAACACCAGTTTTAGCTTGGCTAACACAGGCTCGCGAAGGAGACAGACCACAAGGTATCAGAACAACTGTGCTGGATCCCATCATGGGCTCTGTTAAGCGACAGCCCATCATGGATGGAAGAAAGAATATAAGCAACACGGCAACTATAGAGCAACTATATCCACTTGTATATCCTTCTGGCACGGCAGATGGGGAACGAGGTTTTGTTTGTTCTACTCCTCACAGAAGTTGTTTGACCCTAGATCTGGAGCTGTCTCAGCTGTGCTAGGACAGGGCCGGTCAGGAAACTGGGGCACATTCTCCCACGCAAACGATGGCGATGCTGAGGAGAGATCGGCTGCTGAATTTGAATCTGGGTCTGTTACTGATGGAGAGAAATGAAAGACCTGATCCAGAGACTTCTACGCAACGTGTTTATTGGTATTTGCGTGGTGTTTTGGTCATAGCCCTGTCCAGCAGGGCATTTGAATATTTGAACAGAGCACTTACCCAAACAGCAGCTGGCTCCCATAGCCAGCAGCGTCAGAGCCTTACAGACAATGCACGTCTATGCTACACCGCCATGCGTTTGCAGGCTTTCCTCTTCCAGCCCCCCTCTCCTCCCACCCCTCAGGAAGATGGTTTATGAACTGTGTACAAATGTTTTCATTCAATGGGAGGAATGTTGTTTTCCTAAAATCAGGAATTAGGACTGGGGCTCATTTCAGGAATTAAGGTGTTAAGCCTCAGGAATCCAGCTGCAAAGACACACAGCATCCAAGGTACAGAAATGCCAACCAGCAGGAATCTGGGTGCGGAGACTCTGCAATGTTAATTGGCTTTTTCATTTTTTTTTTTTAAGATAGGTTTGTCCTGGTTAGTGGAAGGCATTTTGTGCACTCTCATTGAAGCAGCACTTGGAAAAAGGCCCTGGGGGACTTCTTTCCAGGCCTTGTGTTCATTGGAAGCAACCGGGTTGTATCATCCTACTTTATCCATGGTTTTTTCCCTTGTGGGAATTGAGTGTGGTGGTGTTGGCACACAGCTGCCTCCCACCTCTGTGCCTGGGGTGGAATGCAGGGAGCACAGACAGATCATCCCAGGAATGCAGTGGGTGTTTCCTTGGGTCTTGTTTCTATGTTTTAATTGCTTTAAAAATAATAGCAAGAGTGATTAAAAAAAAAAAAAAAAAAAAAAAGATAAAAAGTTGTGAAGTGAAAGGGGGAAATTAATTTGTAAGACAATGGAGCAGATTGCATTGCCTCCAGCCAGGCAAAGTCAGTCCTGGAGTAGATTTCTGCACCTCCCCTGCTCTGCATTTGGCCTGATGTGTATCTCCCTGCTGAACCTACACAGCCCTGCTGACAAAACTCAGTCCTAACCTGCGCCTCCCACCCTTGCTCTGATTAGGGACCACTTGATGCCAGGCCGATGCATCGTCAGCCTGGACCTGTTGTGTGTTAAGGTTCAGCCCTGACCAATGCACAACTTCCTCTGCCAGCGACTTCCATGAACAGAGGCTGCCAGTCAGGATTTTAATCTCTCCATCTATGATGCATTTTGCATAAAATACATAAAAATAGAATAAGCATCTTTAAGAGCATTCTTCTTTGTTTTTTTCTTTCAGGTCTCCGCTGTACATTAAAATTAATTCCAATATCCAAATAATCAGCTAAGCTCAGGAGCACAACCTAAATACGTTTAAAAATGCATCTTTAAATACATTTAAAAATGCATCAAAGCTGGCACTGCTAAATCAGGCCAGCCTTTCTCTGAAATACTGCTCAGGCAGGATTTTAGGCTGTTTTCTTCTCTGTCCTTGCCACTGTTCTTCAGCCTCTGTCCTTGCCACAAGGGGAGATAGGATCTCAGGAGACTCCCTGAACCGGAGAGAAATCAAAGCCATTTGATGGGCCTCTTACTTGGAGACACTAATTTCTGCATTGCGTTTCAGATACAATTGCAACATTTGCCATGGAAAGCTGCTTGGAAAAGATAAACTTTGCGGTTTCTCCACCGCTACAAAATGTATTTACTTACTGTCAGCAGCAAAGATTGTCCCTGTACACAGAGTCCGAAACATTCTCTCTAGCTTTAACCTCTCATCCCCAGCTGGGGCTTTCCCTTTTCCCCATCATCCCTGCAGCCGGGCTTTCTGCTCAGCTGACCCCTTTCCTTTGCTTTGTGTATCTTCTTCTGGATCCCTAGCAGTTGCACTGAGCTGTAACCTAAGGGTGTCACAGTCAAATTTGCTCTGGGGATTTCTTCAAGAGATCTGAAAGGGTGAGAGGATTAGTAAGAACGAAATGAAATGAAGTAGAACTTAAGGCAACCACCAAGAAAAAAGGTTAGAATCATAGAACCATAGAATGGTTTGGGTTGGAAGGGACCCCTAGAGGTCACCCAGCCCAACCCCCCTGCAGGAGCAGGGACACCTTGAACCACATCAGGTTGCTCACAGCCCCATCCAACCTGGCCTGGAATGTTCCCAGGGATGGGGCCTCCACCCCCTCTCTGGGCAACCTGTTCCAGTGTTTCACCACCCTCATTTTAAAGAATTTCTTCCTTAGATCCAGTCTAAATTGTCTATGTTGTCTATGCCTAGTCTATGTTGTGAGCACTAGGATTTCCATAGCGTAAGGAATAATGTGAAAGCAGAGACAGTAGAAATCACCCAGAATTTACTGCAAGGCCAGTTGTGGGATAATCTTATCCAACACCATGCTGTGAGCACCACATGTCCCCATCCAGCCCGCCACTGAGCACAGCATGTGCACTAAGCCTGAAGTGCATGCAGAATCCCAGCAAAGCTGGTAAGCCTTGTGGAGATGCTTGAAATAAGGCAGGTATATGGACACTTTACTGGAGCAAGGTCGTCAGATTGGTCCCTGAAGGCTTCATCAAAGCCCATTGCTATCTGAAAGAGTTTGGCTCTAGAAGTCAACCAGTGGAACAAGGATAAGCAGCTACATAAATACAACCCGTCAGACAACCTCCCTGTCCAGGGCAGTGCAGTTAGCGCTTTAGTAAGAAAACCTTCTGCATTTACAGCCTATAGCCTTAGAGTTCATTGCCAAAATTTTCCTTTCCAAAATAATTCTGAAGCGGGGTGGGGGAGGGGGAGGGGGGGGGGCTATGAGGTATGGCAGGAGGGCAGCAGCTAAGCCTTGGCCAGGCAGAGGAGCTGTGTCGCAGGTGGCAGGAGGGGGGAAGGTGGGGCTGGGTTTTGGCAGACACGGAGAGCTGGAAACCTGAGCTGTCAATCAGACCTTCCAAAGTCTTAAAACATCTCTCCCCCAGCACAATCCTCTCCCCCTGCATCTTTAGCAGTAAGGAGAAGGCGACAAAGCTTTTAGGCCCAGGATTCCACTGGGAGAAAGGTGGGAGAGAGCTTACTAGCTTTATCGTCACCCCCAGCAAAGGCTGGTGGACAGAGGGAGGCTCCTTGCTGGGGGAGCAGAGACTGTAAATCCCGTCCGTTTCCAGAGTTTACTCAACAGTGCAAACAAAAATAAACGGGTGTCAGCTCGCCTGCTTAAAGAGGCCATGAAAGGTGACACTGTGTCACTAATCCCTTGTTGCCATTCATTAAATACATCCTCTAGGCTGTTAATCTTCACACCTTCCTTTGGGGGCCACCAGGCAACAAGCTGGGAGGTCTTGACCATGGCAGAGGATGGCAGGAGATGCCTAAGGTCAGCCTGAATAAGCAAAAACAAGAGCACTGGAATTGTAATAAGATCATGTGTGAAGAATGCATGCTAAATATGATCAAATTAGCTGTATTATGAGAAGCAACTAGCAGCCCAGCAAAGTCGACAGAGGATATCCCAGAATGCCCAGAGAAACTTGATAAGCCCAGATCCCCACTGCTTCCCAGATGTAGTATTTCTATCAAAGCATGATAGCACACATCCTCGGCCATGCTGGGGACACGAAGGTGGGAAAACTTTGGGGGCTAGCAAGAGGCACCTTTACAGTGAGAGTGGACCTCACTGGCCTGCCTGCAGCATAAAATATCCAAAGAAAAGCAACAAATGTGGATTGGCTTCCCACAGAAAGCAGAGCAACTGGAGGAAGGATTGACATTTCGGGCTGTATCCCAGGCAGCCCTGCATCCACAGCCCAGCCAGGCTGCCCCAGGACAAGAGTGGACATGGGGACCTCGTATGCCCTTCAAGGGCAGGGCAAAGGCACTCTTCCCCTTGTCTGAGGTTACATCTGGATCAGAATTAGTCTCACATATCTTGTCTTTTCCATAGCAAATCTGTTGGCAGATCTTTCTTATTTGTGTCGAATCAGAAATACAGTAGAGCAATCACATCCCATGGCAAAAAACCAAGCCAGGGCTGCCTTGCAAGGCAACCCGGGGAGGGATGGGTCCGTCAAACCCAGAAGCCTGGGCAGAGTGCCGACCTTTAGAAGCCAGACAGGATTAGAAAAAGTGATGATGTGTGGTGTATATTGAGATACTGCATAAAACTAGTCTTGTCTTAGCAGCTTTCCAGGTTGGGACCTCTACGGGCTGTGCCTTTTTGTAGGTCCTTGGCACCGTATGTGGCTGCACATGCTGGTTTTTTCCTCACTGGGCTGTTCATCCGAACAAACATGTTGTAGATATTCACCACAAATGTGTGTTGTTCTGGGTTGAGCTAATCTGGCTCACGTAAAGATGACAAACAAACAGAAAGTAGGATTTGGTGGCCTGCCCATGCGATACTTGCGCCGCACTCTCAGGAATGCAGTGCATCTCAGGCAGGACAAAACGCCCTTTATTCGAGCATCAGCTTATCAAGGCCGTTCTCCCTCCTGACCTGTTCTAAATATAGGTCTCTGGGCCTTTCTTGGGCTTGTGCATGGAAAGGAGGTGAATATTTGGGACTACAAATGTTATTCCTTTAGTAGATAAATTTAGTAACATGTCTACGATGAGGTTCAAAGGGATGAGAGCAGATTGGCAAGGCATGGTATCCAGCCCAAATTCCTTCCAGTGTTGCATCACCATGTAATTCTCTACAGGTGTTGTTGTTATTATCGTTTCATAATAAATAATCCAAACAAGTGGACATTTTGTTATAAAAATATCTCATTGGCACATATATCCACTTATTATTCACTGGCTTTCTCTGCTACTGTTGAAATACAACAGCTTTTTAACATGCAATAACGCTGCCCTTGTCTGGAAATGAGAGCTCGGGGTTTACCGCCAAATACACAGAAAATAAGAATGACACCTGGCAAGAAAGAAATAATTCAGCCTGTCTCGTCAGCCAGCCACCAGTCCGTGCGTATTTTCCCATTTTTCCTTAGATACACCGAGGTGTCAGGATGACTTTGCTGGGTGAGAGACAGATGAACAAACGATTGACTCCCTGCCCCTTCATGTCCCGTGGAATTACTCTCCTCTGAAAGAGCTGCCATAGTATCCTTGAACTAAAAGGAAATCTCTCATTTGGCTCAAAATGATGACAGCCAAAAAAGGATTGGCACAGAGGAAAAACACACCTTTTCTGTCACATTAAATTGACAGGAAATAAGATATTTAGAAGAATTAGCTTATAGAGATCGAGCTGCAGAAGGGAGAGATGGACAGAGAGGCCACTGCAGCTGGTGGTGGCTCGGAGTGACCCTGCGATGAGAGATGGGGAACTTTGCCTGCAGTATTCAGCACCATTTCAACGTGGCAATGAAAGAGCATCTCCCCCTCCCCTTCCCCAGAGCAGGAGGCAGCGCTTGGACGCAGACCCTGCAAGCCTTCCTTTAGGCGCAGGAGCCGCTTTGCCAGAGGGCAATGTAGCTGTTGGGTTTTGCACACCGGGGCATGTTTGTCCACGTGCTTTGCCACCAAAGTGTATTTTGTTCATTTTAACAAAAAAACCCCCGACACACAAGCCCCATCCTCGCAAACCAATGATCCTGTTGCACGCAGCCCTATTTACTATCTACCTTTGCGAAGAACATATGGTTCCACTTTCTTAGGCTGTTGGTCTCCAGGGTTAATGACATATGACCATATGGCCCAGAGCAAAGAGTGATGGGACCAACGTGCAGGACAATTAATCTGGGGGGGAAAAAAAGAAAAATAAAAAAAGAAACACTGAAATGCTCCCCTGTACACATAAAATGTCAGATCCTTGGGCCGACATCTAGACAGATGTTGTTAACATCTGGGAAGATGTTAAGTGTAGGCTTTCTTTTTTCCTTTTTACATTTAAATGTTCCGAATGTAAATATTATACATAAAAACATTTACAAATGATACTGTCTTTTTTACCCTGCTGAGGCCATGGTTGTCTCCACACCACTTACATCTCGGCTTTTAAAGGTTTTCCAGTGACATACTCTCAATGTGTCCAGTGACAAATGATGTAACGTGTTATTAGACCATTGGTGCTGTTTCAGTGGAGCCCTGGGTTTCATTAAAGTTAGCACGCAACATTTCTTTCTAACTAGCTCTGCAGAACACCGCCACCTCCATACACACAAAGTGATGTGAAGTCACTCCTAGGTATTAACAAACTGACAAAAGCAAACAGCCAGAAGTGTCTTTCATACCGTCCCGTTCTCATACGCCCTCTCCGTTAGCGGGGGAATAGGCACCCCTGGGCGACATTTCGCAAATGAGCACCAGCAACAGGGTAGAGGCCAAGCTGGAAGCCCCGAGGGCCTTGGGGGAATCTGTCCAGGTCAGACTTAGAGCCCTGGACTTGCCCATTGCTCTGTGCTTCCAGGACCCTGGCTCCTTAAACATGTCGGTGGATTTATATGAGCCATGAGCAAAACGGGCTCACATACAGTTCTGCGCAAGCTGGCTGGCTCTGTAAAATCAAGCCTGCATCCCGCAAATGCTTTGTTTGCTGCTCATTTTGAAGTACATAGGGCTGACTCTGACAGAAACAGTCATTTCACTGGTGTCACTTAAAGGAAGGGTTTTCTTTAACGGTATATGGCCATATTTTTATACTTGTGACACTAAGGGCAGATACAGTTTTGCTGAAAGAAGAGTGCGTTTTTGAGGATTGCTTATTTTGTTTGGGGCACTAATATAAACTGTGCTGGCAAATCCTTTCTCCTGTAGGCAAAGGTTAAGTAGTCCATTGATTTAATTGGCTTAAAGTTAAGTAGGTGTCTACAAGATTAGAGCCTGAGAGCAGACCTTCGTTTCAAGCTGGCTTCCCTCTTCCTCTGACATCACAAAAACGCCGTGTGATTTTTTTCTTTCCCCAGCTTTGAAACTTCAACATTATCTTTTGTCAACATCTCAGATGTTGGCAGAAAGATGCAAAGCAATGGTTCAACAATATTTTCACCTCGCTATTGCTTCATTGCTCCTACAGCTTCACCGACTCTTTGCAAACAGCAGAAGTCACATTTGTCCTGCCCCAGGACTATAAACGAGTGAACACAAGTTGAAGCTCAGCTCCCTGGCCTGGTATTTTAAAGGCTGACGTTCTAACGAAATTTTCAAATGCACCATTTTTGTGCCATTTGCGCAGATCACATAGCGGGAATACAGAGAGAACTCCGGGGAATTATGAGACGTACGATGGGCAAAGAGTGTCCCAGGCTCTTTCGAGATACTTCTTCCTGGAGGAACATCCACCACCCTGTGATTTTCATGTGGCAAACACTGAAGGTTTGAGTAACCCTCTACTGTAAGTAGCTTCCCAGCCCAGGAAGTTCCTTGGCATTCTTATTCCTGTCTACCTGAATCAGTTATGTTGGGAGGGCGACCACCACTGGGAGTCTCTGCAGCACCTGAGAAAAGAGGGTACTGTAATGCTGGAAAGCACAAAAGGTCCAAGCAGTAATCAGAGTCCAAAAGATGAAAGAAAAGACTTCAAAGGATCTTCTGTGTCATTTTTACCAATCTGAGTCTGTGCCTCACCGCTGCCAGAAACGAAAACCTACTGCTCACGGCATAGAGACAGTCATCTCAAAATACAGGGCACCGGTAATTTGAAGGCATCTGCTTCAAGTTGGAAATAAATTCTTTTACAAAACCCCTCCTCTGACTATTTTTGGTAATTTCTTAATACTCTAGAAGCTTGTTGAATTATAAATGTGTATTACATATGTTTGTAATGCATACCTGGCTCTCCGGGGCATATATAATATTAATATATTAGATTATATGATTAAATGTTTATTGAAGGCATCTTAGGAACGTGTCATTTTCCACTGCAGCATGTTTGAAAGAGAAGGTTAGCATTACTTTAGTGCCTCGGAGATCCACCCGTGTTCTTCATCACCGTGTTTAGGATAGAAATACCGTATGAAGAAACAGGTAGCAAGTAATCTCCTCCTTCCCCCCCCCCCCAGGCAGCACCCCTCTCGCCAAAGAAAGAGCTGAGGTCTCTTCCTGGGGGTGAGGAACATGCCATCAAAGCACGCTACTGTTTCCCACCGGGAAGAGGGCACCTGAACTCACCTACTTATGTTATAAACTCTTCAGAATGGGAACAGAGTTTCCTCTCTGTTTTCATAGCACCCGGCAGAATGCAATTCTGGTTTTGCCTCTCCCTTAAGCGCTTTCAGTAAATATAATAAAAAAGATATAATGGAGAGGTCTGGAAGAAAGCATAGATTGTGTTTTGATAGATGTTTGGGTGTTAAAAATGCAGATAAATGCACATTTGTGTTTAGCCACAAAGGGAATCTGGTTCCTAATTCCGAGGAGCTAATGATCTTCATAGGAAGTTGTGCAAAGCCCACTAAGAATCCCCCGTCACCTCCAGGGTCTCCAGCGGAGTTGTCCCTTAATTCCTGCTGCTATAATATCAATGTTATGAAATGTGGGAGAAAGCCTTGAGGAAACTGCATGGATGGGTAATTGCTGTGTACACACCTGAGAGTTTTTAACAACATCGCTCCTGATTCAGCTTGCTGAGTTATTATGAAAACCACCTTTCCCTGATGTGACTCAACACCCCTGGCTGCTTTTGGTGCCCTCAGCTCAGCCCTGTGAGTTGATGTCAAGTGCAGGATGTGCTGTGGGTACATTCCTGTTCGACAAAAACGGGCTTGGAACTGCCAGTGCTTTATGAGTGTGAAGTCACGTACATTGGGGTTTTAATGCCAAAAAGAACTAGAGCTTTAATTTAAAACTGCAGATCCCTTAATGCAGAAATTACTCATTAAACAAGATAACACAGCACAGAGCCCTGTTGGAATGAGCGGTGGGTGTTTATGTAAACAGACTGAATCTGAGCAAGGGAACATCTGTAGGTTACGGCTGGTGTCTGTAGGGGTGTGATGGAGATGTGCTTTTTTTTTTCTTTCAGCTGGTACTTTGAACGGTTCTGCTAATTGCTTATCTCATTTTCTAATCTGACTACCTCCGGCTTCAAACCCATCCACGCTTTGCCTCTTGTGTATGTTTATTAAAAGTGTTTTGAACTGTGAAAGGCCTGCAAAGTGCATACAGGAGACAGGTTAAAAAAAAAAAAAAAAAAAGAATAAATACCTCCAGGGTTTGTCTTTTACCTGTTTCCTCCCCTGATTATCTCAGAACAATCAGACTTCGCCGTGCTTTCTTTGGAGCTGACTTTGCACTTACAGAGTTACAGGAGAATGCAAAATGAAGATGGTAGCGTGTCGAAGCAGGCAGCCACTGCTCCGTAGGGCTGAGGAGCTGGAGCTCCCCACCTTCCCGGGCAAGGCATCCTCTACAGATTAATAAATCCATGGCCAACCATTTGGCCAAATGGATCTCCCTGCAGAAAGCCTTGGTGTTTTCTCATCACAGAACAGGAAAGTGATATCTGAGCTGCCTGATCAGGGATATGCCCTTTGCTGGTCACCTTCATCTCCTTAATTAACGCTGATGTGGGGGGTACGTTCTGGGTCAGTCGTGCTAAACATGTGGGGTCCAAAGACACCCTCTGGGCCCTGAGTTTCATGCCAGGAGTAAGAAATACAACAACTCTTTAATAGTTTATCAAAATAGTTATCAAGTGCTATTATGAACAACTGACTATTTCAGAAGTGTATACTAGTCGGTGTGCATGGCACTGTTCAAGGCATCTGAGAAGCTTAAAATCTAAATAGAAATGAAATGGGACTCTGCTTTGCCCAAATAATAAATATTTAACTAAGAAATAAACCACTATCACAGATCAGTGCCTACAGCACTCTTCTGCATGGTAGACTCAAAGCCAGTATTGTGCAATGGAGGGGTGGCTGTCCTGCCCACCACCAAGCTCTTAGGTACTGCAGTCTTTTCCTGCACTTATTTTGTAATAGCCCACTTCACAAATCTCAGGATTTTTCCTGATGTGAGATGAGACAATTCTTGGATCTCAAAATGGTTCATGGGTTGGGAAAAATCCAGCCAAAATTATGACTGCTCAGTTATTTCAGGCTTAACACAAATGCCAGGACAGTTCCAGAATGGAATTTTATTTTGTCCTTTGCCCCCTGCATCTTCATAGTTTGTCTCTAACATAGAAGAGAGCAGTCGTTCTCCCACCCTAGAGATCTATAAGTTGGAATAAGGTTGGGTTCCCTTTGGAGCAGACATACAAAACTGAAGCAGGGAAGGAGAAGTGAACTTAAATGCTCTTCATGTTTATTTGACTTAAACAGGTCCACTTTGCCTGCACCAACTTCATGGTGCTTCAGAGGGGATGGGAACGGGGAAGGCTATAGCAAAGAAAAGTCTGCCTTACGGAGCGATTTGTGTGACAGGCAATCTCTGAATCAGACAAAATAAATTAACAAAAATTTAATTAGCTTGTGTTATTTCTGTCAAAACTGACAACTGAAACATGAAGAAAAGATCACGTTTTTCCCTGAGGAGCATTTTTTAATTTTTTCTTTTACTTTCTGTCTGAGAAGGAACCTGAAGTCGGAGAGCTATTTATAGGCTTTACATGGCCTACTGCTTCCTGTGCTGGGGGAGGGTTCAAGAGTGAAGCCATGAAATGAATTCAATTTCCTTTTCTCCCTTTAGGACTGTGGATATGGACCCTCTGCTTATTTACATTCTGCCTGACAAGTTTTTCAACTGACTAAGCCATTTTTATGTAATCCCCACTGGATCCTCGACATAGGTTTCCATCACAGAACGTCTTTTCAAAGCATTATGTCTTGGGTTTGGCCTAACTATATATATATGTGTGTGTGTGTGTGTGTGTATATATATATATATATAAGTACTTTCTCATGAGAAGCATGAAATAACTCAGATGAATTTCTATGGCCATGAAGAATTCCTCTCAGAAAAAAAAGTCAAAATATCACTCAGAGCAAGAATCCGTTAGCAAACACTAGAGAGAGTTCTACATATTTAAGTCTTCCACTTTAAAATCCATTTCCCACCTCCTTCCAACCCCAGATCAGACTGTAACTGTGGTGGCAACAGTTATGTGGATGCCACAAATAGTGCAGTATCAGCTTTATGTCCCCGAATCCAGTCCTACACTCCTATGGGTTGTCCTGCAAAGATGTACCTTACCTAGCTCCTATAAACCGGGCTGGCACTGCCAGAGAGCAGAGGAAGGCATTATGGTTGGAGTAACTGCTCGCTGGATGTCAGCTTAGTGATGATTTGGGGTTTTGAAAGCAGCTACTAATTGCTTTAATTAAACAATTATCCATAAGATCAAATAAATAGCAAATAATAAATCTTGCCGCTTTGGAGCACTATGCATTCCACTTAGATAAGCATCTGCTGTGAAATATAATTGAGCTTCTTTGTTATTATTAGTTTTAACTGATGAACTGGTGCTTCCAAATCATGGAGACCTGAACTGTGCAAGGCACAGGAGATGCAGGCTCCTTTCCCAGGTAAAGCAAGAAATAAAACTAAAGCCTCTTTATTTCCTGATTTTCCAAAGAAAACCTTCCCTTTGCTTTCCATCCCTCAGGTGGGAGAGCCCTTCGTGTGGTGGGGGAAGGTCTGTCCCCCAGCCACTGGGAGGGAGATGCCAGCAGCTTCCCCTGGCTCTGCGGAACCAGCAAAGTAGGCAGCAGGAAAAACAATATAGCACCATTTGTTATTTTTCCCTTTAAGGATTTCTGTCGTGTTGGGTACTTTTGGTCGTTCGCATCCTCAGGCATTCACCCACATGGCCTGCGCGGAGTAACTGGGAAAGGATTCAACACAGGTTATGGAATGGGGGAGGGAGAGAAAACACATGTGAGCGTTCCCCTCGAAGAGCAAGCTTCAAGAGCTTTAAGTAGAGATATGCCCTGAAGTGTTATATTTCTTATTTGTGCGTTGGTACAATTTCCATGCTGCAGTGCAGCAGCCCCTGCAGAGCGAGTGCTGGGTGGCAGAGGAGAAGGGGGGAAGGCCCTGTACCTCAGCCCATCCAGGCTAACTATGAATTGCAAGAAAGTCTAAAGAAGCTGAATTTGTTCCTCCCAGCAAGCTCCGCACATACAGAGCCCCGTTTCACAGCTCCTCATGCCGCTATATGTGCAAATACCTGCTCCCAGGGCAATGGGTCAGGGAAAGCCAGGGAAGTGCCCATGCTGGCACGTGCTGCCGGTGCACATCTTCGCCTTCGAAAATGGGGATTTTCCCGAGACTTCCCTAACAAGTAACTGAGAGAAAAGTGAAAAAAGCTGCTTTTCTACCTCAGCAACAGAGGGAAGAGAGGAGGGAGCTGCTGCTGTCTCCCAGCCATACATGTCTGCACTTGCCTTGAGCTTGTGCCCGGTGTAATTTTGGGGGGCACCCTGCCCGGCGGCACTAATCCACTCCCCACCCTTCCCCAGGTATGGAGCCTGCAAGGTCACAGAACAAGGCTATCATATTAAAGCTTAACTTAATTAATTCCATGCATCTTATTAAATAAACAAAAAATCCATGAGCCCCGAGTGTTTCTTATACCCCAGTGTTGGATTCATTTCTGGATCTGAGCCACCAGCTTCCCAATCTGTTCAGGAGGGGCAAAAAGGAGACTGCTTCCAAGGCAGTAACCAAGCAGTGATTTGTGACATGTCAGGAATATTTAGGGAAAAATGATGGTGCCAGCGACCCCCGAGAAGAGAAATCCATCTTTTGGTTGGGAAGAGGTAAATAACTCTTGGAAACCTAACACATTTTACCCTCCCCCCTTGGTTTCAAAGAGGTGAAGTCTATTCCAAGATGGAAGATTAGTAGCTTGCAACCGAAAGAATGTCACATAAAAAATAAAAGGAACAGATTACCAGGAGCAAAAATGATACTAAAACTAAGCAATGAACCACTTTCTCTCTGTCCTCCACTGAGAAATACTGAGCGAACATTTACTTAGCAATTAGGTTTTAATGGCAAAACTTTCAAGGCAGCGCTGGGCAGAAAGTCAAAATCTACATTTTAAGGAGATATTTTAAGTACCCTACAATGCACAGGAGCCCGTATGGTTTTTCTTTCAGCATAACACAGCACTTCGTCTTCCTACAAATGCACGTGGATAAAAAGAGATAAATGCAGAAGTCATTAGGTATCCCATATAGCTCATTTACTAAAGCTTCTCTGAGTGGACTTCTAGTATTACCCACCCGAACCCCAGATGGGCTTCAGAGAAGGATGGTGCAATGTTACCATAGTGGTCAGCTCTGGAATTAAAAAAGGCCTTAAAAAGACTTTGAGATTAACGGTTTTCCTTCAATTAAAGACTTGAGGGTAAACAAACAAGTAGACATTTTAAGTAAAAAAAAAGCAGCAATCAAAAGCAGAGTGAAATATTTGCATGTTTAAACCGATGCTTGAAAGATCCTCCTCTTGTGAAATTACTGATTTTCCGGAGTGATGATAATGAGCTGTTTAGGAGGAGGTTAAATGCTGCTCATTCGCTGGCCTATTTTCTGGTAGAGCATGCAGACCCCTGCATCTGCTGCGGGTTTGCTGCTGAGGTATTGTGCTCAGTTCGCCTTCCTGCTGGGGCTCCCGCGTGCCAAGAGCATCCGTTTCCTCAAGAAGGGACTAAGTCCCATCACTCGTCTGCAGAAAACCTTGCTTCTTGCAAGCTGAACACCGAATACAACAAGAACAAGGGCCAGCTCAGACTGGCTGGTCTGGTACTGCTCCTGCACTGAGACCAGGACAAAAGCTTGACCAGGGAAAGAGGAGTTATTCCTAGAGACAGGAGCTGTGCAAAGAGAAGAAGCAGTGAGAAGAACTGAGCACGAGATAGAGAAGTCACTTTGTAACCCCGTGCCTCAGTTTCCCTTCAAAACAGGAATATTCACAGCAGACTAGCTTTGTACGGTGCTGAAACCTGGCAGTTAGAAGTGCTTGAAAGGAGCCACCTCTCACTATAAATAAATTGTTGATAAAAAAAATAAGCTTTGAAGAGAGCGTGAAACAACCCCAGGATATAGGGACTACTTCACAAACTGTTCCACAGAACTCAGGAGCAGAGCGGGATGGCTGGAGGTCACCGTTCTCCTCCCTAATACAATTTGTTTATTTCTGGTTTGCAGTAAATGCAATATTAGAGAGGAAAGGCGGGGGGGGGACACATTTCCATGAAAGCTTCCCCCATCCTTTTTTCTCCTTTCTCTAATGCTGCCCCTGATACATTAAGCTACATTCCAGCCAGCTTCAAGGACATGTTTCTGAATCCTATTCAAAATGCTGACAGCCACTGAACGGGTGAGAGGAAACATGCCCTCAGATGGACTGCATTTATTCGTCTGGTTATACCTTTAATCTGACATGTTTAGTAAAACCTCTGCAGCGAGTGCTGAGAATGTTCCAAGAGAAGAAAGAAGGAGAAGCAAGGTTCAGGTGTTGCCTTTGAAGGTTGTTGTAGAGTTGGTAGGGCAGACTCCAAACTTGACATGAAGAAAGGGGTCCAGACCAAGGAATGGGGTTCTCTGCTGATGCTGGGTGGGTGAGGCTGCCATGGGCTGGCTGCCGCCGACCTCGGGGATTACTGCTGGTTTTGCTGGTCTTTGGCTGAAATGTTTTGCGACGTGGAACCACAAGGATGCCCATGTGCGCTTCCACATTCTTTAATACAAACTATGACAGGTCTATGCTTGAATACATTCCACTGCTGAGGCTCACCGAGTCCAATTTCCCTTGTGAATTGACCCAAAGGGGACTTCAGTAGAACCACCTTGTGCAAATCGCGAGCTAGACTCAAGGCAGATAAGACTTCAGGCAGAGAAGGGCTTTTGCCCTTGCTCTGGACAGAAATTGCTGAAACCCTGCCCACTTTTAAAAGAGATCTGCTGATTTACGCCAGCAGAAGGGCAACTTTCCAGTCCCAGTTTAAATACATCAGAGATCTCCTGCAAACAGCTGTATTTTATTTCTTTTCTTTTTTTTTTTCCTTCTTTCGTTAGTTGGGTCTAACTCGGTGTCCTTCCCTTTTTTTGTGGTGAGAATATATATTTGCTCTGTCCTGGGGAACTACTAGTTATTCCCATGTCATTTATATCAACATCAGTCAAGAGTTATTCACCAGCCTTAAATGACATTGACTTAACTTGGAATTAAATAGATTAAAAACTGGCTCATCATGGTCTGAGGGATTTCTGAGGCTCTCATAGTGCTGAGCAAAGGGGAGAAAGTGGAACAGCCTAATCAGCCCCTGACTGCTTTAAATCCTTCTTTTCTCTCTACTGCTAAAATGGGAGGAGAGAATTCACTGTGGTGCTGAAACTCGGGCGATGGGAAAAAAAGATCACTTTGCAAAACAGAAAGCAACTTTAATCACTGTGATAAGATTCTCCTTAAAAATGTTCAGTTCTGCCCTGACAGTCCTGCCACAGACACATTCATCGGCAAAGAGACCTTGAGCCGTGTTAAAACTGTATTTGCTATCTTGAGCCCTTGTGGTTACAAAGTTCGCATAGGATGGTCAGCGTGGCCAGCCCAAGGATGAGCTGGTGCTTCATGGTGCAGCAGTGGGACCCAGAGCCTTGGGGTGGTTCAGAGGACAGTCATTCCTCTGCGCCCCTCTTTCCGATCACTCGGGTCCGCTGCATTACCCTTCTCTGTACCCATTGTGGATCAGATTTTAAAAAGAGGGAAAATTACTTCGCTCCTAAAAAATCATGCGCCTAAATATTTTTTAAGTCTGGCCCTTCAGAGCAAACAGCCCCGCCGAGACGTGCCCTCTGCGTGGCTTTGCACAGCACCTCTCCTGCCATGGTGGCACAGCGACCTGGGGACAGAAAAGGTCTGTGAAAGAGCCCGTCCGCTTGCCCACCAGGCAACAGAGACCTTGCAGGGGCTGACCATGGAGAAGGAGAGGAACCGAAACCGCCTCGGCTTCCCCGCACACTTGGAGTCTGTCGCGATGAGAGCATTTGTCTCAGCCTGCAGCCCTTTGAAGATGGAGCTATACGCCAATCCCAGTGGCAAAACCTTCACAGGGGCTAGAATTTGGCAGTAAAAGCCAAATCTACATTACCCAAGCGCAGTCACTTCAGCTCACAATGACACACGGGCCTTAGATCTCCACTTTGCTCCTTTATACCGAGTAGAAAGAGCAGATCATAGGACACCCCCTAATCCTTTGAGGCGCATCCAGCATTGGTTTTACAGCCCTATGACTTAACTGCTAGCATTGCTTGCCACTCTCTACGTCTGGAATAAAAAGACAGACAGAAAAAAGCACCTTTGGAGCCTTTAAGACTAATTAAGAAGTGTATCAAAAGAAAAAAAAGAGAGAGAAGGAGAGAGAGAGAGATACATTTGGCTGACTGTGAATGAATCTTATAAAATGGAAATGGGAAACATGTGCAAACACTTTAAATATTTTTGCCCCTGCAAGATATTTGAAGACTTCCCTTGTAAAACAAATAGGGAACAAAATAAAACCAGGTTTCCTTCAGTCAGCACATAATCATTTTCATGTTAATTTTTATCTTGTTAACCCAAAAATCTATTAGAAGAAAATTATCTGCCTGAAATCTAGCTTGTGACTCATGCTAAGTGGTTCTGATATTTTGAGAAAATAAATCTTTACACTGTTTACACAAGTCTATCTGAAATTACAGTGTGTAAAAGAAATAATGGTTTCGAGTGACCATAGGTGACAAATGATCAGGCTTCTGATGTTATTCACTTTGGCCTTGTCTACATTGGATTTTTTTTTCCTTTTCTTTCAAACCTTACTGGTTGTAACAATGGCAAACCACTAACAGAGCTAAATGCAAAACTAATTGAACTCTTTCAACAGAAAAATAATCTTTGAGTTCATGGTGCTATGGACTATGCCCATGTGCTTAACAAGGCTACATGGTCAAATCCGGTCTAATTACAATGGGCAGAAGAGCAATTTAATAACACAGAGGCCATATCCTTCACTGTGACAAATCTCATTGCTTATTATGCCAATTTATATGACCAAAGGAGTTAGCTTTTAGAAAAGGTCATTGGTACATACAGGGCAAGATTTTTTTTAATTGAGTAGAGATCCTCAAAGCACAGTTTTGATTTGTAAGTGTCCAACCAGCAGAATCTTCGAGGGGACGGCTTTTATACAGAAAATATGGAGTGCTGTTAGCCATGAAATTCATGTGGAAGACACGCCTGGTATGGGCATATTCCAGGGCAGCCCTTACAAACAGGAAAGCACACCTTTCGTTTGCTCCAGCGTGTAGGAAAAGAACCACGAGCTGACAGTGCGAGCCTGAACGCTGGTCCCTCTAAATAAGTACGTTGTCTTTACATCTCTAAGCAGGCACCCTAGGATGGGGCAGTGCATTTGTGCGTGGATTTGTTCTGGGGGCTTAAGGGAGCCCTTCCACCTTTGGAAAGCCTGGGGAGTGAATGCTGCCTACAGTAGCTTTTAAATAGTTCCTTCAAGTTTGTTGCACGCCAAGTGTTTTCCCAAAAGGTATGTTCACTGTGTGATCTAGTGATGAACCACACAGCATTTCCAGTTCACTCTGGCAATGGTAATTTATAGATCTTGGCCCAGCACAGATACTGGGGATTGGTAGTGCAAGAGTAACAACCCGTGCTACCAAATGACCGAGGTGACTTGTAATGAACACAGGTAGTAGAAGGTTGCACAGGTTGTCATCTTCATTTCTTACTTTCTGAACAAGCCTATTTCTTATTGTTATCATTATTACTGAAGAGTGAAAAAAAAAAAAAAGAATTAAAGCTCATTTATGATTTAAACATTCCTGTTTCTTTCCACAGATCCCATCAGTTTCCACACATTCCTTCTGTCATTCCCAAATACAGTACAATAACAATAATCCAACATCTGTGGCTAATCCGCCTGGCCAAAGACTATAATTAATTCTAACCCATTTCTTCTGCTTGAATTTCAGCAGCATAAAATAATAGGTAGGAGGAGATGTTCAGTATTGTGAAATCTGGGTAAATACACAGAAGTTCTAACTAATTAATAAGGCCAAGTGGTGTGTTTTGGCTAGGGGACATCTTTTTGGGCAAAGAGAAGGAAACAAACCAGATGAAAACTGGGCAATTTTATTCCAGGTACTTTTTCTGCTTGCTACAATATTGATTAATGAAAAGAGGAGCTAACATCTGAGATTTTCTTATAAAGACTTTTAGCCAATTGGCAACTTCTTCACTTGGGAGGGGCCAGCCCCAGCTGTAACTCCAACCAGGTGAAACCACATTCTGCTTTGGAGGATTGTACTGATGATCAGACTACGCTGTTACAGAGAAAGATTTGAGCTGGGGTTTCTCGTTACTTGATGAAAATGCGCCCAGCCCTCTCCTCACTTTGATGCCCAGAAATCACTGTGCAATAAAAGAATTCCGTAGACCTTCACTTTGGAGAACATCTGCCAGCTGCTGTAACTGAGATAGCGCTGTCAAGCCCAGGTTTGAACCTTCCATGTTCTACACTGCGTTGCTTTAGTGCTTTGGCTATGGGAGGAGAATTATTTAGTGGTTTAGATTAAAGTTATTCCTGTAAAAGTTGCACTCAAATTCATAACAGGCAGCTTGAAAACACTGCTTTGGGTACTATGATTCCTGAAGATGCACAGCACGAAATGGGAGACTGCAGGCCAAAGCTGCCTTTTATCGACTTTTTGTTGCTCTGCAAATTTCAGCTACTCCAGTTATCAAAATGCTTACAGCTGGCTTCTGGGTTGCAAAGTGAATATGATCCTTACCACCCTGCTTTACACCATTCATTCCCATGCCAGTTTTTCCACCCCCTGGCTTTGAGGTTGGCTAACTTAATAAATAAAACCCAATAAATAGAAAAAGGCCCCCGCTTTTCAGACAGCCCCCTGCAACCCTGTGAGGGGCAGTCAGTCAGTCCTAGCTCTCACCTGGCAGGACGGACACGTGAATTCTCTTCTTATCCAGACTGGGAAGGCAACACGTTGGCACAGGCTGGTATGAAGAGATTTTGTGAATAAATCTCAGGAGGGTGAATAGCACCTTGAAATTTGCAGCAGAATCAGAACAACAGTAAGTGGTTTTTTTGGTAGGTGGAGGACAGCTGGAGTGGGGGACAGGAGGTGGGAAGACACGCGGCCGCACAGAGCGGAGTCCAGGCTTGGAGCCTGAATACCTTTGTGAATTTTCTCCCCTGTTTAAAATTTGCTCCTGTGGCTTGGCTGGGCGCACTTGAGTTGTTTAGCAAGCAATAACACAGATGCTTCCCCCTTCTCCCTAGGCAAGATACGGCAGAAACCAAAAAGAAAGATTTGTTTTAGCCAGAAAGCAAAACCACAATCTGACTTTGCTGGTGTGGTATTTTCCACTGCACAGCTCTGGATTAAAGCAGCGCCATAAAGCCAATGTTTCCTTTTCATGTGCACTTCACATCCCCTGTTGCAAACCTTGGCAAGCACGTGCAGGGGCACTGCGTTGCTCTAAGCAGAGCCGTGGATTGCCATGGTCAGCCCCACCAGCACTTGGAGCCCACCACATCAGAGAAGACAACTCGTCATCAGTTGCGGAGTTGGCGATGAATTGGATTCAAGTGAGGGAAGGGGAGGGGGAAAACCCATTTATTATAAATCAGCACATATGCTCCGAAGACTGCAGATTTATGAGGTGATGGTATCTCTAAGTATTTGCTTTATGTCAGGAGGTACCACGCTGTCCTCCGTGAAAACAATATCCCTGCCTTCACCGGGAGCAGGGCAGGCGGAGAAGTCTGATGCCCGCTACCATTCCGGGATGAAATCCACTGCATTTTTTTGCTGTTTGCAATATGAGGACTTAGCAAAAATGCTGGGGGTGAGCTTCCCACCAAGACCACAGAATTAATTCTGTTTAGTTTAAAATGTAGATCACCCACCACAACAACTAGCACTAACGGCATCTGGTGAGCTGGCTCAGCAAAGACGTCAGGAACAAAGGGATCTGGGAAACCTCATCCATACGGCAGAGTGAAGGACGCCTGCTAGGAAAGCAGGGAGAAATCTTTCCTGCTACTGTCCAGGAGGCTAAAGAGCTACCCTTACTGTATCTACACATGTACCTAGTGGCTTTGGTTCTTTCAGGTGCTTGAGAATTCAAGTTTAAAATACGCTGTAATTTCACAGAGCTTAGCCAGAAAGGAAAAACCAGTCTAAACGTTACCACAATGTCAGCCGCAGAATTATACCCTGTGTTTCCTGAAGCAAGGAAAATTTTCTTCTCTATTACCTAAAAATGACACAACTGAGCTCAGTGGCTTGAAGTCAATATCATTTAGGAACATAAGCAGGAATGATTTAAAGATTTTAGCAGTGAAGTGCAGTGCTTCTGTTAATAAACTGTGTTGGTGGCTGTTTGCTTATTGTTAAAAAGTTTAAAAATTTATCTGAATTTCTTTAATTTCAAGTCCCTCTAGTTATCTTTATGCTCACATCTCATAATCGGGATTCTTCTCTGTGTATGCGAATCTTGAGGTTATTAAACCACTGTGAACTAAGTATTAACAAACATGAAAAGGTCACAAACTGGGACAAACCAGAAAAAGGATGAATAATGACCAGCATATACATCCTTCACCCATCACAGTCAAAACCAGAACAGAACACAGCTGGTAATGGGGGAGTCTAGAAGTTATCTCCATGATAGAAGAATGGGGTTGAATAATATTTTTAGCAAGAGGGTTTTCTGTGTAACAGGGCATAGTTGTCTTAATTCAGGAGAAGTTCTTCCCCACACACAGGCCATGCTTTTTGTGTTGATGACCACGAAGTTGGCCCCAGGGAAAAAAAAGGAGAAGTTTTTTGCAGAAGCACACCCAAAATTCTGCTCTAAAAGACCTTCCCTAGGAAAGGTCTGGTACCTTCAGTGAGAAGCCAAAGGTATGCTTCATCCCCCCACCTTCAGTAATTAATGCCACCGTGACCATTGCTGTTGATTGATCCTGGGGACTCTAACAGGTGAGTCTATTCAGACATTTCACCTGCTGTTGAAAGGCATTTTTCAAATTGCTTATTGCCCTAATGAGAATGGCAGAGCTGGGCATTATCTCAAAACCAGTGCCATCAGCCAAATAAAGCAGAGAGCTGTCTGCCAGCTGCTCAACAGGGATTAATAAAGTGGCAAGATTTACAGGGAAGTCAACTCAAAATGCTTTCCAAAAAACATGAATCAAAAACATTATATTGTCTTGAATATACGTCATTAGTAAATGGATTTGATGGGTTTCTGGCAGAAGGATGCTTTTTAACCCTGATAGGCTAAAATATGTTTTACTGGAGCTTTGAGAGTAAGGAAAAGGTGGGTGTGAAGCATGTGAAGTGGATATTAAAGCCCCTATTAAAATGGCTCCACTGAAGTTAATAGCATTTTACTGCCTTTCATCAAAGTCACAGAGGTGTGCAAATGGAAATCAAAGGTAGTGGGACATCAGGGAGCCTCTCTTAAGTTGGTGGAATAGCCCCTTCTCTATCAACATGGTTTAGATAACATCTTTTCTTTTTTTGCCTGGAGATACTTAGGGTTGAACTGCCTCCAGGAAAAGACGTCGGTCCCTCCAGTGTTACCTTCCCAAACAGCCATTTTCTGTGCCCCTGAGTAGCCTTTTAAAAAGTCTTAAGAAGCTATTGTAGGACTGAATCTTTCCAAATTCTTATAACTAGCATATAAGGAAACAGTTCAATTTGTTGAAATAAAAGATAGAAAGTGATTTTAACATTATTTTGACCATGGTTGCAAAATCCAAACAGTTGCCCAGACTGTAGCTGAGCAATGGCGGCATCATCCTGCTGATTTTTTTTAAGAGTTATACAGTTAATGTCTGCTGGAGATGTGGCTGGCCCAGAGTTTCTGTCATACATGGTTCAATTGCCTAAGTGAAACTATATTTTTCTAAGGTTTGGTTGTTTGGGTTGGTTTAGGGGTTTTTTTGCATTTGTCATAGTCTTGTCTACTTTTTGTACATATAAGTATGCTGCTAGCACCTGCTTGTTGTTTAAGAAAATACAGCAGAAAGCTGTTGTCTGGAGATAGTTGGCCTGGTTAATGTGGATAAACCATGCAACGGCTTCCAGGCACATCCAGGATGTCTCTGTGTGGTAAAACCGACCCAGCAATACACCACTTATCTAAATGTTCGATTCAGGAAAGATCTTCACATTCAGTAGAAGGGATGATGGCTGATATACCTGTTTTAGAAGGTCTGGCAAGCTAAAAGAATACATCTATATATTGAAAGATCATTTAAGGTTAGGAAGCATAGACTAGATTATCTGGAGAGGAGATTAGGTCTGGATAATTTCTGTACGTATATTTTGTATTTAAAGTACAAAGAGTAAGTAATAGAAAGAAGGTGAAGACTGAGAGACAGAAGGACTATGGTCCAAGAAAAAGAAAAGCAAATGCTTAAATGTTAGAGAGACAGCATTTTTTTGTTCAGGGAGGGTGAGCTAAGCCTTCTGATCTGGGTTTAGGGTTCTATCTATATTTTGCAGAACCCTTCTGAATGTACAGTTGAATCACATAAGCCAAGACTTCTCCTACAGCACAATGTTTTCTGCATCTCTGAAGAGCTCTACTTCCCGAATCCTACTCTCTCAGAGGTCAGATGCTTAGCAGCGTAACGTCCACTGATACATAAGACTAAGGCTTCAAGGTGGTAATGGCCAAGAGCCACAGTCATTTAAGCACCTTCATATGGCACTGAGGTGCTTAAAGTGTTGCTGGATGTAGCTATGATTTTGAAATAGGATGCTGAAGTCTGAATCACTTAGATCCTATTGAAAATCTCATTGCATTTTGATATATAAAGATAACTAAATACGAAGATGATGAATAAAGAAGAACAGAAAGTAGCACTGTCCTTAGAATTCAAAAATAACATAAGAAAACATGAAAGTTTGGGAGCACATTGGAGTGAATACATATGCTGAGCAGTTCCTCGGATGTCTTCTGGGTGCTTGTATTTGGTAGAAGTTAATCTGGATGAAAATAAGACCTATACAGCAGTGAAAACATCCCTGACAGGATAATGTTCAATTTAAATAAACAGTTCTAATGAGATCTGTTATTACCTGCTATTTTGTCATGCTCTGGCATGCAGTCTTAAGTCTAATGTTTCTAAACGCTGTCATAAATTTTTTCAACCTAATCTGCTCCTGAAAATTTCAGCTAATGTCTCTCATGGTTCACAGTAAATTATAGACAATGTTGCAGTCTGCAAGTGAATCTAAATCTCTCTTAGAAAAACCCAGTGCACTAAAAACCAGTCTTTCCCCATCCAAGAAAAGATTGCTGTGACTTTTAAGCTTAGTAAAGAACTCTTAAGAGCTAAAAGAATACATCCATATATTGAAAGATTATTTAAGGTTAGGAAGCACAGACTAGATGATCTGGAGAAGAGATTAGGTCTTCCTCTGAGAGACCTCCGAGTAACATCTCTCCTGTCCTACCAATGCTGGCCCAAGGAGACAGTTACAAAATACTACTGCTGATGGTTAGTGTCGGTCTCAGAGAGAAGGTCTGGCCATGGTATCATCCTTGTGTGCATCTACACCTCCTTTAGAGGGTTAGGTGAAATAAGGAGGGAGGGTGTTCACTGCAGAGCTGCAGAGCTACCACTTCCTTGCTATTTACTGTGGCCTCAACCATGGCATATCAGCATAAACTTATAGCCTTTGGTCATAGGGGACATGCCCCAGGGTACAGCAGAGGCAGAAGGACCCCAGAGTGATGTACTGTATGAAGTTCACCAGCATGGGAGGCAGCTCTCTGTTGTACGGAGGTGGTATTGCTTTTACACAGCAAAACCCAGACAGGATGTTTTGTTCAGACTTGTCCTGCAGTAATTACAAAATAGCTCCGCTTATTCCAGGGGACTTGTTCTTAATTTTTTAATGAAAAGACATATCTGTAGGATTTTGATAGATCAAGATGGCCAAGAATATCTCACCGAATCAGGAAACGGTGGAAATAGTCAAATTGCAGCATTCTGTGTTGGGTTTTGTGTTACGTCAACAGTACCTTTCTGCTGCACGTGTGTGTTGGGGGAAAAGCACTGAAAGGCAGCCAAACTCCAAGCGCAACAGGAAAAAGAAAGAGTTCTAACAGAATCTTCTGAGTGATCCAATTTACAGAGTTTCCTCTAGATGTAGTAATGTAGTACTTGAATCACTTTATCATGTAGTCTGGTCTTCGGGAGCGCATCCCTTGCAGTCCCTCTATGGGAGAATGAGGAAGGAACAGTAAGGCTGAACCTAGAATTTTTTATGGTTAAGCTCCTGAAACGATATTACAGGCAAATGGTGATCTTTAAAACAAAAAAAATAGAGACCTCAAACTACTAAAATTATTATAGAATCATAGAACCATAGAATATTTTGGGTTGGAAGGGACCCCTAGAGGTCATCTAGTCCAACCCCCAAATGATTCTGAATTCTGCTGACTTTGGTCAATGGCTTTGCTCTAGCAGAGAATGTCATCCCCCAAACAGGTAACCAAATACTGTTCAGATGGCACCTGGAAGGTGGGTGAATCGACGAGCCCTGCACCCAGAGCAGCCTCGCGCCCCAACCGACAGGGGCTGAAACAGGGCCACTGTTCAGTAAAACGTGAGTGATGGCATCCATTGGAAAAGGAGATATAACTCAAATTTGTCTACGAATTGTGTGATGTTAAAAACCTTATCACTACCACGCATGCAAATAAGGGCAATGGGAATCCATTTTTTTTGTGGTACGAATGCCTTTTAGCTTGCTTGCCTGTAATATATGTCTGCAGAAGTGTTGTCGCTTCCACAGGCCAAACAGTTTATTCAAAGACTAAGAGGAGTTTCAGTTTTCCATGAAGGTCAGCACAACTTTGCTTTGTCCTGACAATCCCCAAGCAGGTAATACTTCTAATGCTTTCTTAACACAGACTGGGGTCAATAAACACTTTATACTCCCTGCCTCCCCTATCTACGAATGGAATTCCCCAACCCTAATGCTTAAAGACCAGAGGGATTCCCAGACCCAAGCTAGTGTAAGCTCAGCAGTTCAGTTACATTTCAGCTCTTTCTAAGGCCACCATGTCTGCCACCTTGATAAATGCAGTTGTTACTAGGAAAGAACAAAATCCTTTAATCATTTTCAAACATTAAATTCCATCATGTCTGGCCCATAAATGTAAAGTTCACTTTCCAGGAAGGATTTACCAAAGTTGATACCTTGTGCTGGCAGAATGTTAACTGTACATTTAGCAAAATGATTTTTTTGGGGGGCTTTTGATGCATTCAATTCCAAAAATACAACGATACCCTAATTTGCCCCAAGTGGCTAAAGCTGAATGTTGTCATCTGTACCTAATAAGGTGCAGCGCTTTGTTTGTCACGGGCTTGTCCTGGGATAGTTAATGCTGCAAAAAAAGTGACTAAGCTCCAAGTATGTTATCCTTCCCCATCCAGCCTTGAAAGCGTTACGTCTGTGCTGGTTTCTCAGAGGCAACGTACAACATCTGGTGCTGAACCAGTGGGGTCAAATAATGTTCTCACCATTTAGCGTAATTAACTCCAACCGCCCGTCTGCTGCAAGCCCCCGCTGCAGCCAACACAAGCAAAGCTGGGCCAAGACGAAATTTCTCCTCATTATTAAACCCAAATCTAAGCACTTGTCTGTCTGTAAAAACAGAGCAAAGGGAGGAAAACTGAAACCAGCGAACAGGGTCTGAGGTTTCAATAAATGTCAGAGAGCGTCAACTCTGTTTGGATTGCAAATTATTGCTGGCTGATGGTCTATTATTTTACAACTAGCGATTGCTGTCAAGGAGTTGGGGAGGGGGTGGGAGGGAGAGGTTTCTCGAATCCCAGCCAGAGGGGAGCAGAAGTTAGAAAATACTGTAACAATCATTAAAAAAAAAATACCAAAGTAACTTCAATGTTTGCTAAATTTAGAACTTTTCTAGAGTATCTCTTCAAAGAGCAAAGAAGTCCCCCACGCTCTGCCTGTGACCGAAATCATCACAGGGTACGCTCCGCTGGCGGTCATTAGCCATCCCTACCTCTTGCTTCCAAACACCATCCCTGGTAGAATTAAGACAACCAGAGGACCATGAATATGCAAGAGTGAAAAAAGACCATCCCCACCTCCCCATGGTGCTTAAGGTGAGCTCATCTTGCCAAACCTGCTTGGACAATATATTCATGGTGCTTAAATCCCTTTTGTAAGCGAACTAAAATATGAATGGATATTCACTCCTTGAAACACAGTGGGGGAGGACGTGTCTTGATGGACTTGACTCCCGCTGACCGTAAATGCAGACAATCAGCCATAGTTTGTTAGAGGAATGGAGATGGCTGCGGTACAAACTGCAGAAAGAGCACGTATCAGGCTATAGCTAAATGTTCCTGCAGTCACATCTAAGGAGAGGGGCATGATGACAAACTATTCATGATACTGCCCCAAAGAACACATTGCCCCAGTTCCCCTGAGCTGAACACAAAAATTTTCCAGTTGCTGAAAACCTATCAGTTCTGGACTCTATTAAATATCTCAGCCGAGGCTTCTGATGTTGGGAAAAGTCAGTAAATCTGTACCTTATGCAAAACAATCAACGAAAATATCCTGGAATTAATGGGGGAAATATTTTTCCCCCCCAACAGCCCTGATCCCAAATCCAAATTTCTTAGCCTGTTTTTTGGAAGCAAACCAAGACACTGAACAGAACTTTACAACGCAACACAGATTTTGGGTCCTTGAAATCTGTAAGGTAATGAAATGCAGGGAGAAGTTTTACATGGAAAACATGGTTGCTCTAGATCAATATGTGAGGTGGGCTAAAATAATTTGCCAGTTCAGGAACCATATGGGAAAGCTCTTCATTCTGTCCTTCTCTGGGTCTAACAGTGCCTGAAAAGTAGAAGTGTTCTTATTAAATTTCTGAATATCTTTGTTGCCTACAGAACTGTACAGGTAGGTCACCAGGAAAGATGGCCCATCACAGATCCTTCAGTCACAAAACTATCGTGACTGGGCATTGCACCATTAAACTACACTGGAAATGACACCAAATGGGTATGAAGGATATTATGAACTCTGTCATTCTCCTCTCCAAAAATTTTACTGTTGAGTCAGTTCTCCATGGATTGTTTATGGGACTTATAACACCCTTTTTTGTGCCTGGGAAAATAATCTCTAATGCTGTCTCCTGCTCCCCTTTCATCCTGGGTAGCACTTCTGCTTGTGGCCGCCGTCACTTAGTTGGATGACGTCTCAAACAGCATTGGGCTCCATGATAAGTGCTAGTAAAGTCAGATTTTCTCTGTGACACCAAGGACTTCGTGTTGTTCAGCTGATCCATCGACAGTGAGGTTTTACATCGTGTTTGAAAATGCTGCATGTTAGAACTGCAACATACGGCTGAAATTTTTTGTAGGATGTAATGTGGCCGTTACAAGAAGTGAGACTAAATCCATATAGCCCACCTATTTCTTTTTTAAAAATTGTTTCAGCCATGCAAACTGAAGAATTCAAGAAGTCTGATGAAAATCAGATTTAAAAAAAAGAAAAAAGATTGTCACCATGTGTCTGATTGACACTGTGTGGAAAAGCAAATTCTATTTGTCCCTCCCTAAAATTAAACCTGTGTTTTGCAAAGTAAAAAAAAAAAACCAACCCCCCCCCAAAAAAAGAATGGATTCATAGTTACAAAAGGGTGGTTATAGTCTCCTATACCCGCCACCTCCTCCTCTCTCTCCCTCACACACACAGAGAGCAACTGGTAATAAAACTGTAACTTATGATTTCGCACCAATAATATCCCGAGAAGGGTGCCTCTATTTTACCCTAGAGCAAAGGAAAGAGGCCAAAACAATCAACCTCTCTTGTGCAGAGCTGAGCATGGGCTCCACTTTGACTCAGCTGTGCGCACCCCTGATGTCTGTGGAATATGCTTTACCTGCCAAACGACTCAGCCCCGAACGCGGCTGTGACCTTGAAGCTTGTCTTGGCCCATCACAAAGCCAGGGGAGAAGCAGGTGGCACGTGAATCACCCAAAGGCCTCTCCCTAATTATTCCTCCACAAACGAAACATGATCTTTCATGCAGAACCGATCAATATTTTTCCAGTGCAACAGCTTTCTGCTGTGAAATCCAAATGTTTTGAAGATACGTACCAATTTTTCTCACTTTTGTCAAAAATTATCACAATTTCTGGTTTCTGGGAGCAAGAACATTTTCCTTTCTCCTCACGGGCTTTTACTGTACAGTACAATGACATCTCTCAGAAGGAAAAATCAAGTTAGATTTTATCAAGGGGAATTCCTGATTTTGGTCAGCTCTACACAGAACTGAAAGAAAAATCCTGATTTGGTTAGAATGTCCCTGTTGTATCACATCACGAAGAAGCAATTTTACATCCCCCTCGATCATACACACATAAAACTGAATGGAAAATCACAGGGAGCACTTGGTCCAGAAGTTGTTATATACATGGCAGATAGCGGAGATACATGTACGATAACTCACAGTAATTAAATCAGCTCTAATAAACTACAGCATCTCTTTTGGAAGCATCTGCAAGTGAAAGGCTCCCTTTTTTAGCAGTATGAGTTTTTCTTATTACAGCAAAGCTGCGTTTAACTTTAATTCTTGCCTTGGCTGAACTAAATTAAGACACACAGAGAGGGTTGAGAATAAAATTTAACTATTACATTCTGAAATGCCCCTGGAAAGCTCAATATAAACAAAATCACAGTGAGACCCCCTGTGACAAAACATGCACTTTCATGGTTAAAGAAAGAGTAAACAGAAAAACCTCCTCCAGCTGGTTTGGCTTCAGCTCTGTTCCTTCACTTTGGCACTTGTTCACTTAGAATGATGGATTAACAACTCTAAATTTCAACAGGTTTCCCCCCCTGCCCCCGTATTGGGATTAAGTGTTTTAGTGTAATTAGTTTCTAATTGCTGTGTCTAAACCATAGGAGTTTATGGGTGCATGTACATGTACATCTCATCTCTCCTTAGGCAGGAGGGAGGGAATTTCCTCTGACAGAGAGCCTGGCCGTTGTTTAATGAGCAGCGATGGTCTGACAGACGACTGTGGGCAACGCTTCCTCACTTCCCACGTGCTCCCTGCACGCCTGGGTCCTGAGAGTGCCAAGCTCTTACCTCTCCTATTAAATATCACGCCCTCTTCAATTATTTTGTCTACTTGTCAGATCCTCACTTGAGTAAAGAAGCAACTGCCTTTGTTATCTACCTGTACAGCAACATGGTGTTAATGGGCTACTCACTTACCTGGGTCATATATAATGATAATCAATTTCTCAGCTTTAGGGTGAAAAACATTTTTTCCCCCCTGTCACTACCAACACCGACAAACAGCATTCTTGGCTTCATTTCAGATGCAGCATCTTCTACAGGCACGGAGAGATACTCTGCCAAACCTCAGTTATATCTAGTACCCCCTTTCATTATGAGATTAGCGCATGTGAAGCACAGGTATGATAAACCAGCAAGAGCATATCAGTTGTTATAAATCCCAGTAGATTTGCTGGAGAATTACAGAAGCATACGAGTGATCCCTGTTCAGGAGGGGCAGTGCATAACGAGCCAGATTCAAGAGGTTCAAAAGCACGTCAAGAATCACTGCACCGCACTTCAAACTGGAGGAGGGATTTTAAAAGTCTCACATATGCATAGACAATATGAGAAAGGAAAAGTGGAAGGCAACTGCGACAAACAACAGTTTCTTCTGTGTTTGGCCTTCAAGCCGTTTTTCTTTCTGATGCACTGGAATGTCTCTCTACCCCCTTGAAGCGCGCATCTCCAGTGAACCCTACACATGGCTAGTTGCTGTGTTGCTTAACTGCTGCCGCTAAGGAAGCTGACGATCCTCAGTGACCCTCAGTGATCCTCATGGGATCCCCATCCTCCTCCAACTCAGGATATTCTACGATTTTGTGAGCCCAGGACCGGGTAAAAATCTTACAAGAACAGATTCTCGCACTAAACTTTATAGCTGGGAAATTCTGAAAATAAAAATTCAGTGAATTTCCATTAAAATGTGACCCCAAATTGCACTGGCTTCAATAAATCTCATTCTACTTGGCTAAACTATCCTTAGAATAGCTTTTCCAATGGGAACTAGGCACATCTATTAATCGGCCTTACCCAGAACACAGATGAGAAAAACACTGAGAAAGAATATCACATTTTTTTTGGATCTTCAAAAGATTTTCCAGTCAAAATGCCATCCAAACTGGGGGTTAACATTTAGGATTTGGACTTTGCATTCTAAGACCTGGTTGGCTAATACCTATTTGGGACAAACCAAACCAAACCAGACTGTTGAACAAAAATTCAAATGAGTACATGATGGATATACCCTTTCTTTGGTTGCATTCAGCCTGTTCAACCACCCATTGGGCTGACCACCCTGAGCTCAAATATTATTTAATGCTAGTGTAAAAAGAAAATAATAATACTGTAGTGTGAGTGCTCCATAGCGCGGCTTCCAATTCACCTCTGGCCTTCCAGACTCTGGGTAATGATTCATTTTCTCCTGACGGGAGGGGTACAACATTCTCAGGACTTCTTGGGTGGAAGAAAGTTGGTAGGAAGCAAATCCACAGTGACCCATTAAACTTGATGAGGATTAATACCCTCCCTTACTAGCTTAATGTACAAAATGCATCGATAGCTTTGAGAATTGTGCTTAAGTCTACAGCTGGGAGCAAACCTGTGATCTGGGGTTTTTTTTGAATGTGTATGTACTACCTAACTAATGGTGAAACAAACCCCAGTGCAGGAGAGTTGGGTAGTCCCATTACAGCAATAACATATTGTAAAGGATCAAGTTTCAGGACAATTAGCTCCTGGCTGCAGTTTATTACCCCATCGGAGATTTAAAACATGATTTTTTTTTTCCCCTACTGCATTCCAACAATACTTAAGTGTCTGGAACTGACACTGTAAAACAATAATAGAGTGACAAATATCTGTCTATCTGAAGGCAGACCCACTAGCTGGGTTTGTTTTGAGACAATAAATTGTAAAACATACTTTAAAAAAGCCTGTTCTCCTTCTTCTCACAGGTTACAGAACTGAGTTGAAACATTTTCTGTGTGTTGTTTTGTTTTTACTGTTTGTTGGGATCTCAGGACAGAGAGCACTAGCATGTTCTTCACACTGAGCACTCTGCAGGGATGTGGAGCCTGAAAGGGCTGGAAGAAGAAATCACTGTTATCTCTCCATGAGAACTAAAGGACATCACCCAGTGCCTCAACGGTGAGGAAGAATGGGGTGGGCTAAATCCCTTTCTGCAGATATGTAGTTCTCCCCAGTGGCATCTAGGAGTCCATGGGGACTCACCTGGTGTCCACTTGGATGACAGAAGTTAGCTATGATGAGACTCATCTATTTGATTCACCCAGGTCTCACAGAAAACCTTCAGCAGAGAAAAAAGCTGAATGGAGATGGTGATACACCGTAGCTTTTAGAGGTTCAAAGGCTTCTTAAAACTACTTCCCTAATCCAGGGTCAGCTGCCTTCTAAAACAGTCTCTGATAAAAACAACCAAACCAAAATCAAGCAAAGTTTGTTCAAAATTTTGCTGGAAAAACCCAAAACTGTTCCCATAAGAAGGGAATGGGAAGTCACTGATAACCACAATTTCTATGGGTGTCAAGAAGCCAAACAGTGAACTGGAGAGTGGACCCATGGCAGGAGCATCCTCAAGGCCAATTTCCCAGGCCAGTACGTTTGGGGCAAACATGACTGTATTTTCTAGTGTCTGCACAAGGGGCGCAGACGTGATCCAGACCTTTATGCCAGACACACGTCTCTGTGCATACCCTCTGCTGCATGGACACTGCATGTGATTGATGACACTGTAGGTCCTTTCCAGGTGGGCTTTGTAGGGAGCTTAAGTTCCTGCTGCCTTAGGCAAACCGGTTGTGCTCAGGTGAGTACAGCCGTAGCCAGTGGATAAAAGAAAAAGAGGTGCAGGCAAACCATACTTTGGATCCAGAATGTTTTTGATCATTGCAATTATCTGTCAGCCTGATCTAATCACTGCCCATAAACGTCCTCCACCAGCCAGAATTCTGCGAGTCCGTTGTCCCTGTTTTCAAGCCAAATTTGTATTTCGTGTCTCCAGTCATAACTGTAAAAGTTTTGCGAGTGTAGTTGCACAGGGACTCTCTTGCAGCTGTACCACTGATGTTGGTGGACTTGCAGGTTTCCTGATTGCTGAGAACCTTCATCTTCTATTGACTTCAAAAATGAGGAGAAAGTATTTCCTGAAGCACTGAATCTCCCAGTAAGCCAATAGACCAAACTGTGCCAAACAGGTAACTCACTGCAGTTCTTTAAGCCTCCCCTCTGCCAGATCATACATCAGATTGAACAACAAAGACTAAACTGTAAGAGAAAGTGTAATATATAACATTGTACTTAAAGTCCGCTGTACTGCGGAGCATCTGTGTCATTTAAACCAAGCAGTATCATTTCTAGACTTCGGAACATAAGGAGCATTAGAGCATGAAGACAGTTTTATTTCCTTAGACTGGATGGCTGCTACATTGGAATATCATTTGTGGAACATCGTGAGTAGAAATATATTTGGGGACATCTTGCTATGCAGGTTTTTAATATGTACACCCTGTGGCCTGCAAAACAGTCCTGCAGCTTCCAAAGTAGAAAGCCAAGAATCATCAAGAGAAATGAAAGCACACAGGGGAAAAAGGAAAAGTTGGGAGCTGTCAGGGTCGATCTGCAAATTTTTTCGTGGATTGAAAGTGAAAAGCATCGTGCATTTTGCAAAACATGAAGTTGCAATTACAGGAGCAAATTGTAGCGATTATACCATATATAATACTTCTCGGTGACACAATAAACACCAGTGCAAAGTTATTAAAATTTAATTCAAGTACTATTTACTTAGAAACTGATGTTTCAATCATAACCAGAGGCTCCCAACAGGACCACATTTCCCCCATTGTTTTGGGTGTTGTGCAAACCTGTATATGTCAAGGTATCAAAAGACCTCAACTTCTATGAAGCTGACTGCAGACAGCACCCTGGAGGGTCTGCAATATAATGCTCCGCTCTGTGAATGGTATCAGCCGCAGCAGAAGCTTGAGTCTCCAGGAATCCAGTTGTAGGACTGGGGCCTAAGAAAATATATAGCAATTGGCATAGCAGAAGAACGAGGCTATTCAACGTCGGTTTTCCTCCAATCACTTTGGGTGGGATTCAACTCACTAAGCTCTACCCAACTATAAGTCACCTGTCTCGTTTAAGCTATTTCTCTTGCTCGCTTCAAAGCCAGCAGAAGAGAGAAAAGCCATGCTAGAAATGGAGTTGGGCCACCTCCCTCACATAGGGGTTCTTAGCATAGGTCCTTTCCCCTCTTCAGGTAATTATAGAGGGTGTCCAGGGACACCAGCTTGGACTAGATGCCTCATCTTTAGACAGCTGTAGATGGACAAGCTGAATCCCAGTTTTTCTGTGGAAGAACACTGCGCAGAAGGGTGTTACTGATGCTATTAAAACTGCAAGTCCAGTCTTTGTCGACTGTTGTCTGAGTTCCAAAGCAACCAGGACAAGAAGATTTGGTAATCTTGTTGGCTGCCTGCACAGGGTGGTTTTGGACAGCAAGGCATAGAGACTAAGTCTAGCCTAGTTTCCACAGGTCAAGGTTAAGGCACATTGGTGGAGTGGTGCAAAAGTTAGCTTGCACTGCCAATATGCTGTGGATAAACACGGGCTGCTCCCTGTGGATAAACAGCAGCCCTGGAACGTCATTTTCCAGTGATGTCGATCTGGCACCTTTCTGCTGCACTAAATTCACTTTAAAGGAGTAAAGTGAAAAAAAAGTGGGAAAACTAACAATACTAAAAAAAGGACTGCTATATTTAGAATAAAGCTGAGGACGTATTGGTCAGTCTCCAAGGGAAATGGCCCAATGACCTGATTACTATTCAGCAAAGTAGATGGGAAAAGCTGAAACTGGAAAACTGAATCGGTTTTATGACCTTTAAGAACTGCAGTTAGAAAAGCGAGTTTAATGCCACTATCTTAACAGTTGTTTATAATATTAGTCATTCTTAGAAGAGGGCCTGACTCATGTTGCCAGAGTTTCTCCTCCTGTATAAACTAAAATGCTGTGACATTAAGTAAGTTATTTAATTATTTTAGGCCCCTCCCAAATTAATGCTCTCCTTGAAGTACCTTCTCCTCCCAGTGACACCAAGTCTGCACAGAATAATACCTGGCACACGTTCATTCCACTCAACTTCAGGCGCCTACTGGAGATGACCTAAATTAGAAGCACATTCACCCTCAGCTCTGCAATCAGTGCTGAGAAGTTGAACATCCAGATCCTGGGCTTTCAGATTTAGCTAGGTCTAGATCTTTCTACATTGGCACATGCTGGTATCTTTGCACTTAGAAACACTCTAGCACGTTTACCTTCATGTTTATGCTTTCATGAGCTAAGAAGGTAACCCCACATATTGCTAAAATGACTTCTTAACTTTCTGAAACTGGTTTTAAAAGGATTGGGCAACGAAGGCCACTCCATTGAAATTATTGCTCCCACTCCAATCAAACTGTAGATTGCACATTCGATATAAAAATCGATTCTTACAGTTGATTTCTTCTAGATGCAACCTCTATTTTACATGTATATTAAGAGTGAAGGTCGATTTATAAACTACAATCTGATAACATCTGCAAATAGCCCTTAGATCTGAACTCAATACCCACTTATAGCTGTAATCCCCAAATGTGCCCTTCGGTCTCTCCAGAAAAAGTGTTCTGGGTGGAGACCTTTAAACATTGGCTCCTAACCACCACGCAGGTGTTTAGTTCACGGATTGTCACAAAGGTGTGAGAAAAAAGAAAGCCATTCCAGTGCTAATACTTATTTTCTTTCCTGTTAATTGTACCTGCAGAAAGCGGATTCCCTCATTAGCCTTAGAAATACCACTGAATCATCCGGACTGCTTTTTCCTTCCCGCACGTCAGAAATTTTATTCCTGAAGTTGGCAGGCTAGAAACCTGACCTCGCTCCAATGCCCACAATGCACCAGCCGAGCTGCCTGGAACACAACCGTTGCACAACTCTCCCAAGGCACTACTTCCCGCGTTGCCACCTACGCTGGCAGAAAGGCATTGCCGTCCTAGGCTGTTGCCTCTTGCCCAACCATCCTGCGTTCCCCTGGGAAAGCTGACGGCTAAGTTTTTAAATGGAAAATTATGTTTAAAAACAAAGACACGTGTCAGTGGCAAAAGGGACAGCTAAACATGCGTATGGACCAAAACAAGGTGATGAATTGTAAGGATATCTACAATTTGACCGTGGTGGAGTGGTAAAAACAGACCGTGCACGGCACTTCATTCCCACTTAATTTTCACGAAGTTCATTTCAGTTTTCAAAGTCTCAGGGCCAGCACGTGACTTTGTCTCCTGTGGTGTGACTTGCAGTGTCACCAAGCGAACGCCACTTCAAGCCAAGGTCTGTGCCTAGGCAGCTATCAGAAGCAGCCTTCAAGGCAAACTTGTCACTAGCTATCCTATTTGCTTGCTGGGCACAAGCTGTACTTAAATTGAGCAGCGAGGGGGAATGTAGCTCACCCTGTGCTTTAGAAAACAGTCAGGGAAGAAATTATCTTCCCAGAGGAGGGGCCCCAGTGTCCTGTGTCAGCTGTCTCCTGGAGTAACCAACTCCAAGCAAACAAGAAGTGCCATTTTCTAATGGGATGCTTTAATTCCATCTAAGAAACATGTGGGTACTATCCACCTTAATGACTGCCTTTAACTTCCAATAAACAAAAAAGGAATATTAAAAATACTTGTTAACATAAAAAGTTATAAATATTGAATTTAAATACACATTTAAGACCTTTCACTAAATGATTGACCGGAGGTTTATGATACAAGTCAGTATTAAACATGATTTGTTTAAAGCACAGTTACATTTTAAAACGCAAATGCTGTCAAACCATTCATGGGGGGAAAAAGTGCCTTTGGCATTGTATTAGCAATATATTTTTAATTTCCCAGTTACTGCAGTCTTGCTGGTTGCATTTAAGTCTGTCAAAAAGAATTGTTTAATAAGTGCCATTGAGCAAAGAGAATGAAAATCATTGCCCTAGGAAAGCTAGAAAATCTTTCAGCAAGAATCTGAAGAAAGAAAAGACTAGCCAATGCTGGTTGGGAATAACTGTTTGTATTCTAATTAAAGGAATTTTAAGATACTAAACTTGCTGCGTTGCTGAATAATGTCTCCTAAGCAAAATGGCAGAGTGGTTTTAGAAAATAGTGGTATATTGGTGTGTTACATCGTCAGGCATGCAGGCATCTCCTGAAAGATGTGTTCAGTTTTTAGGAGCAGCGTCTCTCCGAGGCAGGTTCATCAAGCTATGGCCTAATGCAGCTCCAGCAGCAAGTGGCAGAAGGAAGGCTATAAGAAAATGCCACATTAATCCTACCATTGCGGGGAGATACACACCTCCTCTTGCTTCTTTTCAACTTGATAATTAACTTCTTCATGGAAAGGAAGGATGTAGGCTGGGATGTTGGTAAAAATCTCTGAGCTTGATGGGTAAGTCCAAAGAATTTCAATTATATTGGGGTTTTTTTATAGCATGGAGCCCTATTTTTATTATTAGCAAAATGAGATTACAAAATATAACATTTGATCTCAGTCCCTGGCCTAGTCAACTGCAAAAAAACCAATTTGTGAACTATCTTCCCAAATCCAGTGCTCACTCCTGATAAAGTATCACTCAGCAGCATGCTCTTGGACCATTTATACCAGCAAGCAGTGCATCTCCAGCCCTGTTTTACATAACTTTTGCTTGGCTTTGTCCTCCTTGCACAACCCTGACATTGCAGCCTTTTCTTGAGTAAGACTAGAGAACTGGCTGAGTTAAGTAGCCTTGTACAAATAAGAGCCAGACCTGAACCCTGCTCTCCAGGGAGCCAGCTTCACGTACAGGAACAACATGGTGAACTTTGCCTGGAGACCGGCTCTGCTGGAAATAGCGCAGCGGCAGTTGGAAGTTTTCCTGTGGCAGCTTTCAATATCTGCAGCGTTCACGTGTTACCTTCAGGCAATAGCTAACCTTCAGTTTGGACAGTTTTTACCCTGTAATTATCTCCTCTTAGCTTCTTGCATTGTTATTTCCTGGTCTCATCTGGGGAGGGAAGTGAAGGCGCTGGGTGTGCATGGGAAGCTCTCCACACCCTTCATGAGTCTGCTTAACTCTGCAGGGTATTAGGGCAGCGCTGGTAATTGGCATCCTCCACACAAACCTGGAGAACTGCTTAACCAGTTTGAGGGGCTCTGTGCACGAGGAGGAGGGGCATTTTACCCGGAGTAAGCCACATTACCAGTCCTGTCTCTCAGCTCCTCCTGCTTAGACCAGTGCTAATTACAACACTTCCTTTCCAGTTCAGCTGTTTCTACAGCTTCTTGCACTATCGTTGTACTGGTTGCACAGTGAACAGCCCATGCATGTGTGAATATCAACAACAGTTGCTGATGCACAATATTCATGTGTTTTGTCCAAGTCACCATTCAAAAAGAGGAGAAAGAAAATATTCGGAGCCACGAGTAAATCAGGGGTGTTGTGAGAGTTGCACCACCTGATTATATTGGCTTCTGTGAGGGTACCGTGGCCAGTAATAATGGGAGTGACCTAAGCACCATGGACTTGAAGCTCCTCCATACTTGGAGACATCTTAAAAATGATAAAGGCTTTAGGTGTGGGAGGAAAAGAAACTGTTACCACAACTCCCCTAACCCTTGCGAAGCTGGTTCTAGCCAATGGTTTCAGGGTTTCTTCTTAAAACCAGAAGAGCTGAGAAACAGAAGGGCTGGGGGCGTAGGAAGTGGGAGATCCACTTCTAAAGATGTGAAAGATCTCTTTAAAAATGTTCAGGGTGCCAGCTGAGTTCCAGGCAGTTTGGGTTTCCTGCTGTGGCTGTGGATTGGCCAGTGGTCTGGGTGGCTGGAAATCAACAGGAGCTTGGATGGTAGATGTACTCTGAAGAGCGAGGACGATGCGTACTGGGAGGGACTGGCAAACACCTTCAGCTGGGTTGCTAGCAAACATGCAGAAGGGCTGCGTTTCAGGTCCTGACTCTCATTAGCAGTAGTTCCCTGGTTCCAGGTCCTTTACAGGATGGAGGGTTTTAAGAACACATTTTACCATCCATTTAATGTAACAATATTAAGCTAGATTTGGCAAGGCCACTTCAGACATAAAACTTTAAAATGAGCTTTTTCAGAGCATAAAATCACAATTGGTCCTGCTAGTAAAAGGATAAAATGAATGTCTATTCACTCTAATTGCTGTCAAACTTGTGATTTTTTGTTTTGTTTCTTTTATATGTAGTAAAGCCAACTTGGTTTTATTGTATAGGGTGCAAACCCTTACCGTATAATATTATAAATCCTGCAGAGAATTAAGCATCTGCACATTTTTCCTGGCTGTTTCTTACTTTAACTCAAAACGTCTGTTAGCACTGGCACAAAAGAAAATTATGTGGGCGAGCCTGATCCCACCTCTTTTCCAATTCAACTCTTTCCGAAACCTTTGCTCGTGTATTGGCAGCAGGGATTTAATACTCTGAGTGCAACTGATGACATACTTAGGAGCATGTGAGAGTGTCAAGAAAGGATTCTGATACAGAACATTCATGGGTTTTATCCACCTCATTATCCCAAAAGGAGAAAAATACAAGTTGGAAGGAGTCAGCCTCCTACAAGCTCAAGATGGAAAATAATAATTATTAGATCAACCACTCCTGCCTCAGAGCCAATATATGAATTGTTGAATCCACAATCCACAAGCTGAGATCTCTGACCTTTGCTAAACTCTGCTTTGGTTAAGCAGTCCTCAGATCTCCCTGTGGCTGCAGAACAGCTCTGCCTCGCTGCAGCTTCCTCAGCAGTTCCTGCACCAGCTTCATCCTGTCCCAGAAAGCACCTACAAAGAGCTAAGAGGGCTTTTGTCATTCATTTGCCCAAGTTAAGTGCACTTGCTAACGTCCCATTAAGGAGTGTGTGCAGGAATTGCTCCCATTTCACCTGTTTTGTAGTTGTAAACAGATATATCTGTTAAAGGGAATAACCTCTCTGGCAGGCTTCAGATAACCTCAGGTATAAAACCACCAAGTGAGGAGGTGTTAGATAACCTGGTACATGCACCCAGCAAATGCAACATCAAAGCAGAGGGACACAAAAAGAACAAAAGCTTCTCAGCTGTTATTGTATTCCTGTTCCTTTAAGGTTTCTCTAACCTTAACAGAGATGGTCAAGCTGCCCAGGAGAGTTATCCAGGAATGGCCATCTCAGAGATGGTCACAGTAAAATTGAATATTTGAAGTTTGCAGATTTTTTTGAAAAATGAGGAAAGAATTTTGCTATGTGGCCTTGTCTGTGTCAGCGTTGAGTGGGCTGGAAAAGCAAGGCCAGGCAGCATCTGACAGACCCCGTGTTTCAACCATTCCTGTGCCTTCACCACTTCTCTTGCCTTTTAAGTGTCTCTAGTCAGGTACAAATATTCCTCCTTACTTTTGCTTTTATTGCAAAGAGCAAGAAATGTATTTGCTTATTTGGAAATCGAACAAATTTGCTGCTGAAGAACAGCATGAACTTCAGGTTTCTCAGGTTTCTCTGGGACTTGCAGCCATTGTGAGCACTTGGGCACAGCAACACAAGACACAGCTTAAACAATTATACTTTCCCATTACTGGAGATTCCAAGGACACCTAGTCATGCCAGGCATCCCCTGTTAGTAACACTGCACAAATACGAGCCAAAAAGTAGGCTCTTGTTTCCAAAACAATTTCATCATTTCCCTTATTTACTTTATTATCACTTCAATCTGCAAAAGAGGTCTCACTGAAGCTGAGGCTGGAAAAAAAAAGGACATTCTCCACCTTACATTTTTAAATGAATTTCTTCCAATTTTGTAAAAAGAATTATTTTCCCCCAAATGATGGGCTTCTCAAAACTTTTATTTTGTTTTTTTCAATTGTTACCGGCTTGAAAACAGCAAAACCCAGAGATTTTGTAGAATCACTTTTAAAATTAAATTAAGGGCATTGACACTGCATTTCTTTCTGTTCCTCCTCATGGGATTATTTTGAAAGTGAGGATCTTTCTGTTACAGACTGTATGTACTTGCAGAACTTCAGTCTCCCAGCCAGCTCTAGCTGGGCTATACATAGGCTATGTAGCATATGCAATTTGTTATTCTTCCACTAGATGTCCCCAAGTAAAATATTATTTACATTGATTAGGGTTGAAGGACTTCCCTGGAATGCAGGGGTTTTTTCCCCTGATGAGAGGAATGCTGTGGATAAGATAACTTTGTGTGACATTGCCAATGCCCACCTTGCTTCTAGGATCCCAAAGAGAAGCCAGACCTGCCAGTTTTTGCTCAAGCAGCTCTTTCAGGTTCTCCCAGAGGCACCCAAGACTTTCCAAAGACACAACGGTCCATCAACATACAGATAAAATGTATAGCATAGAGACAGCCTGAAAACAGCGGGCAGCACAACGCGCATTTCCCCATTCCCTTCCTTTGAGACAGGGAAATAAAAGGGGAACTGTGCAACTGTCCCTTATTTGTCACTGGGCACGGAGCAAAAACCACAGGAAAGTGAGGGCCTTTTGAGACTAAGGAAGCGTCCCATGCAGACCTCAGCTGAAGTGCGTCTGATCCACACGTACCACGGCACGATGTAAGATGTGTGTTCTCTTTGGCCACCTTTACGGGCTCATCCAGACTGGAGTCTTGGTGGTAGTGTTTTTTAAGCTACAGGTTTCGAAAAAAAAAAAAGAGGGAGAATGGATCTAGGTTCTAAAAGCCACATAAGATGTGCTGGTTTAGAAGTACAGGCAGTATGAGGATGCTGTGTACATTTCCTATTGATCAATGAAACAGAAGAACAACCAAATAACCACAAGTATTTATCACAATTAATTATAGCTCCTCCTTTTATGAGAAATCTTCCTATAATGGAACATTCCAGCAGGAGCAACAGCAGCTCACGTTAGGACTGGTTGGTCCTTCCAGATGAGAAACACAAGAATCATTAATGATAGGGTTGAAAACGATGCTGCCTGTGGTAAACTGTGCGTAGGGGAAGGATTTTGCTTTTACATGAAAGGAAAATAGAAGAGACATAGAATTGTGTTATTACCACTGCTCACTGTCTAAACAAGGAGGGTTCTGACATAGTCACTGTCCCGAATGAGTCTCCTGAATTACAGCCCTCTGATACCTCCTGCACATTTGGACACGGTCTAAGTGACAGGGAGCACGCGTTCCACCTGCGACGGCTGGCCTCTCTTGAAGGAGATGGCCCAGGCAGCCGTAGCTGCACATCCACGCTGGTGGCGGGGTCCTGCACCCAGTTTGGAGGATGGGAAGTGAGCTTCCCCATCACTGTGCTAAATTTAACCCATTGCTTCAGCTTTCAAAAGAGTCTGGAAGAGTTAAAAAAAAAAAATATGTGTACATATACTGTACAAATGTGGATGTGCTGGGTCCTATCCCCAGCTGCGTACGGTGTAATTATAGCTGCTGGTTCTGGTTTGCTGTCTTTTGTTCTAGTGCGGTGGTCTGTTCTCAGCCTGCCACAACCAGAAAAAGCATCTCACTTGTTCCTTCTTGCAAAGCTTTTTGCTGTCCTTCAAGAGGGGGAAGGCTTTAATCAGACACTGTAAATGCCTGCGGGCAAACTGCAATGCAGACAAAGTGAAACACCCCCCCCCCCCCAAACCTAAACCCCAAAATACCCCTAAACTGCTCCAGGTGCAGAACATAACACATGATGAGAAACATGTTAAACTGTGTTCCTTTTTGAGCTGAAATTAAAGGAATTGGCTTAATGATTATATAAGTAGACACACATGAAAACAGATTGACTACAGATAGGGAAACAGGTGAGTACAAACAGGATAGGAGATAAGGGGACAGGTGGGTTAATTAAATTGCTTTTTAAAATACAAAAGATTTGTGTGAGGTAGGAAGGATGGTAATGCAGTGACTGGTTTTTGTTTTAACTTCACCCGATCCCAAACCCACCGTGCACACTGTCACTGTTAGTTCCATGACCTTCGAAAGGAAGATGCTCAAAGAGAAGGGCAGAGAGTACCTAGAACTGATTCGTACAGACCAGACCCCAGAGCTGGGATTCACCTCTCCTAGCATTGGCACTCTGAAACTTCATCGTGCAATTGAAATTTCCCATCCAACTCCCTCTCAAGTCAATGTGGAGAAAGAAGCATTTGCAAAGAGTTCGCCTAAAACTGGTAACTAGGGAAGCCAAGAGGAATCACCCCCTCTTGGTGGCTGCCTGCCTCTCATCCCTCTGACTGTAGAAGCAGCCGGGGAGACAAGCTCAGGTCAGACACCGGCGTGATCAAAGTCAGCAGCAAGTCTTGTCCTTCATTCCTCTAGAAAAAATGCAAATAAATCAGAAATGAGTCTGAAGATGACTTCAGTCACTCTCTTTACACATTTCCCTTCTGTCCCTGGAACACTCAAATTCAGTATCTTGTTTCTGGTTGGTAGCAGGATATTGCTTGGGGAAGACTTAAAGAGGTTTCTTTTTTTTCCTATTTTTCTTTTTTCTTCTTTTTTTTTTTTTTTTCCTGGGAGAAAGTAAATCAGCAGATGAATGTGGAAGCTCTGACTGGAAAAGCATGTCCAGACTGGTCTGTAGAGAAAAAATATGGTGATAACAAGGCAAATCCTGCAATTGCAGGGTTATATTACATTCACGGGGCAACAGGGAAAAAATACTGCTCAGCATTTAAAACTGTCCTCTCTGTCTGCAGCCAGCAATCTCAGACTCTCCATTATTTGTGCAGTAAAAGTCAGTAAAAGATGGAAACAGACAAAATATGGGATGAGAGTGCAGTGGCTGGAGGATGATTGCTGTGGTGTTGCTTCTGTATAACATGATATAGTAACCTGCAGAAACGCTGGTGCATTTAGACAGTCCAATGTAGCTTGCCAGGATCTTCCTAAGTGGAAATAAAAATGGACATTGTGTTTTATGTATTTCCCTGGGCTCAATTTTCCTTAGCTTTGAATGCAAGAAATCCTGGGTATCCTCTTCCATCTATCAACACAGATCTTTAGCCAAATAATATTCAGGCATAAACATTTAGAAGCCGATCACGAATGAATTAGGTTACAGTCCGGCCAGCCCTCTGTCTCCGTGTATCTGCCTTTGCTTGTCTCAGAATTTGATTGATCAACAGTGTCAAGGCACAGTCAATCAGTGCTGGGGATTCCCAATCTCGATAAATCGTGGCGTGCAGGCAGCGGCAGTTACATACCATCCTCAGCCTGGGGGGAGAGAATTGCCCGAGACACGTAAGGAACAAAATGACAGGGAGACAGAGTTGGGGGGAAAGAACAGGAAAGCTAATGTTTCTTTAATAAAGCAAAGTTTTGTAAAACTATCATAATTCTATTGCAGAGAACTTGGTAAGAGCATATGGTTTTATCTGCGGTGGTAGAACAACTTCAGTACTTGGAAATCTTGGTTCCTTTCCTAGATTCATCGCTGGCTTACTCTGGTGAGTCTTTCAAAAAGGAGGATTATGATATACCTTTCCCATGGGAAACTGTAAGGCTCACTTACTCCAAGTTTGCAATGCTGTGCTTTGAGATTATCGTATGGCAGACAGCTTAAACGGCAGTACATTTCCATGGGGAAGCAGGTACCTAATCTATTTGCAAAGAATCACTCGAAGTGCAAGATTCCAAAAGACAACCAGGAAAAAAAAAGGAAAAGCCAAACTAACCTGACAATGCAAACCATATTAAAGATTACAATTTTGTTTCCAACTATACAAGAAACCTTTGGTTGACTTAACCTACAAAAGATAATAACGTGCAATTTACATGTAACAAATGACAGGTCTTATTATTGCTGGAACCAAAAGCACCTCTAGGACAATTTTCCATTCTTGGCGCAGTCTGACCTAAGTGAATAAGGTTTGGGGTTTTTTTTTTTGTTTGTTATTTTTTGATTCCCAGAATCAGGTTTTAAGAGCCCAGGGTGCAAGAAGGCTCTATGGGATACAGCAAGGACTTATTTTAACTAGACCTCTTCCTGCAAGGCAGTTATTATGAAAGGTAGAGAGATGTGTCTCTGATAAACAACACCCACCTTCCCAGCCTCCAGCCTGTTTGAAGTGGCATGTGGCCAGAAGGGAGCTTTATCAACAGGTTTAATTTGGGTTCTTTTAATTCAGGGCTCGGTTTGCTTCAGAGGCAGGCTGCAGTCCCCCACCCTAGGAATCCAACAGACTTTCTCAGTTTTTCAGCGCAGGTAAGATGCCCACAAGGTTTAGAGCACCACAGGACAGCGTGTAGATATGAAGAGAAAACCAAAGTTGGGCTGACATCCAACTGGATCCTTAAATGTCACATCAAAGTGTGTTTGTTACTCCCTGTTTACAAATCACATCCTTACAAAACCTACCCATCCTCTGAAAGCGTAAGTCCACATGCTGGTGCTTTCAGGGCAGATCGAGCAATCCATGCCTAATACACAAGGCTTTAGCACTTTGTGTGAAAGAAGCGTTAATGGAGGTCATCAAGGTGTGTCTTTGATCCCAGGACCAGCTCAACAGCCATGCCAAGCACTCCATCAGGCTCAATGCATGAGCAATTAAGCTCTATCCTGTAGTAAAAATAGCCACAGTCAGCGGTGGGGCCACTCAGAGTGCCCAGAGGTCAGAACAGAGTCAGTGAGAAACTCTGCAGGCCCCCCCCGAATTCAAGAAAAAGACCAAGTAATAAGTAAGGGCTTCATTCCACCATTTCGGCGGTCCATTTCCAAGCCTTTAAAATCAATGTACAAACAGCAAACAAGCCTGACATCCCCGCGAGACTTGTGCTGTCATGTACCCATTTCACAGATGAGCCAATTAAAACACAAAAAAGGTGAAGTGTTTCAAAGCACCCATCCATTTTAAGCGCCGAAGTTTTCCTAGTTTTTCCTCTTCATTTCCCTCGGAACAGGAGAACCAGTGGTTTCCCGTGGTGGCACCCAAACTATAAAGCATTCCCAATTAGCAGAAATAGTTTAAAAGTGTAGCCTCTGTGGCTTGACCCAACCTTAAGAGGGAACCCAAATATAAAACTGATTCGTGAGCTAAAATTTCTGACTCTCAATTTTTTTCATAACCTAGCTCCAGTCCTCAAAACCCCTGCTGTCTGGACAGAAGCACTCCGTGTCCATCCTGCTTGTCTATTCTCTTGATTACATTTTCTTTCTTGTTCCTTTTTGTTTAAATATGGTTCAGGACATGAAAATATTTTCAATACCTAAAGCAAGCTGCTGTTAGGCTGCATGTGCTGCAAAGCGCTAAATATCATCCACAACTACTGTAATAATTCTTACAGCAACCATTATGATACTTCCAGATGTTGGTACATGCATTATGCTTTCCAAGTACAACTGAAATCCCGCATGTATCCCAAAACCACATGGAAGGGAAAAGTTAGATCTGGGGGTGGACAGTGTCTGCGTAATTTCCTTAGCTCTCTGCAGTTGCGTTCTCTCTCCACTCCCTCTCTCTCCTGCCACAGATTAGCTTAATGACTGCAAATAGTTATGAAGGATTTGCTGCAATAAAGGTAGGGTGGCATTCCAGTCTTTGAGACAGCCACCATGGTTTGCATGCTAGCACCCAGGTTTGCTCCAGAGATTTGTGCTACTTCATATTGCCATCCTATGAATCAAAAATTGACCCAGCATTGTAACTATTGTCATGCATTTAAAATAATTCCAGAGGTTTCCAACACGACTGTAATGGTTTTCCTTTTCCCCTCTGATTTTTCTGCAGAAGCAAAACCCAAAGTGAGCATTCTAAACAAACAAACCAGCAACAGACTTTGCACATATTACTTCTTGCTCATCTTTGGCTTTATTTGGATAGTGGATTTTCCCTTGCTGCTCCTTTGGATTTTGACCACAAAAAAATCATATAGTGCAGAAAAATGGAAGGCTGCAAAATGAAAGAAATGTTGCTGAATCCTTTCAAGCATAAACAAACCAAACTGCTCTGGGATTTCCATATTAAACATAGACTGTGCTGTCAGTTACAGGCCCAGATCAGTTGGAGGGCCAGGGAAGCATTATTTATTTATCCCTCACTGTTTAGTAGCTTCTAGTGCCCTCACAAATTGGGTAACTCTCTTGTTGACTAACACACACCAAAGGACAGCATCTCATGCATTCCTTGGTACGGAGTACAATCACTGCCAGAGAAAGAGGACTTCCTAATCATGAAGGACCTTAGATACTACAATGTCATGAAGGACTAGATTCCTCCAAGTCTAGTTTTAGTACTTTTGTTGGCTCAAGAGTGGCATTTCCATGCTGTCCTTTGAACTGCCAGGTGTCTTGGTCAGATTGAGGCAAACCTGATTTTTAGCGATTTGTCCTAACAACAATCCTGATTTTTCATCATGTCACCTGGCACTGTAACCCCAACGTATTCTGTCTGATGTGATCCCAGTCACTCAGTGGGGACCTGGGCAACTGTCAAATGCTCCAGCCAGTTGAAATTGCTATGGGGAAACCACAAGGACTATTCTGGAGACTGGCCCTCATCTGGGGTTGCATTTAAAGGTGAAAACATTATGTGAGATACAACATTATGTTACAGGAAGGCCCTCTGGGGCGACACTGGCTTTGGTGCATGCCCTCTGGCAGTGTCCCGACCTTTTAGAACAAGTCCTCTAGTCCTTGCACGAGTTGTCTTTATTATGCCATGTGCATCACGGAAAAATGACACCGCAGGGCTTCCAAAGAAGGAACAGCATTTGGCTCTCCTTCTTACCAAGAGCTCAGCTTTGGTCCTCTGCCTGACAGCAAACTGCACTTTTACCTGGCCACCTACGGAGCGGCAACATGTTTGAAGGCAAATCCCTTTCTGAGCCATTCACAGCATCAACATCAATTGTTGGGGTTAAGTACTCTCTTCCCTGAAAAATATTTTCTCTTGACATTCATTATATGTCACAGAGCAAAAAGCAGCAGGTCTGAACAGGAGAGTGAGTGAAAAAGAGCCCCGTTTGCTACCTTGCGGCATTATATACTGATCAGACAGGTAGATAAGGCCTCTCCTCCGAGTGATACAATCAGATTGGAAGTGGAAGTGAAGACCACATGTTCAGTGTTGCTCTTTGTGGATGACTTATCACTAGAGATGCTCATTTTTCCTCTTGTTAGCTGGAATGTAAATACAGAATAAATAGAAACCAATGGAGTAGGAGGCAGTGAGAAAAGCACATGTCCTGAATTGAGAAGAATAGTAAAAATAAATCTCCAAACATTGGCACAGTAAGTGCTGCTGCCTAGAAGTGTGCTCATAGCCACATGCAAATTCTGAAAAGGAAAGACAGAACAGATATAGGAAAAAAGGAATAATATAATAGACATTTTATAGCAGAGTGGTTAACTGGGTGAAATTTGGGTCTGAAACTTCTGCAGCCTTGTTGCAGTTGTGACACAGCTTTCTTCTGATGGCCTTGGGCCAAAGGGCATCAGATGCCGAGCGAGAGCTGGGAAGTTTTACTAGGCCCAAGTAAGATGCTGGAAAGATGGGCGAAAGCCCTGGGACGAAGACCACAGGCCACCACCAACCACACAGTGCCATTGGCATGCTCTGCTGCCACCCTTCCCAACCTCTAAGCCAAGCTGATTTCTTGGTCTAAGTCCCTCTTATTGGTCTGGGGAATGAATACCCCCCAGTGCAGTCCCCAGCCAGCTCCCTCCCCACGGGAAAACTTGTGTATAAGCATTGCAGTGATGGTCTCATGTAGCGTTACCAACACCCTGTGTACAAGAAACTCTCCTGGCCAGAAGATGTTTTAGCTAAACTGTCTGCACTGATGCAGCCGCAGTGTCACTCGTACAGGAAATCTGGTCAGCTGTGGGAGGGCTGGGGAAAATTTTAACCCATGCCAGTGATATTTTTAAGTGCAGATCAGGACTTCATAGTGGTGTGGTGAGGCCTTGTGCTTATAAAATGCTTAGGTTATAAAAAGTGCTAATTGGCATTTTCTACCCTTGGCAAGAACATTCTTTGGCTCCTAAGTGAAAGAGCAGAGGGATGATTTTTCATCTTGGACTTTAGCTGGTGGTAGTTGACTGGGACTAGAGGCAGAAACACTTACTCTTTCCAAGTAGGAGGAAAAGGGTTAAAACTCCCATTCACCTCAGTGTTGTATGGAGACAAAGGCTTCCCAGCATCATAGTGGAAGTTGTACTGGAAACTTCGGGCAATGGCACTAGATAATACTTCTGCAAGATTGGTTTAAAGCTTGTTATTTTAAAATCCCCTTACATGGCAATCCTACTAGCAGTCATTACTTTGCAGACAAAGACACTTTACTAAGGTGATCAGTAAAGATATTCACACCTTGGAGATAATGGCTTGCTCTGAAGCAAGGGAAGAGAAGTGAAGGCCTCTAGTCAAGGTGGAAATAGAGCACACAATATCCAATGCTATAAAATGTACTGTAAGTCAATATAAAAAAACCCCCAACCTTTGTAGGGATTGATTCTGAACTCAGAAATGACAAGTATATGTCCTAGGACTGACATACTTCAGGATAAACTAGATACGAAAGCATTAGAAAGAAAGATCTGATAATGACTGTAGGGGCTGTGACCACAGGGCTGGTTCAGCTGTGACAGTGACATTCCTGCCAGAAGAGGATGCTGTTCCTCTCTGACTGGGCAGTTCAATTTTTATCAGGTGTGTAGTGCTAGAAAATTAGCGTTTAAGAAACTAAAATATTAACTGTTCCATATTTGACTTGAAATATTACTGAGAGCCACTGAAGAACAAGACCTGGCTACTATAATATTTCCTTCATGGAGTCTGTTCTTGTCAGCTGACGGTAACTTGATGGAACTACAACAGGCTCTGAATTTAATTCCTTTCCTTTAGGACTATTTTTTGTACTCCCATAATATGTATGTGAATTACAGGTAGTATTTATGCAGTTTTCTTGGATCGTTTGACCTTCTTGCTGCCAAAGGGCAAATGTGAAGATTTTTCATGAAACACAGCTGTTCAAAAGAGGAGATATTTTACAGTTGGCACATGACACAGATTAACATATAAAAAAGATGCTCAATAAACTGGAATGTGTAATGTCAGTTCTGTACCTGAAGCCTAGAAAAACCCACCACCATGGATTAGGCCCTATTTGTTCCTCATCATTTTGACATTTTAGAAAAAAATCAGAACAACTGTAGTCCATTCTCAAGAAGAATTGTGTTTGCTCTTCATGAATGAACCTCACTCAACAAACCTTTGTTTCAAAGCCGGTTTTTATTCTCTGTCAGCTGACTTTTCACATCCTGATTCAACAAAGCACTAAAGCTTGAACAATTATTTATGGTGTAACTCATGCTTTAAGCTGTTCTTTGCGGAACCTTGTTCCCAGGATTTATGCAGGGAAAGATGTAGCCTTATGGCACCAGGAAAATTCTCAGTGACACAGTCAAATGAGATATAGGCCTGGGATTCACTTCTGTATCTCAGGATGATCAGTATTTTTCCTTGCATTGCAGAGAAACTTGGAGCAGACAAAGGGGAAGGAAAACACCTAAGCCATGCCAAGCCATAGAGTGGCAGAGCCTACAAGATGTTACACATTTTTTACAGGACTGGGGCACTGTACACAACAGGCAGCAACAGCAAGGGTTGGACTCCAGAGGTGACATTTCTATTTCAGAAGAACTGACACGAATGACAATGAACAATAATGGTGATTTCTTCCTTTAGGCTTTGGATGAAGTGGAAGCTAAAATAGAAGAGCACTTCAATTTTGCATGACAAATCCCATTACTATTCTTTTATAGAATCAAGGTTGGGTTTTCCCCACTTTTTTTTTCTCCATTGAATGGCCACTAGGAACCTTTTGTTGTCAGGAACTGGTAGCAAGTATTAAAAGAAAATCGGGGGATAAAAATCAGGGGTTTTGTTCGTGATCACCAGAACTAGCATCTATCCTTTGTTCACTTTCCTCTCATCCTTAAGCTTCTGTTTTCCCTATCAAATTCTTCTTGCTTCTCACACAAGTCATCCAGCTCACTTGCTACAGAGCAGACACTCTGGTGTGTATATGGCATGTGCCGCACCAAGAATACTGGTTATGAAATCTCCCTTGGATCCGCCAGATTCCTCTGACAAAGCAAGGGAAGTGGCAGAACAAAAGGAGCTGATATTTTTCTCAAAGATGTCTGCCTAACGTCTCATGCATGAGAAGAAGTATTCTACAAGAGACACAGTCAAATCCATCTCCTGTTGCGACTGTCAATTTTCTGGATGACTGGAAGTCTGTAACCTGTACCTGAACCTTTCTGGTTGCTCAGTCTGTGGGAATTATCTTGGCGGAAGGCAAGACAAAACAAGTCCCTGCTGACTGCAGCAGAAAAGCTGACAGCCAAACGTAATTCAGGAAAACCCACAAGCTTACTCAGGCACCGTAGCCTGCGGATATTAGGGTCGGATCCTGTGAAGTGCTGAGGACTTCCTACTGGTTCTCTCCACCCAGGTAGCAAAGCTGCGGAGAAGAACAGACCCCCCCACACCCAGAGTCCCAGCTCAATACTCTGACTGCCTCCTCCTTTCTGGATAATCCTGTAACAGATTTGCATGTTCTAATTTTTAATTAAGAAAGATCCCAGCATTTCAAGGTCGCAAAAGAAAGACATTGAGAGGGAAATGCTTTGGAGGAGCATGCACAGTTATAACAAGAATGAAGGTAAATGCCAGATTTCCTTTTCTATCATTCATTTTTTTGCATATTAAAAATTCTAAAATCCTTCTATGAAGGTCCAAGTTATGGTTGGGACACGGTATTTTTCCTCTTTGTTTTGTCATAACTTGTGCTTGATAATTAATTGCAGAAAAGCATAAGACTATTCCTCCTAGAAATTATGCATTTACACTTGTCAAAAACGTCATCTGTTAATTACTCATGGTGAGGATCTGCATAATTTTGCTTTGATGCCGTGTTTCATTCTGGCCCTGGATAAGTTGTCTACTTGTGCCCCAGGGTCACAGGCAAGTGTCTAGGGAAAGGAAGGCACACATATGTAGACACTAGCAACGTCTGTGACAGAAAACTCAAAGAAACATTTGGAAACAGTGAAAGTGAGAAATCATTGTATAAAGATGCTTCTTCACTCATGGTGTCCAGAACCAAAATGAATCATGAAACACAACCTTGTTGAATATTCTGTCATTCCTCATTAGCTCATTTCATTTTGAGCACAATATTTCCTCTCTCCCAGTTCTCCCTTACAGGTAGAAGACAGCTCTCTAGCCAGCGCTGCAGGGTTCTTACTAGGAGAGTGATAATTCGGTTTATAAATTTTGAATCCTTTACATGCATCTATATACACTGCAAGAGCTCCTATGCAGTCTTGTCTGCCATGGGGACAGGGAGCTCCTGCAATCATCCTATCTGGGGAGCAGAGCACATCTGACTTCTGTCCTAAGCCCCAGGTTTGCATTAGGATCCACTCTCCATTCAGAAGTTTTATTAGACACCTCTTTGCTCACCTTTTCCTTGCTTTCCATTTCCAGCTTACCCAAATTTGCAGCATTACAGGAGTTTCTCTGCTTTTCCTACCCCTGTTGTTCTCAGGTTCCCCAGCAAAGATGGTGCCGGAACCTTCCAGCTACTCTCATCCTACTCCTCACTACAGACCCCTCTGTAGCATTGCAAGAGGCTTCCCAGTCCTTTCCCCACCCTACCCTCATGGTGCTTCTGGCAACCATATTTTTCATTAAGAAAAAACAAATAACTAAAATAATTTGAGTTTGTCTGGAGCTGTGCAACAACATTATATCATAAAGTAGAAATATTAGGGGTCTCCTATCACCTGTACACAGCATTCATGGAACAATTGATTTCCATTTAACACCACTGTCACCCTTTGAAAAAAATTTAAAATCTCTAAATCTTCTAGAAGCCCAAATTAGAGCTGTTTAGCCACTGAGCAGAAGAGAATAAGCCTCTCTTCAGACCAAAACAGTAAATCCTTTAAGAAGTTAGAACACATTTATTAGAGAAAAAAAAAAGTTATGGATGTTTCAGAGGTCAGGCGAAAATGCCTGGGAGACCCATTTCATTTGATCCATGGAGGTCAATGTTTATATTTTTTGCTATTTATGTGTGAAATGTTGTATGAATGAAGGGTATTATCTAATCATTTACTGCTGCATTTTGCCTGATTTGCTCTAAAAGGTGGGAAAATGTATATTCCAAACGTCTGGATCTACAGACAAGAAAATGGCATTGAAATCAATTGAAAGCTTTTGCTTTGTGGCCAGGCTTCCTCCTGGGAGTTGCTGATCATTTTCATGGGTGAAAACAAAGACAAAAAAAGAAGTGAGCCAGCAAGAGAGGAAGCATGCCAGAGACATGTTTTTCTGAGTGAGGAGGTACGTGGCGATGACGCTTTCCCTGTTTCAAAACACTTTCTGTGATGGCCAAACCTTGCCACTAGTTGGACCAAGTGATGGATTTGATACCAGCTCTGTGTTTAATAAGCTGTGATCCACTGACTGCCCTCTTTGTTTACCCTAGTGATGGGACTGTTTGGGAAGCAGGAATGGCAAAGATCACAACGATACTTTGAAAGATCATGACATTTGTGGAAGGAAGAACAGCAAAAGAAATTAAGTAGAAATGAAGCTTGGTTTTTATTTTTTTAAAAAAAGGCAACCCCCCCCCCCCCCCCGTATTCATTGTGGAACAAGATAAAATAACCGTAAAAAGGTAGTGTCCTGCCTCTGAATGCCAGTCAACGATCACTCTTCTACACTAACTTTATCGGCTGTCAACTGCCATGTCTGGCAGTTCAATCATCTTGGCTAGATGGGAGGACCAAGACTGGGTGCTTTGGGAAGTCTCCTGTTGGGACGTGGCCTTCTGTGCCGTAGGGCGCCCAAGGAAATGATGTCTCTCTGAAGTACTTAAAACCATGTTTTCTGCTCCTAGCATATCCTCAAGGAGAGTGGGGGGAGATTTAGGAAAACACTGACCTGATGGTACAGAAAGAAAACTATCAATTTTCTCTGTATACCCTGCCAGTTCTCTTCTGAGGATAGTTCTGCCCAAGCACGAGGGAGTTGCAGAAATGGTCGTTAGGGTGCATTATACAATGGGGACATGGAAAATCTCTGGTGAGAGGTTTTTTCCCTCTAGCATAACTGTTCTGGGAAAATGATGTAGATTTGTAGATGTGGCCTTGGGTTTCAATCATAATAAACCTTATAAGGTCCAGAATGCTACAGAATTCAGACCAAACTGAAAGAAAATAAGTGGCAAGAAAGCGAACAACAGAGTTTTCTGTTGTTGTTTGGTCCGATCCTTTTTATATGAGGATGTTCTTTATAAGTTTTTTGAAAAGTAATTTTTTTCGTAATTTATAAAGCAAAAGAAACAAAATCATGTTGGACCCTAGATTTCTCCTTTAAAGCATTTCAAATCTCTACTTTTATGTTGCTAAACCAGAAGAAAAATAATTATCACATACAACAATTTGCAAACCTTTTAATTAAAAAAACTACAAAAAAAGTGAGGGAGAAAAAAGAAAAATATCAAGAAAACTTGCAACAGGTTTTCTCTAAGCATGGGTGGAGTGGAAAAAGTGAGCCAAGATAATTACCCAGACTTAGTCATAAGGAGCAGGAAACACAGTAAAAGAAAAAAAAAAAAACTAATTGGAGCTGGTTTTCATATATATATTAAGGTGTTAATTTCCATCACATCATACAATACAAGAACATATGACTTGAAGTACAGGATGCTTTGCCTGCATATGAAATGATTAAAAAAAAAGAAAGTATATATGCAGATGTTGATATACGCATGCACGCACTTAACATATATATACACCGACTTCTGCAATACTTCGTGTTCATGGAAAGTTTTGTTTCTTTGCTCTCAGCCATAGGCTGCTAGCACTTTTACACAGGAGTACAGGAAAGATAAAACATGCAACTGCGAAACCATCAGGCTGAAAGCCAGATGCATAAGCTGACAGAAAAGAGGTCTCTATCTTATTGTAGACCAGGTCCGACAAGGTGTCAGATAACCACAAATCCTCAAGGTAATTAAGAATGACCACAACAAATCCTAATTCTTTCAGAAAGGAATGGAAAATTCATCTTTTTGCCACAGGCTTCCTTTCTTCCAAAGAGCATGGGAACAAGAGCTAGACACACTACTCCATTTGAGGGCTGCTGGTAAGTACTCTCAGTATGCTCTGGAACACTTTCATTTCAAGGGAAATTTGACCCATCAATCTAGCTGGTTTTCCTGCAGTTTGATATGGTCTGTATGACAGAAGAGTGTGAGAATTTGAGGCTTCCCAAGGGCCAAATCTATCTGCTGGTATCAAGTGATGTAGCTTATCCAGCTAAGAGACCGGACCTATGGATCTTCAGGAACCCCAGTGTCACAGCCTGCCTTTGCTAACTTTGGGCGTTGCCCTTGTTCATCTTTGTCACGCCATGTCAGGGTTTTTAGAATTACACGTACTGATGGGTTTGTTGTTCTAAAGGGTGGTGGTGTTACAGGCACAAGCTCTGCTGGAGCAATCCCCTTTCTGAGCTGCACAAGATGTCAAATGGAAAGTCACCTAAGAATTAGCATGGAAAAAACCAGAAGCAAGCAAACAAAAAACCTCATATATTTTTATTTGCAGCGAGAGTGCCTCTCTCCTTCTATTTCTGCTGTCATTGTTGCAGAATGGCATTCAAAAAAACTAACTCATTAACCTCTGAAGAGGGAGAATATTAATTCATGTGGCAACATGGAAAGATGCTGGCAAAACTAGTGTGGGTTAAGAAATAGATTTGACTAGTCAACATAATGTCAGAGACAATTCATAAACTGTTCCATGAGTTCATGTCTCTTACCTTCTCCTCTTTCTCTATGTTCCATCTAAAAATAGCAAGTGCCTATCCACATCTCTGGGAAATGGCAACACAGATACCTGTCAGTAATACCAGAAGTCTGGCTGTCTCCAAAAAGGCTAAGAAACACCCATTGACTCACAGAGCTCCCAGATGCCAATCAACCTAGGCAATTAGGTATCCTAATTTTCCTCCTATCTACTCTAGTGAGCTAATGTGTAAAGGGAGGTGATCCATTGGAACTGTCTCCTTTTTATCTTTGACTCCAATGAAAAAAGAATATCAGACCAATTCATAATTTGCTGGGAAGCCTGTGAGATCCCTGCACCAATAAGCTACTCAGATACCCTTTGGGCTTAAGAGAATCACTTATATGTAACAGCCACAAGAACTTCAATAGTGACATCTATCAAAAAATCAAAAGAATAAACATGCTAGGCCTGAGAAGGTAAGAATCGCACCCAAATAGGTCTTTAACCTGGCTTTCCATTATTCTCCAAGACTTATCTCTGGTACCTAGTCTTACATACTCACTAGCAGATAAATAGGTGAAGAATCATACTAAATGGCATATGAGTTCTGTAGTATCAATGAAAAGAGATAAATCCTCCCCAGAGTCACCTATCTAAGCCAAGTATTAGGGCTGTTAAAAAGAAGTTTGGAGGGGACATGTTGAGATTTGGTCAGCCATGTGGCCAAGGTCATAGTTTGAGAAGCTCATGTGATGCATTTTGATGTGCTACAGTTTTACAATGTCATCTTAGTCATCTCCTCTCCTCATAAGAGTAAAGTTATTTACAACTCCTCTACCTTCTGCAGCCAGGAGTGATCATTGGGCAGCTGATGCATTCTCCAAGAAATACCGTAAGAACAGACCCCAGCACAGAAACACCGTCAGTGTATATTCTATCCAGTAGTCTCTTGGCAATGTGCTGAGGATTTACCAGCTTCTGCAGATCCTAACGTTTATGAGATGTATAGGTGAATACATTTTGATTTAAAATTATATAATGCTTGACTAATACAGCTCTGCTTCAGAATTAAGTTCCCTTAGACCAGAGCAGTACTTGGCTTTCTCACTGTTCAACCAAGAACCTGGACGCTCACCTGATATTTCAAAAAATTCCATTGTTATTATGGTGAAGAGTTTTCATTCCTTAGATCAGCTATATAAAGCGATAAAAAGTTTTAATGATTTTGGCAGCAACCGAGACTGTGGTTTAGTGGTAACAGAGACTTCAGAGGTAAAGCAGAACTCCCAAGGCTTGCTTAGTACAAGCTCTCCAACGATGGCAAGAGCTAGGTGCTTCAAAAGAAAGGTGCAAAAACCTTCAACACTTTCCCCCACCAACAGCAGAGATATATTCTGATCTGCTAATAGGTTTCATACTGATCTCTAAATCTTTGTGATTATTTTAAGGCCAGAAGCTTCATTTCCTTTCCAATGAAATTTATAGGAATTTGTAGCTTGATGTTTTCTACAGAAATATCCAGTCCATTTAGGAATATCTGCATTCCCTGAATCAAGGTAACCAAGCATTCCGCTAACAGTACACATAGGCCTATGTTTTGTTTGTTTGGCGGCACTTTTTATGCCACCATAGCCAAATCATCAATATAACGATTTATGCATTTTTGTTTGTTGTTCACAAGTCAGAAATTGCAAGCAGAAATGTCAGAGTACTCTAGCGTGCCCCCTTCTGCCATTCCCAGCACATGGGCCACCTGAGCTTTGTGGTGCCATTTCCTCTTGCTGCTCCCCTGTTCCTCCCAGGACTGCTGACAGTCTGGCTGGGGCAGGGCATGAGTCCGTCATTCATCGTCCTTACGAATCAGCCACGCCACTGTGGAATTTTTATTGGCCATAAATACTTTATTGGCTAGATTAATATGATTTAAAGTGTTGCACCTAGTAAATACTGTGGGCTATTTGCTTTAGCAATACCTGTGGAAAAGGGCAACCTGGGGACCCACGCAATGTCGGGACTAGTGGAAGTAGGGGATCTGAATGACTAGAGGGGGGCCTGGATGAAGAACGATCTGAGGTTGGTCTTGGAGGGAGGTCCATGTAGTGAAGGGACTCTCCATTGGTGCGTGCTGCTACCATGTGTTGTAATGTTCCACTTCACTGACTGTCAAAGCTTTTGACAACCTCGCCTGCTGACTTGTGACCAGGGGATCCCTTTCAACACAGGGAAAGTCTGCTGAGGGAAAGAAAGAAAGAAACACTTTTAAAAAGAAATAAATGGTAGTTCGTTTTCTCGTCGTCTCATTTTTATTGCCTGTGGATTTGCTGCTGGAGTCCTGCCTTCGTTGTAGAGGTCAAAGCTGATGTGTATTGTTACAGGATGCAAGACACAGCTTATACCTGCTTCAACTATTGTCATAATAATTGGAGGGGAAAAGGCATATTCATCAAAAGATTTTCATAGTTTTGTAAAGACATGTGGATTCCTGGCCCAAAGAGAAAGAAGAAAAGACCAATTTACTTCCGAAAGTGAACTGAGAAAAAGTAAACAGGACAATATGCTAAGGACCATCTGTTTTCCTTTCCCTGCCAAATGTTTCCTCACAACAACTAGGAAAAAGTGACCAACAGGGACTGAGAAGGTTCATTTCAGACAAAACTGGCACGTTCAGCTGAAAACCTATCTGAAATAGCAGCCCTCCTGTCCTGCGTCTCATGGGACTGTTTGCTGTCACCAACACACTTCTAAGCCATGGGGGCTGAAGGGGCACTGGCGCGTTCTACACTACTTGATATGGCACAAAGACATTTTGCTTCTTACTTCCTGCATAACATGCCAGGAAAATAAAAAAACAAGAAACCTGAAAATGCAAACAGAAAACTGGCTGAAACATTATAAAAGATGGCACCAAAAAACCCGGCTGTTAAAATAGACAAACACAAATGGAAGAGGGTGCAGAAGTGATATCGCCATGACCATTAGCTCACCTTCTTTCATGCAGAAAGGCTGTCAAGAGGAAAGTCAAACATGCTGTGATGCACCTGAGTTGGACAACTGTTTTATTACTGTTTCTTGTGATTCCTTGAGTGGGTTTTCTGGCCGCTTCCTTACTGCGTGAAGTACTCACTGCATGCTACTGCCCCAACAGGCCAGGAAATCCTGAGCACGGGGATTTTGCAAACTGTTTCTTCATTCACTGCCAACATCTCCCTCCACGGTTTGCCAGACACAAGTCAGGAAGATGTGGAGACAGGAGACAACCCTTTTTCTTCCTTACCAATCAAATTTAATGATCACCTATGATGTGCCATGAAAAGGTATGCTTTCATAAAAAACCTCTGAGGCTAAAGAGGTGAAAACAGCTTTCCCAAACCCAGCAAACCTTTAGAGACAGCTCTGGCAGAAAACTGTTCCACCAGCAGTATCTCAACTCTACAACACATGAAGCCCAGAAAAAGAAGGCTGAAAAGGAGACAGAAAATCTTGGCTGAACAGAAAGGAACGGTTGCTTCATTTGCGCAATTACTGCGGTTTGCACTGCTGCATGGTACTTTGTCTGGGGGGAGCAACAACAAATGTTGCACGGGGGTACAGGTATGATCTAAAAGGAGAGGGGTAGCTGTGAGAAGGTTAACGCCTGAGGGTGGGATAATCATAGCTGCCTGGGAGTACAAATGCATGAGGCAGAGAGCCTGTACTCTGCTAACGGGAGGTCTTAGTGTTATTTAGACATCCTCGTCAGAACCACATCACATGCAGGTACTTTTGTAAGAGCCTTCTGTAAAATTCTCAAATGTGACATACACTAGAACATGCTGTTGAGTATCCATGAAAAATAAAAATATCACAGTAGAGAGGTATTTCTAGGACTAGACAAGCACAAGCTTCATCGACTCCTTATGTCACAATAAAGAAGTAAACGCAAACTTTCTGCAATGCACAGGAGTAAAGGACTGCACTGTGTAACGATGATAAAATATTGCCATCTGTTGGCACCCTGTGCAAGAAGATCCATACACACTTGATGTTAATTTTGCTTCTGTGCAGTGAGAGGAGAGATGGTATATCTGAATGCCAAAAAAAGAGTCATTTCAAAAGACAACTCTCTTTTTTGCAACTTTTTTTTTTTTTTTTTTCTTTGTGTATTCAGGGTTTTCATCTCTCTCCTCTCCTTCCCAACCATGGTATGCAGCCACACAGGTTTGGCCAAGTCCAGAATCTGGATATCCAGGGTTCAGGACCTACACTTTGGAAGCTGTCTATCCAGAAAACAGCCCCTCAGAGAAAAGCACTTTAATATTATTAGAAAAAACAAAATCAGATTGCTGTAACCAGCTGAAACACTGACAGGAGTTTTGGGAAGGTAGAATATTATCACCGCAAGTGAAATGGAAGGCAGCACAAAAGTCCTTCTTCCCCTGCTGTTGTACAGGCCCCTTGAAGGCAGAGCAGAAGGTAGCTGGTTTTATTGAAAGGGAGGGGGGGAAATTTGGAGAGCCAGCACACTCACCCATGCAATGAGGCAGTTTTCAGGAAAAACAATAAACCTGCCTGCTGTTTCTTCCAGTTTGAGATAGAGAAACCCCTTTTAGTCAGACATTCCACATGACCTCAGTGCCTGGCGTGCCAGGAAAGCGCATTTCATGCGACCATGGGGATTTCCACTGTTGCTAAGGGGCCCCTTGCCGGAGCTTGCAGAGGGATGCCATGAGGCACATGGTATCCTAAGGCCTTGACACCCACGTTATAATTCTCAAAATATCAACAGCGCAAGGCCTGTATTAGATCCACAAACTTCCGGGCTTGGTTACCAACCCAAATGATTCTATTCTGTTAAAATGCTGAACCTACTCTTGAAGATACGCAGCTCAGAAGTTAAAGATAGGAGAACCAACCTGCAAAATACCATATAGAACTTTGCGCACTGCCCCACAGGAAAAAACACCTGAATGCCTTCGTGCTATTGCAGAAACCTTGAGCTGACTGGGTGACTTTGGTTCTGCAGCTTGCTTCCATGCTTATCCCAAGCACACGTCTGTCCTCAGCCTCTTCTGTCTGACACCTTTAGCTAAGGGCTCCAGAATGTTGTCAACTGTCACTTGCATCCACTACGAACACCGTCTGCCTGACTTACAGCATCACCTTGCAAGAGAAAATCAACTTTGGAATGGGCTTCCCAGGGAAGTGGTCGAGTCCCCATCCCTGGGGGGATTTAAAAGACGAGGAGACGAGGTGCTTAGGGCCAGGGTTTAGTGGTGGGATGGCAGGGTTAAGGGAATGGTTGGGCTTGCTGATCTTCAAGGGCTTTTCCAGCCTAAATGATTCTGTGATCCTATGATTCTATGACTCTATAAACTAAAAGGTTCTTGTTCGAATGGTAAAGACAAAGGGCGGGCAAGGAAAATATCATTATCTTCCTGGCTATACAAAGTGAAATTTTGTTTTAACCTCAGAATCTGGCATTATTAGGAACAGACATCTTAAGTTTGAGCAAAGTTGATGGTGTCTGGTTCCTGGTTGGAAGCTATGAAAATAATGGGCATGCACAAAAAAAAAATATGGTGAAACAGTGAAAATGTCTAAGATTCATATGAATTTTTTTGAAAATATTTAAGATTTAAAAATAAGTGTTCCAAAACTTTAACTGAATATTTTTTCTTCTTTCTTTAAAAAATACTTTGAGTTAGACAATCTGCTTCAGATAATCGGGTTTTTGTACTGTGGTAAATGAAAAATGCCTTGCAATTATTTTTCAGTGAAGAAAGGTTTTATTCAAGAAAAAGTTAACATGTCTAAGTAAATTTTTAAACAAAATTTTGTTGATGGTGCAGACATTGATTTTATTCTAGGGAAGTGAGAACATGAAAAGTTATCCTATTGCAGTTTTGCAGAAAAATGTTTATTCTTATCAATTCTTGCAGCCATTTCCATAAATTTCATTCTGAGCAAAATTTGATGATTTCACTATTTCCCTCAGAAAAACAGAAAACCTAATCTCCTCCATCTGCTTTTAGTTTTAGCTAAAAATATGTCTAGAACAAGAAGAGTGATGCTTCAGAAAAATATTCCTGAAAAAAAAAAAAGGAAAAAAAAAAGAAGAGTTCTGGATAAAATCCAAAGATGCCTGACAGTTTTCCCATCCCACAAAAGCTTGAGATTGCAAAAACATCTTTGCTCTGCATTAGAAATAAATTTTTTAGAGAAAGAGAAAAGACCCACCCAAGAACATATAATAGCCCAGTGGTGAGAGCTCTCACTTGGGACCTTGAGTATTCCAATTCAAATATTCTCACTGTCTGTTAGAGATGTCTCTTACTGTCAAAAGCCAGGAGCTATCCGGGATCTGGGAAGCTTTGGTCAAAATGGATACATTCCTGCAAAAAGCTGTGGTTTGATGAATCATGATGAAAAAGTTTCCTCCAGAAATTCTCAACTCATTGTAGAACCAGCTACTTTGACAAAAAGGCCTCAGGTATTATAAGGACCGCAAGCTGCCAGTATGACCATGCCATCTAAAGTGATTAGGATCTTCACTGTCTACCATCAACACAGATTTACAGAGTGGGATATTAAGAACTCTGGTCCATTTGTGGAGGTCTCATAGCCCTGGCAGAGACAGCACCAGCTGACTGCAGTCCTCTACTAGGGTGTATTCCACTTGTGAAAACACATTGCCTCCTAGCAAGGGTCTTGGCAGGCAAGACGGCTGATGTAGGTAGGAACCGGTACCCCTTTCTAGGAGTTGAGGGCTCACTTGAGCTTCTCCTCAATGTTTCAGCTAGGGGCAGATCCTGCCACTGGGCACTCAGGGCGGCCAAAGTGGTTCAAGGCCACAGAAGCGATAGCCTGTCCCGAAATTAATCTCTACAGGTAGAATTAGAACCTCAAAAAATGAGTGCGCTTCTTTGAGTCAAACTCCTTCCAAGGGAAACGATCCAACTCCTATCACTGCTCCATTGTCAGAGGTTGAAATATTAATGGCAGTGAGCAAGGATTGGAGGTGAAATTACCATTTTTGACTGACACTTTGGCTTTTGGAAATCTGGAGTTTGGCTCTGTCACAAAAAGATCTCATCAGGCAAAGAATGCACCAGGGTGCGGCTGAACTTGCAGGTAACAGGCACTTTCTCCACCGCTTCCCTTTTATTTTTAGACACATTAGCTGAAATGTCACATTTACTACAAGACACAGGAGTCTGGGCTCTCCTGTTAGCATTGAGACTGTCAACAGGGTTTGGTGGTTTTTTTTTTCTTTTTTCTACTTGCTTTGAAGTCAAACTAATAATTAAGAAGGAGGGCTGGCTACATAAGCTGAGGAATCCATATCTTGACTATTAGTGCGTTACTACTGCGGTACTGTGTTACTACTAATAACAGTATATCTAAATTGGCTACAGAGATTTTTGTTGGAATTAAATCAGTGATCTAAAGAAGACTGAATTCTTCTCATAGCCATTAGAGATTAAGTCATCTCTCTTCTTGCTGTTGAAAAGGAACACACAAAGTAGTTAAGTGCCTTGTCCAGCCTCATTGTATAAGGTAGTAGCAGAGCTGGAAATGTGACTTGGGAGCATCTGAGGCTAGATTCAGGACTTCCCATGCTACAGTGCTGAAGGCTATGATGCTTAACCAACTCTCAAATGTCTGGCTGCTGGCATGGGATCTAGAAGCTTGCATTATACTCCTTGAATAATGTCCAAGGGCAGAAAAGCCCCTTAGGACAGGATCCAGCCCAACCAGCCAGCTCTTGGGTCCTGAAGAAAAGCTGTGGCTCTTGCAGTATTTGACACGGAGCATTGCCACCCCGTGCCCTGGGCACCCTCCCAGAACAAGCTGACAGGGGCAGGGGAACTCTTGCATCCTGAAGAGCAACGAGGCGTATCTATGAACGCTGTGCCAAGCTGCTAAGCACAGACAAGACAGCGTTTGGGCAGCAGCAAAAAACTGGTGCCTGGGGAGCGCAAGTACCTGTGGAGCTGAAGCATCCTGAGCATGCACGGGCAGAGAAGCACTGTTTTTTAGGATGCCAGTTTGGGATGCCTGAGCCCCATGGTGCATCTGATTCATTCTATTTTCCTCCTAATCTGATATTTAGTTTCCACCACCACTTCCTCCAACCTGAAACATTTTTAACCTTTAAAGTGAAAAAAGTCTAAGCTTACAGATGTTGGAGTGTCCTTTGTGTACGAAGGAATAGCTTCTCGGTACCTGAGCACACCTGGCATGGCCAAACGGATAAAGCACGGGTCGGGACTTCCACACAGCAGGACTGGGCACACAGCACTGGCCTGCTCTGTACACAGAAGGAGCAGGGGTACTGATGCTTGCAGAGCAGAGCAGCGTGCCGGTGATGGGAATGCTGAGCTACCTTAAATCACATCAGTGGCACAGGTGTCAGCAGCTCAAGGTACGTACAAATGGTATTTTTCGTTTATTTTGACATTTGCTTTATGAGCCTCACTCCTTAACCCCTGTTTGATTTCAACAAGCCCAAGGCTGATCTCAGGATTGCATGTTCATAAAGCTTCAGCGGAGATGACACCCGTGATTGAAATTAAAAATATAAATGGGGTTATCTCATTTTGCAAACCTCTCTCTCTGAGCAGACTGGCTACTTGATGTTCTTAAAAAAAGGGGGGGTGGGAAGCGGAATTTACTTGGTAAATTTTATGGTCAATTCAGTTTACCTAAATCATTCCTTTGTACAAAAACCTGGGAAAACATAGCAGAAAGTCAACTTCAGAGGATGTGGTTATCATGAGATAATCAGGCCCTGGGGAAATCAGACGCACCTGGCTCTGCTGTGCCTTGTTGTGCCCTTGAAGAATGATTAACTCCAGAAGCCACACATCCCCTCCACCGCCAGCCCCCAGTGCAAAAATGAGCCACTGGCCTCCGATTCCCTGTCATACTGCCCTTCACTGCACCGGTGATGGTCATCCACAAAAAACAGTATCTGGGGAGGTGCATGGGAAGTCACAAACTCATTTACATTTGCTTGACCAGCAAACTACCCCTTCACAAGCACCTTATTTAAACCAGAGCTTAGCGTAATGAGAAGCAGACACGGCTCTTCTGGTTTCCAGTATGATTCAAACTTCCACCATCTTGGGTGGACCCACCCATATGTCAGACATCTACAGTTTGCAACCTGTGCTGGAAATACAAGTGTTGCCCTGAAGCAGGAGATGGGAGTGACAGCCTCTCCCTGGCTGAAATTTTGCATAGTGATCCTTCCACGTTTAAATTTAGGGTTCTGTAATGTGACTGCATTACCCAGCTATTACTGGCCAAAAATGAAAACCAGACCGATGCAATTATAGTTCCCAGCTGAGCCATGACTTTGGCTGAAACAAAACTGGACTGACTTGACTTCCTGGTATGGACAGTGGAGAAAGGAATGAGAAGGGTTTTCTAGCAGGCAAGGTCTGCAGACTCTAAGGCTCTTGAAGCAACAACAGTTACAGCAGGGTGGGTGGTGAGAAACGACAGATGGAATTAGATCTATATGGAGCAAAGGAAAGAGGGGGGAGCAGGGAGCGGAGACTGGAGCATTTTGGGTATTTTGACACTTGACCCACGTCTGCTTCTCCCAAGGAAAAATCTTGGCTACCTGTAAAACTGGTGCTGTTGGCACAACGCACACCTCTCTTGCCTCTGGAAATCTGGAAAGTGGTCTAAAGGGAAAATATTTTCATTGGAAGTCATCAGTTGATACCTAAGCAAGGTGGAAGTAGATCTGACACCTTTTGCTTTGAGCCTCTTGGCAATTGCATCTCCTTCCTGTTTTTGTGCTCAGCCCAACATGCCCTGACAGTGACAGCGATGATGGCTCACCGCAAGCCCTTCAGCTCCCCTGACCCGGTCTCGGGAGTTTTGTCCCCCTCCCTTTCAGTTGGGCAGCACAAAGAGATTAATTTGACTCCTCAACTTAGCATCTAGTGGAATTCATTTCAAATGCTGCTCCGTTTGGAAGAGAACGGCATACAGTACGTTGCAGGTAAACAGGAGGCAAAGGCTGCTCAGCGGCAGAGACCAGACACCTGATGTTGTTTGCTGAAGCATGACTGGCATTTTCTTGCAAGACTCATCATGAGAGATGTTTTTCACATGCCAGCCACCCTGAGCTTCCCCACCTCACATACTTCAACTGACATAGTGTACTTTGGAAGGGCGCCAGATTCTATTAATTAAACTATTATCTTCTCTCACTCTTTTTTTTTTTTTTTTTTTTTTTTTTGTTAACATTGGTTTATTGAAGATATCATAGCTCTGAGGAATCCATTGTTTATTTTAATTAGAAACAAGGATTTGTCTGGAAATATGTACGTGATGTTAGCTTCGATAACCATGCTGTGGCTGGATTTTTGTAATATTCCCAGGTGAAAACGAAAATGTTGCTAGCTTGAAATTAAGGTCACAAAAGTATCTTTCATTTCAGCACAAACTTTAAAAAAAAATCAGAAAATCTCCAGTTAAGACAAAACTGAAGATCAGCTTCATTACACATACATTTATTAACTCAAGTTCATTCATGGCTAGTTACCTCCAGGACACAAATGTACAATCATTGCTATAAACTTAACAGGATTTCTTTGCTAATTTGACAGATACAGTAAAAAAAAATGAAGGTAGTACTCTACCCTGGCTTTACAGCCAAGTGTTTGCACATGCTAGTGCTTCTGATGTTTAGCATCTCACTAAATGCATTACTAGCCATGAGACAGAAGCTATTACTACTCTCTGGTCTTAATTACTGTAGTTATTCTATAATCAGACAGGTTACTTAGTTACTCTAAAGTCTTAGAGAATCTGCAGAAGCCCCCCTCTTCCTCAGGTGCCTGGGTTAGGTGTGCTGCTCCTTACGCATGGCTTCTCTCCGTCCCCCTTTGCACTTCAGGATTTCTTTATCCCACTTGCCAGGCACAAGAGAGACGCACACCCCCCAGAACCGCCAATCCTAAAGGCACAGCTTTGGAGCTGTTGAAGTGGATGAGCGGGATGCACAGAATTCAGGACTTGAGCTCCCTGGTAAAGGCAGCCGCTCACAGCACACTTGGGGTTAACCACTTCTCAGGGAAGCCCCGTACCATACTGGCCTCTTGCTAGGTGTTTGCATTCGCCTGATGAGCTGTCTAGTTTTTGGAACTGGCTTTAGAGTAGAATAGACAATTTCTTCATACCGGTTATCAATCACTTTATACAGTTTTTAATTCATCCTCTTAGGGAAGTTCACTTGGGGGTGAAACTAGCACTACCTCCAAGGGAACATCTTACTACTACCTTATTTTTTTTTCTCCGTTAAAAACATTGAACGTTGATGTAGGGAATTCTCTGAAAACCACAAATACACATTTGAAGAGTTTAATCTAGTCTTGGCTCAGCCTTAGCATTTCCATTACCAGAGAGAAGAAAGGAAGGAGCATGAATGAAAGATTGCCACTTAGGATCTTGCTACTTAGTCGAATGACTGATCTGCACTGAAAAGGGTTAGATCAGCTTCTCTGGGAAGAGATGAAGAAGTTGTAAGTACTAGCCATAATGTCAGCTAGAAAAGGCAAGTTGCTTTTGGTTTGCATTTATTCCATAATATCCGCAAGCACAATAAGTTCCATGTATTGTAAATGATCAGGCCCTGCCTCTCCCTCTTCTTTTCCTTAGCGTGCGATTGAGTGTTCTGCCTGGGGAAGTGACTCTGCGATGCTGAGAGTTTTGAATTCTGCTGAAGGTTGGGGCAGAGGCAATTTTGCAAGGCAGGAGTTATTGTAAGACCAGCAAGCTTGCCCTCCACTTGCAGCTCTGTTTGCAGTCAGTTCTTTAGCTGAAACTCCTCTTGAAACATGCCTGTGATGTTCATGGGAAGATTTCTGAGAAGACATCGCCTGCATTCTCTTTGACTGCTGTGGTGCACATATACAAGTAAGTTACACTTACAAATATATTTGGACTCCCCATCAGAAACTTGCCTCTGGATGTGAAGCCAAGGAAAATAAACTGCTGTGTGCCTTTCTTAGAGCTCTGCAAGGGAATAACCTTGTTATCAGTGGAACAGAAAGGTGGAGAGTGCTGAATGCCCTGACTGCAGAATGAAGCATCTGCAAGGTTCAGGTAACACTGGCTTGGCTTATCCTCAGCCTAGAACAGGCTCTGAAACCCACCAAAGGTGTTAACACTAATCTTGAAGAACTGCTGCCAGCAGCAGCCATTTCATTTGGCACGATGAGAAAAGAAAGAAATGTTAACCTGCATTTCCATTGCAGCTCAGACCATCATGGGGTATGAGCAGCAAAGCCATGCCTTGATCTCAGGGTCTTTCCTCGCAGACATAAGTTTTGCATGGAAGGTGAAGTGTAAAAGATTACACAAAACTGCCCACCCAGATTGTTGCAACCACAAATGCAACTGATATTTGAAATATTGTATTTCTGGACAAATACTCCAATAAAAGCCCAGGAAAAAAAATACTGAAATGCAGTTCCTACCACAGCACTGCAGCAAATGCAATTTTAAGCCTCAGTGACGCAAATCCTGGCTTCCTGACTTCATTTGGTTTGAGTCGTTATTAGCCATGAATTTCAAGGACTCTTTCTAAACATGCTGGACTCTTCTGCTGACTCATCTCCAAACCAGACCAGGTGGGTCCCATTAACTTCAATTCAGGAAGTTAAAATATGGAGAACGTCTCCACAGTCAGCCAAATATTTTGGCAAGGAAAAACCCTGGAAAGAAGCCAGTTCAGGAAGCAGCTCAGGATAATAAGGTTTATATTTGTTGGTGAAGTAAAGGAAAACCCCAAGGTGCAGAGTGATTTGGGTGACTCAACCTGCTTACAATCTCCCACAACTGCAGTGGGCCCAAGCCATTGTGCTTCAATTCGTATCTAGTCCTGAATATCTGGTCGAAGACAGATATTCCAGGTATAGAACTTAGAGCAACCGTTGGAGTGCCATAACCTTAAAAAGAAGATGGGAGAAAGCTGTTCCTTTCCAACCACGTTGCTGTGAATTTGATTCCAGCTAACTTTTGTGTTTTCCTATCATTTTTGAGAAAGATCCAATCGCTTTACTTTCAGTTGAAAAACTGACTACTAAAAATGAGCTGAATGTTTTTTCTTAAGTCAGTTGGCCAGATGGTGAAGAAGTACAGTGAACTTCCCAGACAAAGAAGAAGAATTTGGAATGGTCTAGAAATTAGTTTTGATATTTTTATTTTATTTTTTTTTTTTATTGAGGCGGTAAATGATAAGGTATGTTTCTGTTTCTTTGGAGAAAACTTAGAAGATAGATAGATAGAATAGTTGGAGGTGAAAGAATTAAGTGTAGGAGTCCAGATCTCTGATTTACTAACTGTTTTGCAGTCTTATTCTTATACCACAAGAATTTTGCAAAGCATTCCTCAAGAGCAAGCTGTATTAGATTAGAGATTGATGAAGAAGAATTGAGGACAAAGTTCCACTGCATCCTGGCTGGCCACCAGTCTGACATCCTTAAGTAACATCAGTTTCCACAGCTAATGATAGAAATGGGAAGGAAACAACTAGAACAGCTTAGAAGGGCCTTTGACTTGACAACCCAAAAGGCAAAACTTTTTGCTTAAGTCCAGAGTGATCCTGGAAACCTGATTTTTAAATCCAGTGTGAGACATTTCAACTGGCTTGTAACATTGCTCCATTAATTCACCTAGATCTGCTAATATAACATCTGTTCTAGAGAAGAAATGGTAAAAATGGTAATGGTTATTTATACCTTCCTAGAACATCTCTGTTCCTTTTTAGTAACAGGCATTTCAAGGTAAGCTGTAGGCATATAGCTAATTTTGGAGCTTTATCTTCTGCAGTTTATGGAGCTTTTTTTGCTTCCCTGTCTTTTGAAAGCGACTATTTAGGGAATCATTAGCCAAAGAGTAGAAATGCGACAGTTATCGCCTGTACTACTGCCTTTCAGCTCCTCTGTAATTGGAAAGCTGGTGGATCCAGATCTACAAAGGACAGGCAGCCCTGTCTGATTTACCAGAAATACTTGTAGTGGCTCAAGCTGTGACACCTCATCCCACCCAAACCATCACTCAGTTCCCAGGCATGGAGGAGTTTCACCTGGAGAGTGAGGCTGTGTGAAAAGCCCTTCCAGTTGTGCATCAAGTACTGTCCAGTTCCAAATTCAGCTGATACAGAGTATTTCCAGCTCTACCTCTGGTTCCAAGTGAAAGACTGTTTCCATCTTTTCTCATCGTCTTCTTCCCACAAACATATATGCCAAAATACCAAAACTGGAGAAAAACCTTTTTCAGATGAGACCCTGGAGGCAATTCCTCCACTTTGTCACTTGACCTAGATGCTTCCAACACATACAGCCAGCTTCTAGCACTGGAAATCTTGAAACAATTTTCTTTTCCATTTCATCTCTTGAATGTAAAGAGGGCGAATAATCCTTCGTAACAATTGAGACCAGCCTATATCCATAGCAAATAGAAACACAATCCCAGTAGCCATGTACTTGCCGTTTGACAAGATATGACATATCTGACACAATATCTGCTGTTTTGTTCAGTCTGGCAGACTATCATTTCCTTGCAGAGTTTCAGTAATAAATTTACAGGCCCATTTAAAGCTCTCCCTCAGGGGCTATTGAACAAGGAAAGCGGTGCCTTACTCATAAAGCTAAGGATACTTGAAACAGAACTGAGCTCCTGTGGAGCTGATGGATTTGAATTGCATCACTGTAAAGACAAAAACAAACAAACAAAATCCCCTGCTCTACAGAAAATTACGTGTACGTTGCACAGGAATAGCTGTTTGATAAAGATTAGCCTTTTCTTCATTCTAAATATGGTACTCGTTCACCTACTTGGAAAACTAAAAGAGAAAAAAAACAATTTTCAAGAGAGATTACAGTGAAACCACAAATTTTGTCAGTTCCTTCAGTCTTTTAAATTCATTCAGTGATTTACTTATTTTTATGGCAAAATCATCAGCGATTCACTGCTTGCTTTGTTCCCAGAACAGAGATATCTAACGCTCTGGCATGACAAATTCCAAAGAGAAAACTATTTTAACTTGCTTTCTTTTTTATGTAAGTCTCATCTATTGCAAGCACAAGGACTGCTTTGGTAAAAGTTTAGATTAAAAGAACAAATGGAGTTTTACTGTGGCAGAACTGGGTCCCATAAACCTAGTTTTCCATCTAAAGGGAGTTTGCACATGCTTTTCTTTAACACGGGTTTGGGGTATGTATCTGAAATCCTGACAATGAGCAGTGTCTTTAAAAGGAGAGGTGCAATAATTTTAAATAATAGTGACAGAGGTGTCCCCTTTTTTTTTTATACATGGGAGAGACCTCATCACAAAGCCAGAGGAGATTATGTAGAGACCCTAATTTTGCCCAGTGTTTCAGTAATTTTAAAAATAGCTGATTCTCCAGACTGAGACTTAGCAAATTTGAAGAGCTCTTTGAATTCCTTCTCTCCCAGTAGCGCCTTCTGAAACCAGTTTACCAAGATAAATGCTGAGAAACAAAGAAAACTGAACAATTTCTCCTGTCTTCTCTGTATCAGTTTCTAGATTCAAAGGAAGTCTATTCTACAACAGGTCACAGCGGTCAAATATTGATACATACGCTTGGCTGATGTGGTCAAGGGATTTGCTAACTACCAAGGCAGGAACTGCACATACAAATTTGGCATTCTGTGATGTATTTTCACTCTCTCTCTTTAAAATATTTATCAATTGGCAGCACTCTGAAATATTGGGCTGGTGACAACAAGTCATGTTCTATACCTATGCACTTCTTCTCACCCCAGAGGGTGGGCGGTTTGCACAGCGAGATGGAGGGTCAGGCAGAAGTCTCCCATTCCTAGCGGTCAGGTTAGGCACAGATTTCTCTACGCTTCAGAAAACTTTGATTCCTTCTTCACCTACTAGGGTCAACGCAGCTTCAAGCCTGTTGTGATCTACACTTACTCTTGCTATGCACATTTCTCTCCCAGGTATGTTATTTCCATTTCACAGAATTTACTTTTACTGTTGGTTTAGCTTTTAGCCTAACTCCTGGTTTTTCCAAGGCTGCTAGGAACCACTGACTAGTTCCTCTACTGGTTTTCCCAGATCAAAATGTCATCTACACAAACCTTTGTACCTTCTATACCATCAAACAGTTGTTGTATTTTCCTTTGAACACCTCAGGTGTTGAACATAACCCAAAGGGCAGTCTGAGGAAACAGTGTCTCCCAAAGGGGGTGTTGAATGCACAGAAATGTGTGCTGTATTTTTCTAAGGGCACCTGCCAGAACCCCGCTGACACATCAAGCATAGAAAAATATTTGCCATCAGCCATCTCTTCCAGAATTTCTTTGCCTTTTTACATGGTTATTTAGTTCATTTGGGTCTATATGTAAACAAAATGCTACACAATATAGGCCTACCCTGACAGCACATTGATGGAGAAACAGCAAGCAATTAGAAAAACTGCCAGGCTCAGCTTTCGGTTCCCTCCCCTCAGCAGGAAGAAACCCTGTCCCAGGAGCATCACTAAGGAGAGGCTGAGTTGTTTCAGGTCTCTGCCTTCCAGCTCTTCCTTAACTGCTTAGGCTTCTTCGCCTTCTAGTAATTCACTCCCTGAAAATCATTATTGCTATTTTCTATGTTGTTATTGCAAATTGTTTACTTTAAACTGTTTGTTAGCCTATAAAATTCCTTGCTGGAAATAAATAACCAATAACAAAGCTTAGTTTTGCCCATTTAACTTTTCTGCAGTCTGGGGCCTGCCTTTTTTTTTTCCCCCAGTGAGAATATCATTATTCCTGGCTCCAGCTTGGATTTGTAGCCAAACTAAAATGCAGAAATGTCCTATTGACTTTCAGGTCAGTAGTCTATTCATCTTCTGCTGCAACACTTTCTATCACCTTTGTGAAGAACCTCTTCATATCATAATACAGAATTATATGTTCAGAATTGAATAGGACTAAAACCACAAAAGCAAAGGATTTTATTTGAGGGTAGGAAGGCTCTACAGGGGGAGCTGGATAGTCTGGACCTATGGGCTGAGGCCAACTGTATGAGGTTCAACAAGGCCAAGGGCTGGGTCCTGCACTTGGGTCACAACAACTGCACACAATGCTCCAGGCGTGGGGAAGAGCGACTGGCTGGAAAGCTGCCCATCAGAAAAGGACCTGGGGGTGTTGGTCGACAGGCGGCTGAGTATGAGCCATCAGGGTGCCCAGGTGGCCAAGAGGGCCAACGGCATCCTGGCTTGTATCAGGACTGGTGTGGCCAGCAGGAGCAGGGCAGTGATGGTGCCCCTGTCCTGGGCACTGGTGAGGCCGCCCCTGGAATGCGAGGTTCAGTGTTGGGCCCCTCATTCCCAGAAGGACCTGGAGGGGCTGGAGCGTGTCCAGGGAAGGGCAAGGAAGCTGGGGAGGGGTCTGGATCCCAAGGCTGATGAGGAGCGGCTGGGGGAGCTGGGGGTGTTCAGCCTGGAGCAGAGGAGGCTGAGGGGAGCCCTTATTGCCCTCTACAACTGCCTGAAAGGAGGGGGGAGCCCAGGGGGGTTGGTCTCTACTCCCAAGTAACAAGCGATGGAACAAGAGGAAATGGCCTCAAGTTGTGCCAGGGCAGGTTTAGGTTGGACGTTAGGAAAAATGTCTTCACCGAAAGGGCTGTCAGGCACTGGAATGGGCTGCCCAGGGAAGGGGTCGAGTCCCCATCCCTGGAGGGATTTAAAAGATGGGTAGGTGTGGTGCTTGGGGACATGGTTCAGCAGTGGACTTGGCAGTGCTGGGTTAACAGTTGGATTTGATGATCTTAAAGGTTTCTTCCAATCTAACCACTTCTATGATTCTATGATTCTATTTGCACCAAGAACTCAACCATCAAAGAAGCACGTCAAAAGAGAGAAAGGTCTCTTACGTGGCTGGATGACTAAAGAGGTCAGGCACTGAATGGTAATGAGAAAAATGACACAAAGAACTCCGAGGCTTATCTGAGGAGGACCAGTTTAAGAATGGATACATGAGAGGTCATGGCCTGAAGGCAACAAATCTTAACTGGAAAAGACAACTCATACCATGAGGGAGCCCTTTTTAAGGCAGAAGCTGTAGAGACCAAGGTGATAACAGCAAAGCTTTCCAGTTCCACTTTGTTGAATAAAGGCTGGGATACATTTATTTGCTCCTACGTTGCACGCAGTACATACAAGCTTCCCACGGGATAGGACTGGAAGTTACTCAGCTTTTCACCTACAACTAACCTTAGCTAGAACTGGAACACTCCTCTCTATCCTGGACACAAACTCCAAAGAAGAATCGACACTATAATGTGTTTGTAATTGTCTTATTTTTGAAACATCTATATTTTCCTTGGATCTTAAAAGACATGTATTTTCTTTTGCAGGCAAATGCATGACATATGGCCTAGTTTTTCCCTTCAGAAAAGGCATAATGCCATCACTGAGCCATGATTGCACAGTTGTTAAACAGCAGGGATTATCGGGCAGGACAATATTAAGTGGTATTTAACAGCAAGACCAAAGTTCCTTGTCAAATGCTTGACTTAGTGTTCCTTGATTGTTAGCATCCCAGCAATGAGACCTTTTGCACTGAACCATTTTTCATTTTGACAACAAACTACCGCAGCTATCCAATGTTGCCTTGCTGGAGCTGACAGCAAAGTATTTTTGTGGCAGAAATATTACTATGTAGTGGGGTTCAGGGCTGGAGGATAGACGGTTTTATCCCTTTCCTTTCAGAGTGCAATGGCATTCCAAGCAGTAGGTGTCCTGAGTCACTGCCTGGCTAATGTACTCAGTATGATCCTCTGTCTAGTCATAACAATGGTGGAAAAAAAAAAGAAAAGAGAGAGAAAAAGAAAATCAAACCCTTGATGTAATTGTTTAAATTACAGACTACCTTCTTTTAGATGCATCTTAATGAAGATGTATGGTGGGAGACAAGGGGATAGGGAAGGAAGGTTGAATTACTGATTTAGGGGTGAATTTCCAAAAGGTTTTTAGGGAATCTGAAGGGCCTTTAAACCTCCACCAAAGCTGTTTTTATTAAAGCACTAAAACCAAGAGTGCTTATGAAAGTTATAGTGTGATGTGAGCGAGAGGCAGGAAATAAAGGGAAAAAAAGGGGAACTTAATGAGGTTTAATCTTCAAGGGAATATGGACTTCAGGACTGTAAATCTAATGGAATGGTCCTATATTCTAATGTCAAAAGCTGGCATCTTATGCTAGCAAATTTAACATTTTCAGTTGAGAAATCTAGTTTTAAACCCAGCTATTTATACTGTTAAAAGATGAGATGTGGTAGTTGGAGAAAGCTAAGAACCATGTTATTTCCAAGGATCTTGCCTACTGACAGATTTATTAGGGAGTTTATCACTCCTTTTCCATCATTTTCTGTATGTGCATACTCCCTCTGTACTTCCAGGCTGGAAAATTTCCATGAAAAATCCTGAAAATTTGATTGTGAGCTACTCTGGAAACAGACATAAAAGCACACTGGTTTTCACTGTAAGAGAAACAAACTTAGGAGTTTGCCATCTCTACTTCTGATATTTATTTTTAAATTCCTACATTTCTTTAGTTTCCCTTATTTTTTCATATTTCTCTTTGAAAAGGAAACCAATAGCCCACCTTAAATTCACACCTTGGGGTTCATTCTTTTAAAGTAATTCCAGTAAGATTCCTGGAGAAACAGTTGCATTAATACCAGCATTTAATATACAGCTTTAGTTTTTTGCTTTGCCATATTTAAAGGGGAATTGTCTGGACTGGGCTACCTAGAATGTTTGCAGCTTTGAGATAGCAGCTTGTGCCTATTCAAGCCTTTCAGAAATACAACAAAGATCTTATGAAAATCCTGTTAAACTGAAATGCCAATGGAAGCTTTTTCCCCCCCCTATTCTCCAAAACTGTTGTATGTTCAGATAAATATTGGAAATGTTGGCTAGCTCTGACAACATTATTGGACTGAGCGTTTTTACAGCCGTTGGTTTCTGCATACAGAATCCTACCATTTAGCACTCAAAACTTTACTCCAAGCTTTACAGATAACATGAAAAATGCAGAAGATAAAATGCAATCCAAATATTATTTGTCCTTACACATACTTTAATTGATTCATCTCGTCATTCTGACAACATTGAATTTGTAGGCTCGTCTACATAAATGAGTGAAATTTTCTGAAGGTCTAATCAAATTCAATGTAAAATTGATAAAAATCTTATTATTTTGAACAAAGAAAATGAGGATGAAAATTTTTAACTGCCTTGAGAATACTGACAAGCTCAGAAATATGACAAGCCTATTAATTATGAACTACCAGCTCAGATGCTATAGCTATTTTCTCTCTTCTCATCTGTCCATTCACTTAAATCATATGGTACACGAGTTCTTTCCCTAACTTCACACTATTAGACAAACACTGAAGGAGTAACATAAACTGTAACACCAGCTCACGCAATGCATTCATCCCCATTGCTGCTTTCAGTAAAATAAAGGAAATTCATCATCAATAAACAACAGACTCAATCCTATAACAAGGAACTAGAGAACAGAGTTTCTATGTTTTCACATCTGTAAAATGACACTAGACTTGGCTGGGTATAATGTGACTTGGAATTAAAGTAAAATAATCTGCATGCACTTTAAAGCAGCAATAAAGCCTCCAAATTTGTACCTAAAATACAGATCTTCAAACAAAATTCCACATTAATTCCTAGTGACTGACAGAATGGACACTGGACCATAATTTCAGCTTTTCATGAAGTGCTCTGTACGCATACCTTTTCCTGCTTTCACAAAAAAAGTAATCTTGTCTCCTGCCAGAATATTTGGCTTCCAAAGTGTAGTTCGGCTGCTATGGGAATTGTATAAAACAGTTTGTTCTCAAGTAATTAAAACATTTAAAATAAAATAGTTACGCCAGCAATAACCATGCCTTTCTAAAAATGGATTAAAATTAACACCTTTGGTCCAAATATCTCTGAATGCTGTGGTCTTTACTAGTATTCAAACCAGTATCTGAACGCTGCAGTTAGTCTCTAATTTCTATAATGAGCAAACCTAAAAACCTGTATCTGGATAACCCTTAAATTAGGGATGTTTGAGGTCTGGAGCCTGATCAAGCTGTACACTTTGTGGTTTGGGCACCATCTGTGTTCCCTTCACATCTATCTTCGCTGCGGATGCACTTGTTTTCAAATGCTCATTGCTTTATATGTTGTGCATGCTCCTAGGGAAAAAACTCAGGGGGCCCACCTGTGGTACTCTTGAGCCAGTCAATGTGATGACACTTCTGAAAGCTCTTCCAAATGCCAGTTTTTCAGTTTGTTTTGCCTCCCCCCCCAGCTATTCCAACAAGAAACTCTCTGAATCTTGTAGCAAATATCCTAGGCTGCAGGATGAGGGACGTTCCTTATGGGAAGGTGCCTAATTAATCACCAAAGAGACACAGAGCTTCCTGCCTTGCTCCACCCTTGGCAAAGTTCATACCCGAAAGCTGTATGAACCATCAAGACTTTTAGATCTCTCTACCAGCAGTGGCTAAGTTAAAAGTTAAACAATTCAGACGTGACCTAAAATGAAAATCGATCTACTGGCATTTCCTTCAGTGGATGACGCTTCAAGGGCCCAGGCAAAAATGAGACACTGAATTTGTAATTTAGATGCTTTTGGCAAGCCTTCAGCTCCAGACACCTCAGGGCTTTGTCCAACCTAAGAATGCAGAAATACAATATTGCACGTGGAGTTTTATAGGAATAATGAAAAACCTTCATTTTGCAAGCCGTATTTACAAATGAGCGCACAGTTAATTGCAGCATTCAGATATTCGTTATTTTCTCCAACAGACCCAAATCACCTCCACTGTCAGACCCAGGCGAGAAGCTGCTGCTTGAAAGGTGTGTGGAAGGAAACCCATCTGGACCCACCAAGGCAATCTCAGTGAGGGCAGAGATGATACGCGTGGCAGAGGATGCACATGTGCCTGGCAGCTGCTGATCCATGAACATTTGCAGCCTTTACTGTCATTAAGATAATAACTTCAGACTGGAAAAGAAATTTTAACAGGAAGGAATAGTGAAGAGCTGGTTGTCACATCGTGACGTTCATGAGATTAAAAACTTGCTGTACTTTATTTACGTATAAGCCTAAATCTTCTACACCTGCAGGCATACAAGTATAACTCTGTAAAACTTTACTTGTGAGTGAATTCAAGAAAAAAAAATTGTAAATATTTTAAAGTGACTGTTCTATGCATTTCCAGTAGTACTGATGACAAAAAAATGGCCTCATTCTATGTGGTCATATTCAGCATACAAGTTCATCAGCTGGTTATTTTAAAGCACAGATTGCTCAGCATATATAAAATGAAAGCGCACCTCAGAAACTTGTTAAGATACACATGGAAAATATTCTGCTTCCTGAGTACCCTAACAACTGTTCCATCAATGCACCTTCTTCTTAGGAAAACCTCAAGAAGTCACAGGGACATTTGTAACAGTCTGTGATCAGGAAAAAAAGAATCAAGAAGGGTTGTGTTCAGCAAGAGATCCATAAGCATTAACAAAACAGATGATCCATAAATCTGTGACAAGTGGTGTGGGGTAGCTAGGTCTCTTCAGACACGAATTAAAGCCCAGCATCCATTACCAAAGGGTCCTCTAAACTATTTCTAACTCCTGTCCCCACCCCAAGCTATATTTTTCCCTTCTTTGCTCTGAAGCCACAAGTCTGGAGGGTTCTCAATGTGAGCCGTGCCTATGTCAAAATCACTTCGCACCCACAGGAAAAATTTTTAATATGAATTGGGCTTTAAAAAACTTTAACTTGATTTAGTGAGAATATAAAGTGGGGCCATAGTCAATGTGTTGTTTGTATGCATCGCAATGAATACAGTAACCTGAAGGATATCTGCTACCAAGGCAACACTAAGTACTAACTCACATTTAAAAAGCTCCCAAAGAAGCTCTTTATTCAAGGCAGAGTTTTTAAAATGAGCAAAGCAACGTTATCTAGAAGCAGGCATTCAAAATACATATAAATATACAAGCCTTTTAGATAAACACACTTCCAGGGACTTGATAAGTTACCTCACTCGAGCAGGCTCTGCTGTATTTTATTGCTTTCCAGGAGACGCAGTCACCAGTGAGAGGGAAGCAGCTCAGAGTAGGAGTGAGACCCAAGAGAAAGGTGGGGACACCACTGTTGGCAGTCATACAGGTCAACATAAAATTGCAACGTGTTTTTATTTTCATTTGCTAAAGGAGTCTGCGGAGCTACTCCTGTAATTTCAAATCCATTAGCTTCCCTTATGCCATCGCTTTAAGAAGGATGAAGAAAGGAAAAAAAAAGGAAAAGAAAGGTAACCACAGATTTTATGGGCTGACAACTGATGGCTAAGCAACTGGTCTACTGGCTTTGAGTGCGGGATCCATTACAGATACCTAAACTACATTTTACCCATAAACTACATTTCAACAGCATTGTAGCTAGCAGCCCCTGCGGGAGACAATGGGAGCTGGTTCACCCCCCGGGAAGCTGGGGAAAGATCTCCTGGAAAGAGGACTGTGGCATAACCGCTAGTGAATATTATCTTCCGGCATAATCAGACTTTAAGCTCAGGGAGACTTTGCCTCCTGATGCAATTGGGAAATCACATCAGAAAAGAGATTAAAGTGCAGGTTCTCAGCCTCTTTTCTCTCCTGCCATTTTGGCTGAAGCAATCTCTTTGGATGACTTGATGTCATATAATACACTCACTAACTGGCTTGAAAAAATAATCGGCTTTTGTGTACAATGGGACGTGTGTGTACAGACCTGCAAAACCACAGAGATGGAAAACCAGCCAGCTATTCTTCAGACCAAAGTGAGTCCTTTCCTCACAAAATCTTCTTAAAGCCCTTTCCAGGCATTATTTAATTTTACTAAACTTTACAACATAACCCTTTGCAACATCTCTGTTTAGCAGCTGAAAAGGCTGAGGGATGAGGAAATGAAATGTGCCACCTAAAGAGGGTAAGTACGGAAGAGGTCTGGGTTGCTGTCTTGACCCATGCACTCTAGCTGAGATCTACAGGTAATCCTCCTCCCATACATTTTCAAAGTATGAAAACTCAGTAAACAGGAAGAACAAAGTGCTTCCAGTTTTCAAGGAAATGGTTGTAACTGTGATTCTCTCAGTGTGCCCAGTGGGAGATACAGGAATATTTTTACCCATCTCAGCAGTTGACGAATTTTCCCACAGATCTTCTAGGGAATTTAGATGTCTTTCCAAAGCAATAAAACCTGAAATTTTTAATACTGACATGTTTCTGTTTCTTTTAGAAAAATCTCCTTGGCCCTTTAACTCTCCTTGAAGGTTAATCCACCTTTAAGCAATGGATGTTCATTCTACAGGCAAAAAGGCAGTCTCCCTTTAAAAGCAGCATTTTTGGAAAGCCCACGTGCCCATGGCATTATCTCCATTTGCTTTGCTTCATCCGAGCTTTGATCTCATGGCTTTTCATCCTGGTGCTGGGAAAGACATCTCTTTGGTGCATCCTGAGAGCCCTGTCTGCCTGGAGCACATTGATCCCTACCAAGCCACTGCAGGGCCATCTCTCACCAAGCCTCCTTGATCCCTCAGAGGCAGGGGCTCTCAGTCAGCCGGCCCGCTAACAGAACCTGTTAACGAGGAACTCCTGGCATACGACAGGACAGAGATGTTTCACATTCCAGCCTTTGATGCCTTTCGGACCTTAGCTGAAAGACATGGTGTCTTCAGACGTGGTGTGGAAGGGACTTTACAGGCAAGCAAACAGACTGAAAAAGTAACGTGGTTGTTTAACAAATTAAAGGAGGGGAAGTCTTAGCCCAGACCCTTTGGAAAGAGCTGGAAATGAGTGTAATTCTTTTAAAATGTGTTCCCTCCTGTTTTATTTCCCCTTTGCAAAAGCACTGTTAGAAGAGAGATGATCCTGGTTGAAGGTACGAGCTGGACATTCACCATTTATGTTGGTGTACCATGTTTCCTGTATTTCTCAAAGGACCTTAAAGCCTTCACCTACATTCAGTACCTACTTCATCAGCATTGCCTCTGCAATAGATTGTCTTCAGATGGGATGGCGAAGATGAAAAACAATTAATAAACCCACTCGACTAGGTGACCTCTAACCATTCTCCCAGCACTATTTTCTATTATTTGCCATTTGCATACACAATGCAATTTTTCTGTTTTAAAACTTTGCAGGTAGGAGACATCTGGTACTTTAAGAAAGCATTTGGGATTGTCACCTGCATATCTATTCACCCTGTACATCTATTCACCCACCAAGGAGAAAACAAGACTGATTTATCGTAACAAAAGAAGCGCCTTGAGAGATCTTCTGTCACTTCTTAAAACAAAAGGGAAAGCCCGACAGCTAATTAGTCTCATAACGACTTATTTTCTACCCCGTCCCTACCTTATTTTAAATAAAACCCGATGATGCAAAGTATTCCTTGGCTTCTTGCTCTGTAACCAACTGGCTCTCTGTGGAAAGAGCTTCTTTTTTTATGGCTACGTATTAAAAGTAAACCAGCCCATGCCAGGTTTGGATAAAAGGCTATTTATTTTCAACCAATTTGATAGCTGCAGTTTTCGGTAATTGAATTTTCTGTGGTCAGAGAAGCAGTAATCTTAGAAACCAAATAAATATTTTTTAATAAAATGGAACACTGAGAAACCCTATAATAATGTCAAATATGTAGCCACTTATGGATGGATAAATATTTTAAGAAATTTACATCTCACCCAATGTTTTAGACCTTAAGCTTCCCTGGAAATTTCAAACAACGCTATTTTATTTTGGGGAGGGGACGTGGGGGTACTGGAGTGTATTTAGATAAAGAGCTAAATACTAATCTTTCAGTCTGCAGCAGGTTTTACTTCCAATATTTATGCAGCAGTTGATGGTTTAATCAAGAAAAGAAAAATCAAAAAACATTTTCTCAAACCCTTTCAATAGCATGTTCCAATTTGTATGATGCAGGTTGTACTGCAATCATCCATGCTTGCACAAAAATGACCAAGTCAGCCAGAACCACCCTTAAAAAAGAGTTACAGCTGTGTATTACTGCCCTGTCCCCACAACAGAAAATCAGGATGAACCTTTGGGAGAAAAACAGTTTTTGTTGAAGCCTCTTGTCTCCTGACAATCAGAATAACAGCGTTTGAACGGGCACTTGTGCAAATCGGCGGGGCAGGGAGAGATTTGGCTCAGAAATCCTTCAGCAAGCTAAGGAGGAACAAGGGAGGAAGAGAAAGAAAACAATGAGATACTCAAGTCATGAATATCCATGCAATAAATTACAGTTAGAGGTCATATGCTCTCAGTATGCTATACCCTCAAGACATCTGTATTTATGGGACACCCAGACCCAGGGGCCTATGCCATCCTGAATCCTAACCCAGTCCCCTGCTGCCACCAGCCAGCAATCACTTTGCAAAATCCCTGATAACTTTGCCAGGGTCCTTTTCCAAACTTGGTGTGTTTTCCTTTGGTTGGGGGTCTCTTGCTTTCAGGACATATTTGTTTTCTAAAGCAGTAACAAGTCATTATGGAATAAATGAGTTGCAATGGTATGCAAAATGGAGATCACTGCAGAGGAAGAAATTGCATTTCCTGCAAGACGAAGTTGTGTCCCAGAGCTTGGTATTATTGTTCTCTGATGGTGACACCTGCTGGCAAATGCAGACTCCTGTAACAACTTCTGGAAAAGGATCAATTGCAAAATTAATTGGGATTACTGAGTACAGGACGGGTTTTCTGTGAAATGATACACAGGAAAGTTGAAAGAACTGGAGTTATTCAGCCAAAGTCAGAAAAGACAGAAGGAACACACATCAGGTCTTCAAATACATGAAATGCTGCTACAAAAGGGAAGAAATTGCTCTCCATATCCACGGGATAAGACATAACAAAGGATCGATGTGTATACTATCGAAGCAACCAAGATTTGAGTAAGATCCCTGTCTAGTAAAAGGTTCCTAACTGTGAAGCCTTTGCTGTGAAATCTCCTTCAGAACAATTGGGCATATGGAGCCTCACAGGTTCCAGTTATACTTTTTCTCCTTCCAGCATGTATGTTGTTCAAACCTGATTGATCCATTATTCAATTAGACCAGTCCTAGTTCCAATATAACCACCACTTTTCAGTCTGCATCTTATTTTTTTTTTTTTTATTTTAAATGTCGATGAAAACTGAAACCCAGGTGGTTTTCAGCATGACACTCTGTGGAAATCAGGTATGAAATTACCTGTTTATTAATGATGTGTCAGGAGAATGACACGCTAACAGCCAACTCCAGCACTGGCAGTGCTAATGTAGAAATAACAACCATGCATTATACACAATATGTATTCTACAGGACTATAACTTTGCGTCCCTAGAGACACAGCTGAAACCCATATGTTTTATCTCAAAATTTCAATCCCAGAGAGCAATGATTCCCAAATGGAAGTTAAACATATGCTTGGTCACTATTTTGCTGTATCGCCTCCTTGGGATTCATGTGTGAGTAAACAATTTGCGTCAGATGTGCAAAGGTTTAGAATGTCATTAGTCAATGCTCCAGGCTTGGAAGAGCACTGATGGTGGGACAGGGTTTTGCAAGGACATATCACATTGCTTAGCGTTTCAACAAGAAGCACCATTAGCATCTGACCTGGCACAGAGATGCAGCATTCTTGGTGTCACGCATAAAGATTATTATTTCATGATTAAAAATTCTGAGTTGTTTCCGCAATAGTGTGCACTGCATTGAACAGTGGAAATAAACCATAATTCACGGTGTACGTTAAAGTAAATCTTGTTCAACTGCAAGATCCTTGAAAAAATTTCAGTACATTTTCCAGCGAGTTTATCTCCCTTACAATAAGGTTCATATTTCCTTCTCTTTCTTCAGTCTGAAAAATTCTTGGGATAATACATGGGTCTGTCAGCATAGAACCAAAAGGACTAAGCTTGATGAAAACTTTTACTAATGATGTATCATGTAAATGGCCACTGTGGATCGTTCTGTTATTGGCAGAGGAGCTGCTTCTTCATGCTTGGAGAGCTGATCCTCCAAGTTTTAGCCTTCACAAGTACCTTGTAACATACAATATCAAAACCAGTTACTAACAGTTTTTCCAGGAGACGGGGTCTTTGTTATGGAGACTTCATTTTACAATATTTGCCTTGTTCAATAAGGAAAGATGCGTCTTTGAGCAGATTTGCTGGTGCAGCTCTGGGGCATCATGAAATATTTATATTCTGTTAATCTTATAGCTTTAAATGAAAGATGGAGGAGGCCAAATCCAAGCTCCATATAAATGCCATTGATTTTGGGTTCTAACAGCATTGGATTGAGGCCAGTATTTTCCCTTGCCTCACTCTTCGCCTTTCAGAATATTTGTGGAAATGAGTAACAGGGTCATTTGGTATTCAGCCCTGGATATGAATTATAATCTTGGTATAAGCTATATAGAAATTTAAAAGGCAAATTTTTCACCTCAGAAACACACTTTTCTTCAACCAGCCAGAAAAACGGGGCCAGATTCAGTCCCTGGCTTGCAGGAAAGCACACACACATTTGCACACACAGACACGCGCTGATGGCTGATGAAGGTTTAGCAGGCCCCACTTCAAAACCAGAACAAACCAACAAAGTATTCCACACTGAGTAAGGGGGACAGCTTGGAAATTGTTCAGAAACCTGAGGGGGTTCACAAGATTGGCATAATCAGGTACATAAATTTACATAATATCTGCATCAAAAATAGAAGCAGGCCACCTTCATGTTCTCCTGTACCTTTATTTAATAAGGGCTATAATGCAATTAAATAACTGCATATATTTAGCATTTTTTCTCTGATCTGTTTCCTGGAGTGATTGATTTCTGCCCCCTTCTGAGCTGTGAGTGCAATGAGGCAACAGCGGAATTCAGCAGGACCTATTTCCTCTGCCCTCAGCAGGCAGTGTAGCTGGGAGGTTACCCTGTCCTGAAGGATATGGAGTTACTGGGGAGATCGGGCAAGACCTTGAATGTTAAGGAACTAATTTCTGTTTCTTGGATTTGATGAACTAGTAATCAGACAAGACCTACAGAACCATCATAATCCTGCTAGATTTAGTGGCCTTAATATTCCTGGACATATTAAATCTCAGTCTGAATTGGTCCTTGACTCTGACCTCACCTGCTCCTATTCAGATGATAAAAGCCTGAACTAGAGTGACTTAGCCTGAGCTTTAGGGTCCCGAGATCAATGCTCAGAGGGCAGGGCTGGTCATACTACACAGCAGGAGCAAGAGACTGAGGTTCTGTGCTGAGTGAAAGTGTCCAAACCATCAGAAATGGACCTCTATGCTCCTGACACCTCCATCATGTTGTAGCTTTTCCTGTTTGAAATTGGACCCCCCCTCCAGCTATGCACGGAGTATCTCAACACATCCAGTCTTTTCTGTTAGGTTCTCTCTCCTCTCCCCATCTCATAGCTCCACTTTCCTTTTATCTTCAGCTTATTTCATCATTGCTCCATCTAAAATATCAACAAATGCTACATATTTCCTTTGCAGCTTTTTAATAATGAAAATCCAAATGTCCCTTCCTGAGGCAGAAGAAAAGAGAGAGTGTCAGACCTGTCCCTCAGCTCTGCTCTGAGGTCCTTCTCTATTCATTACCTCCATGTGTCCGTCAGCACAGGCACTTCCACGAATCATGGTCTCTGAAATGCGGTCTTTCCTCCAAAGCATTCCTTCACCCTCTCATCTAAGTAACAAATAATTGCTTGAGTCTAGGGCAGCCTGAACTGGAGTTAATGTAGTGCTGGTGTGCGCAGACACTAGTGTATTCTATTGCCCTGTATTAAATTTGCAATTGATCCTACAAGCACGAGCCTCTTTCAGCTTGCACATGAGCTCAATGCCTAGACATGCATGATATAGGATTAGTAGGAGTTTTTCATTATGTTCTCTGAACAAAAATGGTCACAGTTTGCGGAGGTCCCCTTGAGGAAAACTTTTTTACCTCCCCCCCTAAGTGTTCTCTGAATTCAATTCTATGAAAATCAAACCATAATGCTCCTCAGAAGCACACAAAGGAAGGATTTTATGCCAGTGTTTAGCTGGATGTATTGTTAACCAGGTACAGATTTTTCCCCTCATAAGGATACACTACATGATCAAACTATGAGGCACAGGGATGCTGTATATCAATTTAATTTGCCTAATGTTGTCCTGTGTGTAACTACTTCTCCTGTAAGGCCATAATTGCAGCAGCAGCATCTCCCAGCTGTATGCAGAGCTGTGCATAAAAGATTATGTTTGTTCATAACAACTATTCCTCAAGGAAAAGAATATGAGTTGAAAGCTCCTTAATTTTTATTTTAATTACTGCGTGCACTATTTTGAGGTCTCTGACTACAGAAACTGTTAGGCCATGGATTAAACAGACCTCCAGGGAACTTTTACTACTTTCATTTGCTGAGCTTTCTAGTGTCCTCTAAAGTAACAATAACATCTATTCCTCAGAGGGAGGAGGTGGATAAAAAGGGAAAAGCCAGCACCCAACTAATTTTAGCAAGTACAAAAGGAGACTCCATGCCAGAGGAACATATGGCATTTTTAGTTCACTTTAAACTTTCCCCTTGGCATTTCAAGCCCTATTAATAAACAAAACAAACTTGTTTCAGAAAACAGATGAGTAAACATCTCTGATGGCTGTACTCTATTACTGATTCACCTTCCTTCCTTTCACCCACCACCCCAGGCCTCCAGTCTTGGACTCCGAATATTTTTATCATTAAGGCAACAGCGCTGGGACATGTTGTGGTAAATATCCAAAACTAAAATATGTGGCAGGGCCAAATGGCATTTCCTCTGCATCATGGGACATCACCATTCACCCTCTCATAGAATCACAGAGTCATAGAACTGTTTAGGTTGGAAAAAAACCTTTAAGATCATAAGTCCAACCATTAACCCAGCACTGCCAAGTCCACTGCTAAACCACGTCCCCAAGCACCACACCTACACATCTTTAAAATACCTCAATGTCCTTCTTGTAGTGAGGGGCCCAACCCTGACCCCAGCATTCCAGGGGCGGCCTCACCAGTGCCCAGGACAGGGTGCCCATCACTGTCCTGCTCCTGCTGGCCACACCACTCCTGATACAGGCCAGGATGCCGCTGGCCCTCTTGGCCACCTGAGCACACTGCTGGCTCATATTCAGCCGCCTGTCGGCCAACACCCCCAGGTCCTTTTCTGATGGGCAGCTTTCCAGCCCCTCTGCCCCACGCCTGGAGCATTGCATGGGGTTGTTGTGACCCCAGGGTGGGACCCAGCTTTGGCCTTGTTGAACCTCACACAGTTGGCCTCGGCCCATGGATCCAGCCTGGCCAGATCCCCCTGTAGAGCCTTCCTACCCTTCAGCAGATCAGCGCTCCTGCCCAATTTGTCGTCGTCTGCAAACCTACTGAGGGTGCACTCAATCCCCTCGTCCAGATCATTGATAAAGATCTTAAACAGAACTGGCCCCAGTACTGAGCCCTGGGGAACAAAACCCTCCTCGGAACAAAACCCCCTGTATCGTAATGCTGAGGAAAAGAGAGCAGGGGAGAGAGAGGGAGAGTCAGACTGGCACCAGAAATATAATTTAGTGTGCAGGTATTTGATTTGATAAAAAACCTACCTTAATTTAAAAAAAAATACATATATGTATGTATATATGTATATATAATAGGTTCCTGACAAAGTTGTAATTCATTGAGAGGGGCCAGGCCTACAGTTTGGGTTTGACATGTCACTCCAACCTAAACCATGACTGGTTTTACGTGATCCCCTAAGAGGGTAGCATGTTGCAGCTGGCAAAAAAATAAACAAACCTGAGCTCTGTGCTAACAGATTTTATTTTCTTTTTGATTTATGCCACGAGCAAAGGAAAAACAGCGACATATTTGTGAATCTAGGTTTCGCTTGGCCCCTCCATGCTTGCAGTGTCTTGCTAAGGAGATGGACAGTGTGAAATACATAGCGGACAGGTCTAGAACAGGCAGGATGGGGAAGCAGATGAACTGTAGCTCTGAGGGTTTTTTTTTGCAACAGCACCTCGCATGTGCATGCACGACCCTCTTTTTTTCTCCTTCCTTTTTAATTCCCAGGGAAATCTGTGCCTCTGCTGATGTGCTGCTGAGGAGAACCTGGCAGCGCTTTTTGGTATCACTCATTAAACTCAGTTTTTTACTTTAAAACTTCTCTCTTGTTCTGCAGAGTCAGAACACCACAGATATTAATCTGTGAAACATCTTCTGCTCTTCGGTGCTCTTGTCTACCCGGGTGGGTTTTTCCCAAATACTGTCTTCAGAACCAAACATATTTAGACCTCCCCCATCTTCACTCTCCACTGCTAGGATTGCATTTAGAATACTACTTTAGGCAAATGTAGAGTCTAGGGAGCCTGGAAACTACTAAGTGCACTCAATTAAGAGTTTAAATACCTGTATTTTCCTGTCAGACATATTTTGTTCTGCTATGACTGAACACACTGCAGAGACAGTGACAGGGAGAAGACACTAAACCAAGGCCACCCCTTAGCCCCCAAGCAAAGCAAGCAGACTGCCCCCAGCTCACACATAACCCCAGTCCCTGCAGCACTGGGGCTGTCCCTTTTATAACTGGTGCATGGGAAATTACTTAATTCCCCACAGCGGACCCAGCCCTGTCTCTGCACAGATCCTTAAACTCCAGGCAAGGCTCTGTGGTTTCTCCCATTGTTTTCAGTTTGTTTTTCTTTCCAGCAGAAACATAAAGCTACACTGTTGGATTTGCAAGTAGAGATGACAAACACAGAGCATCAGACCAGCATGTTGCTTTTCACCTTGAACATGCTAAATGGTTTAGCTGGATGCCGAAAGAAACAAGGCGTATGTGCTAGTGTTGTATGGATTTCTTCTCCATGCCTTTCTATCCCGAAAGTTTTTAATCACTGACTAATTTCAAGCAAACCTATCAACAGAGTGAAGACCTTGAAGATAAGTCTCTAACAGATCTCATGAAATAGGGAATTGGATAGGGGAGACAGCTCCCAAATGCTAAGAGGAACCTCCCCCACCCCCAAGGCATCAGAAAACACATTAGAGGGAGGAAAAGAGAGGGCGAGATGTTGAAAAGTAGCTTTCATTAAACCCTCTGCACACTAAACTAGTTGTTTATTACTATGAGAATTTTTACATCCATCTCTCTGCTTCCAAGATCCAGGAGCTGAGTCCTAGAAACACATGGGGATTTAGCTTTAAATGCTCTGGTCCATAAAGTTAAACACACATTTAGAAGATCTGGGCCTGAAATCTGGTACCACGCTGTATCCTTTCAGAAACAGAACCCAAAGTGACATTTCAGCCCAGTTAGTTTCCACGACAACATCCAAATACAAATATCTGTGGCACAGCAAAGAAAAAGTGTGTCAGTGTTACTGTTTTCATGATGAAAGACAGAAATTAGTCAATACCCTTCAGAGCCTTAAACAGGAGGATTTTCTTTTTACAGTTTGTTGCCATACCAACCTGGTGCAATCCTCCGACTATTTAAAAACAGCGTGCACATGCTCACAGAGACAGAGAAACAGATTTTTTTGCCAGCACTTTTGTCCTTATTGCAGACATAAGCACTGAATCACAGAACAGCAGCAGCAGCTTGGGTTCACGTGCCTAAGCTTTATATAATATAAGTCTAATATAACAGTGTGTCAAATGTTTGCTTTGGCGATACTGATTCTCAAATCCCCTTTTTATACTAATATTTAAAATGGGAAAAGGCTTTAAAAGAATGGGCGCAAATTACCAGTTCAAAGGTTTTATTGGGCTTCCAGCTGAGCATTGCTTATGCTAAGAATGGGGATTTGAAAAAACCCAGTGTTTAGGCTGGTTTATTGGGGTTTATTTTCTGTAAGAAGCTGCTACTGCAATCCTGGAGGAGCAGCAGGAGGGACAGGGGGGCAACAAGTTATCTTTTTCTCCTGTAAATCCCACTAACTGTGATTACTTACATCATAAAGACCGACTTCTAAACTATCCCCATTATGAAAGCTAAGGAAAATTCAGCTCAGAACTGAGATGGACTTCCCAACAGCAACAGCCACCACTAAAAATACTCCTTTTTTAAAATTTTTTATAAAATATTCAGGAAATTCTGGGAAAACGTTTTGTTGAAAACTCACAGTTTATAAATTTTCACCCAGCTCAGTTGTTAAGCTCAGGGAGACGGGAGTAAGACGTCTGTGCAGATGGATGGCTGAAGAGGCAGAATTAGCCTGTCTGGATTTGAAGGTATTTACACAGGGGCAGTTTATGGTGTTATTGTGAAAATTTCCCTGAATTAAGCTACCTTATCACTTTAAAGGGTTTATCAGCTCAGGAACAGTCCCGTGCTTGTGCAGCAGTGCTGGCTCACATTGAGCTGCTGTGGAGCCCAGGCAGAGCATGATGTGCTTGTACCTGCCTCTGCAGGGGAAGAGCAAGAACCCTCAGGCCCCTCCCTGCGGTGACTGGGATTGCTGGGAATGGCCAGTGCAGTTCATCTCATCAACAGTGATCCTTGCTCTTCCCTTGGCAGGAGTTCCATGTTGAACTGTTTAATGTGCTGATGAGAGTGCAAGAGTCACACAGATGTGCAGTGATCCTGGAAAAAACAGCAGGGGGGAGGCAGCACCCAGAACCTAGCTTGCTTCTGGTTTCTATTTGCCAAAGAAAAAAAAAGCCTGACGGAGAAGAGGCTGGACGAGCGGACTTGTGGGTGGCATGAGCCCTGCAGACTGTGGGGTTTTGCCAATGATATGAAACACCTTTGTTGCAGAAAGCACCATCTATGGACTAACACCCTCGTGGCATTATCTGGTTCTTGTTTTTCTTGCCACTTCTTTTCTAAACCCATGGGTTTCAGTGTGCTTAACAGCAGTCTGTCTTGCTGCTACTCAGCTCTAACCCTCTGTCCAGTTTTCCCTCGACTGTCAAGTTTAGAGCAAAGAGCAAAACACACAGCCAAGCACTCCTGCAGAACTACACGCAGAAGAGCTAGTGATTTGTGGGGTAAAAAGACCCATTATCTCTCCTAGCATGCAGCTTTGCTGTGCTTTGGACACAGGCACTGCTAAGTGTATCAAATAGCTCTTCATCTGGACTCTAAGTCTGGAAGCACCAAAAAGAATTGCACTGCTGTAATCATCCATCCTTATGTGCCAAGAAACTTTCACTCCCCAGCCCATGCCAAGGAAGCCCTCTTTGGTGGATAATAATAACCTGGAGATCATGGACTTTAAAACTTTCGTTAGGAAAGTGAGTTAATCGAGAGAAAAAAAAAAAAAAAAGAGGTTAACACAGTCATGTTTCACTACAGGATTATAGTGTCAAACCACAGGAAGTTGTCTCTGGTGGTTTGCTGATCTCTGTGGTCTGACTGAACTGAAGTTATTAGGAACAGTAACTTCACTGCTGGCGGTATTATCACGTGCCTTTCTCCTCACCTGTAACCTTGAGGACTAATCGTAGGATCTGATCCTGCAGTGTCTGAAGCAGATCTGACCCTACTACCAATGAAGTCAATAGTGAAATTTCCATTCACTCAGCAATGGAGAATCAGGTCTCCTACAAGGGGATTAACAACACTGGCTTAATGGGGTTACCTATGGAATTGCAGTGAGAGTGCTGCATGCTTGCAGTGACAGGATCTCAGTTTTAGGTATCAGGATATAGGATCTAGGATGTAGGTTGGTGTGGATGTGAAAGCGGTTACCTGGTGCTAACGAGCAAAAAGATATAATTTAGGATCTCAGGTTTTAGAAAACCAAAATCTACCACACTGTTCAGATATTAAAAAGCAGACTACATTAATAATCCCTTGCCTTACAATGACATTTCTTGATGCTGATTCAATGTACTTTACAAAGGAGCTCATTTCCATTAATCCATTTTGTGGATAGTAAAACCAAGCCATATGGAAGAGGTAGAAAGATCAGAGTCAGCAGAGACAGGGCACACTGAGATAGTCAATGAAGGAAGAAGAGAACTTGAAGAGTAAATTATACATGCTTTCTAAATTCAACTAGCAGTTTTAAATTATTTAAGGCACTGTTTTTGTAACGAGGCTTAGAAGTGATATTTCAAATACATCATTTTAGCATGATGATACCTTTTTAAATGAAGAGTTTCTGTTGCTGCTCCTGTTATTCTGCCTGTACTAAAAGATGACTTTCAAGTATTTTGTCTATCATTTTTAAAGAGAAAAAAAATAACAAGCCTGAAAGAACAAAGACGACACTTCAAAGCCTTTAGCAGAGAAGGAAGTGCTTTCTAGCAAAAATCATACACTTTTGTCAATGAAACCTTTGTCAGACAGTTCCTCTCCTGCCTGGCTGCTGTATGGTTAAAGATATAAAAGCAACTGAAGACAGAAGAGAAAGAGAATCCCTGAGAGAATGAAAAAAGTCATGTCCCAGCGAAGTCCTCTCTTTGCCCTCAGTGTTTATCTGACATACTGTTATTGATAGCTCTTTTTCCAACTCCCCTGACTAAGGGAGCACATATACCTTTTATTGCACTGAAGTTGATTTAAACCACCCTGGCAATTTGTGAGGCTGTTTTTCACTTACATAAGGAAGTTCTTGAGAGGATTTTGAAGCAATACAGCATGGTAGTTAAAACCAAGGCCATTTAAAAAAGAACTGCATTTCTTCAGGCTGTCCATAATTTTTCATCTTCCTAAAAATACCAGGGAACTTTGCAACTTTGGTAGGAAGAAGTCAGCTAAATGCTGTCTGTCTCACCCAAAGCATCAGTGCGAATCATTCCCTTTTGACCATCAGGTTCTCAGGTCTTACCGCAGCCAACTGAGATTTCTTTTCCCAGCCATCTGGAGTGCTGTGTGGATTTTTTTCTGGGAAACAACTTTCAATTTGTTCAGGAACTAAAATTATTTTGGGACCTCCATTCTATTTTCTAACATTTTCTGGGTAGTCCTTCGTGCAGTTGTCTTGCACCATTTGCTATACAAGAGCATTCATAGTTCTCTTTAAGTACCCCTTTTCAGCCTGCCCCCCCACCCCCCAAGTAACATGTGAAGAACTAACCAATTACTCACGTTGGCAATGATCCCTCTCTCCTGGGGTACTGCAGCAACATGTTACTTACGATTTCGTTGGCTTTAACATTATTCAGTCGAGTTTCTTCTGATTGCTATTACACCTAACAAGTTTCCCCTCAATAACAAGTTGCTTTTGACTTCCAACCCACCTGGAGACTTCACCCTTATATTTCACCTCTGACCTATCTCAATATAGTTGACATTTTGCAATTATCAGCAATTTGTTAGCTTTATTTTTGTTAGCACTGAATTATGCAAATAATAGACCTGTAATAGAACTGCTCCTATTGGGCTTTAAATTTGTAAAAAAGTGTTTCATGCATGAATGACTGTGATAGCCTGGGTCCATTTTGTAGCAGCAGGAAATGAGAATTTAGAGAATACTTATCCCATGCAACCTCTGCTGGGATGGTAGAAGGATACTTAGTACTTTTTTCATTAACTCCTATGAGAACCTACAGCCTAGATGTAGCCTGCTTTCATGAAGCAGGACTTCTTAACATTTAACTTCCCTGTAATCATAAACTGGCTATATACCCTTAGCATTTCTCCAGTAACAAGGGAGGGCCAAGGTCTGAGATACTGTCAAATGCCAATGAAGAAAACACATTTTCCAAACCCAAAAAGAATCAACTTGATCTGGAGCAGGTTCACCTTGTGGAAGGAGGAATCCAAATTTTCTTACTGCGAACAGTGAGCTGTCACAGGGAATAGAGCAGAGCTGTACCCTGGATGTGTCTACAGCGGCTTTTGTGCTTGAATACACTGTTTTGTCTTTTTCTTTATAGGCTCTTTACAGCTTACTAGATTGAAAATAGAACAACTGATCCCATCACATCCTGCCCTCTATGTATCAAAAGGGTTTTTAACCCACAGCATTTCACATGCACCCAAGACGTACACAAAAAACACTGAAAAAAAAGGGCATGCTGGGCCCCATTTCCCTACCTTCCTTCACCCACAGCAGCACTCAGAGTTCTTTGACATGTCAAGCTCACCATCCTCCCGACAGCAAACAAGTCCTTTCCCAGTCTTGTGACCTCATCCACTTCCCCGTCAAAAGATTAAGGCACATTTTCAAATGCTTAGGGCTATTTTTAGACTGCACTAAAGACATGTGGGGAGGAAAGTAGCTGCTGTACTTTCTTTGTAGAGTAATAATCTCTGTGTCTAGAAAAACCACTCAGATTTGAATGTCACTTCACATAATTACCCTGGGCAAAGCTGGATTAGCTGCATCAGTCTGAGATGTCATTGTCCAAATCGCCTCCCTCCGGAAAGGGGCTGCAGTGACTCTTGTGGCTGAGAATGCACAGCCACAGGATGCAGGACGTGGCTCTTATCTTTGCCATTGGGAGATGCTCTCTTTCAAGTGTCCTGAAAACAGGAACAAAAGCAGTGGAATCAGAAAACAGATGCAAATGCTGTGTTGAAACCTGATGAGGCCAATCACACCATGCTGTGGGCTGAGACCCTGGGCTGAGCTCTGAATGGGGTGGGAGGTCCTGTGTGGCACTTGGATCCACTTTTACATGGTGAGGTGTCTGCTGAAGGGCAAGCTGAGGCCCAACTCCACTGGAGACATAGCTCTATACACCTTCCACCTAACACGGCTATGCCCCTTGCCGCTATACCTCTAACTGCCACAATTTCCACTAGCATGGACAATTCTTCACCATGACCTACTACAATGGTCTCTGGAACAAAATAGTCCCTGAAGCCACGTGAGGTGTATGCGCAAAAGACAAAATTCAATACAGACAAAAAAGGAACGCGGTGCCAATGATTATCAGCAGTCATTTTAGAGCATTTTAGTACTACCTTTTTCATGTTTGGATAGTGGAGAGGAAAGATAAAGGCATACCAAAGATTCAGGACCCATCTTCTGGAAGTTGTGGGTGTAAAAAGCATGCACAAATGCATACACACACAATTATTCCATGCCTTGTCTGCCTCCTGTGCATAAATAGTTCTCACAGATGCTCACTCAGAGCAGGTATTTTTGCCCACAGGATGGCCAGGTCCCTGTGCAAATGGCTAATCCACAAGTGTACTGTGCTGTTGTGATAACAGTGTCAGTAAGGGGGAATATACACGCCTGTCTCCCTCTCTGAATGTCACTGGATGAATAACTTTCTGAAAAATAGGGTCTTAAACAGGGTAAGACTTTAAATATGGTGTCTTACTGATGGTGGTGGACACAGGCATAGGAACAGCATGGATGAAATTTTACAACCCTTATCTAAGTGCTGCTCCTCATCTGGACACTGGTAAATTTGGTACCCTGTCTTATTTGCTCCCTCCTCTCCAGGAACTCACAACTTAACTTACATTTTCATCAGCTTCCATCTGAAAGCTCAACACTAGTGACCAGGCAAGGAAGGGAAGGAAGATAATTAAAACAAAGCAAAACCCCAGACAAAACAAATCACAGAATACCAAACTAACACAATAAAGGCATCATCTTTTTCTTTTTTTTTTTTTCCCTCCTACAGAATGAAGCATTAGAATACTCAAATACAAAGTCAGAAAAGGCAGTTCAGGATAGCCCCTCCCAGGATCACCCTTGATGATCTGCCCACTTTGCCAAATATTGAATTTGCTTCCAGCCATGCTTGGCAACTCTCCACCCATGAATATGTACATTTGAATGCATAATGGTTATTGCCTGTCATGCTCATGGGCATTTGGCCCATGTAGCACTCTGTTTCCCAATCTATAAGTACATGAAATATTAAGACTAAGTAAAATCTGAGACATTGTGGAAACTGATGAGGCCTTGAATGAGCTCCTGGAATAAAACTTGAGCCCCTCCCCACCCAGAGCAGTATTTTTAGGAAGTCGATTGAGAAATGTTTTCCTTGCTCGATTTCCATGTTTACTGGGATACAACATTGTTACACTCGATTGCATCAGAAAACATGGAAACAGCTCCACAAATTGATCCGACCACAAGATCTCAGAGGAATTTGCTCCTTGTCTCCAAGGAGTTTACCCAGCATAAACAATGTCAAATAAATACATGGCAGCCCAGAGAGAGTTACTGCTACTCCAAGAAGCTTCATAAATATCCGAATACAGATAAATCTGTTAGGTAACTTTGGATGGATTTTGTGATGGCACAATTCTCATCAGACATTGGATACAGGCGTTCGTAAAATTATAGAATATATTGGACATCAAAGTGAAATTTGCTGCATTTTAGGGGGAGATCATATAACTGAAATAATGATGGGGCCAAAAGAAGGATAATAATCACAGTCCCCCTCCCACGGGCTTTAGGTGTGTAAGCCACTTCAGGAGATGTAACTGCACTCCAGTTTAGTATTTGCTAATGGTTATTTACACACCTAAATTCTTATGAGGTTCTGAACACAGATATTCATGCCATGATAGAATTCAAGGTCATTGATTAGCGTGATAACGGGAAACATAGCAGCTTAAAATTTTTTTGTTTGAAGTTGGGATCTCTTCAATAATAGAAAGTATAACAATGTATGAGCATTGATTTTCAGATATTTGAGTTGCCTTTGCATGTAATCAATTTCATGGGAAAATGGTTCCATGATCCCAAATGATCCCAAAAGATCATTTTTGTCATATAGGTAAACTAATTTTTCCCAGGCCAAGCATATCCTCTAACTCCCACCCCACTCTCTCTGTTCCTTATCTTGTCTTCCCTCTTAGCTTCAATTGCTTAGCACAAAAGCTGGCTGCAAATGGAATTCCCTTTCCAGAAAAAAGCCACCTTCATTAGAAAATAATGATGGAAATCATTCTGACAGGGACAAAAAATGAACAATAAAATGGCAACAACAAACCTATGATAAATTAATTTGTGTGGAGGGATTTCCAAGCCTTGTTAAGTCTTTTTTTTTTGTTTGAAATTTTAAAATCTATTTGATTTCAGGTTTTGTCTTCAATAGAGACAAAAAAAAATATTGTGAGGCTTCAAGGTGAGAAGCCAGGAAGCTGTCATTTTGATTTCCCCACTGGTGAATTGAATTTTTTTGGCAAAATTGTAGCATTCTCCAGGAAAAAATTTCATTTTGCAAAGAGCCATTTTCTATCAGAAAATTATTCTGATGGAAAATTGCCCAGTAGACCTATTCAGTGTGTGCGGTAACATTAAATAAGCAGTTACAGTCTTTCAGGTAGACTTGTAAGACTGCTTTTGCCATTAGCGTGAACAAGCAGTCTTCCCCATCACGCTCAAGTGAACCTGAGAATCAAGAGGCTTAGTAACAGAAATTCAGTGCCTAATATAAGAGGAAATTTGGTCCTCACTGTGAAGTCCACTAGATTTAAAACACTGCAAAAAAAGTGGTTCATTCAAGAGTGGGGTGGACCACACAGTAAAAAATAGGGTAATAGCATCTGTTTGTTACTGCTTTGTAACCCAGGACCTGAAATCACTCAATTCATAAGCTCCTCAGAACCGATTAAATATCCTTATCAGTATCCTCTGCATTTTAAGGCTGAGGAAACTGAGCCGGAGATGGAAGTGCCAGGGCCAAAGCTGCAGCGGTTCAGTCACAACATTGCGAACAGAACCCACAAATCCTGCCACCCGGCCCTCCACCCTCCCCTCCAACCACAAGACCACACTCTGCGGGTACGAACAGCCGCTCCAATGAGTCCGAGCTGGAAGTGGTTGGATCACGTGGCAGCCAAGCCGTTCCCAGAGTTTCCCCCTGAGAATGATGTCTGAGCAGGCATAGACTTTGGCAGCAATTTTCAATTGTTCCTAGAGGCTGGCACACAGGGATAATTAGAGAATATAACACATATATAAAAAGAACTTGTTCCCTCCTCCACCCTGTACGTGGCAGACTGTCTGTAGAGACATTGAGATTAACTTTTTCACCTGAATTAGGACAAAGTGTTTTGCTATCCTCTTTCTCTCTTCGCTTTCCCTCCCCCTAGCTCCCCTCCACCCGTTTTGCTGTCCTTATTTTAATCTACAAAACAGTAATGGGTCTGCAGGCGTCCTGCCAGGGTACAGCTCGCATTCACCTGGCAAATGCTGGGATCCTTCTCCTGGCTCCAATTAAAAACCAAGATGAAAAGGAGGAGCCAGGAGGTCATTTCTGAGCCAAGGCATCCGCCCAGGGTGTCCAGATTTTATAGGAACTAAATTTATGGGAACTAAAGACTTCCATCACTTTCTTTCTCTTTCTCTTGCTCCGAAAGATGTTTTTATCACCCTTGATATCAGAGCAAAAATGTTTTAAAAGGCTGAAATTATGAATATTTATAGTATTACTTTTTTTTTGCTTAATAAATAAAATGGAAATTGTATGGGAAAACACACTGAGGCCAAGTTCATTGTAATACATTAACAATTTTTACTTCTGGCCTAACAGCTAGGTGGGAAGTGTTAAGAGGCACTTCAGAACACAAAGCCTCTGGGGCCCGCCAATGAAGCAGCAAGCCATCCATCAATTCATTCCCGCTAATTGTCTTTCCCACAATAAACCAAGCATAATTTAATTGTCCACTTTGCAAGTTTCATTGAGGAACCTGGTAGTTGTTACTCACACACTAAGTGCTTCTTCACACCCAGCATAAATCCACCAGCACATCCCTCACAGCAGCTGGTGTGTGAGGGACCCTTTCTCTCAGTCATATGTGCAGCTATAATTATAATCCTACCCTACAGCCAACCGTGCTATCAACACTGCCTGTCAGCTGCAACTGCCCCTTCAAACTGGCTTCTTCCACCCAGTGGTCCAGCACTGGTCTCTACTCTGGCATTGTGCCTTACGATCTTAGAGTTGACACTTCTCAGCTTCCCTCGTACTCCTCTTTTCTTCCCCACTCAACCCCCCCGCCCCCCCCCCAACTATACTTTCAGCATTTTCTAGGGCAAAAGATGGAAGAACAGAGCCTTGACATACCCCAACAGCCTTAACACCATCTCAGTGACCCGGCATGCTCTATTAAACAAAATTTTACTCATGCAGGCTAGGTAAAGTCCTGACAAACTTCATTTACATTTCAATAAATGTAAGATGGGAATTCATCCCACTGACTGACATGGGAACAGCTATTAAAAGCAGTATGAATAAAGCAGCACTTCTTCAAATTGCAAACTCCTTGGGGCAGGGAAACATGCCAAAGTCTGCCATTGTTGAATGCCTTGGATCACTTGGCAGGGATGTGAATGGGGGCAACCTAGATCTTCTATCTACCACATGCTATTCTAGTCCAGTCTGAGGTACATGCCTTATTACCATCTCAATTCAAACCGTGGGTAATCATATCTAGCAATAGAATACCAATGCATGAATTAATGATTAATGATGATAGGGTTCTTGGAAACAATTTTTTTAGCCAAGCATCACACTTGCAAATGACTCACTGGAAGTTAGTAAACACTGGTCATTAGCCAGTAGTTACAATGCAAAGGAAGCGGCAACTGACTTCAGTGGATTGTTCCCTCTACTCAGGGGGAATTAGAGATACCCATTGGAACGCAATTACAAAACCAAGGCTGTGGATGGGAGCAGCTCATGGTGTATCAATGCTACTGTTGAGCAATACAAGGCATTACTCTGGCACCCAGGACCACACAGTTGCTCAGTGCAGATCACTTAGGTTTTTTGTGATGTTGGAGACCAGAAAGTAAAGAGGAAGCTGAGTATGGCGCAGTGTCCAGGGCCTACGGGCTGAGAAAACAATCATCAGGAATCGTATCTGAGCAGGTAAATAAGGATGAATTCACAGGATTTCTGTTCCCCTCTTGTCACAGCTTTTTGCCTATTGTTTATTTGGAGTTATCACCTTGTCCTGGAGACAGTGACATGCATTCTAGAGTGCACATTTTTGCTACACCCTTCCAACATAGAATCACTCTTCCAGCAATTTGAAAACATGTCCTGCACATTTCCTATGTCCAAAGCTACATCATCAGACTTCATTCCCTCCTGAAGAATTACTGACAGAATACCTTTTGTCAATGAGAGTTTTATCTTAACCACTCATCTACATGCAGCTGTACCCTTCACTTCAGTGGACTAATAGAACCCGATCAGAGTTTTCAATAGTGTTACAAATTCACTGTTGTTATGCCAGTTCATCTCAAGCCAGAATCTAACTGCTGGGATTGGTTAGAGATATCAATAAAGAACCTGGGGAAAAAAATCATACATGCATTATCATTTCATTTTTTCACTGTTGGTTGAACACTACAGATTTTAGTTACAAGTGAAAGTTGTCCTCTCGTACATCATTATGGCTCTGAGTGCTTACAAACTGAACTTTAGAATTCAGTTCAAAATTTAGGGGCATTTCTGTTAGACTGCCCTACAGCTGTCTGTAGTATCAACAATGAAGCGCTAATGTGACCCATCTCCTGAAATTCTCTTCACTGCTTTTTGCATGTCTCACACTGCAAACAGTCACACCCCCAGTGTGGGGATGAGGGGAGGTAGGAAGATGTGGGGGGAGAGTAAGTGACTCACTGTGTGTCCAGACTGCCAGATTCGAGCAAAGGTGTCAGACATCACCTAATAGTGGAAATTAGGAAACCTAGATAAGATAAGTGCAAAGGGACTTGGTTAACGATGAAGGCTGCAACAGGGTCAAAATTTAAGACGACATAAGGACCCGAAATGAAACAAAACAAAACTTGACAATGTCAAGCAAAACAGCAAAACAAGACAGAGCTACCAGATGATGCCGTGGAAATTCTGCATTGCTCAGTTAATTCTGCTCATGGAACCTTTCCCAGTTCCTTTCCATACTGGCTTGGAGTGATTGTTCCTTATCTGGTTGGCAGTTTATATTATCCATTTTGTAGAAGAATTACAGAATAGGTGAAAAAAATGTTGGCTATTTAGAGCCTCCCCAAGTCACAGCTGTCAGTCTGCACGGCTGCTATTGCCACTGAGAGCAGAGGATAGGACCACAGGAGAGATGACTGTTGATGTCATGAAGAAAACATGTCAATATAGGATGCCAAAACCAAGCTCCTGACCACTTGTGGTCATTCAAGATCCCAGGACACATTTTGCAAGAGTATGGGTGTTAGCCCTGGTATACTGTCCAAATCCAATCCTGGCTATTTATATTCAGCCTCCCTAAAATACTGCTTGGAGTTTCAACTGGAAAAGTTAATTTTGCTTTTCTGTCTGGAACTGCGCAATGATGTAGGTCCAACGGTGGCATGTGGGATGCCAGCGGAACAGTGTCCCAGTGGCTGGTAAGTCCTGGGATAGTTCCCTTTATCATCTTGCATCAGCACTTTAACACCCACAGACTGAAAAAGATACTTAAAACAATTTAAAGAGAGATGGATTTCAATTCCAGACTGATTTCAGGAAGCTCAAATGCATTAACCGTGCTTAATAGCCGTGGCTCACTAACTTCAGTACTGTTTTTTTCCTCATAATGCTTGAAGTTAAGATATCGCCCATAGAGACCTCAGGTTCTAGATTCAAACTCTGCATTCCCGTGTTCCTTTGTTGCAGGTGCTGAGAATCCAGTTCGCATGACCAGCAGTCCAAGCAGAAGCAATATACTGAACATCTGTTAATTAATTTGCTCTCTCTGCTCATCATCTGTCATTCATTCTGAACAGAAACAACAATCTGGTTGGTGGTAGCAACCTTAAAGAGCATTTTGACAGAGGATATGAACATTTGTCAAAATGAAAGGCTAACTCCAGTGTCCACCAATGTTTCTTGTTCCAGGGAGCCCTATTGACAAAATAAACCTGTGAGAGTGTGGGGGCTAAAAGTGCAGGTAGATCCCAGGAAGCAGAGATTGCCAGCTTCTAGGATTTTCCACTGGTTTTAGCACAGCAAAATAAACCCTCGGCACTCTGCCTTTTGCCATCATTAAATCTAAGTTCTTAAATGGTGCAGAATTTAATACTGCATCACAGGAAGCAGAATCATGGGGAAAAATATATTTTCTTTATCTTTCAGAAATAATAAATAGATAAAACACTTAAAAATGGAAGCTATTCAAATAACCAAAGGCTATAGTTGAATATGGTGAAGCCAACTTACTCTGAGACATGGTATAATTCCGTTCAGATCTGGAAAAGAGATACAAGAAGAAATGTGTATCAGCCAAAGTTAATATTTGCACAAAAATGTTGAGTCATATAAACTGGGATTTCCTCTTCTCGCCACTTATGTCATATCGACTGAGTCTCAATCAAATTTGATGCAGTAACTTTCATCTGATAATGAAAAATATTCAGCTCAGGTAAGAAAACGTTGGTTTGGGGCCTGAATTCTTCGTCTGTATCTAGCTTCTGAAATGTGTAAGAAATAATCTTGTCATCCAGGATTCCATCACATGCTCAACTGTTTTCATGATCTACCCACTTCCTTCCCGATCCTCAGTTACCCTGTATAGAACCAACACGCTGGTACTGCCAATATTAAAAAAGAAGCTTCAGAATCATCCCAGGTAAAACTGGTTGTTATTCTCCCCTTCCTCCCCCCCAAGAACATATGACAAAAAAGCCCTACTTTTCCTTGGCATTTTTTCCCTGTTTGCTTGAAGAGAATTTTAAAAAGATACAGAATTTTTATAGGAATTCATCACCAGAAACTATTGGTTTTCACATTATTCTGCCACAAAACCCTGAGCAATTTGGATGAAACAGAAAATTTGAATAATAGCTTCTTACAAAAAGTTGGCTCGTTTGGAGAGCCACACTGAAAAATGTAACATTTCTTTAGCAATTTTACTAAACATTGAGAAAACCTTCACTGTAGTGTTTCAATGCAAAGCCAGTGTCAGTAGTTGCTAAAAAGCTTCACCAAATATAAAGGCCGGTGCAACAACAGATATATAGTCGTTCTATAAACAAATAGGTGTAGAGCATTTGGCATCAGAGAGCAGTTGAATCTCCCTTATGGTATCATCTAGCAGTTTTTGTTAGAAACCAATTTATCATTGACTTCCAATATATCAACTATTATTATACAAAGATAAGAGATTTTCCCAGGCAGGTGTGAAAATACATGAGGAACGTGCTAAAAATATTACTGATATGCAACTGTCATTTTGCCTCTGACAAAACCATTCCGAGTGCATTTGTGCGCGTGCGTGCGTGGAAAAATGGGCACAGACTCTTTCAATGAGTAGGTATAAAACCAGTACTTCTTATCTGCTCGCCAGGCATAACCTTGTGATTACTGGGAAACAGGCTGAATACCCTAAGTTTCTAAATTAGCTTTGAGGAAAGCTTCACCACGTTCCTGCAGAACAGCAGATCCTGACATCTTCTGCCTATGCATTCAGCAGCCTTGAACAGCTTCTCTGAAATAAGGAAAGTGAGCTAATGTCTGCAATAGCCCTAAAACCTGTCTAGCGTATTTCCCTGCTTTGCTTTCTCAGAATTTCCCATTCTGTTTCCAAGTATCCCGTATTTCCGTTTTGTTAAGACTTCTTCTCCTGCATTAATGTGAAGGAGCCATCAGTTTGTTGGGTTGCTCTTTGTACCTCATACCACTACCCGCAGGCACAGTGTGAAAAGGGCTGGGCAGTGGCTGTTCCTTGTCTGATATGGTGGAGTGATACAAGAGCCAAGCTCATAAAAGAGCCACAAATTGGGTTTTGGGGAGCCACAAGGAAGAAATGAGTCAATTTCCAGTAAAGCAGGATAAGACAAGGAAAATTAAGGAAACTAATCAGCTTATGGAGTTCTCTTTTTTCGTGTTCCACCATTAAAGTTTGCAGTTTAAAGCTCCCGAAGAAAACCAGAAAACATCTCAGAAAAATCAACACCCCACATTTCTTCCTGTTTCTTACAATGCACTTCAAGATCTAAGCTATTTCAATTAAAGGAAGGCACTTCAGAGCACTTCAAGTTTCCTCCATGCTTAATTTTGCCATGTTAGTCAACAGAGGTGAAACAACAAGAGGATCCAGTGTTGTGGAAGCTACCTGGAGATGTTAAAAACATTTTTAAGAACAGGTCAGGCAAACGTCCAAGTCCAGGTGTAGTTCATCCTAACTCAGTGCGGGAAGTCCAACTGCACGATCTATTTAGTTTCCTTCTGGCTCCAAACTCCTCTGATTTTATTATCATTGAATGTGTTTTATTCAGACTCTAGCAGTCCACCAGAAGTTACTGAGCTTCCCCTGTTCCTCAGGCAGTTAACAGGATGCTTCAAAAGAAAAGGGCTTTTTATTCAGCCACATATGTAGAAGGGAATTATAAATAAACAATTAACATTCAAATAAAATCACTGCTCTAAGTGAAGAACATGTTTCAAACGAAAACACAACACCACCACTTTACTGGGGATGTTAGTTGTAAGACAGCTGGATGAAAGAAAAATAAGCTGAATCACTTTTTATTTTCTTCCCGATAGACTGGAAGACATGCTTCACTAGGCTTAGCCGATTTTCCTCTGTGAGGAAGCCAGGCCTTCATGGGAAAGTGCTGGGCACCGTTCGCTTCTCTCTGCCGCCACCTCCGAGTCACTCGCCAGAGCCCATGCCAAGCAGTAGTACTGTGCTCTCCAGAAACAACACGCAGCGGTGACACAGGAGGAAGGACCACACGACAACACCCTGTGCAGGTCTGGAAAAAGTGATGGGTAACAGGGTGACTGATGAGCGTCAGCAATGAGCAAGAAAAGAAACAGGTACTGGCAGTGGGGAAATTTGTTCTCGGTATCTCTCGCCTCTGTGAGAAGATGCCATGGAAGAACTGGGGTTTCTCCATGCTCCCCCGGTCATTTTCTCACACCTTGCGTGGCGAGGGTGAAAGTTAGATAGCAATGCCTATCATCTCTGTCAGGATGCTTGACAAAAAGTCACCTTTGGTGAACATCAGGAATGCAAACCTGGCCTTGGCAGTTCAGAGATGACTTCCAAAATTTAGGGTCTAAAAATAAGCATCAACATAAAAGGCTAAAAGCCTGCTCTGAGACCCTGAGGAAGAAGCTTCATTTCTCTGTTTCAGAGTCTGACTGCCTTGCTCATTAGTATTTTAGATTCTCCAGAGCAGGCACTATTCTCTAGAATATGGCGTATTTTAGTGCTGGGATTGCTGCTCTTGGCATTGTATAAGCACTGGGTCAGATTAAAAAAATAAAAAAGGGTATTATGCATTTAATCATGTTGATAAGGAAAGAGTAGGATTTATTAAAAGCACCCGGATAAGTTCCAGGCCTTACTCCCATTAGCTTCCAGTGGTGACTCACAACCTGGTTTTATGAACTGCCTGGAAAATTCCCTTCGGGATCTGATCTTCATCTTTAAGCACGTTTTATAAACCTGACCTGCTGTTCCTGTACTGTCCTTAGAACAATGGGGTGATTCCTTGGGGGATTTTTAGGAAGGACAGTAAGGCAGCTAATAATCACGGGAAACCCTTGCCTACAGCACACTCCGTACCCAGGCATCACCCTTCCAATCCTTATTCAAATATATCCCTATTTCTGATGTGCTTTTTGTTTACATTCTTGTAAAAATCCACTGGGCTCTTACTATTTCATTAGCTGTCTAGACTGTCCTGCGGGTAAATACAGGGTACTTTAAAATGGGAATGAATACACAGAAAATAAAAGAAAAAAATAGCCAGAGGAAAATACCCAAGATGTGGCTTCTGCTGACCTGACCCTCTAAAGCGTTTGGTCAGATATTTAAAGGCATGTCATGGTTTTGTTCTCTGTGAGAAAGGGCAGGTGGCTTTGAAGGACTGTTTAAGGATGATGTTACTAAACCAGCTCCATAAAACCAGCCACCGAGCTAGGGAGCTCGCAGCTACGAAGAGAAGCGGCAGCTCCCCAAAGCCCCAGCGCCAGTTCTCCTCCGCCGGGCTCCCCTCAGGAGAGCTCCGCTCCCTCCCGCTCGAGCCCCGGGGGCAGCCATTACCCGTGGCCGCGGCGCCGTTCCGGCGGGAAGTGAAACCCCGGAAGCTCATTGGCTGGTGCCTCCCGCCGGGAGCACGGACCAATGGGAGAAAGGCACCCTGTTGCTGCGGCAACGGCGGGGCCTGCTGCGGCCTGGGTGCGCCAGTGCCGCCCGGCAGACGCTGCGGGGAGGGCGCTGGGTCCAGGGCTGAGTTATACCTCGTTCCCTTCCACACCATTTAAATTTCTCTCTTTTTAACAAATTCAGCGGTTCACACAACCAAAAAATGTAGGGAGACCTTCTGGCTGAGTGCTGTGTAGAAACACAGTCATAAATAAGTGTGTGTGTGTGCATGCATATATTTATAGATGCATATGCATATGACTATAACATAATTTTATTCCAGTGGGGCAACTTTTGCTTTAATAAATAAAATGTTATGAAGGGAGGGTGGTCAGCTTGTTTGGAAGAACAACACTGAACGGGTGCGACTCAGCTTTCCCTGGCTTTTTAACAGCTATGAACTGCTTGATATTTTTGGCTCAGCTCTATTATTATAATTTTTTTTTTCCTTTTAAAAAATATGAGGCAGTAGGCTTCCTCCCAAGACACACTCAGGTGGGGCCGCTTCTAACTGCTGACTTTCCCTTGGGGCACCTCATTTTGTTATTAAAAAAAAAAAAAAAAAAGGGGGAAAAAAAAGAAAAAGCCAACCCCCCCAGACTCCATAAAGCCGAGATGGCTCCTCTGGCCCTCCAAGCCGCCCGGGGCTGCGTAGCCTCATCGCACACGCTGGTGTAGTCCCTCCAAATGGTTTAAAAAGGCTGCAGATGGAAGAGCCCTGACATTTATCACTTGCAAATGAGGGCCCTACCGTCATCTCCGAAGGAAGAGTTACGTTCTGTAATTCTTATTCCAGGGCGCTTTTCGGCTGACTTTATACTAGGAGCCTCAGTGAAAATGAACTCGGCGTGCTCGGTTTTATTGCCGCAGGATTTGAGTGACTCCCTGAGGGTGGCCATTCCGCCCCAGGAATCTCGACGGGATCGTTTTAGTTTGCACACGCCATCCGAAGCGAGCGGGATAAGGCCATGTCACCACATGTCACTCCTCCATGTCACCACCAGGGATTGTTTTCCTGATGTTGGGCCTTTCTCATATGAGAGTCTTCTTTTATAATTTGTTCCACCTAAAAGCTACGCTGGGGCAGCCCGTCATTTTGTAGCTTGCTTTGAGTCAGACAAAACTTGGACTCCACAGTGACTTTTGCCTGAATAAAAATGATAAAACCATTTGAGATCAGTCCATCATTAGGGAGTAGGCCCGGTTTCTGCTGCAAGCCTGTACTTTTTCATTGAGAACTACTGCCGACTGCATAGTAAAACTTCATAGATCAAGAACTTTTGATCTATGTTATAGAAAGCATATTATTATCCCTTTTCAAAGCATTCATTTCTATTTTCTTGGCTCTTTTTTCATGGCATGAAGTTTCTGAACAGATGGGAGTGAGAAATAGCAGCACTGTAAGGGAATACATAACACAGACCGCTATTGGAGTGCATGTGACTATAATCAGAATTGGGAAATTCAGGAAAAGTCAGCAGATACAAAAGAATTATTATTATTATTCCTAATAAGATATTCCTAATCAGAAACTAAAGTGGAAATTGAAAATATTAATTAAAAAAGAAAGAAGGAGAAAGAAAGATTTTTCATCAGGTCTCAATTCTTTTCCAGAAAGTATTCCTGAGAGATTTCCTATCCAACAGAAACCAAGAATTAAGACTTCAACCCCTGACTCGCTTGGAATATTTTGCCATCTGGTTTGACCTAAGTTAACCCAATGATATTCAGAGGAGCTTAAGCAAGCAACAAAAGCGGAGATGCCTCAAGTCAGAATGGCTGAAACTTTCTTTTTTTTTTTTTTTTTCTGTTGTAACCAAATAAAATGAAAGAGAATACGTAGGACACAACGTCACAGCTTCTGGTTTTGGGCTTTATCTTTTAATCTAGAAGTCAGGAGACTGCACTCCAGACATTTCTATCTAGCATAGAGCATAACATAATTAAAATAATATCCAGGTTTCTGTCTCTATGGGCACTGTGAGGTGCAGTGTTACCATCGTTGGTTAGATCCAGCCAGGCTTAGCTTCTTCTGAAGCATTAATGGCTAAATGCAAAAGAAGCCAATCTGACCTGCATTTTACCCAGTTTGACCATTGGTTGCTTTAACACAAAATATGAGAAACATGATCATATCTACATGTTTCTCCTCCACAAGAAGTATTTTGGCAGTCCTGTTTGTCCAGGGCACATCCCTTAAATTCTGCAGCCAAACACATTGTTCCTGATTTCTAATCTCATGAGCACCTTTCCACTCGGTCCTCTCGGTGGTTACCTCTAGCAGAAGTCTGCTGAAGAGAATAGACTTTCTCTGCAGGATCTGAGCAGGAATCCTAAGGGATCATCAGAGCTTACAGATAGATATTCTAGGTGCCCTCTTGATGTACCTTCTTTATATGCTCAATAACAGACAGATGTGAGGCCAGGAATCAATTTTTTTCACCAGGTTAGTTTGAGAAGCTGCCTTCAGGGCTGGATATTGTTTTGCTGAGAGCTTTTTGGTCTTCCTCTGAGGTGGGGGAAGTGATTCATTTCTGAAGGTGACGTAAACCTTTTCCTATTACAAACTCCCTGGTTTTGCAGAAGCCCAAGATGTTGGTGATGGCTTTCATCTTTCCTGTAGCTCTCCATTCAGCAGTTTATATTAACACATTCAACACATTCAACACATTCAACACATTATTATCTTGGAACCCTTTGGCATTTTGTACCGAAAGCCTTATGTTTGTTTCTAGGTATCGGGGAATATATATGGCAAGTGAATGATAGAATAGAAGGCAAAATGTTTATGATTTTCTGTATCCTTCTGGACTGAACATTAATAGATCATTTGTTTGGAGCTGCAGGGGCCTTAATGCATCTGGAATTTTCATTAAGAACTCTCAAATCTGTTTACAGAGGAAGTCACTGTTTTGATGCAGTGTCCAGATCTGGAAACCAAGGAGGGCGGTTCACACAGAAAACATCTTTTAGGGAGCCCAAGAAGCTTTCTGGATCCACTCTCTCCCTTTTGACTACACAGAAACTATGTACCCTGAAAAGCTGCTTTCTCAAAGTACCTTCTTAACTGAGGTGCTTAAATGTGGGCAGAGTGAGCTCCCGGCCCCCTTGAAGGGTTGCCCAAGGCTGCCCAAGAGGCCAGCGCTGGACACAAGCTTGGGTCTCATGGTTCCCAGTTACTTCAAAATGAAAATAACTTATCATGCCATTGGGCTGAGGGGAGAGAGAGAATAGGTGAGAGGAAGAGAGAAGGCACCAGCAGCTTCATTCATGGGGGGGGGATGCAGGCACTGCCAAGTATCATTATAGAAATTCTTCCTTTTCATACGATATTAAACTCTCCTCTTGGCAGGTCCCCTGACACAGTCAGTGTTTTTAGTGAAAATACACAAGGTATTGAATTCTTTAACCTCAGTTCATTTCTCATTATATTACTCTCTTAATAGTCCTGGGAAGTACACAAAAAAACTAAAGCTGTGTCTGTGCTCCAGCAGGGATCTCTGACTTGATGTTTAGGGTGGCTCTTGGCAGTGAGTCTACTGAAGAAGAGGAAAAAAATATTTTTTAAAGGGAAGAGGGATCAGGAAGAGTTGATTTTTCTGAATTTAATCAGGCATTGAAATCAAGGCCAGGATTTGGACCTCGTCTGCCTAAATATGTCTACCATGCAACTACCTCTTTAAATTTCAAGGCATTGAGGTTTGAATCTTTACAGAAGGAGTGCTAGTTATCAGCTCTGGGTTTGATTCAGTTCCTCCTAAATTCAAGATTTTATTCACTTCTTGTAGCAAAGACAAGGTTGACATAGCTTAAGTGTGAAGTTTGCTCCCGAGAAGTTACCACCCATTAGGTGGGACCACGATAGGTGAGAAAGTAGGTGTTTCTGGTCTGTCACAAACATAAATTAAAGCGATGTGAAAGGAGGCATGGCAGTGTAACAGACACCAAATACACTCCAAATGGAGGTGACCAGAACGAATGTGAAGGTGTTGCAAATACACCTGCTTTGCCTTGTTGTTGCGCTGGGCTAGGAGCAGGGTGACAGTCAGCTATTGTGTCTCAAGTCACTGACGAAAACCGTGCAACTGCAATAAATTTATTGTGTATGATCATGAGCATGGCTGCAAGAGACTGGATGGTGATTTGTGGTGTTGCCGGCTATAAATTTTATTCCTATCTCCTGGCCTGGGTGTATTTAACCTAGAAAACAATATTTGATTAATAAAGCATGATTTTTTTTCAAAAAGCCAGTAGTTGATCATAACTGGTTTACTACACCAGCCAAAGACGTAGAAAAATCGTGTAAATCTCATGTTGAATCTCGTATTGACCGCAGGCGAACAGTCTGTAAGCCATCCTTTTGACCAGAAATTCTTAGTCCATAATTTCAATTGATAAGTAACAATCAAACCGTAATCATGGCCAATTCCCAGAAAGATAGGGAATGAAATTTCAGTCGATCAATAATGTCCCAGACATTATGTGCCCTGTTTTCAAACAGCCATGCCCTTGGAGACCGGATGCCTCTCGTCATGTAGAACATGATGTATTATGATCAGGGTACCTGATTTATAGTCCAACGGCACACACATACCCAAGTGAGAATGAAGCCTCTGTTGAGTGGAACACTGCTGGTGGACTGAAAAGATCATATTGTAAAGGCATCAGACAGATAATGGTTGAGTGAAAAAAATGAAAAATGAAGAAAAGAGGTAAAATGGTTTGCTCAGTGTTAGGCAAGAAGTATGTGGCACAGACAGAAGATGACCTCTGATGTTACATGTTCCGTCCCCGTGTCTTCATCACTACTCTTGTCTTCTCAAACCACTACTAAATTTGCAGGTTGTTTTCAGATTCTGTCATCCAGCTGTGTCCTACTACTGCAGGGCTTCAAGCTTTCCCACGCATACAGACCCGAAAGCTATATTCACACAGAACTGCACTGTGGAATTGCTGAGGGACAAGTTAGCTGGGTCCTGTCTCCAACACAATCAGTGATGCGAGAGCGTCTGTCCCGATTTCTGCTCCCACTGGTTTTCGCGTTTGAGCCAGTACAAACTAAACAGACGTTTCAAGGCGTACTCTCTCTCTCTTTTAAATCTTTTTTTTAAAATTTGCCCTCCTCATTTTCTTCTTAGTTTAGAGCATGATGGCTTCAGGTTGGAGTTTAAGACCATTCATGGCTGTACTTACAGCACCTCAAGGCAACCTCTATTTGTGCATATCTACAGAAGAAGAAGACGTAAAAAAGTTCCATTTTCCAAAAATTCCTCCCACTTCCTCTTCCCTGCCTGTGCCTCTAACCACTGCTGTATATGTAGTTAATTGAAATGGTGTTTGTTTTATCTTGAATAACCTTGTAATTGATTGAGGTGGTGGACAGCGAGACTCCAGAGTCATTTACATACCTGTGCATGGAGCAGTAATTTCTAGGAGGCTTTCCACTGCTTCCCCCTCCATTCCCCCCCCTCCCCGAGAACTATACTCCCCTGTATGTGCATGTTTGCATATATCTGTAGCTCTCTCTCTAGATACTCACATTCATATAGATCTCCCCACAGTCCATTCACTCTGGCTGCAACTGTCCATTTGCTGCTCGTTGAGATCTTATGTTACCTGGGGTGGTAAGGCTCCTGGCACTCTTCCCTCCGAAAGAAAAACAGCCTGATTGGGGAGTGCTTGCCTCGTACAAGGCCTCGATTGTGTGCGAGTGCCGAAAAAGTAACAAATGCAGTTTAATTACGTTGGATGCTTGGTGGCTGGTTTGCAAATCTTTTATTTGTTTTGAGAAGTGCCCCAGCAGCAGCACTAAATTTTGTGTGCATTTGGGGAGCCTAATGTGCCACTTATGCTGAGGGAGGGAAGACGGTCTAATTAACTGGGCTGCTGTCAAGCTAATAAACTAATGGAGAGCTTAAACAAATAAAAAAATAAAGGAAGTAGACACGATGGGGGAAAAATAAAGTGACTAGACATGAAGTCTTACGACATGCATTTCCACCTTCCATGAAAAGGTGTCCTTGGGCACCCAGAATTTTGCGGATGAAGTTTTATGTATCGTAATTCAAGTCCCCCTTCCAGGAGGCAAAGGTTTAGCAGATCTATCCAGGAATGAGTAACGAGAGAGAAGCTTTTCCCATCCTGCCCAGAAACCAATTCCAGCTCATCAGAGCTGTTCATTTTGGAAAACAGTCAGATTCACATTCATGGGACAGAGGGGAGTGGAAAGCAATCAATGTTTAAATCTTCTCTTTGCCAGGCCGAGATGTTACATAAGGCTGAGGAAAATGTTTTATTATCCCAACTAAGCCTGAAGTGTCAGATACTGACAGCATTTCAGAGACAGGATACTGGGCTTGATGGTCCAGTAGTCTGACTCAGGCTGACAGATTTTCTATTCCACCCTCTCAGATTATTAGTTGTTCCTTTTTGGTCCATTAGGTATGAGGTGATTTTAAACTAAAAAGGTTAAAGAAGCATACACATGGCTTTGGGACTGGGCTGAAAGGCACCTCCCAGTTCTGATCATTATGGAGCTCCAGACAAATATAAATCTTCTCTCATCTGATTTCTCAGAGTGTCGAGCTGCCACGGCCCCATCAGCTGAGATGGTACATTGCTGACTGTCCGTGGGGTACCTGTGGTCCAGCTGATACGGTTCGCATTGCCTCTTCCAAGTCCTTCTTTCCACGTGTTTCAGATGCTGTAGTGTTCTTACGTGAGACTTTAGGGTAGCACTTACCCATCTTTAACTAAAGTTTTCAACATTTATATTCACTTTTTCAAGGCTTATCTCAGCTCTTGAGTTTTCTTGAGAACTCAAGGGGCTTTCAGACATTTCTGAACAGTCAATTATCCGACCCCGTGGTTAACAAAATACAAGGTGCTCCGTGTTCTTCTTCGGGAAAATATTTACAAATCACTATCTGTGATATTTGGCCACCTTCACTTATCAAACACAGAGAGGTTCATGCTAAATAAGTCAAGGGAGCTATTGCCAGATCGTAACTTGAAAAAGGTTCCTTCAAACCCTAAAGAAAAGAAGATTTGCATTTGGAGACCTACAGAAAATGGTGGATCCCAGCCAGCGTGGGACATGTATGGCAGGGAACACATGAAGACCTGTGATGCCTCAGCTCTGGAGCTGAGCCAGGCTGAGCTTGGACAGGCGGGCGGTATTCTGGATCTGCTTTCAAAAGCATTTGAACTGTTTTCCCTTTCATTTTCAGGATGAAATATCTGCCCAGAGGCCAGTGAGATTTCTTCACTGGATTTGACGGCGCCTCATGAGTGTGACAGCAAGTCAAAGAAGCAGAAGGATTTCATGATCTCGGAACAAAAAAATAAACCCACATTTAAGTACTTATTTTCTTTCTGGACATCTCTGCATTGACTAGTAGTTTCCTTTAAACTTGGAAAGTTTTGAAAGAGAGTGAGGTTGTTGGTTACATTCTTACAGCCCTCCTCATACATTCTCCATGGTGTTGCAGACAGATTTTGTAGCACATTACAGTCATGGCTGCAGCCTGCCCTAAATTACATCCTCTGCAACCTTCCTGAATCCAAGGATTTCCTTCAGCAGCCTGTGGTTCCCTGTGTTCTCGTGAAGTCTCAAGTGGGAGGCAGCAGTCAGGCATAAAACTGCTCAAAAGATTTTGAAAGAAATGGTTTCTGAAGAGAAATCAAAATCAACAGTTTCCAGGAAGAAGGCTGATTTTGTGCGTTTATTGTCATTCCTAAGGTTCTAAGGCTAATTTTTAGTTAATAAATCTGAATTAATTCTTTTGGCTCTGGAAGCAGATTTGGGTTGCCTTTAGTTAATGCTGTGCTATAGGATGCTAAAATACTGCACAGATGACTGAGGCAGAGACGTCACTAGAACAGAGGAGAAGCAAAACTTCCCATTTCACTCAAAACAACAGCTTTCACCTTTCTCAAAAGAAACCTCTGAATATTTTCTTCCCTCAAAAGCTGAGCTGTTTCAACCTCACATCTCACCGTAGGAGACAGGGTAGAGCTGGATCTCTGCCCCTTGCTCACAAAGTGTCTTTTACCATAATTGCCCATTATTGCTCTTAAGGAGCTGTTTCATTGCAGCCTTGGGTTACTGCTCTCATCCTCTCCTTCATCCATGCTGAATTCCCCAGCAGATGGGGCATCTCACGTTTTTTCATCCCTCCATGTGCTCAGCTGAAATGCAGTAGTCTGTGTCAAAGGAAATGGGCTTTGGTCAGTATTTTTGAACTTGCTAAGGAAGTTTTAGCCATGAGGATTGCCCGGGACCAAGCGTTTAGTCACACTGCAGCAATGTGCAGACTGCATGATTTCCTCAAAAGGGATGATGAATATTCAAAGCCAAGTGACTTGGGAGCTCTCTAGTGCAATCCACAAGCAATAACAAAACCCAAAGCAAACCAAAATGAAAAAATCGGAACCGTCTTCCATGAAGATCATTTACGTTTCTCTGATTTAAAAATTGTAAAGGGAATTGAAAAACTCAATTTAATCAGGAGATTGGAGATTTGTTACTGGGAATTATTGCTGGACCATGCTGATGGAAAGACTTGGGTCATTAAGAATGCCTGCAGGAAGAATTGTTTGTTACGAATATTGTATTTCATTAACAAATCATTCTGAAGCCAGCCTCAGTCTCCAGATTGCTTGAAAACTCTTGATTCCAAGTATTCATCGCTTTTGTAATGTGGTTAACCAGATGGATCTGGACTTGGGATCAGATGAGAAGATACAGTCAAGCAGTAAAATAGTGGACAATGAATAATAAATACACTTCCCTAATCGATTGATCAGACACAAAACCACCATGTTGAAGTCTTAACTGCTTTCTTCTATCCCTAGCCAGTAGCTTAGTGCTTTTATCAGCATTTTTAGAACATCTGAGACATTTGCCTAACTCTGCTTTTTAGTGCCACATATCCCCACGATGTTAATTGACTTCAGTCATAGCAACAAGGTGTTCACAGGGTGGTTTTTAAGGTGTGCCATACTGTGCTTCTCATCTTTTCCTTTGCTGCAGTATGCTTCAGATTTATTTATTGTGGGCTTATTATACGTCATCTTTCCATTTTCCTAAGATTTTTTCTGGATAAGGAGTTAGTGAAGGAAAATGGAGAGACTGAGAAGGGCCTGGCTTGAAGGGCAGCAAGTGAACAGCACCGTGAATTTGAGGAGGGTTTGTGTGTGTGTCTGAAGAACTACAGCTACCGACTTCAAGAGATTTCAGCAGGTGAGAATAAAATACATGAACTCCAAGAGAACTCACAGACCTGAGTTCCGGGCTTGTTTCCTCTCAGTGTTCTCATCTTTTTTAAAAAGAAAACGAATGTTTTGAAATGTGTTTCTCAGCTCTCTTGAAATCAGTGGATATACTCTGAGGCACTCAGATACAACAGGATCTACATGATAGATTCAGGACAGACGGTAAAAAGTTGTTAAAAAATAGATTCAGAGTTTTTCTTCTTCCTTTTTTTTTTTTTTTTTTTTTAATCTATTTAAACATGTAAAAAATAAATTGCGCACAAATCCAGGATGGAGTTTCCAGTCTGAAAATAAAGATCAGCATTTGGTATTGCAGTTAGCCACAGATAAAATTCCAATTTGTAACACTTCATTTAGCAGAGTATTAACCCCTTGGGAAGCGAATGGGAGACCTTCAGTGAACAAAACTCCTCAGTGTAGAGCAGGTAAAAATATATCTGCACGAGTTTTGCCCCTGCGTGTTACAATGGCGTGAAGGTGACCAGCCCAGCTCCAATACGTTTGTTTAACTTGCTCGGAATTAATCACAGCACTCTGGGATTAATAATTACTTAATCAAATAATCGCTTCGTGACTCCAACACTATCTTTTTTTTCTTCCAGCAAGCTGGAAATAAGAGCCGTGAATATGTAAATTGGAACTGATTAGAGGATTAGGTTTCGCTCTTTTTTTTTTATTATTTGGAATAAAAACAGCCTGCAGATCCCTCTAAGCCAAGCCATGTCTCTGAATTACAACACTAGCGCCTGTCGGCTGTGATAATTTCACTTCATTAAGTTCCAGATATAAATAGAGAAAGTTTCTTATTTTTTTTCCATGCACCACCTTTAATAAGCATGGACTGAAAACACAGGGGTTATTGATCCACACAGCTATTGGGTCTTTGCGAGTCTAGGGTAACAGTGAAAGAAGACCGAACACCTTCTACCTGTTCGCTTGCGCAGCCAGGGACAATTCATCGCTGTTGAATCCATTTCAAGGCTTTTGCAGAAACTGCCAAAAAAGCATTGCAAGAATGAAAGGGTCGGCTGCGCCATTCACAGCGATACAAACCAAACGTGTTTGATAGGGCCACGACAGGGAAAAATGTCAGCAGGAATCAGCCAGGATTTCAAAGGGAGACGTCTAATGTTAAGCACCTCTGTAAGCTGGCCCCAAATAACTCAGCTGCCAGTGCTAAGCAACCTTAATGTCCGCTAATCTACAGGGAAGGCACATGCGAAGCATCCCTGAAAATCTTCCCAATAAAACGGCGTTGTTTATACACTCTCTTTTCCAAGAGACCACGATTTTAAAACGTCTTGTCCACAGGCCAGATTGTGGCCCACAGTAGGGTTTTTAACCATGGCCTCCTATAGCATCTGCTAAGTATAAGAGGTTTTTGGTTTAGATTTTTATCCACGCTCGTCTGTAAATCCAGCAGTGGGATCCCTGCTACAGAGTAGGGAGCTCACAACTTCATCGGGAAGGTGGACCATTCCTTACTTTGTGACTTATAGATTGATCTTAGGACATATGAGGCTAAAAGTACTTTGCTGAAGCTCAGAAAAAGAATTCTGTGGCAGAACAGAACTGCTATTTTCTCAGAATCTAAGGATTATGTTCTTTCTTTTCATAAATTTGGGAACAGCTAATAGGTAAGGATACAGAATAAAAGGAATTTTGCACTAAACATAAAGCTCCCTTTGCCATAAATAAGAAAGAATCGTGGAGATGGGGGATCGCTGGTGCTACAAGCAACTCTTTAGGACAAAGGGTCACAGATCTGTTTAGATGTTAAGTGAAAATTAATTCAGAGGGTCTTGTCTTTATTCCGGTTAAATGTCACTAAAAATCTATAAGGAATTTGGACATGGCCACGTGTAGGTAACAACCTTTCTCTGCTCAGGAAAGGATGCCAAGTAACACAGGCTGTTGCAGGTCAGCAATGAAAATGGCATTGGTAAATCTGGTTTTTTGCAATGGGGTGAATGCCAAATTTGAATACAGAGAGCATAGCAACTGAAAACCCAGGCATGCCGGCAAAGCCACTTAAGAAAAAATCCTGTACAGAGTCTACCTCCACCAATCCTGGCTCCAGCAGGTAGATCTAGTAATCCCTTATTTTTCACAAGCATTAATTTTATGCAGAAACATTAAAATAAACCGGCTTGGGAACAAAAGGTGCTGGGGCGTGGAAAAGGGGTACGAATCCTTCCAGCTTGTGGTCAGCAAAAGGGACTTGGGGCTTCTTGTGGATTATCTTTCCTCTGTTTATAAGTTCATTCTCTTCGAGGGGAGTGCAGAGAGAAGGGGACACAGGGGACAAAACCTTCTCCACTCCTGACCAAAGGCAAGAAAGAGGGAAGATCCTTCACTTTGGTGGCTTTATACGCCCTGTATGTGAGGTCTCTTGTGGTTTATGTACATGGTGAGGGCCAGCCAGAGCCAGCCAGCATGAGAACAGAAAGGACTGAAAGCTGCTGGAGGAGCTGACAAACCCTGCCCGTGTGTTCGGCGCAGAGCCTCCCCGCAGCCTGAGCCCCCGGGCTGGAGCAGAGCCGGCCCGAGCTGCTGAGCGGTCCCCGGGGCGGCTGCCGACAGCGCTGCGGAGTCAGGCAGCGCCGGGCGAGGGCTGCACGTCTGCACGGGGCAATGGGAAGGCTGTACATGTGGGCTCCATCTTCCAGGCTTCCGTAGGAATTTCCCTGCTTATCAGTGGATTTGCAGGTACCAAGTCATCTCTGTCAGGAACTAATAAAGAGCTCCCTCCCCTCAAAGGTTCTGAAACTCAAGTTTTTCTTTTCCTCTTGTAAATGAGTCTTGGGAAAGTTGACGGCTTTGGGGAGGAAAGGTGCGAACTGAGAAGTGGGGGATGTGGACTTCTTGTGCAAAGGGAGCTCTTAGGTGGGAGACTGAAAACATTAAAATCAGACCTCTTAGTTTATGCTAACGGCACAAACCAATAAAGCAGCACTCATGTCTTTAAAGCCATGAGCAATTAAAATGAAGCCATACTGCTAATAATGATCATTTTCAGCCTGAGCCCAGTAAGAATTGATCCTGGTTCCGAGACGACATAGTGAAATAACTAACCTCCACCACAGATGCTCTGAGATTTGGTTGTATTTATCTCCATGGCCTGCTGAAAGTCAGGAATAACTCTACCAGATGAAACCTGTAAGTTCGCTGTGATCCCAGCCTGGAGCTTAGTGAGCAACACACAGTGGGAATACCATGGGGCCTCAGAAAGTCTGCAGCCATGCCTGGATGGGCAATGGTATGGGACAGAGAGCATCCTGCCTCCCTGTTTTGTTGTACGTTCCATGGCCTGAGAACAGTCGCAAGCCCACAACAGCCCGGGGCAGATGCTGAGCTTGTTTCAGCCGTACACACAACAAGCAAACAGCACGGTGTCTTCCCGCGCCGCGGCTGCCGAGGAGAGACAGCAAAGCCTTGGGAAGGAGAAACTGAGTGCAATACTTGGCTGGATGCTCATATTATGTAAATTCAAGCTTGAGAGCTTTAAGTAGTTTTTTAATCATGTCGCACACGTGGGGCTTGTTAAGTATTACTGACTACTACAGTGATTCTTAAGGAATTAGGAGGGTTTGCAACTCTGGAGTAGAAGCTTAGCCCACTACAGCTAATTCTTATAAGCACCGTGTGGGTTGTGTGTGTTTTGCAGACGCTTTCTGAAGTACACGGATGTTGAGTTCTTGAAAGAAAGAGTAAAAAAAAAAAAAAACGAAAAAAAAAAAAGCATTGCTGTGAAACTGTAATGCAGCTTGGAAAAACCTTGATGCTTTTAACAGTATTTTCAGGTACTTTAAGGCTAGGTGTGCTTGAAATCGAAGTCTAGGAATTAGAGAACACAAACTTCATTTATTCAGGAGCAACTGGAAAACGTGAACACGTTTCCATGGAGATGGGGTTATTTCCTTTCCCACAATTCAAATCTTTTCTGCAGGTCCTGTTTCAATTCTGGTCACCCTAATGTTTTGTTGGGGAGAATTTTTTTGATTTTGATCTCAAGAGTTGGCCAAGCTCCAGGCAGAACAATGAAAAAGTCGTAAATCACTTTAATAGATATAACAAGAATTAAAAAAAGAAGGCAGAGAAATGGAGGGACTGAAATATGGCAGTCCCAGCACATCCATCAAACACAGAATACTCTTCTTGAGGTACAGGAGAACGCACCAATTAAAAAAAATTTAAACCTGTTATGGTGTTATAAGGGGCTCTGATGCCTGAGATGCCATTCAGATTTATGTATAAAACCCATATTTTGGTATCTTCTCCAAATTATGGTGCTAGGGAGTCTTCTGTATACCTTAACTATCGCATAACAGTATGTTTACAAAGTTTAGAGCTACTTCATCTAACTCAGGGCTGCGTGGATGTGGGATTCATCCCAGCTACCTTCAACCAGCAAAACTATGGCCACCTAGAGCATCTCAGTAGTGCCTAGGGAAAGACGGGTATTTCTAGGGAGTGATTCAGCCCCATCTGAGATATTACCTTCAGAAAATGGTGACAAAGATCATAGAATTGTAGAATCATAAAATGGTTTGGGTTGGAAGGCACCTTTAAAGTTCATCTACTCCAAACACGTTCTCCAAGATGGAGAACTCACGTAGGAATCAAATGAAACCTAAGGATGAAATAGCTTCCTGAACTAGGTACAAGTGGAAGGTGCATGTGTGTTTGGTCTCATAAAGCCCAGCAGATCACAAAGCAGTAGTGGTACCCCTCACGCAATGCCCATCGCTTTTGGGAGCAGCCAGGCGATGTTGCTGATGGGCTGTGCAGTGGGGGTTGTTCAGGCGTGTCTTAGTAAGTGCTGTGCCTTATTTACACGTAGTCTACAAAACTTGGGTGGGTCTGGCTGCTTTGGCCACTTGCAGCTTCTGGTGATATCAGTAGAGGTCTGTAGCAGGTGCCTAGAAAGACAGTTTGGTTATTATAGTATGTTTATACCATGCCCCTTTCAGCAAATCTAAAATGGGTTTGTAATAATTTTTAGCAATGTACAGGGGACCAGAAATTAGAGAGTTTATGGAGAGAATATTTTTTATTGAAGAGGTTTTTTTTTCATCTCTGCTCTAGAAGTACAGTATACACAACCTTTCTCCTCAAAAGCTGATAAATGGTTTAGCCATTATTTAAAGTTCGGGAAAAGGCAGCTACAGAAATAACATTTTAATGTATTCCAGATTAGACTTCATGCTATATTTGTAATAAAGACTTGTTTCCAACATTGGTTGGCAGATCATTCATACGGACAATTATCCAAATAGCTATTAGGATACGATTGCGCTCATTTCCAGGCAATGCAAGATTGCCAGAACTCAGCTTGGCTGGCGGTTGGATTTTGGTTTGACTTTTGGAGAAAACCACAAGAATTTGTCAGTCGTCTTGGCCGTAAGGGAGTCTTCTTGTCTTGAGGCTATTCTTTTTCCTCTTCAAATATAGAAGGCAAAACATGCTCTTGTTTTGTTTGGGTTCCTTTTTATTTATTTCGTTATCTCCCACCTTAGTGGCATCAGGAGGAGAAGACTCAGATGTGACTGGATTAGGAGGTGCGAGACCTCCCCCATCATTCATAGAAAAGAGGAGGGTCAGTACGAGGAGAGCACATGTATTCTGGAGGGTGAAAACCGAAAAGAAAATCAAAGGTCACGAATTTCTTTTACTGGGGGAAGGGAGCTTAAGGGAGGGAATACTTAATGCCAAGCTAAATCAGTGTTAGTTGGGAATGGAGACTCCCTCTCTTTATGCATTATGCTAATGTGACGTTTGGCAGGTCTGAATCATCCTGGCTAGTTTAGTCAAGAGCTTGAGTCGAAGAACACCAACTCCCTCAGAAGGAAAAAGATCTCTTTGTGCCAGGGAACATGTTCTGTGGTGAGATGACGTAATTGTTTAAGTCACAGATGCAGTGGTCAGGAAGCTTTTTCATATTGGAAGATAGGTAGGTCCGCAGTGGTCCATGGAACTTCAAGTAACTCCAGCCGTTCCCTTTGCTCAGGAACAGGTTCATTATTTAGTGCCAGTCCAGTGTGGGTGCTGCTGAGACCGGCAGACAGGGCTTGGGACGTGGTGTGTCTCTCTCTCAAGACTTACAATGGTTCATTGCGAGACCTTAAATAAGGTGCTCCAGTGAAGATGCTTCGTGTTCTTCCCTTTGTAAAATGGAGATAAGAAGTCTGGAACCAAATCATAAGCATTGCATTGTTGGAATGAAATTTATGAAAGATAATGTGCTCCTTGTGACAACGGGGGACTTGGTAAAGGATCCAAAGCTCTTTTGCTCTTCTGTATTTCTATAATCAGATAAAAGCTTTGGATAAACACATCACATCAGCTGCTAGGAGGTGCCAGAATTTCTGAAAAAATCTTTCCAAACACTTTCTTTCTCAAGACGAGGAGGTGGTCCAGGACTAAAGCATCTTTTTTCTCATTTGCGTGTCACGAGTAAGAGCATACACTGCATTGTAGCTGAACAGTGAGGCACTGCTTCAACCACAGAAGCCGAAAAACACAGTGGAAGTTAGGCTGCTGAAAAGGAAAACATTAAAAGGACAAGAATATCACAGGCCCTTTGTTAAAACATAATCTCAGGATCTTCTCTGAGCTTCAGTTGGGTCTCCCTGTAAAGACTTTTCCATGGAGTAAATGCTGCAACCTTTAATGTACAGAAATCCTTGCTTGCTGGCGATGCTCCAAAGCAATGACTGCACCACAAGGGCTGAGGCATATCCTACCAATGGAGCAGAAAATTGCTTCAAGGCTAATAGCAGTAACACCTTGGTGAAGCAAACACTGTAATTAGCAATAAAGCAGCACCCATGCCCAATAGGTCTATTGTGTCCCGTATACGATTTTGCTCTTTGGTGCGAAGGGGAAACGTGTGTGTGAGTGAGAATGAGCGTACAGAGGTAATCCCCATCCAGTACGTTAATGATGAATGTGCTGCAGTTGGCATAAAGTGGAACGTATGCCAAGATGAGGCCCTCTTGTTCCTTCCAATCCCCCACCTACATTCTCCCAAACACCACATTATATTTTTAGCATTTTTATTTTCTTGGAAAAATATATAAACTGCAGTTATAAAATGTGTTTAAACAAATGAAATGGAGCTAGCAGGTGTACAAAACGTCCTAAAATGCTTCCCATGGCTGCAGTTAAAAAAAAAAAAAAAAGTAAACTTAAACAGTTCCATAGTGGAAAAAAAAAAAGCTCGAGGTAGAGTATATAAATGTCATTTTTTCACCCTGCACAGTCACTCTCATTTTTCACTCCTGAAATCCACCTAGACTCATTCTTGGTTTGGATCTTCATTTCTCACCCAGATTAAAGGGATTAATTCTCCTGTTGCCATCTGAGAGGGAAGAATATACTTGAGGTACCACTAGTTTAAATCCTGAGATCCTCAGCACATCATGTGGAAAGCTTATCTGCAAAGCAGGGAATATGTTCTGTTATTTACTATTTTTGTCATCTCCATGTTGAATCTGGAGAAGACTTAGGTTCAGTTTGGAGATTATTTATATTCAGGGTTTAATTTTTGGTAGAATAGGGTTGCATTTACAAGCCTAATCAAAACTGAAGGACTGCTGGCAGTGCACATAAAATACAACTACATATATATATATATATATGTGTATATAAGTATGTGTACATACAGAGAAGATGTCAGCCCCAAATAATTTTTAATCAAAATACCCCATTAGCCAAGAGACAGGAGGCTATGCAAAGAAAGAAAATAATTCATTCTAATTAGAGCTGGAAATAAACTTTTGTATTGTACTTGTGCTGCCTGGTTTGGTGGAAATCCTGTAGGAAAGGGACTATTGGTGAGGTTAAATCGAATGGATTCTAACTCCTCTTTGCCCTCTGAATGCTCAGAGGAATTGATACCTTGAATTTGGGATAAGGCCCATCACTAGCTCTTTGTAGCAATTGCTGAGCCATTTTAGCGTAGGGAGGGAAGAGGTCGACGTTCATCTGACAATGAAAAGTGGCTTTTTTTATACCTGGCTCCGAACATTTCTCTCTACCTACCTAACCTTTGGTAAAAATACCTCCCATCTCAGAATCCTTTTTTATCTTATTTTTGCCTCGTATTTTGTTTGTCTCTCTTTAAAAATAAGAGGAATCGGTTTTATCTGTGTGTACGTCAATTCAATTCTGTCCACTTGAAACTGAGAGCAGGATAAGAGCAAGATTTTTTGCTCTCCTGGAGATGGCTTTGAGTTTCTTGTTGTCCTTTAAAACGTTACCTGAGAGGAGGAGTGCACTACAGAAAGAAATACAGGGGCAACCCATGGCCCTTGAGATAAGAGGTGCTCAAATCAGATTTCTTGATACCAGCAACAGATTCGATCCTATTTGGCATCTGTCTTGCTCTGGTTTTGCTACAGCCTGCTAAAATGCCCATTATTCCAGGAAGCCACGTTCTCGAAATGAAGCCCCATACATTTTTAAAATTCCTCTTTGTAGTCTGCAGCCAGGCAGCATGGTTCCGTACCAGTCCAACAGATGACTTTCTTTTGAGCAATCAAGGATAACAAAACACATTACTTTTAAATTAAACAAACCCTCATTTTTTTTTCCATGGGAAATTACTCAGAGTGCGGTAAAATATGTCACATTCATATTCCCAATCTTTCTGAAACAGTTTGTTTCTCTAAGTAAATCTTTTTAATGCATAAATTTCATGCAAGATCAAAATTTATTAAAACACACTTTCCCATCTCTGCTCATTTGTTTAAGCCTAAGATATCCTATTTACCTCCGATAGAAAAGTTATATCAATTATTTTTGCAGGAAGAAAATTCACAATCATAATGCGAATTACTAAATAGTTATAATCGTTATTGTTTTGACTAATTAAGACTTTTCAAATGAATACCAAATTTCAGCTATGCGTCTCAAAATGTATTCTTGATTAATCTGGCCTGGAACAGTTTTCTGAAATGTTTGGTTCAAGCCCTTGTTCCTATTTACTTTATCGAACACCCGCCGTTACTCTGCTATGTTAATTTAAGTATGCTCCCCCAGCCCCACGCAGCGCCCTGATAGGAGCATTAACGCGCGATGCTGACAAACGTGGATGGATGGATTATTCCCAGTTGTGTGTCCAATTTTCTTTTAATGGGTCATTTTCTTCTGAATGGGTAATTCATTCCGCCACTGCTCTAGAAAACTGGAGACCTGGTTTAAATCTCCCATCTACTCGATGGCTGCGAGTGTGATGGAACTGCTGCGAAATGGTGTGGATCCGTTTAGATAATGAGGAGGAGAAGAAATGGAAAAAAGGAGAGCTGGTTCACTGGTCTGAGGTAGAGGGTTTCTGGCTGCGTAAGAGCAACTGCAGAATGAGGCAAAGAGGCAAATGACAAAGAAAAACATTTTGGAATGCCAGAGGACTGTTGAAAAGGTTTGGACGTGTCTTCTCATCTAGGATAACATTATCGTTGTTCCAGCTTCGACAGGCTTTTTGGTATCCCCATCTCTGAACAGAATTACAAACCTAATTACCAGAAATGATTCCTTAAAGCCTGAAAGCAGTCCAGCTCACTGCACTAACAGTGAAGGACTCAGAGAAAAACTGGTTTAAACTCATGATCCATATGCGGTGTGAAATTTAACATGATCTGTAGCGAGGCTGTTAAGAGGAGCTCTATATTCGCCTGTCCATATGCACAGACAAGTGAAATCTTTTCAAACAAACAGGGTAGAAATTCTTGGCTTCTCCAGGAACCGGCCTTACTTCCAGCAGATCGTGGTTTGGATTCCCAGCCTGCCCTTGGCATTCCAGTTTTCCCCCTGCTTGCCACAGCTAGATTGTGTTTGCTGTTTCTGGACCGAAATGTTGAACAAGATCCTGGTGCCTCAGGTAGGCGATGTTTTACCATGGAGGAAGAAATCCCTGTCTGAAGTCAGGGAATGGAACCTCCTAGTTAACAACTGGCAAACCTACAGGAAAGGAATTGAGCTGCCGTCAGTAGGTAACATTAATGGCTGGTGTTTAATTTCTTATAGGTAAAACATAAGAATATGGTGGTCCTCACATTAGTGGTCTAACTACAGAAAAGTCTGTGTAGAAAGGTAGCACCATTTCCTTCCATCTACCATTAAGGGCCTTGCAGATCTGCCAGAAAAGGGAAAATTAACCTTCTGTGGAAATCCAGCAAAAGGTCTTTTCCCCTTTAAATCATTAAAGGAGAACTTAATGATGCATCAATCTGGAGAGTGCATTTCAGCCAGATGCACACAGGCATCTGGATATTCGACTGGCTGCTCTGAAAACACCAAAGCTCCATATTTCCTCCTTAGGCTTACCCGACTTACCCTAGATAGTAATAACTGCATTTCCCTCTGCTGTTTCTGAACTAGGCATGGATAGAGGCTGTTGTGATCAGTAATAAAATCTGTTGCCGAACTTCACTCTGCTGCACCCAGCGCCCGCTTCTCTGTGCATGACTGGCAGGGATAACAGCATCCAGGAGAGAAAGAAGACTCAGCCCTATGCAGGCACAGATGAAAGACGACTGAAGTCTGGCTGACGGAAAGCTCAGTGAGGCATAAATGAATGGGTTATGATTATGCTCAAAATGATAGTGACAAAAAAACCCAGTCAAAAGCCAGTATTTTTTAAGAGCCTTTTACATGCAGAGACTCATCTGTAGCCAGCAGATGCATGGTACAGAATTTTCGCTGGCTGGAGACCAAATTAGGGACAATGCCGTACATGAAACTTGCTCATTTGACCGATGTTATGCTTCATTTTCATCAGTGCTGTCCATGGAATATTAGATATTCTGGCAGTTATTTAATAAGGCAAATGCACACAAGGAGCCCTTTAAGGTAAAAAGTAAAATAATCTCTATTTTCTCTTCAGGAGGTTTTGGCAAATGGGAAAAGATGGAGGAGAGGGAATAGAAAGTGTATGTGAAACAAAAGTTTTAACAGTCTGTCTAACCAATTGGTATAATTAAGTTTTACTTCAGCCCTCAGGAAACCCCAGGGAAGTTTGTGGCATCCCAGTTCATGTGCATATTAAGTAGGGGATCATGTAACCTTCATGCAATGTTGGAAAAGGTTGGTTTTTAAAGAGTTATAGCCCTCGTTTACAGCAGTATCAGTCTGAGGTGGCTCTGGACTGCCGCAGTGTTAATCCAGAACTATATTTGGTTGCACAAAGTTGAGTTTGGATTCACTGAAGTTCTCCAAATTGGAAGTGGAGAGAATGTGAATGAAGGGAGGAACAGGAGCTAAACCAAATGGGTTGAAGCCCTGACCAGACACCCCTCAGAATCCGTTAACAGTGGGAGGTCGCTAAATATCCCTAAGGGAGGTGTACCCCGTGCTGTGAGAAGGCGAGCGATGTTCTTCTGTTGTCCCAAACAAAAGCAGTTCCCATTCCTCTCCTTTTGACTGGTCCTAAGATGTAGAGGATCTTTCAGCACTGTTGGTGAAAAACCTTGAGGTGGTCTCAGAAATGATGGAATTTAGTCCCGCTGCCCCCCGAGCCACCCTTCCCATTTACATCCCTAAAAGGAGGTGGATGCACAAGGAGGGCACAGGACCTCCAGGAGTTCCTTGGAAGGTGCAGAGTGGGGTCTGCCCCAGACTTGTCCCAAGCACACACTGCCTTGTGGCTGTGCAACCGTTGTGCTATAAGAAATAAATATAATAAGGAGTAATTCCTCAAGATTGTCATTAGTGGTGTCTCCTAGTGAAAAAGTAGTAATGGGAGTAACCTTTTCAACAAGGGCAACATTGTCCAGTGAGCAGGTTGGTTGGCAAGCCAGCAATCTCAGTTTCTTCCAAACGTACTTATCTGTCCAATATACCCGATTCTGCTCACTCTCAATAGGCTCAATTGCTTAAGTTTCTTACAACGTAGGAGTTAGTCTCATATCTTCACCAAGTCCTTCTTTAACGCTTAAAACTATCAGTTTACACTGACATTATTTCTTCCATTCAATACTAGGGTAAATCCCCAGCTGCTGAGATCAGTCCTGTTCCACTGTAGTGAAATTGGATAAAATTTGCATTGGAACTTTGCACCAAATAAAAAATTCTAAATGAAAAGGGAAGCATGAGAAGATTTTCTGTATAAACTGATTCATAGCAACTTTAGTAGGCTTCCTGAGATCTCAATCATGGTATCTCATTGTGTAGGTGGGGAAATAAAGAGCGAGGAGGAAGGAGATCACAACTCCTTTGGACATGTAAACGACTACTGAGGTTCAAAGTTACAAATTCTAACCCCTACCTCTTCTTCTTTAGCCCTCAGTCCTCTAAGCAGTCCCACATATGATAGAGCTCTTTAAGAGACAAACATTCCGGTGGTATTTCCAGAGTGCTGAGGTGGGAGATATAGATTTACGAAGGCCTTACAGTGAGGATTTTTTTTTTTAGCCCGCCAAACAATGCTGTTATAGAACATGTCCTCACAAAATATTCAAGCCTTGCACATTTCCATTTTGGGCTTGCAACCAGGTGTGTCTGAACTCTCTGCAGCAGGGTTTTACCCAGCATGGTTCCTGGAACGTAACTGCAGCTTGTCCCCATGTGTTTTCCCCAGCAGCTTCAGTTCCCGAACAAGCAGTTCTTTCCTTGCACGTAAGTCACCTACATGCTGGAAAAAAAACAGAAGGAACCTGCAAATAGCTGCCCTGCATAATGTCCTCCAACACACGCAGGCATCTTCTCTTAGATGTCTCTCTTGGATTTCTTGGCTTAGCTGCCTCAAAGGCTGGGATTGTGCGTTCCGTGTTACGTGGTGCTCCTGACTTTTTTTGACAAAGCAATGGGAACGGAGGGAGTACAGGCTGTGGCACCCTCTGAGCTCCCTGTTGTGAGATCTAAATCAACAGGTAGTAAGTGGGAGCAAACAGGACACTTACTTCAAACCCCCGTACATTAGTGTTCTGATCCAGAGCAGCAAAGACAGCCCGAGTCCGCAAAGGTTGTTTCTTCAGCTTGGGTGGGAGCAGCACGTTCCTCTGATGCAGAACGTCCCAGGCTTGCTCTCACAGGTGACTTTCTGCTACAATAGCACTTCCACAGCTGCTTACCGTGCATGGCAAAAATCTAGCATTTTATCAATTAGTCTTCTGTAAAAAAGCTGTTCAAAGCTGCTCTGCTCGGAGTCCCATGGAGTGAGTTAGACACCTGCCAGGCATGGCTTAGTTTTATATGATCTCGCCTCTCAGAAAGGTTTTGGACTGGATGATTTCTTGAGATCCCTTCGAGCCCTACCTTGTAGGATTCTAAACATCTTTATTTTCATCCCCCTTGCATTAAGTGTTTGTCTTTATTTCTTTCCCAGGCCATCAGTCTACTCACTTCTTCTAAGGAACAGCACGCCTCTCTAAGGCAAAGCATTAAAGCCACACCACTAATCACATAAGGGTTAAAAACATGATTGGTGGGCAAAGACCACCCCCCCCCCCTTTTTTTCTGCAAGGTTGGTTGAAATTGTGAATAGAGACTGACAGCTTGCCTGAGTGTTTGTGGTTCAATTTGAAACCACAAGACCCAGAAGCACATGGTTTAGATTCAGTGTCTTTCTCTAGCTAACACGAACCATTTGTTCAAGCAGCTTGGCTAACATCTGGAGTATAGTTTTCACCAGGATCAGCCCCAATAGTTCAGATGGAAACCCAAAGAAAAAAAAAAAGAAAAAATTCCCAAACAAAGGCTTGCATTTACTTGTTCTTTTTATTTTTGCAGCTTGTAAAGGAGCTATAATATCCTGGTTAAAAAAAAAAAGAAAAAGAAAAGAAAATCTGAAATGCCAATCAAAAGCAGTGCCAAATTAGGTAGTGTTTACTTCAAAAATACGTTTTTCATTGCCTTTTTTAAGGCAAATTCCTGTAAAATAGTAATGTCAGGGAGGGCATGGAAAGAAGAGACTTAAGTCACTCGAAAATATATTTAGACCACTCTTTTCAAATTTGGCTGGGTAAAAGGAGGCACGTAATAAGGCTAAAGTTTAGTCAATGAGCTTTCACACATAAACCCCATATGCCTCACACTAGTCATTTACTTGAAGTCTGCTGTCCAGAGAAATCCATAAGCCTAAGTGCGTTATTGCTTCTAATGGACAGCAGAAGTGTTGAACACCCCTGTATCAAGTTGGAAAATTAAAATACACAAGACGGAATGTCCGAGTCCGGCTGTTTTGTACAGCTACAGAGTAGTCTCCACGTGGTATCCATAGGTCCCAGCCACCCTTGCGCAATGCTGAATTTACTTCAACTCCTTTACAAACCAGGTGGAAGCATCGTAACCCAAATTATGTAGAGCTATTGAAAAGACTTGGTAAGGGGAGTGGGAATCAAGTGGGATTAGTATTTGGAAAGTCCAGGCTTCTTGTCTACTCATTGATTATCTGCTCTGTACTCCTAATAGGTTGGCATCGACCACCACTTTATCACATTGCTTCTGTATTTCTCATCCCCTGGCTGAAACGAGCCGATGCCACTACAGAAAGCAGGGCTTGCCACAATAAGGCATTACTATATGTGCAAAAACGCTATGTGAAAGAACAGCCCCTACAGCTTGGTGGGCAGTAGGTTATACATTTAAGTCAATATGTTCAGTTCCTCGAATTTAAGCTACCTACAGTATGGCTGATCAAGCTTGCAAACATCTATTTCCATCTCCAAACACTTGGAGCTAGCTCTTGTGCTGCATTGCTCGCTGGTGGTGTCCATCCCAGGGCGGATGGATTTGCCCTGCGCAGTGTTAATGGATGGGAAGCACCGAAGGGTGGGAGCGCTCCCCTCTCCTGCTCTCGGGAACATGCAGGCTAATTTGCTCTAATAAACCAGCTTGTTGATTATACACTCGCACGCACACTAAAATGAGGTAACATCGTGGCATTCAGGCCCACTGAGAGGTGAAAGAGAGGTAATTTGATGAATTATTGTGGCGAGGCAATGACCCAAGTGTTGAGTTACCCCAAATCACAGGTATCAGGGCTGAAATGAATTCTCCTAAAACAATTTCCCTTGGGATTATTTGTTTTACCTTTCTCCTTCTCGATATAAATCTGGTTCCAAGATATTACCTTACAGTACAGGGAACCACCTACTGTAGTCAGAGGTGAAGTACCTTGGAAGAATGAAAGAGTACTTCTCTGCTATGTCTCTCTATCTCCTAGTTAGGAATAAGTGACCGTAAAATCTGTGTATGTGTGAAACCACAATATATTCCCCTGTTCTGTCATTAAAAGCCACTCACAACATAAATGTGAATCAGAGGTGGGAGCGCATTCACCGACAGGGAGGAGCATGCGATTATATACCATGAGTTTACTTCCAAGAAAAGATTATATTTCTGGGAATTCAAAATAACATGTATTTTATTTTAGTATTATGGGAATATTGAAAAGACTTCTAACATTACTGCTTTTTAAGCTACTATATAATCACAGTATAATTTTTATTAACAAAAAGACTTCATACCTTCAGAGACGTGCAGCAGTCGTTGCAAAGCTGATGAAGTGAGTGTGAGGCTTTAAGGGCTGGGATACGCTGTAGGTATATCAGGAAAACTGCCTTGGCAATTTTTAAGTTGAGCAGCAATGGAGGTTTAAGTTTAATGCCTGTTGTTGGAGCCATTTGGCTGGGCAGCAGGAGTGGAGCTGTACTCAGCTATTCACCAGGGACACACGCTTAGGGAGCCCCCTTCTTTTCTACTGCCCTCCTGTTTCTCCAGACCTCCACAAGGTTTTCAACCCTTTACCTGTATGACCACCTTTCGTGAAAGAGAGACCTAAAATATCGGTGCTTTGCTCCCGGGGTTTGTGCAGTAAAATCAAACGTGCAAACTAACCTTCTCGAAATGGCATGGCAGGTAGTTGGAAAGAGGGAATGCTCCCAGAACCCGAGCCCTACAAAATTATCAAAACTAAACCGTAGTGCTCGGCGCAGGATGAATCCTACCCCGGCCTGCGCTAGACTGTGTGTGTGTGATTCTTGTGCTGGTGGCTGGGGAATCTGCGCACAGTGAAAGGAGTCCACACGCTACACAAGACAGCGCCCACAACGTGGGGAGCCATCTAGGAAGACCTCTAGGGATCCCTTCCAACCCAAAACATTCTACGATTCCATGATTCTATGATTCTAAGACCGAACCCTTAAATTACGAAAGCATGCATCCGACCCCGAGCAAGGAATTGGACGGTAGCGTTTAGAATACCGTCTTGCCTAATTTGCTTTTGTGTCTGTTTATTTTATTTGGACACTAGTGGGTGCTTGTTAGTCCCCGCCGTCGTGACTGCTGATAGCTCTCAGTTTCTTTGGCTACAGCGGGTTTTATTTCATGGATCAATCAAAATCTGCTGAAAAGGGAAAGCGTGTCCCTGACATATGCCATGTGCTCAAGCAATAAATAACCCACTCCACAGTCACGTGAAGAAAGGAGGAGGACCTTGGTGAGAAGATGGGCTTGGTCGGGAGGCCGGGTCTGTCCTGAAGAAAAGTGAAAGTCCTGCTCCAGATGCGGAATTTCCCTTACGTAGTGTCACATAGGTGGGTGGGAATGACAGCATTGTGCTTCCATAGTTAATTTTTTCGCCCTAGATTTACAGTACAAAGGCGGCACCGTACACCACGAGCCTTACGACATGACAGTCTATTTTTTTTAAAACATAGGAAGGATAAGAAATGCAAACTGGTTAATTCTTAGAGCGTTCTGTTTCCATTTAGTGTGTTTTTCTTGCAAACGTGGCTTCAAATGTCTGGGATTATCAGACTCCTTTTGATGAATGATATTATGACAAGTAACTTCTACTGTTTTTTCTATTGGGAGAAATCATGTTTATGGAAACATAGAAGGGAGGAAAAGATAGCTTCAGGTTTAGGTTTTACTTTCCTATAAATAAAGCCTTCTGAACTGTGTCTTATCTGGAAATGGAATTATTTTCTGTTAACAAAAATAAGAAAAAAATCAGGATGATATTTTACGAAAATAAGATTAAAACAAAAAATATTAAATTAATAGAAAGAAAGAATATCACTTTTACCAGCATGGGAAACTTTTACTCTTAAAAAGCTGAAAGACTTCAGTGTTAGGGCTCTCGAGAGAGGGCAGGAAAGTTTCCCTAATTTTAATGAAAGTGTGACTACCTCCTGTGGCTACGAATAAAGAGTCTGAACCTTACGGCATTTGTTCATATGAATACAATTAGTCCACTTCTTTGTACGACCGAGCGGGACCCAACAAGCCCAATAATTATTTACAAACCCTATGATTCTGGTCGTGGCCTTGCTTATCGTGCATGCGGTGCAGTTGTTTACGCCGGCACGCGTGCATTGCACCCCTGGTTCAGAAGGCGCTGAAATAAGGAGCCGTACGAGGTGGGAGCTGAGACAGTTTTGGGGGGCACTGGGACGGCATGGCTGCCCAGGACGGGGGGGACAGGAGGCGAGGCCGTCCTGCCCAGCCCGGTGCCCCTTCTCCTGTTGAACCAGGTCAGATGTCTAAGAAGCTGATGGGTGCAAGGCACTGGAAAGTAAATAAGAAGCAAACAAAGCATGAACCCAAAACCATTAATAATTTTTTACCTGAGCACCACTCTTATGAGGACAGGCTGAGGGAGTTGGGCTTGTTCAGCCTGGAGCAGAGGAGGCTGCGGGGAGACCTGATTACGGCCTTTCAGTATCTAAAGGGGGCCTATAGGAAAGATGGGGATAATCTTTTTAGTAGGGCCAGCTGTGACAGGCCAAGGGGTAATGGTTTTAAACTAAACCAGGGTAGGTTTAGACTGGATATAAGGAGGAAATTCTTTACAACGAGGGTGGTGAAACACTGGAACAGGTTGCCCAGAGAGGTGGTGGAGCCCCCATCCCTGGAAACATTCAAGGCCAGGTTGGCCGGGGCTGTGAGCAACCTGATCTAGTTAGTGGTGTCCCTGCTCACTGCAGGGGGGTTGGACTAGATGACCTCTAGGGGTCCCTTCCAACCCAAAACTTTCTATGATTCTATGATTCTATGAGTGCAGACCTGATTCTCATTCAGGTTAAGGCTCCTTCTTTCATATTACTGGAGCGTTGTGCAGGGGGTTGGACTAGATGTCCTCTAAAGGCCCCTTCCAACCCAAACTATTCCATGATTCCATGATTATACTCTCTCTGTCCCTGCAGGCATCTCTCTGTTTTTCAAGACACACAATTTCCCTTTGCGGCAGGACAGATTTCGGACTCCAACCCTAAATACGATGGGAGATTCAGCCCTACCTGATCATCAATGCACTGTTTTATTTCAGCACTACACAACATGACATCTTTGCTTGAAGGGAAGGGGATCTCCATGAATTATAAAGGGGAAAGAGTTGCAGTAGCAAAGCCATGGAGAGACGAGCTGGAGGCTTTGAGGTTTCGTGCAAGCTCGAGCACTGCAGACATCGTCTACTTTATGGTGGTGCACAAACACGAGGGAGGGTGCCAGGGGCGCCGGTGACCTCAGCCACCACAGGCACACATTTAAGCCCAGGTTACAGCTGACTGGAATCCTGAGGTTTTACTGGCCGGGCGCCAGTTTGAAACCCACTCGAGCCACCCTAGTATTTTATAACATTGTAAAGACAGTATTGTTTAAAACATTTCAAAAATTCTCCACACAATCTGGCAGCCTTCCAAGACCGTCTTAAATGAGCCAAAACTATCAGCAGCCACCCACCTTCCTGTCCATTATCCTCTGATTGATGACATTCCACCAACAGGGTCCGACATTCAGAATCTCCCTGCTGCAGGACCTCTGCGTAAATATGATCTTTGAGACCTGTAAATTGTCTGTATAGTTTGCAGCTGTGTTTTATATGGGGGGGGGTGTCTCTTTGTCATGTGGTGACCATGCAGGAGGGGGTTCTCAGGGGGTGGAGAGAGACCAGGGTTTGCAGCATCTTGTAAAGCCTTAATTAGACGGAGCAAAGCAGGAGAAATCAGATGGCGCCGGAGGTATGATACTCTGGTTCTGGTTTTGTGCTCCTTATCCAGTTGCCTTCTACCTTCTGAGCCAAACCAGCCATAATAACGACCATAAGGAATAACTAACAGCCAGCCTCTTTGGTTGGACTTAACTATTGAACAGATTTAGCTCCATTAGGAAAGAAGAACATCAGTGTTTATTTGCGGTTATGGATGCAACATATAGGTGATAATTAGTTACAGAAGCAGTGTTATTTAAGTGTCCTGATCAGTGGCCATGCTGCTTCCTTACGCAATGTGGGTGCAGGATATTTTCCAGATAGGATGCCTGGAGACAGACATTGCAGTACCTAAGTCAGCCCGGCAATAAAGATCAGCTCTTCAGCAGCCAGTGCCCTTGCGAATGCCCTGTACCTGCAGCAAACGCCCCGTGCAGGAGAAGGAGAGTCCAGAGAACACCTGGAGAAGTGAGATATTTTCTGAGATCTATTGGACTGCTTCTGCGAACACTTAAAAGATTGGCTGAAATATCTCAGTTTCATTGGTGGATATGCCCCAGAAGTTATGAGATGATGAATCAGGTGTTCGGAATGTGAAAAAAGACAAACGACCTTACCCTTATCACCATGTTCCCTCCAACCTGTAGGCTTACCTATAGGTAATTTTGATAGTTTCAAAATCGCGAAACTTACGCTAATGCGTGAATGCAACCTCACAGAATCCCAGAATCCCAGCCTGGCAGGGGTTGGAAGGGACCTCAGGAGCTCCCCCAGTGCCACCCCCCTGCCCAAGCAGGCTCACCCAGAGCAGGGGGCACAGGACAGCGTCCAGGCGGGGGTTGAAGATCTCCAGAGAAGGAGACTCCACAGCCCCCCTGGGCAGCCTGGGCCAGGGTCGGGCACCCTCCAAGTCAAGAAGTTCTTCCTCCCATTCAACTGGAACCTCTTGTGCTTCAGTTTGTGCCCATTGCCCCTTGTCCTGTCGCTGGGCACCACTGGGAAGAGTCTGGCTCCGTCCTCGTGACCCCCACCCTTAAGATATTTGTAGGTGTTGATGAGGTCCCCTCTCAGCCTTCTCTTCTCCAGGCTGAACAAGCCCAGCTCCCTCAGCCTTTCCTTGTAGGGGAGATGCTCCAGTCCCCCCATCATCCTTGCTGCTCTCCTCTGGACTCTCTCTAGGAGTTCCTCATCTTTCTTGAACTGGGGAGCCCAGAACCGGACACAGTGCTCCAGGTGGGGTCTCACCTCACCAGCTTGACGGGAGTTGGTACAATGCCATTTTGCAGAATAAAGAAATACTCCTACCAGTCAAAATCTTGAATTAGTGTTTTTCATCCATATGACATTTCCTTTTTCCCTGGTAATTTTGTATTACCTGACTGCCCGGAGAGGGGAAATTCAAAGTAAAACCATCAAGAGAAGACGCCTTGCTTTAAAGTCAGAAGTTCACACTTCCGAAACATCTCAGAGTTTCTGCGTTGCCCTGGGCATGTGGCAGAAGATGAGCAGAACATCTGGTTTATGATTTCATCAAGAGCTGGGCATTGAAATACCTTTAAAATCTGGATCTGATGTGCCTCAGCTCTTACACAGAGGATCATTTCTTCAGGATCGTTTATTTTCCCAAAGCATTCTTTTTTTTTTTTGCAAAGTAGGCACAAAAGAGGCACGTGGTGGTACGCTGTACAATTCCCTCAGTAGATTTAGGTTTTCTGTCCTAGGCCTATACACTCACCTCCATTCAGAATTTGGTGCTATATATTCATAGACATACATTTCTAGGTGCGTGCATACTTGAATCTTTCCTTGTGTCTTTATATGTTCGGATATATTCTCACATCTGGGTCGGTAAATAGAAACAAATATATACAGGGGCACATCATATGATTTTTAAGAAAGCTTTATTTCCATGAGGAGCTACAGACTACATTTTCCCTCGGCAGTGACTCATCTTTCTAGCTTTTTTTTTTTTTTTTCTTCTTACTGCTTAATCCAAGAAACTCTGACTAAGTCAGCTCTGCCACGTCCCAAGTGTAGCAGGGATTCCTCACAGTCCTTGATGCAAACAGAACTAGTAATTCTCCTCAGAAATAGCAAGAAATTGCTATTTGCGGGCTCATGCTTTACGCAATGATGACCTTGGCTGAGGCAACCCAAATGGAAAGGGCCGCAGCGCATGAAGTCAATGCCACTGTGGTAAATAAAGGCAGCGCCAGGAAGGCACAATTTCAACATCGCCTGGCAGATGAAGCATAGCTGGGCAGGGGCACTACGCGTATGAGCTGTATTTTCTTAATAGCAGTCTGGGAACCTCATGGCACTATGTCATGGTGAGACAGTCCAGTTTTGTATCTCAGCTTGTTGCTTTTAATTTTTTTTAATATTTTTTTTTTAATATGCAGACCCTTTTAATGTTCTGCACAGCCCTTAAAAAGAACTCTATTAAAAACTGATGGGCCGCAGAGATAGTCTGGAAGCAGAATGACAGCTATTTGTCAATGGCCCAGGCTAATGGAACGTCAGAGGATTTCAGGTATTGACTGAAAAAATTTAGGAAAAAAAAAATGGAGAGCCCGTTTCAGCACTTCAGCTTAGCATTAAGAAATCATTGAGTGAGGCAGGTTGTAGCCCATGATTTAGGCTCACACATAGCATTTTAGATAGTAAGAGTCAAATTAGGTGCATGCCTACAGCCCATAAAGCCCAATTACATGTGTCAACATTTCTACCGTCAAGCTTAACTCGGAGTAAAACACAACGTAGCTCGGATTCATGGAAAAGGCTAACGGACCTCATGGCAGCTTGCTCAGACCGCCAGCTTGTAAGGTTGAACTGTCTTCTTTTCCCTGTAAATCCTTAAGTAGCTTCATGAGTAGCCAGTACCCACCAACTTGCCTCAGTTGATCTAAAGACATTACAAAACCAGTCATGGAGAACCCCAGGGCCCAGATCTGCCTTTTTCCTGTGGATAGATGATCCTCTTCCCAAGAGGGGATCCAGAACCCTCAGGCTATGCCTGAGCTCTCACTGCCGCTTTGAATAGGGGCACTGCTGTAACATCCACCACAGCTGCATTTCAGCACCCATGGAATGGCTGCAATCATTTCCTTCTTGGATTTGCACGCTCTTTCAGGACAGTTACATGTTCATCCCAGACCCATACGTGAGGCAAGAGTAGATCTCTCAGTGAATTTGCCATAGCTTACTCAGCTTAATTCTGGTGTCTGCCAATGGTGTTTTTTCTCTCTGACTTTTCCCACATCTGTTTATTGTGTGGCTTCTTCACTGACCAGGCTGTATACTCATTATCATATGAAATAATGTTTTATTGGAAGAAATATTATAGCAGAACCACACTCTAGGTATATAAACTTACTGTTTCTCCCTGGGTTCTCAGCTTTCTTTCATCAGGACAGTTTTCTTAAAACGATATTACCTCTCTTGGGCGTACTTCACAGGAGCTTTACAGTGATGATGAATAAAACAACTGTGGCGAGACTGCAATAAATTAATTGCACCATTTTATATGAGTAAGAGAACGGGCAGGAGACCTGCGACTGCAATGCAAATCTGACCATGACTTGGGCTTCGTGGTTGAAAGGCTGGTATGAAAAAAAGAAAAGATGTCACAGCAGGAGTGGGAAGGGGTTTTGGGGGGGGGGGAGGGGGGGCGACACCAAAGCCAGCCCAGAACGTCGTGGTTAATAACAAGCAATTTGGAGTCCCCCATTTCCATTCAGCCAAGTGCATGGAAGATCTGAACTTGTAATTTAGCAACTGCGTTTTATGTTTTATGAGATGCAGAAAGTTTTTATGAATCTGTGTCTCTGCCTTTCGTTGGCTGGAAACCGATTGTCTGACTGGGTCGCAGGAGCCCTCCGAAAATCAAGGGCTTCTTTTTTTGAGGGCAATGCCAAACTCCGGCTCTTGTTTTGTCTCAAGGAGGACCTGAGTTCTAGCACTGCTGCTACCGGTCACTACCTACACTGACAAGTTTGTCACCCAGGTATGCTGCAGCTCCCCAGCTTGCTCTGTTAGAGGGAACACCAGTTTGCTCTTCGTCTGTAGTGGGAAGGCTGAATTTTGTCCAGTTTCATGGAATATAGAACAGATTGCCCAGTCGGCACGTGCAGGGTGGAGTCTGAAATGCTCACAAAAATTGAGTCCGCGGGGATGACAGACAACCCGTGTTGGAACGCCGTGTCAGGTAGGTTGTAGAGGAGCATCCTCCTGCCATGACACGTCACCCAGGAAAAGCAGCCAAATGCAGTATGGAAGCAAAGGGGAGAAGTGCTTAAAATATCAACATCCAGCCCTAATCCGCCAGGTTTACTGGCACAATAAAATGTCCTGTTGTGGGCGCAGCCCCGTGTTTTCATGATGACACTTGCTGAGCGTGCAAGGGAATGCTTTTTGTACCCAGCTGTCCCCAGGGCTGGCCCCATTTCTCCTGGTGTTGGCAGCAATCGGGATTGCCCTCCATCTCTCCCCATCCTGGAAGGACCGGGAGGGAGGAAACCCAGAGTAGAGTATTTGCTTGATAACCCCAGGTTTATTTACAGCGGGAAAGAAGCTGACTTGTCGAGACACCATTACATTGTCGAAAGGAAAATGCAGACATAAAAAGAAATGTTGTCAGTGAATATTTGGGCAAGGGAGCATTTTGCACTGCACTGCGAAGTCCCTGGACATGCCATGACCTGAACTCCTGACTCTACTTGGGCTGCGATTGCTTTGCAGTTGGGTTGTTGTTTTCCCGTGGTGCGAGAAGGCTTTTTAAAGGTCTCAGTAAGACTCATTGCTCTTAAATCCCCCATTTCTGGGATTTTTTTTTTTAGATTAACATGCCTATCCTTTGCTGTTGCTGTCTCTCAGCTACTTCAGAAGAGGTAAGAAAGCAGCTGCCCCCATTGCCATCAACAATGCAGGAAGGATGTAGGGTGGAAGGGGGGGGGCGGGGAAGGAGTTTTTGGCTGTATCGTGGTGCCTAACAGGATCTCTTACGGAGTTGTAGTGTTGAGAGAAGGAGGTTGAAGTGATGCAAAGCACGCTGGCACTGCTCTTACGCAGAGGGCTCTGATCCTGCTCTGTGGATCTGCACAAGGATTAAGGAGGCAGTGAATGGTCCTGTGCTCTCCTGCCAGCTCAGCTCAGGGCCAACGTGGGTGAAGGTGACGTGGGCTGTGGTGGCCACTTCTCCCCCCCCTGTGCAGGGGAGACAGGGAGCCTCCTGCTCTGCACGCAGGGCAAGTCGTGCGTGCCAGCCTGGCCCCCAGAATTGTTATGTGCATTTAGGCACTGCACTAAATAGGCTTATCATTTTGGGGCAATAATTATATTAAATTTCCAGACAGATTTCAGAGAGTAACTGGCCTGGTAAATCGTGTGGGGCAGGACCCATGTTACAGCTGTATCACAGCATAAAATTAATGTATGAATTATGAGATGGTTGACAAGTTTTCTCTGGTGTCCTTTCTTCATACTTAAAAAGGCAATTTTTATGTTCATTTTTAAAGGGACAGCATGTTCCAAACTATATAATTTTTAACAGTGACACACTCATCTGATATATAAGCATATGTAGCATTCCTAAGACAAATACCACTGCTGATTATTCACTGGTTTTCCAATCAAGTGGTAGAGCCAACACTGCTATTTTTAAGTTGCTGTCATGCTTGCCTATTAATGCACTGTCCCAATCCCGTTTTATAATTGGAATATAGCTACTGGTTTAGGTATTTTGAATTTTGTGTGTAAACCCCTGAAATTTCACAGTTGTCGAGTGAACATGCGAAATTTTTCTGCAGGATTTGATCTGTAATTCTCAGAATCAGGTACCGTTCAGTGTCTTGAGTTGAACTGGCCTCGCTGCCAGATAGGCAAGAGTTAGTGTCCACAGCTTCCAATGAAAAAAAAAAAAAACCAACCCCAAAATCCAAACCAGAAATGTAGGCACTGAGAGGGTAGAAAAAGTCCTGATTTCTTGAAGCTTTCTTTTTTGATTTTTAAAGACTTCCTGAGCTGACTGGCAAATGCTTTTTCCAGCATTTCGTCCCGGGACAGGCTGGGAAGCGGGAGGTAGGATTCGGTACAGGGAGTTATGAAGTGTGTGGTGCAGTGACGATAGGCAGGTCACAACTTCTGGTGGTAATACCAGGGCATGTAATGGGGGCTAAAACCAGAACAGGCCGCCTCCGTTTAACCCAAGATGAGTGGGAGAGTTTGGTGCCAGCACACCGTCAGGCATCACCTGATAGATTACCTCGGATTGCTTCCCAGGGCTCAGGCATTGCCTTTTCTCGAAGGGAGCCAAGTGTTAGAAAAGCGTTTGGATGTTGGCTCAGAAACAGGCGGATGGGGAGATGACAAGGTTTCTGCTGGTGGGGCTGCAAAAGAGGTAGGGAAAGTTGTACAGACTCTGGTGGGAGAGGTGAGAGAAACCGGCATCGTGCCCTGCTCAGAACTTTCCAAATCCCGAGTTTTAGCTGATATTTTGCTGTCAAGTTTTCCTTTCTTTGGCTCACATGGTTCCTAGGCTTTCTGAACGTGTGGGCCAGTCAGTTATGACTTAATGCAGGGCATGAGGTGGTTGGGTCCAGCCGTATGGCAGCTGGGTCCGATCCATCCGACCCCTCCTGCTTTCCTGGGCTGCTCAGGAGTCCTTTCCCCCATCGTGCAGCTTCTGGAGAAGATATATAAAAAACTGTTATGTAGAGAAAGCTGATTCCTCCTCTGTTTGAAAAAGACATCATAACTTTCTTTCTCTTTCACAGCGGGAACCCCTTCCTGTAAATACAAGGCAGCCCTGTCGAAACATTGCTCATAAGGTTTTAACTATTTTCTTTGGATGTTTCACCCCTTGCCCCCCCCCTCCCCCCCCTTCTTCGTGGATAGTGGTTAAAGTGATAATTAGTAAATTCTGGCACTCATCCAAAAATGCTCCGGTGCTGAAACTGTACACAGATATACAAGGAACGCGTGCACACAGATTGTCAGCACCCCACTTTCTGACGTTGGTAGAAACAAAAAATAATGGTGTAGACCCCCTGCCAGAGACTGTAAACATGCAGTTATGAAAGAGTGCGTTAAATGGCAACGACCTCACGTGTGTACAGGGCTTTTCATCGAGGAGAAGCCTAACTGCTTTGCAAACTGCCACGTGCTTCTAGAAGTCACTTCAGGGCTGCTAAGGGGTGGCCACTTTGGGACAACTTAGGACAGGAGGTCAAAAGGACCCCCTTTCCTATGAGGCCAGGCTGGGAGAGTTGGGGGTGCTCAGCCTGGAGCAGAGGAGGCTGCGGGCAGAGCTGAGTGCGGCCGCTCAGGGCTTCAAGGGGGCCCAGAGGAAAGGGGGGGACAAGCTTTTTAGGAGGGCCAGCTGGGACAGGACAAGGGGGGATGGCTTTAAACTGAAGCAGGGGAGGTTTAGACTGGATCTAAGGAAGAAATTCTTTAAAATGAGGGTGGTGAAACACTGGAACAGGTTGCCCAGAGAGGTGGTGGAGGCCCCATCCCTGGGACCATTCCAGGCCAGGTTGGCCGGGGCTGTGAGCAACCTGATGTGGTTCAAGGTGTCCCTGCTCCTGCAGGGGGGTTGGGCTGGGTGACCTCTGGGGGTCCCTTCCCACCCAAACCATTCTATGAAAAACACTAAATTCAGTAGAAATGAAGAAAAATTCAAGGATCCCCCCAAAATAGCTGGTTTACAAGAAGCACAGACTAAAAAAGCGTCAAAGCTGCAGAATGCGCGGTGGATTGTTTACAGAATGCGCAGGGGATTATTTATGTGACGTAGAAACTCCAGTGAAAATGAAAATAATGTTGTATGAGCAAAAAGTAGATGAGAAATGAGGACATTTTTTCCAGCCCAATGTGCTGACTTTGCTATACTGCAAGTCCATGCAAAGGTTCATTTAAAGGAGCCTGCAAGGACAGTTTCTATTTGTAATGCTAATTTAGTCATAAATTCTCGAACACAAGACACAACCCAAGTCCAGCTCTGTGCCATTCCCTCATGTAAAATGTTCCCAAGGCTCCGAATGACTGAAGATTTGGTGGAAGTCAGAGAAGGGGAAATAAAAGGCACCTTATTTAATTGGCTGAACTAAACCTGATGAAATTTGAACTTCTTGACAAAACCTAAAGGTCAGTATTTTCCAGTTTGTGGGAGCTGCAGTTTGGGTGAATTAAAGCACAATTTTCCGCCCTGGGCCAGCTCACCTTATCTCAATGGAGCTCTGCCAGGGAGCCCCAGCCTCCCACCTCACTGGAGGGGAATGGGACATCCAGGAGGGGACGAGCATCCGGACAGCCACCGACCGACTAAACAGGAGGCAGCTGAAATAGCCCTCCACGAAACACTTGAGATGATCATTCTGAACAGGACTCTTCTAGGCTTCTGATGAAATGTTTTAGCTTTCAGTAAAGGCAAAACCCTTTAATGTTTTCCATCATATTTTTTTTTTTTTTAAAATAAAAATCTGATTTTCTCCAGAAAACAAGGCATTTTAATTGGATGTTTTAATTTTCTGAAAAAAACATGTTTTTTTTCAAAGACCCGTCCTGGTCAGGTAGTGGGAAGGGAGCCCAGGACGAGTGCTGAAGAGGGTGAGCTATGGGATCAGTACTTAGCTCAGACTTTGCTCTTAATTTTTCTTAAATTAGTTCTATATAACACACTTCAGGGGAGTCTAATGAAGTATTCATTTACTCATTGACTCGATTTTAAATATATTTCATGGAACTAGATGGAATTTGATCATTTTCTCCTCTCTTACACTGTTAACAATCTGTAGGAACATCTTGATCTTTCGTGGCACCCCAGAGAACAGATTCTTCATTTCTATTTATCATTAGGAGCCATCACTTTATTGGAAAAACCCCATGTTCCCTCCCTGCTCTCCCCACCCCCCACCCCCTTTTTTTTTTTTTTTTTTTTAGGAAACTTAGACACATAAAAGCAAAACAGAGCAGCAAAGCAAAGCACACTCAGCATTCATTTGGCAACGGGGTAACTTGCTAAAACAGATTTTATTGTTCGAAACTCAGGCTGAAGTTTTCCTTCTGTAAAAAAACAAACCTCTCTGACATTTGTTGGAAATATTGCTAGCGAATGGATCATGTATTCCGTTGCGCAGTAGATGCAATTAGGCTTCGGCAGGTTTGTAAAACAAACTGTGCTCTAGGAGTGCTGTCACAGAACCAGGGGTCTGATTTCCGCTTGGGTAACTGAGCTTTTAATTAGGGCTCCAGTGGTGCAACTGCTTCGCAATTTCTAAAGCTGCCTAAGGGATTTGAATGTCAAATTCTGATTAAAATTATTGTGAACTGAGAGGATTTGAAACTTCTGGCCTATATATTCCCTTTGTATAAGAAGGAAGGATTTGCTTAGTGGAGAAAAACTTTAATCTACTGGCGGTATGAAAAATTGCTGAACGAGATCCTCTGCTACTGTAAATCAGCATATTTTATCCAATTTCAGTGGAACCAAGATGATTCTTAGCCACGGAGTGTAAAAGCCACTCTCTTTTTTTTTGTCCTGGCAAAGGAAGAGCCTTGCGGAGGCCACGTAATCCGCACCTTCATGCCGAGGGGATCACCTTCCCCTTCCCTCTGAAGCATCATGCATGGCGATACCATGCTTTGGAGAGTTTTTCACTTGGATATCGTCTCAGACCTGATAACAGATTATGTGTTTCTGCCAACTATGGAGCGTTCTTTGTCTATGCAGCATTTCCAAAACCTGCAGAGGGTGAGAGGAATGACCCAATTGTCGATTTACATTTCAAACTAAGAAATCATTGACTTTTTTGTCATACTTTGGAAATTATTAATGTGGGCTGTTTCAGCCATTTCAGTGCTCCCCCCCTGCCTCCAACTCCTTCTCCAAATGGCTTTATTAGAAGTTGCTCAGAATCTGTCCTTCTTTTCATAAAGTTTTGATTTCAGGTAACAAAAGAACTCCCGAAGCCAAAGGAAGGGTCTGTAGCTGATCACAGCATCTCAGTCAGGGTCCCATCCTCATTTCAAACAAGTTTTCACCGACCTTCACCCCCTCCCCGTGTCCCTGATTGAATTCTTCTATTCTTTTTGGGTTTTTAATTTTCCCAGCAGTCTTCAATAAGGAGGGGACCCTCACGATGAAGCTGGTAAACGTACGTGCCGTTGACACCCCGCTCTCCGGTCTCACCAGCACTTCCAACGAGCAGCACGATGATCACTCTGCCACGATGAAGGCTGCCCAAAAGCTGAAAGAGCTTCCCACTGCTGCTCTTACAGCCTGCTCCTGTGCAGCAGGAGCATGGTACGCAGGCGAAAGCGAAGAGCTAACTAAAGCCAAGCTTAAAATAAGCAGGACCAAGGGAATTAACAGCATTCTTGTAGGTGCTGCCGTGTCCCAGTATCTGCGTCTGGAGCCTGCTCAGAGCCCACGTCATCGCTACTTCACATGCTGCACGACACCGTAGAGATAGATTTCAGATTTCATGGAGATTCTGGCTATTTTTATAGCTTGTTTCTACTTTACGGTACAATATAACACTTCCGCCCAGGCTGACTGATCTTGAAAAGGCATGTTGTAAGATTTGGCTTCTCTAGCGCTACTTCACGTGGCACTAACTCCAGACCTGCCCTGTGACGTCCGCCTTTGTGGTACCGCAGAGCCAGCCCCGAAACTCGGGGGACAGCAAAGCCAGGAGTCGGTGGACCTGATCAGGAGAACAATGAGGTGTCTCATGGAAGATTAGGATGGATTTGCAATGGGCTTTTCAGAAAAGACTCACTCAATACCCTCTGCTTTTCACTGAATGAACAAACAGAAAAGATAGTTCAAATTCAACCAGGTGGAAAGACTATTGATTTCAGCAGCAGGAAGGCAGAGCAGCTGTATCAGGGAAGATTTTGGCCCCGTGTGCTTAAGGAAGTGCTTAAGGAAGTTATATATGAGTCTATTGGGTTGCTACTGGCAAACACCTCTGTTATATAGCACACGCACGCGACGGTGATAAGGAAACTGGAAACAAGCTTATTCTATGGATGCTTTTCAGAGTCAGTCACTGGAGAGCTATTGCATCATGTGTTTAATTTTGCAGAAAGAAAAGTGTTTAGCCATCCCTTTGTTGGACTCCCAACCAGATGCAAGTCAGAGGAGAGACGCTTTGTCTTTTCAGGTGCCTGCGAGGTGCAGGTGCGCGTGGAGGGTTACAGCTTTTCGCTCGTTGTAAAGTGCCTGACAAACTGAAGCAGGTCCAGCAGCAGGGGGGGGGGGGCTGAGTTGTTCTACAACGCGTGTCCTCGCTAGAAAAGCGATACTGCAGGGAATGGTCTGCTCGATGCTTCAGAGCCAGACTCAGCACAAGGCTTACGAGGAGCGGCTGGGGGAGCTGGGGGTGTTCAGTGTGGAGAAGAGGAGGCTGAGGGGAGCCCTCATCGCCCTCTACAACTCCCTGAGAGGAGGCTGTAGCGAGGGGGGGGTCGGCCTCTTCTCCCTGGTCACGGGCGATGGGACGAGGGGAAATGGTCTGAAGTTGCGCCAGGGCAGGTTTAGGTTGGACATTAGGAAAAATTTCTTCACTGAAAGGGCTGTCAGGCTCTGGAATGGGCTGCCCAGGGAGGTGGTCGAGTCCCCATCCCTGGAGGGATTTAAAAGAAGGGGAGATGAGGTGCTTGGGGACAGGGTTTAGCGGTGGGATGGCAGGGTTAGGGGAACGGTTGGGCTTGATGATCTTAAAGGGCTTTACCAACCTAGACGACTCTATGATTCTATGATTCTATGATTCTAAGAGCAGATCAAAACCACAAACCTGGAGTAATTGGACCAGGTACGGCTAGAAGGTAACCTGAGAGAGAACATCCAAAAAGTCAGCCTGGCCCAGGAGCTCTCGGAGCAGGATGGTGAAGCTGCCAGGAGTGTGCTGAGGGAAATGGCCCAGCTAGCTGGCTCGGTGCTGGAAGGGAGTCCTGAAATAGGGACCGAATAGGTGCTTATAACCTGCCCACACATACAGAGCGGTACCTCAGAGGACACCTGGGTGGTGGTGTGGCTTGGTAGGGTTGGTAAACAGCACTCTGCAAATGGCTTATGGAGAGCTCAGAGCCTCAGATCTGTTTTACTGAATTATGGGAGAAAAGATGCCTCTGGAAACAGCTTTTATTTTCACCTGAGACATTAATACGGGTGGACAGAAAGTGACATTTTCTATGTAGGGTGTTAAGTCGTCCTTTATGCATTAACATAGGGAAAAACATGGAGCACCTGACCAAAATAAGGGCAGTTTGCACTGGAATTTGGTAACATTTCCATCACTCCTTAGAGGGTGCGGTGGCTGTAGGGGAAGTGTGTTTAGGGTGACCCATGATGAATCGAAAGCCATGAGTTCAATCCCCCATCCCTGAGCAGGTATCAGTGGTACCTGCCCAGGGTACTGGCACCGGGGAGCAGGGGAGTGCTGTCATAAAATCATAGAATCATCGAATCATAGAATGGTTTGGGTTGGAAGAGACCCCCAGAGGTCACCCAGCCCAACCCCCCTGCAGGAGCAGGGACACCTTGAACCACATCAGGTTGCTCACAGCCCCGTCCAACCTGGCCTGGAATGGTCCCAGCGATGGGGCCTCCACCACCTCTCTGGGCTACCTGTTCCAGTGTTTTACCACCCTCACTGGAAAGAATTTCTTCCTTATATCTAGTCTGGGCCGTTGTGCCTACGTCCTAGATGAGAACATCTAGGCTAGGACTGATAGGCGACTTCTAAAGGAAATTAAGCTGTTTCCTAAACCTGAAACAGGGTAAATCAAGTGTTTAGACTGAAGGCCAGAAACTTTCCCTAAAGATTTAGAAATACATTCCTTGCTGCTTAATACAGCTACAGATGATCATTTGACGTATGGCTTATAGCACATTCATGCCCTTCCGCTGCCTGGAGACTCGTGAAGCCTGTGCTTGCTGCAGAGACCTGGTGAGATGACCTGGCAGCCTGGCCAACGTTGGCATCTCCGAGTGCCGCGGTGTAAAGCAAAAGGCAGCAGGAGCTATTGGAGACTTATTATGGGGACTAGGTGGGGGGCTAAGGTTTGGGAGTACTGTGCTTTGGGGCAAAGGCATCGACACAGGAGGGGCAGTTGGAGGAGATAAACGTGGACTAAGATTACGGGGAAGGAGAAAAATAAATCAGTAAATCAGCTCTGTTAGCTTTCTACCCGGTGCCATCAGACTCCCACTACGGACAGCCTATATGAATGGCAGAAACTTTTTCTTTGGACTGCAAAACTTGGGCTGATTGCTGTGAAATAATGACAAGTCTGGAGAACCGTGTGCTGTGACACAGTCTTTGAAGACCAGCTGGGTAACCCTGATGTGCTCCGGATGCCCAGCCTGGAAGCTCCCAGTTCGGAGCACAGACTGTGCGAATGGGGAGGGTCGGCTGGTTTTGCAATGCTGGACCTGGTTGGCAGTCAGAAAGCTTCTTGAATTCGTCACATTTTTTAAGGATGAGGGAAAGAATAGAAACCACGAGTGAAATCCTACCCAGCGCCACAAATAACTACAAAGGGAGCTCAACCCCTGGGTTTTGAGGCTGTCTCTACTCTGCCCACTATTAGTGTTTTAAGTCCTTTTTCTGTTTGCCTCGGCTTATCCCCAAAATACGTCAGAAATTCCCAGGAGACTTTTCTGCCCTCAAATGGCCTTGTGTGTCCTTCAGGCCTCCATCTGCTCACGCACCCACCGGGCCAGTGGGCAGCGTGTTTCTTTGCTCTCCATCAGACTCGCCCTGTAACCACCCGTTAGCCGCTGTCTTGCCAGCAGCACAAGCTGTTCAGACATTTCCGTAAGGAGCTTCAGTTTGCCCATTTGCTAGGCACATCTTTTGCAGGAACTTATCAACTCAGCAAAGAAATGTGTAACTTCGTTCAGTTTTTTTCTAATCTAAATGAAAGCAAGTGCCTCTGTATTCCCACCAGGTAGAGCATTTGGACTCCCCTTCACTGTCCGACTCGAGGGTTTCTCTCCAGGCATATATTTCTTTCTATGCATTTTGTTTGTTAAGGAATTTGGGGAAAAGGTTCATTGTCCCAGATACTTCTTGCCCGATAACATCTTGAAAACTACAGCAATGTTTCCAGTAGCTCCTCGGTCCATCACTTCTCAAACACATGGACAATTTTAGCTGCCAGGGGCTTCAGAAGTTCTCTCTGCCTCCAGCTTTTTAGAGCACCAACTTTTCTAAAGCCTGTTATCTCTGCCAGCTTTGATGGCAGAAGCAACCCAGATCTCTTATCACAAGAAGCACTGGATTCCCCCTCTTCTGCCTGAGACAGCGGTGGTCACTGTATGGTCCTTATCAGGATAAGAACAGGGGTGAGTGGGCGACCACGTGAAGGGTAAAGTTTCCTCCGTACTGTGTGTCTGATAATAGTGAAAAATATATAACACCCCATAGTCATGAGTCCTGGTAACACTGACATTACTGGAGCTAACTGCGCTACAACTCCAGTTCAGCTTTCCTGGAGTTTGCAGTGTATTTAATGGAACATATGTAATCTATATTAGCCTTACACGTCCGGGAAACCTCATATAGGCTTGGGTTGCTATTGTTACACTCAGACACACCGCAAACCTCATAATGTCTGTGGTTGATCCAGTCCAGCGCGCTCAGACGTGTACGTTTCCAAGTAGCCCTTAGAGATTTTGGAATGCGCGGCATTCCGCTGCTGCCATTTCCCAGGCGAGAGAGCTGGCTCACCTGAGGAGCCTGTGACCCTGATGCATCTCAGCCAGGCCCTCAGCTACCCTGCAACCAAGCTGACGATCAGGTGGAGTTACTCTGGCTATTGGAAATGTTAAAATGGAACGCTTATTCGTCCCTTTGGATTATTAAAAGCAAAAATCTGTTTTGCAAAAATTAAAAGTTGTGTGAACAGAAGGATTAAAAGGTTGATTGTTTCATTTATCAAAAAACCCCATTGTTTAAATTTCGTGCTTGCAGACCAGTTCAGCACTGAGACAGATTTTGCATCCCTAAAGTCACTGGGAAGCAGAAGTGGCTGCAGGTCTGGGAGTTTCTCATCTGAGCATCCCTACCAAAAGCACATTAGTGTGCTTTGGACGTAAGCATTTCTCAATCAGAGTGAAGGTTGCAGATGTCTGACCCGTGATAGAATTGGGGTCTGCGTTCTTCCTTAATGTCCATGAAGTGCAGTAGCAAGAAGATTTATCTGGGAGCTGATTACTAGCCTGGAGTTTGGAAATGGGGGGTCTTTCCTCGGTTTCATTTTCTGCATTCTGTGCAGTACAAACAGTTCTCCTTCTCCCCGGTTCCCCATCTGCAAAATGCAAGTGTTTTCATGGGAGTCTTGGGAAGAGAAACAGGCTGAATTCTCATAGAGGTCCTCAGGTAGTATTGTAACGTAGGAATGGATGGCCTGCAAACCTCAGGTGGCCAGACAGAAAGAGCTCTTGTGACAACAGAGCCTCAGGAAGCTCCTTCCGTTCAAATAAACACTCCGAAGCCAGTTGCTTAGACACCCTATTGAAAACCTGCAAAACAAGGGTGGAAACCTCGTGAGCTACTCACTGTGTCTGTTCAGGTTAGAAATCGGAAATTCTGTTTCACAGTGTTACAGCTCTTCTCCTCATGACCATGACTCAGGAGTGCAGAGCTTGCAGCAGAAAACAATAATAAAATAGAGAAAGGGAAGCTGGGCAACCCTACCGAGAACAGGTTTTTCGTTTTGAGAAGGTGTTCAGGAGTTTGGCATAAATCTTAGAGACTGAGGCATGACACAAAGCCTCCCTGCTGAAAACCTACACTGTTATTTTCCTTATCACGTTGGCCTTTCGATTTTTCAGCCCTCTAGAGTCATGTCGCTGGCCTGTGTCTGCAGCAGAAAGTGGGACCGCCATCGCTGCTCAGTCTTTCTAGGAAAAAGGGCACTGTACGAAAACATTTGAATCCTTAATTGGCCTCATTAAAGAAGCTGGCCATCTGGACCTCACTCCTTCTAATTAGTCATCAATAGGGTGGTGATTTGGTCATAAAAAAAAAAAAAAAAAAAAAAAGCCACCTCCAGTGGTGTAGCCCTGCCTTTACGCAGAGCCGTGACACACAAAGCTGTCTCCTTCGCTCCCTGGAGCGGGTGGATGTGTTCTCACTCAGCAGCCATCCACCCCGGTGCCTGCGGGCCAACAGCTTGTTTCTTGGCAGGGCCGCTCGAGCTAAGCCCGTAAGCTGCGCCAGCCTGGAAAGGACGGAGCTAAATATGGCAAAGAAACTGGGAGCATGTGATTACCCCACCCTTCACTTGTAAGTCAGTCTGGTATCCACGCTTGCAAATGTCATTACTGTGCAGAAAACCTTGGATAACACATGAAGAAGGGTTCCAGTCATTGCTGAAGTGCCTTAAAATTTTTGGGGCACTTAACTTGTACCCCTTTCTTTTCAAGCAATTTCTCTTTGGTCACTATTACTTGCTCCTCGGGCAAGGACAGGTCAGGAGACGCGGAGGCAGATGGACCGAATGACGCTCACCGCTTCATTTAGGATTTCCAGATTCACATGTTCCATACACTGCTCTCGACTCACCCAGTTTATGTCCAGGTAGAATCACCAGGACAATTCTCTGAGATGGAGCCTCCCCATATTTGCCCATCCTGGAACAGGACAAGCCAAACCGATTACGGAAACCACAAAAAGGCGGCTCAATAAGCATCAATAAGAGAGTTTTAAGCACAACATGGTTTACAGTAGTGGATGGGCAGGACTGGTGAAAAACTGCAGAAACTGGTCCATTCAGCACTGATGATGCATCAGTGGATAAATCTGTTGTGGATGGCCTCAAAAGCTGAGGAACCTCTAAGGTCCTCTTCCCAAAACTATCATATCATTCCCGAACCTGTCACCATTTCTGTGCCTCTCTCAGAATCTCACCTTCCTTCTTCCATCTCAAATGAAGCTCCTCGTTCCTGTTCTTGGGCACTCTGTATTCTGAAAATCATTTATGGAGGGAACACATCTGAAAATATCGATCTATCTGAAAATATTGATATGCACAGTCCCCCAGTATGAAGAGAAATGTATTGGCTGGTGAACGGGAGAACTAAATGTCACTATTTTGTACAGATCCTCCATGGGACTTGATGAGCCCAAGCTGCAACAACCCAGCTGGGTCCAGAACAGTCCTCTAAAATCAGTGACAGCCGGATCCAAACCTGTAGTTTGGTTACATGAAAAGCTGGAGGAAGGCTGTTGAATCAAAAGAAAGCTGGCTTAGCCACCCCATATATCTTACCGTTAATCTTGTATCTGTGTTGAGGAAAAACACCCCTCGAAACTCATTTTTAGTGGGCCAACAAAGGTTGCTAGACACCTTATTAATAATATTCTTCTGCAGGAGGGGGATGCAGTTCTTTATAAAGATTTATTAATAGCCATTATTATTTTCACAGAAGCTTTAATGTTCAGTAAAAGACCTATAAAGACAAGCAACCAAAGGAACTCATCGATTTCACGCCGATCTGCACTAAAAAAATACCAGATTTTTTTTTCTTTTTTTTTTTTTTTTTTTAAATAATAATAAAACAAAGAGCTTTCAGGAGCAGCAGCAGCAGAGGGCTAATGTAAAGTGATATATTTGAGACCCAGGAGTATGGTGTAACTTACTCTGGCCTCTGCGGCCTGTTTATTGTGTTTGTCTGGTTGCCCTGGGAACCAGCTCACGCCGTTTCACTTATTTTATAATGTTCCTGTAAATGTTAGGTAGGGCCGGGATTTATTATACACTGTCAACACCTAAAATGGAACGCGCCGCTTAGTGTCGTTTCTTTGGCAAGGTGCCTTTCTGTGCTCCCTTAAAGAGAAAAAAAGGAAAAAAAAGAAAAAAAAAAAAGAGAAAAAACGGAAAAAAAAAAAAAAAAAAAAAAAAAAAAAAAAAAAAAAAAAAAAAAAAAAAAAAAAAAAAAAAAAGAAAAAAAAAAAAAAAGAAAAAAAAAGAAAAAAAAAAAAAAAAAAAAAAGTCTTTCTTATAGAGATCTATGTGTGAGTGTGCATGCGTGGATGGGCTCCTCTGTCCAAATAAATAAAGCCTGCTGGTGCTGGGTGGTATAGGCGCTGTGCTCAAGGAAGGTCTGAGCGGCCGGTGACCTGCCGCTGGGTGGGATCTATGACTCACGTTATTTGCGCGAGGTGAATATTTAGGGGACGGGGAAGGCATGTTTACCAGGAGCGGTTATTATCCCTAAAGAAGCAGAGTGATCCTGTTGCTTCTGTCCCCAAAGGCCTCTGTTAATTCGGAGCGATGAATCATCAGAATTATTAGGGCTGGAGCTTTCCTTCCCTCTCCTCTCCTCCGCCAGTCCCTCAGCATGACGGAGCAGATTTGATTGCAGACTAGTGGGTGTGAGGCTTATTTTTTAATTTGCCTTTTTTTTTTTTTTCCCTTGGGTGGTACCTCTCAGTCTGACACATGGTGTTTAACTGAGAAGACTATTAACCTTTTAAATGCTCAAGAACAAATGCAGTTGGCATCCCACCTCCTTGAACTGCGTGTTCCTAAATCTCCCCATCTTTTCCTTGCTCCTGCTCCAAACTGCAGCCTTCTCTCTCCTTCCCGTTTCCCAGAGGGTGGGGGTCTCTCCCAGCTCCTGCTTTCCTTTACACGGGAACAAATGTCTCCTTAAGCACTGGAGAGGAGCTCCCACCTCCTCTCCCGTTGCCCTCGGTAGTGCCAAGTGCCATATCCCCACCAACTCTTCCTTCCCTCGCCCCCCAACAAGATGGATTTGTGCAGTGATTCAGTATGACTGCAAGTGCCTCTCTTGCCAAAAAAACCACTCGCTCTGGACATTCGTGCTCGGCTCCGCTCCTGATGTGATTTGCCTCTGCTCTTCCAAGGGGATTTGGATTCAGCGGCGAGTGGGGACTGCTCCAGCTAAAAATATGGGCTGGGTGAAGAGACGAGGTGGATCAATCGGTGGGTAAGCTCCAAGAAAAGTGGCTTTGTTCCTCCCCACACTTGGGGCTGATCCTGCCTCCCACTGACCAGAAATGTTCCCTCCTTGGCATGAAGCCTTTCACCACTGAGCAGCTCCAAGCCCAAGGAAACCAGCCAGCACCCAAAGCATTAAACACGTTGGGATTAGCCAGTGCCCTGAGACTGAAGGTACAGAAGATGGAGAATCTCCAAAAGGCTTCGGAATGCAAATGGGGAAAGGCAGAGCTCGGGGCAGAATGGCTGGTGACAGCAGATGGTGTTCAGGGAAAAAAGTCAGATGAGGAAAGTTGGACTTGACGGTGCAAGGCTGCATAGCATGAATTTTTCTTTCCATTGGAATGAGTTAAGGATGGGGAATTTGCTTAGGAAATAGTACAGGGTAGGATTCCTGTATCCTGTGTGATGCTGAGTAATTTAAATCTTAATTCCCCACTTCATCTGACTGTGCGGCAAAACTAAAGTGAAGCATAATTAATTCATATTTGCAGCGTCGCCCGAGATCCTCGACTAAAGGCTTCGTAACGGTAGACTCTCAAGTACGGTTTGTACGTGATTTGTGTGGATGTATGCCAATAAACTGGGACTTTATTGTTTTGTTTCAGGCAGGAAGATGGATGGGTAATGGATTTTTCTCTCTTATTGTTTTTCTTCCTGATAGATACCTTGCAAGAAAGCTTATGTTGGGCACAGGAGTCTGTTTTTTCCTGAGACTTCCGTGCATGATCAGCTCTTGGAACATGCAGCAGCCCCTCCAGGGGTGTTTACCCGAACCACATTCAATATAAATACACGCATGCACATATGCTCACCTATCGCAATGTTAGGAAATCTTTCCAAATGTAGTAAGTGTGTGTTTCCACTTTTTTTAAAAGGAAAATGCCACTGTTAAAGAAAAATTGAAATGACAAAATACCTTTTTAATGAGCCTAAAATGGAATGTATATGACAGTGACAAGAGTAACTTAGTGAAATTGCAGCTGCTCCTTTTAATTGGCTCCTAATTTGCTCTCGGGTGCTGGTAATTGGAACAATTTGCCTACAGAAACCTGTGAGGTCTCAGACACTAATTGATTTTGTCTTGCTTAATCAACCTCGCAAGAACCAGAGCCTACTTCATTGCCTGTTTTTAAGCTTAGCACTGTTATTGTGTGATAGACTGGGCAGAAAGTGTACCACCCCCCTACCCCCCCGAAAATCATACATTGGCCAAACGCAGGTCACGGGGCCCAGGCAGTTCCTTGCAATGAAAGCTGAAGCACCTCTGTTTGCTGTTACGGTCCTGAAAAAGGCCTCAAATGAGACGGCACAGCATTGCTATATCTATCAGATCTAAAAAGGTGATACTAGAAGTTTATTCCAACTCAACCGGTCCTAAAAAATGTGGTGTTTGCAAGCATTTTTCTTTCTTGTGCTTGGAGGCCAGCTGAATTTTAATGGAAAAATAAGCTCTGCCTTGCACGCGTAGCCGAAGAGGATAAATCATATAATAGGCTATTTAATTTTCTTTTGAAAAACAATTCAGGTTCTCAATGTTATGATTTAAGGAGGCTCTGTTATTCTGCTTCAGGATAATTTATTGTATTATTATTATCTCGTACAGAAAAATAGTGGAAGAGTCATCTCACAAAATGCTGGTGTACCTCGTAGTAAGGTCACCGTTTGGGAACAGAAACGATCTTCAGTGTCTGACATAACATTACAAAATGCTTCAGATGCTATTTCTGAACCATGGGAGGGTAGGTGAAACTCGGGGGCCAGTTCCCTACCTTATCAAAATTGCATTTCGCCACGCGCAAACCAGACGTAGCCTCCGGCTCAGCGGCGCGCGAGCATTTCCTCCACCGTGCCCGCCTTGTTTACCCAGGCCTCGGTACGGGACTAGTGTTGTGGCTTCTAGACAATCTTCCCTTCCTCCCCTCTCTGCCATCCCAAATTCGGGCTGGCAGAGCTAAGCCCCAGGTTGACTTAGCCTTGTCTTCCCGCTCCAGCACTCGGCAGCAATCGGAGGGACCGCAGGGAACCTCAGCGAGCATCAGCAGAAGAGGGGGGACACCGGTACCTCTGTGCATCTGCCTGCACCTGGGTTGGCAGCACAGTGGTCTTATATTCGCTCTGATCCCCACCAAACCCAGACCTTTAAACCCGCTGCAGTCCCAGCACCCCTTCAAAAAAGTTAAGTCGATGCTCGAAAATCCCCCATCGTCTCTAGCTTTTTAAAGTCTACCCTATTTATTAAATTCTTTATTGTCCAACTTAAATCAACGATAAGTGTTCCTATCCACTAAGCAGTATTTTGAAGGCGCTTTTCCTTGACGGGATCAGCTCAATCAGCAGTGTATCCCTTCCATAAACACATTTCATGGGTCATTCCCTACTGATGCCTTTGCTGACTTCAGGCCAACGAGGAGAATCACCCCCTTCAAGCAAGCAGATGCGCGTTTGCTGCATCAGGACCAACCACCACCACCTCTCGATTCCTTGTGATTGTAAATTTCCATTTGCCGTTACCCACATTTTTTAAAAGGAAGTGGATTGTAAGTCTGGAAGGATTTATAGTTTCATTCTAAAATATCTATCATTTTAAACACAGCGCTGCTGCTGACATCCACTGAACTGCCATAGATAGACTGGTAAAGTACTTAAAAAAAAAAAAAAAAAAGACATTACAATATATCCAGATATGTTTCAAGAACTTTTGTCGGGCATAGAGTAACTTGGAGACATATTTCATAAAAACTGCTATTTACATTTCAGCTCTATACTTTCGCTCTTTATGTCCTTTTCCATTGCTCCGCATTGCCAAGGCTTTTGCATAAATAGAAATTTTCCCCGCCGGCTCCCCCACTGGAGCCCTGCCGCGGATCCCACGGGGCTGCGTGTGACATCACCGCTTGTCCTCAGAAACACCACCAGAGCCTCAGAAGATTTGACCTCAGGTGTTGGGTTTTTTGGTATAACCATTATTGAAAACACAGCGGTTGAGATTTACTGGCTGGTAAGAGTTTATAATGATCAGAGATTAAGGGTGGGACTTTCAAAACAGTGTAAGCCTTGAGCGCAGTCGAATTTGTACTCCATTACCCAGCAGCTTTTCAAAGCTCCACCCTAAATCTGTATGAAATTATTCTAGCGGCAAGGAAAGTATATTTACCTAATGTCAAATATTAAACATTACTGCCCATTAAAATATAGGGCTTCATTATATTTGGCCTGGTGCAGATGTGCAGGAGAGAAGGAGTAATTATCTCTTCCCAAGCTCTGTACCTAGGCAGAGGAGTTGTCACTAATTTTTGGTGTCTGCCTGCGGGTAACGAGCGTCTACTTTCTGCAGTCCGGAGGGAAGTGAGCTACATCTTCAGGCCGTAATAGCTTCTGAGAACCAGGTCCTTTAGAATGCAAGTAAGCCGAATTGACCATGCAAAAAAAATGATGCATCCAAGCTTGTGGGCACTTTGGAAAGTAGAGGCCAAAATAACTCACTCGCTGTCACGCAGCAAACTGCTGGCAGCCTTGGGATGGGAACACAGACCTCTTTATTCTCAGCCCCTTGCGCCTGCTACGCCGTCATCCCTCGGCTCCTACGAGCTGGCCGGTGTCTGCGAGGGCGCACCTTTTTCTTTTGTCCCATTTTGCAGGCTTGGGCTCACGCAGTCAACAGCAAAAAGCGCTGAAAGAGGAACAGCTCTTGGAAAACCCTGCAGCGCCCAGGTGAGAAGGAAAAAAAAAAATTAAAACCAACCCAACAACCTTCCCGCTATTTGCTCTTGGAGGGCTGTGCATGACCAGAGTGTGGGAACTTGGCGCCGCTCCATTTGCTGGGGACATTGGAGGCTAGGTGACAAATCTGGCCCGTGGATGGCAAGGGAGCCACCTTAGCTCTGGATTTCGCTGACAGAGCGAATCTTGTGAAAGCAAAGGAGAGCAAAACCTGCCAAGCCCAGCCCCGGCCCCGCCGCTCGCGGGGTCAAAGCGCATTGTGCACAGGGAGTCCCCATGCAGCGAGACATGAAAACCCCATGCTGTCACTACTTCTTATTAAGCTTGCTCAGTGACACAGAAATGCTTTTCTCTTAAACCCGCTGAAAAGCTGCAGTGAATTTAGCTGAAAGTGCAAATTACTTCTGTAACAATGAGGGATGGTCTTATATTTCTTGGCTTAGGTTTTCCTCCCATCTCTTCCCTCCCGACTCCTCTCTGCTTCGAGCGTGAGGCTTTTTCCTAACAAAGACAACCTTAGAGAGGGTAACAGGGCTTCCCTAGACGTCTGTAATGCCCAAACTCTCCGTCGTGCTGCCCAGGACTTTGCAGAATAGCAGAAAATCAACCCATTTAAGGGTAAAACCTGGACTGAAGCTCCCAAAGTAAGGGACTGGAGAAGGACAAGCTTGCTATGCTGTTGGCTGAAAGCGCTAATAAAAGCAGAAGTATTGGAGACATGCAACTTGTGAAAACATTAGTCCCGCACCTTCCACCTCAGCCTTCTGCCTTTTTCTTGTTAGAGTAATTTAAAGTCCATGTGGTTGTTTAACTGTGCTCTTGAAAAAAGCGAGGAAAGACAGTGTTTGAAGAAGCTGTTGGCTGTTTCGCCTGCATGCCGCTGGTGAAAGCAAGAAAATATTAGCAGAAAGCAAAAATGCAGTGGTCTGCACGAAGTGCGGAGGATTACCAGGCCTTTACCTTGCAAAGCCTCATAAAAACTCCCCTGCCCATAAATACCGTTTTCAATGCAGTGTACGGAGGAACGCCTCTCCCTTCGTGCTCATCAAGACAAAAGCTCCGGTGAAGTTTGCTGAGCAACACCGAAGCCAATTGCATTTTTCCTGAATAAGGATGATTAACATCCAAGTAAGGCATCTGCTGAAAGAAGAAATCATAGGCTGCAGTGATACAGAAATAAGGACCCTATTAAGATTAATGGCCTTTAAGTTTTGCTGTCCTTAGTGAATAACCCCAGTTCATTGCCCAGAAGCATCCTAGTCAGCACCAGTACAGAATTTTACACCGGGCATTCTCAGGGAATGCTAAAGCGATGCTTGTATCATGCTGCTGTGAGCACCAGCTGAGCAAGAGATCTTTATCCTGAAGATGAGGAGCAGTGCTAAGGGAGTCCTGCTCGGGTCTCTGTTTTGCTTTTTGCTCCCCAGCAGGCTGCTGCGCTCTGGGCCGGGCAGCAGGGGCACGGGGCTAACACACAGCTCCTTGTTCTTGACATATGGGAACGAGAAACACAGGGTGATCATCAGATAGAGGAGATAAGGTCTTATTTTCTAAACCAGAAATAGGCATTCAACACTGAACGGCGGCGTGATCCATTCTGGTGTTTCTTTTGGATATGGACCCTTAAAGTAAAGTGAATGCATCCCTTCTTACGCTCAAGGGCTCCCAGCAGACAGGTTGAAATAAAATATAAAATTGGGATTTTACCGCACAAGTACAATTGTTTGTCTCTCCTGCTGCTTTCCCAGCTTGCTGGTGGCACTGTTTAAAAGTGCTTCCCAGATATTTCTGCTGTTTGGTTGGATTAAGATAAAAAATGTTCTTCGGAGGAGCAGAACAGAATTCCAGGAGAGTCTCTAACCACGGCAGACCCTTCCAGCCTCCCTGCCTACGTCCCACTTGCCGGCACCGAGACCAGGCTGGGTGAAAATCTGTCTGGCTTAAGGCTTTTGAGGTTGGGTTTTTTGGGGATTTTTTTTTTCAGAGGTGTCTCATAGAATGGCAGAACATGCTAAAAATTTCCAAAAAAATATAAGCAGGGGAAAGTATTGGCCATCCCACTTAACCCAAGACAGTTTGGTTTCAAAGTTGTCTAAGTATCCCAAAGCCATCTTCACTAAAGAAATCCGTGGAGTTGGTATGAGAAGAAGGGGTGCTCTGGTGTCTTTTCAATGATGTCTGGTTTACTGCAGTGATAGTCACCCAGGTACTGTAACATTTTGTGCCAGGAGAACTGCAAAGGTTATAATTGCATGGTCTTCATAGACATGAAAATGGTTTAAGGTCTGGCTTTCCCTGGCCATATACGATAAAGAACAAGAAAACAGAATGGCATTTTTGTACATAACGACTTTGGAAAGTATTAGTAGACAATATATAGGTCAAGACTGAATTAAAGGCATCAGTTCTGAAACCCTGAGCCTTTTGAGGTTTAAAATGAGATTACCAACATTGCTTTAATGAATATTTCTCCTTCCTCACTCCTTTTTTTTTTTAAGGTAGAGGGGGATAAAGGGGAGGGAGATGGAGGGATTGAGTATTGCAGGAAAAGGGTGGCAATTAGATGATAACAGTCGGCCGCATGGATGGCGTCTTGTTACTGCTCATTTTGGAGGTGCCAAAGCTACATGGGACATCGTCATTATTATGGCTTAAAGTTGGCTAAGGTCACCCCGGTTCATCTGGTTTATACATTGGTAGCCTTCTACTTATTACTTGCCAAACAAACCTTTTTATTTTTGCACACGTTTATGTTGATTTTGTGGTTTCTGAAACTGGATTCTGTCTCCTACAGGCCTGAGTTTCCACGGCAACTATGGACCTTATCTGCTGCTGCTGTTTGGCAGACAGACAACAAGGCCTTTCAGTTTACTTCTCTGATTTTTTTTAATATTATTTTCTTTAAAAACCTTTTTCTTCTTCATCATGTTCTTTTTTTTTTTTTTCTTCCCTTTTTATTATTTTTACTTTTCCCAACCCCTGTCATTTAAAAATCACATAATTAATTGAGCACATCCTGTGCCACACGGGGCTGCCACGACTTTGAAGTCCCAATAGATCATTTTATAGAGCCATGGGTACCATTTTTTCCAGCGCAGCACCAGGCGCCAGGGCGAGGGCTTGTGGAATTTAGCATATCCTACTCCAGGTATGATAAAGAAACCTTGGCACCTTCTGTTTGTTTTTACTAATTTCCTTTCCAAACTGCCTTTTCAATATAGAGGAAAGACCTCAGGACTTAAAGTTTGTTATTTTCTCTCCAGAGTTAGTCCCTGTTCCCCCTGCCTCCCTCCCTCCCCTTCCTTTAAACCAGACTGAACTGCTTCTTTGCTTGGTGGTAAGTTTTCTTTTTTTTCCTTTTCTTTTCTTCAGGAAAGTGTGGTCTGATTTAGCATCATGTAGCTTGGAGCTGTTACCGATCCTATAGCAGCAGCGAAACCAGCTGAGGGAAAAAGACCCTGACAGGCTCTATTAACCCTTAAAAACAATAAATGATCTCATCACCTTCTCAAATACAGAAGAAGAAATAATAATACAATAATTTACTTCAGTGAAGGAACAAGTCTTTTGGGGATTGATACCGGAATCTATCCCAAAAGACACTGTTGCTGGCATTAAGGAAGAAGGGCTGCTTTTCCACTACGCTGAAAATAAACTGCAGTGTCTCTCAGCATTAAAAAAGGAGAACATGCATATAGAGACAGAGCTGGGCATATATATACACATAGGTATATATGTGAAGAACAGAGAGGGGAGGACAGAAGATGAGTGGAACCATGCTACATCAGGTGAAGAAGAGCTGAGCCTCCCAACACGAGGGAGCTTTGCGGTGGCACCACCGTGCACCCTGCGTTTGAAACAAGGGGCTGTAAAATCCCCTAAAACCTTTTTGAAACAGAGGCAGGAACTTCTGGAGATGGGTTTAAACCCACTGGTTGCCAGGTATTTCTCCTGTATTTTGAAAAGACGAACATGATCACTTGGGGTGGTTTTGTAGCAAGGAGAGAACTCAGAATTAATCCCTGCAGAATTGCTGTCTTCTCTAGCGAGATGGGTATTCCGTCTCACAGAAAAGAATAGAAAATAAGATCTTTGCACAGATATTTCAAGCCAGCTTTTGACATGTGATGGGAAATCACATTTCTGCCTATGAAATCTGTAAGATTATTTAAAAATCCTGTAGGAAAAAAACCCCCTTATTCCTTATGAAATTTTGAAGAGTTTTAAAATGATTTCTGGGCATAGGTATGTTTCATTTTTATGGAGCTACATTTATTTCATGGCTACTCGGGGCCTTATTCAAAATCCCGTGTTGGAAGTGAAAAGATTTCCATTGATTCTGATAGGCTTTGGATTAAACAGTTAAGAAAATTTCCATGAGACTAAAAATGGGAAACAATTCATTACGAAGTCCCAGACGTTCATTTTAAAAGTCTATATAGCAGATACTGTTCTCTGTTAAAGTTTATGGGACAAACCCCGGTATATTCCGTTGTCCTGTGCCTGCAGATTCCTACATGGCTGTTCATTTGATCTAGATTAAAAGGCAGGCAAAATCTCGTTACTGTCTCTGCCTATATTCAAGTGCTTTTCAAAATTATGGCCGTAGGAAAATGAGCTAACTGAACAGGACTGTAATTAATATTGGATATCTCCAGCCACTCACAGCCAGCTTAAAAACCACAGTGAATATTTTACAATGTCATTAAAATATTTTTACCGATGACTTCTGTCATATTGGGTATTTTAGATGTGTTTTTACTGTTGTTTAGATGAGTTTTCTGCCTTCCTCCCTCTTTCCCCCCTTTTGTTTGCTCTGTCCTTCTGGAAAACTCACCCCTTCCTTATAACTGAAGAACATCATGAACTTTATAATCCCCCAAATCGGAATCCTATCTCATTTTGTATATACATAAAAATATTGCCCTAATTCTATGCACGACTGGTATTTTTCTAATTGCTAAAATCTTTGTGCATGGTTCATGGTTACAGGAGGAGAAACTTTATTCATTAAACAGAGCTGTGCCGCTGTGTGTGTGCAAGCTATAGGTGCTAGAAGCGAACAAACCAAAACTCAGAGTAGAGCAAACCAACGTTGGGTATTAGAGGTTTCCTCCAAAGAAGCCACACAGAGCGTCGTGTGACATTGGCATTGCAGTCTGTGATTTTGGGACACATTTTTAAGGAAGATTAGGGTTTTGCCCCAGCACATGGTCAGCATTCCCACCCCCCTTCAGCTAACAGCTGATGTGTAGAATCTGGGTTCCTGAGCCAGCCAAGGAATAGTTATACTCCACTAGATATTGCAGGTGTGAAACGCTTTGGAAATCTTTAATTTTCTCTAAAGTCACCGTGCGATTGGAAATCAGTAACATCATCGTCACTGAGTTATCATAATGCTGTTCCTGTACACGAGGGTCTGTAAGAGGAATTAGGATTTTTATGTACATTAATGCAAGCAGGCAAAAAGTTATCAGTTCCTTGAGCTGTGCAAGCAAGGTAGCTGGCTGACCCAAAGAACACATTGAGCAAAACGTTTGCCTCCAGTTAACTTTAAAACGACAACAATAATGCCAGTTTAGCTTTGAAAATGCTTTTTAATCTTTTTTTTTTTTTCCCCCAGTTGAATCTAGGACTGTTTAGAAAGAAAGAATTGTGAATATTGAAGCGTTTCTGTGTCAAAAACATTGCAATGACCCATGGTGATAGTCTTGATTTTTTTTTTTTTTCCTCATTTGTATTGGTTAGAACTATGATGGAATGCAAGATCTGCAAACAACTTGCGTGGGCTGGAAGCTACGATAGTTGGCAAATAAAGCACGCGAGAGATTTCACCTTCCCCTCTTGTGAACAAGGCTCTGCAGGCCAGATCCTGAACTCCTGGGGCTCTGTAGAAGTTTTGCCACCGATTTAACAGAGCCTTCTCCTAGAATTGGCACTGAAGGGAGCCTATTGAGGGAAGGTTCAGACTTGGAGAGCACCTATATTCAACGTCTACATTTATAGGCAGTAATGGTCAGTCGGTTATTCTCTGGAATTTTGTGGACTGCAGGCATGTCAGCTCAAGATATATGAACCTATCCATTTCAGTAATAAAACTCCATAAATCTGTCCTAGATTTGGACTTACGGCAAAAACCTGAAAGTTGGCAAATTCCAAATCATTTGGGGGTGACGTTACAAGCAACTGCCCACCAGCTACCTACCATGGTCTTAACGAGACAGAATGCAAAAATTAAATCTACATATGCATGCGTAAGTAATTAGCTAGTTGAAATAGCCATTGGGTTTTTATGATAATTTCTTTGACTATGGAACTTGTATAGTGCAAACCTACACATTTTTTTCCTGCAAGACGCAAAGCAGACAATGAAATCGCAGAAAGTGTAGGAGACTGGTTTTGTTTAACTTTGGTCTTCTCAATTTACTCTCACTGCCACTGCCCTCTGGGTATTTTTATGGAAGGAAAAGAAAATGCTTCTTTTATGTATTAGAGCTATGCATGTGGGTGACTCATTTGGCAATATTAATAAGAAGGAGATTTAGTTTTATTTTGAAATCTCCTCCAAAATTATTTAAGTGAAAGAGAAAAATAGATTGCAGAATGAAGCCGTTTGCTACATCAGGAGGGTTTTGCCTTTCATACGGCATTTCTAATTTTGCAGAATAACAAGGTTAAAAAAAAAAAGAAAAAAGAAAATACATGGACATGGTATGAGTTGCAAACAGAACTTTTCCAAGGGAAAGCCAGGCTGGGGATATTATCGTTACAGAGGTGTAGGTGCAGTTCATCCTTGGATGGACGATGAACTCCGCAGTCTAAGACATGATTTGTTGCAGGATGATAATACCGTATCATGGTCTAAGGCAAAAAATCCTCCTCTTGAGCTGCCTGGCTCCTTTCTCCATTGACTGTAGATGGATCCTGCAGCTACAGAGGAGCTGCTTAACTTTTAGAGGGAAATAAATGGAGTCAGAAGCAGCCCAGCTCTCATGTGTTTCTTTCTTCCATGTAATAACACCATTCTAAAAAAAAATAATGGGGAAGAAGGAGGAAAGACACCAATAGCATTCACAAATGTGGGCCAAATACAATGAATAATTTCTAGCAACCACCCCCCTCCAAAATCTACCAGCTTGGCCCTCCGCTTCTTCAGTTCATCCACTGAATTAAAAAAATTTGTCATTTCACCAGACCTGGCAGGTAATTTTAGCAGGCATGTGTAAATAAAGGACACTACCCTGGTGAAAGCTATATCCAAGATAACTGAAGCAAAATGTGCCTTAGTCTGAATTCCAGCACATTTTCTGACTGCTGTCCCTTAGGTTACAGCTCTGTTACACCTTCTGCTGACATTGCCTCTCTACAGCAACACACCATCTTGTTTTACTCTGGCGTAGCATTTTTCAAGGCTGGAAGCATCTATCCTTAATTTTCCCCATTTTCCTTGGCCGTGTAAAACAGCAATATGAGTAATCGTTGCTATTTGTCAGCTCTTGCCTTGAACCAGTCTATGTATATATTCACAAATAAGTCCCTAATAATTAAATTCTTTGGGTTTTGATCTTGCTCACAGGAGCAGAGTAATTTTCATTCCCTTATGGATTAGATTATCCTGAAAGGTTACGATTCAAGCCTTCCCTTTTTCTCCGATACGATTCTTCCAGACCTTGGGACTGATATGGCCCTGCACAGCACCAGGTCTATGTTTTCTCTGTAAATACAACCTACAAAATTTCAACAAGTCAGCCCTTGTGTGCCACACCGAGAGATTGATGACAAACCACATTATTTTTCCCCTCCATATAACTGCCCACAATTACAACGGTACTCTCTCAAAACACTGGTTTGTTTTTGTCCGAGGAGGAAAGAGCGCAAGCACAGTCTGATATCTCGGTGTAGAGCTGGCGGCAACACTGAGCAGCAGTATTTGTGGAAAATGCCCTTTTCTTCCCTCTTTTTTTCCTGTCCATGATAAAATACTGGATCTGATTCTGCCACGTGTGCTGATGCAAAGCCAGTAACTCATCGGCAAAGGTTATCTCAATACCAAGCCAAAGAAAGGAGGGGATCGAGACTTTGCAAGTCATGTTCAGCTCTCTGGCCTGCTCCTGTGATGGTGAGGTCGCACCTAAACCAAGGCAGCTGGTGAAATTAGGATTATTAGTGTTCCCTGTAGATTACCTTTGGAACATGGTTTTGTTTTTCAACCAAAGATCCATATTTTCTGTTCCTCTTGTGTTTGAAGACACCTGACCTGGCGTGATGATGCAATTCTGATTGCTTGGAGAATGCTGCTAATATACAAAGCCACAGAGCTGTAGAATGGCAAAAATAAATAAAATAAAATAAATAAAAATAAATAAAAAGGCTCTGCCTCCTGAAAGACAGACATTTGCCTGGAGAAGTGAGCCGATACTGTTATAGTCAGCCCTTCGTCCCTTCTGAACCGAACATCCAACCCCCTTATTTTTGCGCTGACATTCCTCCTGCATTTAGGTTGTATCTCTTTAGACACAATAAGCCAGTAGCACTGGGAAAACACTGGTTGTTGGGTACTCTGATGATATTTCCAGAACTACTGCTGTCCTCCAGATAACTGAATTCCCAGACTCAACTGCAAACTTCTGCGCAAAGGCAGCACCTGAAAAGCAAGTCGTCTTACTTTCAAGTGAAAAATGCTTAGAGCATCAAACATCTGTCAAAATCACTAATTTGTCACGAAGCTGCTACAGGCTTATATCATCAATCATCTCGACACACTGTACTTGAAATGGTGCTGAAAAGATACAAGTCATTGACTCAAAAATGTTTTCTTTATCTGTGTGCACCCTTAGAAACCACCACAAGAGCACCGAAGCCTTTGCGCTCCCTACTCGTTGCTTACAAGCCGTGTTTAACTTTTGTCGTTTGTATAAGAAATGAGAATGACTGAGTCCTTCTGTATTCAGTGGCACTTTTATTCAAAACATGGATGTGCAGCACGTTTCTGAGTGATAAAGACCCTACTCATGTTAACTTTACCCCTTTAAACTTTAAATATTTGATCCTAATTCCAGTCTTTTGTTGGTTTTTTTATTTATTTTAGATTTCCAGCTAAACGGTGGCATTCCCAGAGGCACAGATCATTCAGAGTACTGTAGATAAGAAATAAATGACTGAATTTTTCAACTGTGACACATATATTACTAATATTTAGCCACTTTGGGGAAAAATGGAGATTCCAATGAGACAAATTTAATCAATGCAATTTTTAGGGAACACATAGATGATTTCTACAGTTTCTCATCCCTGACAAAATGTTTATGTGGTTTAATCTCATGGGCATGCTGTACCTCAAAGTTTCTCGATAACTTCTGTGAGACTATTGTGGCTTCTAAAGCTTGTGTAGCTCTAGCAAAGATACATAAGTTCCTAAAAGAATAGTCTAAAATCCCTCTGAAATTGTAGAGTGGCTCTACATTGGTTGTTTGAAGCTAAATAGGTCTGAAATCTTAATCCTTCCTTGAAATTTCAGGCCCAAGATAATAAAAATCTGGAAAAGGAAATAATGTCTTAAGATTTCAGTCACAGATGAACTAAAATACAGACCTCCAAATTCAAGCGATTTTCTTGAATCTCAAAGCAAATTGGAGAGTAAGACCTTGTAGTTGATATGCTGATGTTCATCCCCCAAATTTAAGAAAATTTTAATTCTAAAGAAATACTAAAAATCCAACATTTGGTTCTAGAAACACAATAAATGTCATCAGCAACTCCACTGTTAAATGCAAGTTAAGTTTTGCACAGTCTCTTGTGCAGGGGCATGGGAAGCATTTTGAAGACATTTTGGCAGTGAAGCAGGACTGTTGGGCCGATGGCCGATGCCTCAAGTAGCTCTGAAAATCCCACCAGTTTTCCATGCAGTTTCTGACACCTCAGTGGAAAGTCTATGCCGCCTAATCCTGGGAGCTACAGCCTCGTTCTTGAGCTGTGCTGGAAATGGCTCCAGAATGAAGTTAACAGAAGTAGAAACCCTCTGTAGTGAACACAGAAATCCATTTGCATTTGTAGCAAACGCATATGCATTTAATTTGATTTTTGTTGCGGTTGTTGTTGTTTATCTCAACAACTAGTCAATTCAGGGTGCCCTGATCCGTAAGCCCATGTGTAGGCGGTTTGGGAGGCTTTTGCAAAGATGACCGGCCTTGCAGGAGTGCCGAGTTGGGATATTGAGGTGAAAATGAGGGGAAGAGCCTACATGGTATTTCTTTCCCTTTAAAAAACAAAAAAAAAAAAAAAAAAAGAAAGAAAAGGGAAAAGGCAGAAAGAGAGCAATAAAGCAAAAGGCATTTCCTAAAGGTAGCCATTAAATCATTCAACACGCCAGTCCCTTGAGAGTGGAGAGGTTCCTCTTTCCTTTCCAGAATGGGTTTTTACTAACCATTTCTCATCTAATGCTCAGTGTCTTCACCTGGCTCTCTCTGGGCATTTACCCAGACTTCATCCAGCAGAACAGCACTGCAGCTCTTTCTGAGATGGGCCTTGGCCCATATATCACTTTCAAAGAATTTTTCAATGGGTCCCCAATGATGTTGACCAAGGGCTCTGTTTTGCTCGTGATAATGTGCTAATGCTCTGAGACCTGGCATAAATCTTCTCTACGCATCATCATTTGTCAAAGTGACAACATGGGGCTGGAAACTGAAAAAAAAAACCAACCCAAACCCCAACAAAAAAACAGTAGGAAGAGATAGAAAACGTGTCTTGCTTTTTTCCTTCCCTCCTATGTGACTTTCCCCTCCTCCTCTCCCCCCTTCTCCTTTCCTCCTAATCTCTAAAACATCTGATTGTACAGAAATGGCAAATGAAGGTTTTAGCTTCTCCCTCCTGGGTATGCTTGTGTGTGTGTGTGCGTGCACGTGCTTGCTGGACATTCTCATAAATGGAAATTCAGAATTGGTTAAGGGAGCCTTTGTCACCATTGGTTAAGAAAACGCTTTGGGAGAGTTGGTCAACTGGTGCTCGTTCCCAGTTAAGTTGTCATTTGGGCTGATAACATTAGATGGAAAAACATAATCATACCAAAAGGGCCTAATGGCCGATGGGATTTGTTTTCAATCATCTCTGAGGGAAGAGTCCCACAGACCACATCAAAATGTTCTCTAGGGCTTGTTTAAAGTGAAAAGAAAAGAAGTCATGAGAGAGAAAATCAAACTTGTTTCCACAGTTTATTTCTCCTCTCTTTTCTGCTACGTTTCAATTTCTTTTTTTCCATTTTTTTTTCCCACCATCTCCTTGCCCCCCTGTCATCCCATTCGGCTGCTGCTAAAATGGTTCTATTTAAAACACCTCATGAAATAAACTGACTGGGATGTTCAGCTGGTGTTTGTGCTCCAAAATGCCGGGACAGACAAGATGCATGTTTGGAATACCGCTGTCAATGCCTACTTAGCGGAGTGCTTGAGGTCCAGAAGGTGACTTGTGATGGCATTTGAGTCCTTTTGCCTCCCTTGTGGTTTTATGTTAGTAATTAAAAACACATAAGAGGTACATTAGTAGAAAAGAAAGAGAATAAGGTGGTTTGTCCAGCAGCATTTACAGTCAGCTGGATCTACCACGACGAGCGATGTCTCTGGACCTGACATTTCATTCATTATCCGCAGAGCCAGGTCTAGAAAGAGATGATGAAAGTGGGTATAAACTGAGGGGGAAGCTTATATAAATTGATGGAGTCAGACCAACAGAGCAGTCTGCTGCTACCTCTCATTCAGTTATGATTAAATACTTTCACAGAGCATGACACACCAGACTTCCGAGCCTTCCCAAGCAATTCTCGCTGGAGTACCACTGCGCAGCATCACTCTCGCCTGCGTGAGCAGCGCCTCTAAAGCCAACGCAAGCAGAGATGCAAAGGTGAGATGAGTACCACAATCCTCGAGGTGCAACTTCGGGTGGCAGAATCCAGCCCGCAATGCCTTGCAGAATAAGGCAGGATATACATGATAATTTTATTTAAAACATTAATAGATAGTCTTTGCAGTATCTGCTAGCCACTACTGGATTCCCAAATCCAGCAAGAGAGCCTGGAAACTCTAAGAGGGTCAGCGTTAGCAGCCGTTAAACCTCTCCTTTGTTGCTTTTGGTCATTCAATATAGAGCTCTTTTGCCATTACATTTTACATTAAATGCTGATCAGTCTCTCTGCATTGAAGTGGCACCGTTCCTGCTTCCAGCTCCTTAACAGGCCCTGAAGCTTTATCATCGGTGTACCCTTACAGACTGTATCTTAAATCACGGCATGAAATCGAGCCCGTCGCTGTGATTGCTGTCTGTGCATGAGCCACATCAGCGGCTGGCAGCGCTCCTGAGCCCTGGCGTCCTTCCTCAGCAGCCTCAAGTCCAATTAGACTTCACCTCAGGTAACTCTTCAAAAGAAAACTCTAATAATCATAATGTGATGGGCGACATGTCAGGAAAAAGAAAATAACAGCCTTAAATCCGGTATTAACCTGCAGTGGAAAACAAGCCATGGGGTATTTCCATGAGAAATCTTGGAAGCCATACAATGGGTGGAAGGGAAGGGATGGGGGGAGAGGGGGAGGGCACACCAGGGTGGGATATGAAAGGGAAGGGGTCCCTGGCCAACGTCGGCTCCTAACTGAATGCTCATGGACCGAGTTTCGGGTTGCATACCCCTGCTGTCAATTTGCTACACTTGGTATCAAGAAGATTAGAAGGGAAATGTTTAGGGGGGTCTTTCTCTGAAGAGAAGGAGCCACACGACGCTGTAATAACGTTTTTGGTTTTCTTTTCCTTTTAGTTTTGAGTACAGCATCTCCTTGTCGCTGGGCCTGATCCTGCCATGTGTTGGGGGTTCTCTGCACCCCATTAAGCCCCAGGAGTTGGCTTTGGGACTTGTGGAGCAAGATGAGGCTCAGGTCCAGCACGACTGTTTGGGTACCACTGCTCTCCTTGCAAAAAGGATCCAAAGAGAGCAGAAAAACCAAACGATGAAAACAGAGAGGGCGATTGCTGCAACACCCCGTCCTTCTCCTGCACGGGATCCCCGCCAGGTCCCTGGCACTGTGAGTGCTGGGATGGGGAAGCGGCTGGGCTGATGCCAGCTATCTCGTCCACCCGTCCCCCTCCTCGCACGCACAGCAGCATCCGTCAGGAGCCACTCCACTGTAATGGATGGGATCTGTCCCTTGGTAACACCAGTGGAAACTGGACTGGAATGAGCCCTCATCTGATGACTGTTTAACTAGCTCTTCATTAGGTATGTTTTCTATAAACAGAGATTAAAAGAAAAAAAAATTATACTGGAATTACTCTGAGGAAACTGTATCTTTGGAGGCCAAATAAAACTTCATCTAATAGCTCTTCTTTATATGAGAAGAGAATAATATCTTCAAACTAATTATATCAAGGCATAAATTACACACTTAGACAGTAAATTAAATACATATTTTTTAGCACAAATGAACTTGAATGTCAATTACAGCTTCCAAAAACTATTTCATTAAAAAAAAATTATCAGTTCACATATTTACCTTTCCAAGCAGCTTTTATTAGTATGTATAACTATTATTGTTTAATGCACAGGTTATTTGGGATAGAGTTGTTGATGTAGTGCAAACCCAGCAGTTTAAAAGTACTGAAGGATGCTGAAGTCCAAACTGCAGTAAACTAATATATCTGTGCAAAGAAAAATCGGTATTTCCAAAGATTGTTATCAAAATAGATGCTGACTAACGCCTCGTTTAGCCAAGAACAACATGTTTTCTTCTTACTGGCGTTCCCTATTTCACTGTGTGTATTTGGCCTCCCTGCGTCATTTCCTTCACAAGTTCATCGGGCAGAGGAGGCAATACAGGATCTGATGCAGCAATGACCCTAGCGTCAAGAAGAAGCTGAAAGCACGGATAAATTACTCAAAGATATGGAGCAAAATTTTCACACCGGAGCTGGAAGAGAAGAATGGCTTCTGTTGATTTGGTTTTAGGCACCAAAATAATGCAAACTGAAAAACTGTGTTGAAAATGTCATGATTATTAAATATAATTAAGCCAGTTATAGCAAAGTCACCAAAATACTGCATGTTAAATATGGCTACATACTCCTGGATGTATACTGAGTAAATCTTTTTTTTAGACAATGTTTACTGGTGGTTTCGGATGTTTCAAGTCAGACTTTCAGTGCATCTATTTTTCATGACAACATTCGATCCAGCATCTAAGCATAGATTTTATCATAGCTCTGTAACTATTGACTCCAGCTGATTATTTGCTTAGAGTTAAGCATGAGCTTAAGTACCCAGCTACGTTGGTGATTGCATGGACATTCCCACCAGTATAATATTCCGGATCCCTCCTGTGATTACAGAATTCCCCATAATGGGAACCCCAATATTACTAAGGACTTTGGCAATCTTGGCCAATGTCAACAGAATGGGAGGTGCTATTTCATTAATTTCCCCCGACTGGGGACAAAAATAACTTCATATATGTCTTGGTTTTGTGTTTCAACCTCCAGGAGAACAATTTTCTTAAAAAGTAAAGGAATTGGTTACATTATACTCCAGTTGGTTACATTAGACTGTAATTTCACAAGGCATCAGTGATTCCAGAAACTGATTTTTGACAAGAAAAAAAATGACCACACATTTGCTAGCATCAATAGTCACCTTTCCTCATGCATAAAGCATATGAACACATTTTTGGCTGTCAGTATTTGAACAACAGAAAATGGGAAGGAAGAGGCATAGACATGTTTTAACTTTCTGACAAATGGTTTTGATGAACGGGGATCCCCGCACTGGCTAAAGAGTGAGGACAGAAAAATGGGTCCCCGTGGTGCAGGGCAAGATCTCCTCTAATAACAGAATGAGTGAGCAAATCAGGGGAACCACAACTTTCCTACTGTGTGAGAGACCACAAATAATGGAAGACAAACAGATAGGAGAAGGAGCAATTCATTTTCCATGCCCATTAAGTTTTCCAGGTAGAACTGGGTGTCAATGTATTTATGATTTGGTCTCTTATATCTCTTCAGGTCTTCCTTAAAGCAGACTGAAGCTGGATTTGGGGTTTCGGTCCATTTTGTAGTGTACTTAGCCTGTGTTTGATGAGGGGCTAAAATGAACTCTTGTAAATCATTCTGCAGCCATGTAAAGCAGGACTCCGTTATAAATCTGTAGCAACCCAAACGGTTAAAATCTCAGTATAATAAAGGCCATGTGCACGACTCCTGAAACTATCGTGGCAAATGGCTTTCGATTTTTTTTGCATTTTATTGTTGTGATTTTTGTTTTTATACCGTACTATCAGTAATAACACAACACAATCACATATTTGAAACTGGTATTAATAATTTTGCAGCCACTAAACACCTGAAAACCCTCTTCTCCGCTCTTTATTGGCACACTTGACTTTTATGAGCGTATTGCTTAAAATAAGAGAGTGCGGGGAGTTGCTGTGGTGTGAAAGACCAGGTGCCCATCTGTTTCAGAATAATTCTTATTGCTATAGTTAAGCTCTAAATGCTTGAAGATCATGTGGTGTTGAATGTAAGCAAATCCATTATTCAGTGTGACAGCATATGAGCAACGGTGCTGGCAGAGCGCTAACGCGCCCCTCCTGGATAATCCACACGGTTCCTGTGCCTCCCCCTCTGCAGCCATTAGAGGTTCCTCCTCCACCATCTAACCCCAAGAGGATGCCCAAGGGAATGTGAAAGCCTCCGTAACACACGGGGCTTTTTATAGGTGCAGCTGATTTTGGTCCCTGCCCTCCACTTTGCTGTGATGGCAAAGCAGTGGCGCACAAAAGGTGACCTGAGGATTGGCTCTATAAAGGATCCAGAACCGGAGTGAGAAGGGAGAGGTGAATTAATCAGCTTTTCCTAAGGATCCTCTGACAGGGTTGATCAGCGTATGGGTTCAGCGTTTTCCTTTGCACCATCTCCCCATGAGGTCTCCCTGTGGGATAGCGTGGAGGGCAGCACCAGGATCTGTTATAGCTTCCATGTGTCTGAACAGAAAGGAATTTCTGAGTGGGTTTCTTCTTGTCCTGAAGGAGGTGGCCCGAGTCTGTCCCTGTCCCGTGTGGGTCAAAACTCACTGAAATCCTTTGCTGAATGTGGACTCGTACCCATAAAGTGCTCCAGTGTGGGTTTGAGTTTACATTTGAAGGATGGTGTAGACAATGCCCTACGTGCCTTTTCCATGGCACGTGTATGCATGTGTGTGTGCATATATATATATATATATATATATGTATATGTATTAAAAAGGAAGCCTGTAGCAGAGGGAAGAATTAAAACCAGGTCTCTCAAATCCCAGGTTAACTTTTACCACTAGATTATTTTTTTCTCTCTTCTGTGAATACTGCCTATGCATACTGTATACAAATATGAAAGAGATTTACTGGAGAAATAACCTTAGGCACAATAATCCATGTGTGCATGTGTGTACATATATATAAATATATATACTCTCACTATCAGCCTGAGAAAGATTTGCCTCATAAAAAGTCTCTGAACAGTCAGTAAATTCTGGGCCAGATTTCAACTCATGTTCCTGAGATAAGGACCAGAGGGAGGAGGAAGAAAAAGGCAGCAGTGATCCTTTTATCCTCCTGGCCACATATGGTAGGTCTATTTCTTTCAGCAGATGTGAATAAAAATAGATATATTTACAATTGCAGTTGGGGACAGAATTGAGCAGAAGCGAACACAGAGAAGCCGTTTTCATCGATGCTAATACCATAATAGTCTGGATTATGCAGTGTGCTCTTGCTATAATAACATTCGTTTGCTGTCAGCGCTCCTGTGTAAAAACAAATTAGCCGGATGATTAATGAATATCAAAACCAGCATGTGGATTCTCCTCTGTGATGCTTCAGCCCAGTGTGAAATCTGCTGCTGCGAGAGCTGTCTCTGCTGTTTGCTTTGCAGAGCGTCTCCTTCACAGATGGGGGTGTCACCGAGAGAGGTGCTTTCTAACCGCAGCATCTTTTTGGGCTTTTTTGGTTTGGTTTTGTTTTTTTTTTTTTTCCCTTTTAATAAACAATACATAAGAGAAAACAGAGTCCAGAAATAGGTGTTGAGGTGAGAAATGTCTCCTTTAAGTTTAGTCTGACCTCTGCCAGTCTGGCATCCCCAAGGATAGATTTACAGAGAGGGGCCCTGCTGCAAACCCTCAAACGAGCATCCAGACAAGCCCTTGCAAACCCTCAAACGAGCATCCAGACAAGCCCTTGCCTTAGGAGAAGTGATGGTAAGTGCTGACGACCACCTTGGTACTGTGGGGAACATAGCAACTCTTTATTCTGGATGGATTTTGGGGGGAATAATTTGAGTTCATCGCAAATGAAAGTATTTCAAGTGTGCCGATAGCACGACGGGTACGCCGTCGCCTCCTAACCTTGTGTCGACCTGATCTGGCACTTCCCCAGGGAGAACCCAATACCATGCAATGGTGAGAGCCTGGGTGGCAAAACCTGTTCCGATAGAGACGCAACACCACGGTGATAAAGCTGCATTTATTCTAATCCTAGAGCTGGCACAGCTACCAGCAGACACTGCAGTTCTCAGAGGACCCGGTTAATCAGCACTCCCCCAGTAAAGAATGGTAAAACCAGTACTGGTGTGCCGGTGCTATTTCCAGTGCGTGCAGAATGACTTAATAAAATAAAAGATTACAATCAGCAAGTGAATTTGTGGATGCACGCAGTGGTTGAAGAGATTCATTCCGAGTTATTCCAAATGTATAAAACAATTTCTTATTAAATCCTTAGCTTTATGACTTACAAAATTACCGCCTGCGCAATGCACCAGATATAAGCAGGGACAAAAGTTGGGTTCTTCTAAGAGTCTCAGCATGACGGTTATGTCCTCTCCTGTGTATATGTATTTATACAACTCTCAAAACCCCACTCTCTGTTCCATGCCATCTCCACTACCATTAATTAATGCACAGACACTTCCGTTCAGGCTGGTGGCTTAAGAGCTCTGTGTCACACTGAGATGCTGAAGCCTTGGGCTGTACAAATGCGGATTGGCGTCCTTTGTCCCAGGGACAGCAGTTCTGGCCCTCAAAGGGCAACAGAGATATTTATGCTGCGACTCAGCCGTCACATCTGGCAAATACACACGTGCGCAGACTGATGTGTATTTTCCTTCTTAACGAAATACTCCAAAAAAGCCGGCGGCCAAGGAGCAGGCACAGAATGCAGGCGTCTGCTCCTTTCCCCTTTGACCACCTCCTCCTCCCCACCTTGACTGCATTTTCTTTTTTAAACTCCTACCTTTTTTTACTGCTTCCTAGATCACATACCTGAACGGAATCAGAGCGAAGGCTGACCACAGAGAACTGGCATCTGTCATCAAAATATACCTCCAGAGATCGGCTGCTTGTTTTTCTTGCTGTACACATGTGGGCTGCAGCACCGTGGGTATTTTAAACCTTTTTTTTTTTTTTTTTTTTTTTACTTTGAAATACCCACCTATCTCTTGCAAGGGTGTTTTAGGTGATACTGCATTGGACTTGCGTGGCAAAGCGTGCTCTTTACTAAGGCACATCAGGCAGAGGTCCTTCAGGGTTTTTTTAGCATGTATGGGGTTAATTGTGTTTTTTTATATTATATACACACACACATGCGCGTCAAGTAGTTATATAATATAAAAAGGCTCTTTTCTCATATCCCCACAGCGTGCAATAAGACTCCACATATAGCACACCAAAAAAATAAAAAAATAAAATAAAAAAAAAGTCCAAACACTGCCAAAATCTACATTTTCATTTGGCAAACGAGCTAAATCTATTCATAATCTGGTGCCTGAATCAAGTTTCAGACCAGACTAGACTGCCTTGGCTCCTGGTTTTTGTTGCTCGACCTGTCTCTGACTGAATTTAGCTATGATGTTACATCTTTAGCTGTAGAAAATTTCTAATAATGGTAGCCTGTTTTATTTTGCCACTGGAGGGTACAAGTTCCAGCATTTCCGTACTGAGGTCCAATTGGAGCCAGTTTCGGACTTTTTTTTGGACAGAAACCTTCCTTGTTGCTTTTCACTGTTTTCTTTTTGCTTTTTTTTTTTTTTTTTTTTAAGTTTTAATAATGTTCACTCTCACAGCTTTCAGAAGGCAGAATAAAAACACAGCAAATCCACAGTGAAATGTGCAAGTGTCGAAAACCCGTGTTATAACAAGTCACCTGCCTCTCTGCTCGCCGCCGTGGTGGGAGCTCCCCTCGCGCCCCCCGCGGCAGCTCCATCGGCTGAGGAGGAGGAGGAGGACGGAGCCACGGTTTCTGGTGGGTGGCTTGGGGCTCGACTCCTACTTAGGAAGCCATAGCTCAGAATTTAATTTAGATGGTGTAGAAGCGAACGTTAATTGGAACGAGATTAATCGCTGCCTTTGGGCATGGGTGATAAGGCCAGCATTAGTAAGAGCCCGTTATGAGTCCCAAAGGAGATGCACAATCAACCATCTCTCTCTCTTCTCAGTGGTGCCCAGCACCAGGACAAGGGGCAATGGGCACAACCTGAAGCAGAAGAGGTTCCAGTTGAACGTGACGAAGAACTTCTTGACTCTGAGGGTGCCCAAGCCCTGGCCCAGGCTGCCCAGGGGGGCTGTGGAGTCTCCTTCTCTGGAGATCTTCAACCCCCGCCTGGCCACTGTCCTGTGCCCCCTGCTCTGGGTGAGCCTGCTTGAGCAGGGGGTGGCACTGGGGGAGCTCCCGAGGTCCCTTCCAACCCTTGCCAGTCTGGGATTCTGTGAAAGAAATGCGGAATTTCAGTCCCTGATCACTGCTCTTATCAATGCAGAGCAACGCAGCTCTGCTTAAAGCCATGAGATTGCTGCTGTATCCCCCAGAATCTCAGCGGAGGTGTTGCGATACCATCTACGAAATAACCGCTCGCCTCACGAGGTGCTTTCTTAAAGCCTTTAATTCCCAAGGGCAAGAAGGAAGGTGGGGCCACACCATGGGTGGCCAGGGTGGGATTGGAAGGAGAGGACTCTCCGCGTGGGCAGCAGGAACCTTTGGGGGCATCTCAGTGTCTCAGAGATGTCTCTCACTGTGACTTTTGGCTGACTGTCCCTGAAATAATCCAGTTCAGATTTTCTGCAAAACCTGCTGCCTGCTGAAACAGGAAATCTTTATAGTTTTATATAATGCTAATAGGCCACCAGAAATTTTGGCTATCGTAGTAACCCTGCACAGAGAATTAAAGAACGTGGACAGGATTCTCACTTTAGGTGTATAGACATGAACCAGAATGATTTCATGGGCTTTGGTAAATTAATCCAGGATCTCAGTTTGGGTTCGGCAACCACATGACCCTCAGTAAGACCAGAAAGGAGTAAAATCTGGGGATTTGGTTGGGAAACAAAATTCATTTAATTTTAGTTTAAGCATTTTAAGGATAATTGAGGCAATGAGAATGATTTTGAAGCCAGTAGTTGCAGAAAGGACCATGCGATGGGGTCAAAGCAGATGTTGCTTTGGTTTTATGCCTTTGTTTTAAACCAAGTAGTGAATATAAGGAGTCAACCTGGATAAAAAAGAGGCTTCATCTCTGGGTTTTCTCTCAATAATCAGAGGGAAGACTTGTTCAGCTACCACACACTTATGCATAAATACGCCTTATAGCAGCAAGAAGAGCAGGGAACGCTGATGCTTACTAGGAGAGTTGTATGATTCCAGCATATGATCTGTGTTACTAATGTTCAGAAGAAATGCAAAGAAGGTAGCAAGCAAAAAGCCCGAGCCCAGCTGGGGAAGAGCAATCGCCATGGTCCCAGGGGTGGTGGAGAAGGGTCAGGGAACGACCAACGCCACCAACACAAATACTCAGAAACACAAATGGGTAAAAGACATGGAAAGAGTCCATCTTCCTTCCCGAGCAGCAGCACGAGGGGAGAAGGGGGCTGCGCTTTGGGACATGCCTCAGGACCACGTCTCCATCAGGGACACATGGGTCCCACTTTTGGCCATGGGAGCCGTATGGGGGCTCCTCCGGGGGGGTTTGGGGAGCTGCCCCACAGGAACGCTCGCAGCAGCCGCAGAGTCTGTCTGCTCTCCTGCTGTTGACACAAGGGGACGCTGATGAAGGGGACAAGGAGGGTACACAGTCCAGGGCTAATCTGGACTATTTAGAGCAAATGCAATCTAAATAGGGAGCCAGGAGGCTGGGCTGAGCTGGGGACGCTCCATCTTGCCAAGTTTGGGTGGGTTTGTGTTAAACTGGATGTCTGAACGTTTTTTTCTACCCAACCCTCATCATTACATGCTTGCATAGAAAATTAAGTTACCACACCTTTAATGAACTTAATTTCCTAATTCTGACAGAGTTCCCATTGCCAGTGATCCACTCCCTGCTTTTTACACACTTCGTCTGTGTAAGCTTTTTTTTTTTTTTTTTTAAAACCAGGCAGATCTCCATGGCCAAACACTGGACTTATTCTTTTCTTTTCTCTTTAGCTAATTGAAACATAGTACGTAATAAATTACAATAAATATTATCTTAGAGAAGGGATTCCTCCGAAGTTTCCACTCTGGGGGGACTATAGGAAAAGTAAAACATTTCCTGACTCATCCCTTCTGACCCTCCAGCCTTCATCTCACCTCAGACTTCACCAGAAAGAGACGCCGCCGAACAAGCAAACACACCGCGGAGCGTTGCTCCTGGGACACCAGTGCAAAACCAGTGCCTTAGAGCTCTGCATAAGCTTTGCATCGCAGCTCTCCCATGAGAGTCGATGGGAGCTGAGATCTCCGTGGTTTAATACTGAAGAATCCAAGAGTGCTCGATGGAAGCTCTTTCAGATGCTACAGAGGTTATTCAAAAACGTAAATTTTATTTAATTAAGTGAACCCATTCTCAAAAGAGTAATTCTGCTATGCAGCATTGCTGAGAGGGTATAGTAAATGATCTGTTCTCTTAAATTCTATAAACTTAGAGTAACTTCATAGTGTCCTACTATCTGTAGGTAATTGAATGTGTCTTCTAATCAGAGCATTTAAACAGTACCATGTGGCAAGCAATATAATGCCAAACCAAAAAGCTTAGACAGGGAACATTCACCAAATGAACATTCTGCATGGTATTGATATAAAAAAGGTGGGAAGGGGGGTTATAAAAGTGTGAGGTATTAACACATAGGCTCCTTTAACCCGGTCTGATTCTCTAGTGCTACAACTACACAAAGAAGTTTATAAATCCTTTATAGCCTTCTGCTTCAGGGACCTATTATGAAATTTATCGTGGTATTTGTGTGTGAGAATTAGCCACTAGTCTGCACGAGATTCATTCATTTCGACTTGGTTGAAATTTAGGGTTCAACCCCGCATGGTTCCTACGGTCACACTGGAGCATCATTTACGCTCTTTTCCCATTCCTATTCTTCCTTCTGTGGAAGTCACCTGGGAGAAGCTGGCTCTAGCAATGGCCATCATTCCTTTGTAAGGGAATTACAGAAATTACAGCGAAGTTATCTGCCACTGCTTGGTAGCTTTGCTTCTAAGGATACACTCTGGAGAGGCAGATTGGCACTGATGCTCTGAGCTCCCACTCCTAAGGTGCAGTTGGAAGCGTTTCGCAAGAACTAAACCTCCCACTGGTACAGCGCCTTAAATTCAATGAATTTTTGACCGATTTTTTTTTAAAGGATCTAGCAAGAGGGATGTGAATAGCGTCTGCTTTCACACACAGAGTGTTCTGTTATTCCCTGCACAGCTCAGTAATTTGCTTTAAAGAGAAGAGTGGGTTAACACGAGGCGAACTGCGTTGTGTGAGAAGTCCCCAGCGACATGACGTGCTCGTGAACCTTCTGATTTTTCATCTATAATGGGATATTTCCATACCAGCATTTTTGTGAGGTAAGTATAAATGTGTATTTGATGTGTCTTGCCTGTGCTAGCTATTTCTGCCTCTCCCCTTGCCACTATACTGCTTATTCAAAGTTATGGGAGAGTTTAACAGACTAAAGGCTAATTTGCACATGCATAATAATATCCATGTGATACTCAGCAGAAACGGCAATGGAAAAAAATGGATATTGCACCTCTAATGGGTTCTCCCTCGCCATGAAACTAGCACACTAAATGGCAGGTTATCATAAAATGCAACCCATTCCATTTTTTGTTAAAAAACGTCGGCGACTGCTCTCAAACATTGTTCCAGAACCTCTTTGTTTTGATGGTCAAAGTCCTCATTTTGGTTACACGCCAAAACACATTTCACTGCCAATTTACACCCAGTAGTCCTTGTTCTGAAATCATCCTTCAGTTCTAAGAGCTCGCCTCCCACGCCGCAATTTAGCCCTAACCTATTTCCAGCAGCCACTCCTAAATAAGGGCTGCTTGAATTGTGCTTTCAGGCTCCAAATGGTAGAGGTGACAACTTGTTCTTGCAGCCACCAGGAAAAGAAACACGGGTTTTAATATGGCCAAGGCTTTACCTGCCGGGCCTGCACAGCGGGCGATGCTCTGCCACCCTGGTGAGCTCGCCAAAAAGCCACATTTGTTCCCTATCAAACAGCCGTCGGGGGGAAAGGGGCGGTGGGTTTAAATCACAACACAGCTCTGTCTGGAGACCCAGGCTTTCTTGCCATTCCTATTCCGAACTTGTCCGAAGAGGTAGTTAAATAATTGCTATTTGCTTTCTGGAGGGAGAGTTTGCTTTCTTTTGACCCTGCTTTGGAGTTCTTTAAGATAAGAGCAAATATTGACAAAGCCGGGGCTGAGATTAAAGTACATATAAAAAACATTAGAGTTGCTTTGGAAAAAAAAAACCCCAAACAACAACCGACCTTGCCATAAACTCTCTCTTAGGGTAAATAAATGGCGATGTGCTTACTAGAAAAATCTTGCTGCTTAAAAAATGCATGCTATTAACGGGGAGCAGTGAGTTTGCACCCAGCTGAAATACAGGATGAGGTTTCTTATCCTAACTGTGTTGATTCCAGACACACACAGGCAGAGAGATAAACTCATGGACATTTAACACATAAACTTAACATTTAACATTCAATTGGTCAGGCACTGTCATGGCTTTCTCAGAGAGTGGGGAAAAAAAAGATTTATTAACTAGAATTCAGCTCTCTTGATCTCTTGTTACTGGCCAAGCTGCGTGAAATATTTGCTTTGAAACACTGCAGAGTGACTTGGGTTTGAGCTCCATTACCTGGGTTAGGGAGGAGGAGGCAAAGCTGGGTTCCTGACCAGGGGGATCGAGCAGGCTGTGGCTTTAGTTGTTTCATTTTGGTATTGTCGAGCAAAGCAAGTTGGACAAACCAATGCTCGGGGAAGGTTAACTCCTGCCTTTAGCTCAGCCTGGAGATGGGTCACGACTCGTTTCTACAGAAGACGTGGCTCTGTGACTATAACAATTTGGTGTGAATGGTAGAGCCAGAAACGCCTGCCACGTGACACAGGGCTCAGAGGTTATCCATGCTCCATCTCTACATGTGGAAAGCTTTTAAAACCCTCCAGTCTTCCCATACAGTGCTGGACATATCTTTTAGATATTACATGATTTGGTAATACGCACCGCTATGAGTTTTATCAAATATTCAGTTTAAGAAAACATGGGTAAGGTTAATAACTTTATTAATCCCTGGTGCCTACAGTCTATTGGTGGAAGTATGTATTAATGTTATTACAAATTTGTCCCTTTTATCCCCTTCCAAGTTACTTTTCTGTACCTTGTGCACAGCATGAGGGTATCAATAGTTTCTACTATAAACAACTTGCTGACTGTTGGCTGTGTTTTTCCTGCCTTTAAGACAGCAGTTGTTTCCCCTCACCTAGGGGAGCAATCCCAGGAGCTTGAAATCCTTAGAAATTGCAGGCCCGTTTCCAAACACATCCTTTTTTGTTGCTGACAGTTTTAGTCGGCTACAGACTCGCAGAAGCAATTACTGAAAAAATCAGCCCAGCCTGCGTAACGTGCCTCTCCCAATATTGTATTGAAACAATGATTTTCAGTGATTTAAACTGTTGTTTATCCCCAAAATAAAAACCCTTCTAATTCCCATGTATTCTGTCTGAGAGCAGCCCAGCGCAGTATGGGTTGTGATGTTCCTTGCCGGCACCAGCCAGTGTTTACATCTTTGTCTGGCACCACATTAAACCAATTTTGCTTATAAACAGCCTGATATGGTCAGTGAACTTATGAATGATGGATCATGGACCATTTTTATCCTTCCAAGAGGACCTGTGAATGCCCTAGGAAGGCTCCTTCTGAGATTTTTGTTGCTAGTTATTTGCTTTCCTTGGACTGCATACTCTTGGTAGAAGTGATGCTGGATGTCTTTCCTATGTTGGTGATGCAGGCTTATTTCTTAAGTAAACTAAGTGTAATTTATACCTGTTGCCTTGCCATCTCGCTGTCCTGTCACCAAAAAGGCAGTGATTTGTAAGACAGCTCTGTTGGCTTACGTTGAATCCAACTGTGTGGAAATCAACATTACTCTATCATCATTAGTAAGTGTAAATCCACCACGAAGAAAATCAGCAACAGAATTTCACTTTATTTCCACCAGCATGGAACTACCTGAAGATCTTGTGGAGGATTTAGTAGAATGCCCAGAAGGTTTCTAATGCAGATCTGAAATCAATACTTCGATTTTGATTGTGTTTATTTTTGTTGGTCACTGTGGGATTCATGCAAACTTATCTGTTCTTTTCAGGAGAACACCACCTTCATCAGGACTGATAAATGGGCTGGAAGACTTAGATCCAGAGGAGGATTTTGGCTTTAGGAAAGTTTTTTTTTTTTCCCAAGTGAAATGATGGATTTGTCTTGCTAGATATGGAACAAAGTTGTTATAAACTTAAAAAAAAAAAAAGGGGGGCATGCAAAACAAACAAGAGAACCCTACTTTCCATTTTCTAGAAATAAATCCAGATTTATTTCATGCAAATATATCCATCAAATATTTAAATTTGTAATCAAAGATAGGAGTCCTATCCAGCTGGAGTCAAAGGAGAGAGACTGTTCTACCAAATGGTGAATCATCCCATCCTGAGCTAAGACAGATGGGCTGAGTCACCATCTGAAGATACCCAGATTTCGCCTTTTGCCGGACAGAAAACCCAGATGCTCTAAAATTAAGTGATATGCATCTGAATATATAACAAGACCTCTATCAAGGCAACATTGCTGATGAAAACATAATAGAAATGCTTATACCTGTTTTAAGTTAAAAAGGAGTTTTATTGCTCTTTATCTTATCTGTCTACACCACTCTTAGATAATACTGATCTCAGGCATCACAGCTTTTGCCCATCACCTCCAGGGGGGATAAGTATTCCCCTCTCCTCCTCGGCACAGAATTTGGCTCTGTGTTTTGTGTTATTTTGTTCCCTCCAAAGCACTGGAGATCAGAGGGTCAGCAGCAACTGTATGAGATGTGAACTTTTACGAGGTTCATTAGCGCTTCCGGACCTTGCTAACACCATCTCGGTGAATCATTATTTGTTATTATACATAATGCAGTGTTTGCTTGTTGGCATAGAGATTATCCATGAAAAAAACTCCAGCTTGTCCTTCCACCCACATGCCAAGCAGAAAAGCATATAATGCAATGGTTGGAAGAGACAGATTGATGACAAATTACTCTTGTCTTGATGTACTTACATTCCAAAAAAAAGAAAAAGTTCCCAACAGGCAAGAGCAACAAACTAAAAGCAGGAAGGGAAAAGAACAAAGGCAATGAGTGACAAGATTATGTTCTTGTTTCTGCCGGCTATAAACAGATTGCTCTGGACAGTGTGGAAAAATAAAAAAGGTCCACTGAAAATAGAACTAATAAATTTGCAAGCTTACCTTCAAGACAGCAGCTGTAGTCAGGAAAATCACACCTGCTTACCCCAGCAGCGAATCTCTCCTGAAAATTTGGGGTACTTGGTCAAAGTAAAACTACAATCTTTTGGGGGGTCTTTCACGGGGTTATTTAGAAGGTTCCAATTCCCCTGGAAAATTTCAGACAGAACATGGGAACAGTTTTATGTTTTGTCCATATGAAAAGTTTTTTTCCACTGTTTATTTTTTTTTTCAGAGCCAATCTGCATGTTGGAACAAGGACGACTTGCCAACCATGACGTTAAAAAAGAAGATGGGTCCAGACCAAAACCACAGATCCTGAACACCCCCGAAGTGGGTCTGATGATCTGGATCTTGTGGCTCAGATCATATCTACTTGAAAAGTTTCTTAGAAAAAGTTTGATCCAACACTGAATCTGCCAGATGTCTGGGGAAGTCTTAAACCCTCAGCCAAATCTGGTAGCTCGATTTCCTTGTACATCACCACAGCTAAGAAGCAAACGGGGATACAGGAGGAATTTGCCAGAAGTCCATCTACCAAGGAAACCTCTCAGATGATGTTAGATGAAAATACACTGGTTTTAAATGCAGTCTCAGTCTTTGCTTACATTAGTCCCAGCCTGATTTTAAATGAGTAAGGTAGACTACTACGAGCAATGCAGAAGCATTCCCGGTCTTTTTTATTCCCATCCTCCATGATGAGCAGATTAAGCCAAATTAAAGAGCAACGTTTGCTGGCAAATCTTTAGAAAATGTTGGAACCAAAAGTTATTCTAATGTGTAAATCCCAAGGCAACAAACGTCATAAAGTTGCTTACACTGGACCACAAGTGAAAGTGAATTATTTTTATTTATTTAATCTTCTTAATAACTGAGAGAGAGAGAGAGGAAAAAAAAAATCCCAACAAAACTCTCTTTCTGCACTTTCGATTAGGCAGTGTTCATCCATCCATCAAGAGCTCATGCTATTTGGTGAGCAGTTCTTGTTTAGAGAGGCTGGAGAATGGTACTAGCAGTGAAAATTAAAAGTTTCTGTTCATCCACTATTTAGGTATCATGAGGGCAGTTTCAGCGCATGGCTTTCCTGGCCAGGAACACAGCGGTGACACAAAGAAGCCAGTCTCTGTAGAATAAGATAACAACCTCTGGATTTTACAGCTCAAATACTGGGCCTCTTCCACAGGCACCTAGGGTACGCGTGGAGACTGGGAAGAGAGCATCGGCTGAAGAAACGTCAGTCTTGTGCGGAGAGTTGGGAACATAAATTTGAAAATCTGATTTTGCTGTTGTTGGCAGGTGCCAACCATTCTGACGCAGCAGCACCGTTCCACAGCGACTCGCTTAGCCTTGGGCATCACACAGGGGATGTGTCAGCAAACACGAACGAGCTGATCCACAGCGGCTGGTTGGAGAAACACCAGCATCGTCTCCAAGATGGGAACACAGAAGTCAAGCGGTGATTCCACATGACACAGAAACAGAGAGAAGCTTCATTTATGAAATGAAGTAGGCACTTGGAGTCTGCTCACTATCTCGGCTCCTACTCCTCTGCTCTTCTGAGCAGGAGGCACCAGCTTGCACAGGATGAGACCGTTTGCAAGGTGAGCATCCAGGCTGCTGGATACTTGTCCAAACTAAGGCGAGACATCCAGCAGCCTGGATGCTCACCTTGCAAGCTCGTCCAAACTAAGGTGAGACATCCAGCTCCAACTCCAGCAAAGCTCCCACAATCCCATCCCCAATCCCGCCCAGGGCAGATAAAATCATATACTACCTAAAGTTGATGTCCATAAGTAGACTAAGAGCCATGGGAAACATGTTTTGTTGAGAAGGAAATACCGGGAAAACAGCTGAGAGAAACATAATGATGAAACAAAAAAAAAAGACAAAAGGAGGAGAGGAAGAGTAGGAGGAAAAGGAAGGGCACAAAAATGAAAAAAGCTGTCTGAACTTCATCGCAGTTTCCAGAAGTGCTCCTCTGAGTCTGAATCAAATGTCATGCCCAGATTCAAGTTATTTATGATTCAGTGAAATCTTTTTTGCTGATCCTCCATTCAGAGCTTTTCTGCTATTGTGTTTTAAGTTTAAGGACGCGTTGTATTCCTCCTTGCATTGCGAGCAGGAAATCAATAGGGAAAATAAAACTAAAATCAGCCTCAAACCCTAATGAATCAGCTAGGCAGTCTTGACTTTATGATAAAACATTAAATTGCATTAAACCAATAAAATCGTAGTATTAAGTGGTAGAAACATCATACTTCTTACTGCAAGTCCATAGGTCTGAAGAGGACACTACATGAGGGTCATTTTGTGATTTTTAAAATGCCACTTCTTGGGGCATTTTGGGCAACTATCCGGGGTTTCTAAAGACAGAAGAGCAACACTCCTTGAGGTATTTTAAAAACTCCAGCCACTTTAGGCATTTCTGCTGATGGTCTGTCTTTCAACTTCATACAGGACAGCAAGCAGTTACTCGGGGGTTTTTAATTGGTGCTTTAAAACTTGCAGCATGTGCTTGTTTCTCAACTGGATGCTTCCTTGCATCTTCCTGGACCAACTATGGGTTACGCGACCATTCAGACTGCAGGGGATTACAAACTTGCTGACTCAGCTGATGCCCTCCCATCCAACAATTCCTGAAAACCAGAGGATACTTTTAATTTTTTTAAACACATGAAAATTTCTATGTGAAAAGTAAGGTACGCGTTCCCCTTCCCAAAATGTTCTTCGGGAGAATGTAAATGCATGCAAATTCATCATAATAATCCATATTCACATCCATTTAGATGAAGCAGTAGAATATATACGCCCACGTGGTATTTTAGTTGAAAACAATCCCATAGAATGGGAAGCAAAAAGGAAGGTGGGCGACTTGGTTGGACTTTTAAATATTTTTTTATATTAAGTGAATTTAGCTGAGCACACATTTTGAAGGGCTGTTCTGAGGCTGATGCTAATGGCTTTGCCAAACCCCCAAAATAACTTACAAACGTAATGGTCTGAGGGATGGTTGAGCAGCATTTGCTGAATGCTAAATTCAGTTCATTGGAAAGAGGTATTTTGGCCTTATGAAAACAACCCGTTTAATATGGACACATGAGCAGAATCGAATAGTCTAAAAACTTGAAGATTATTTCAACAGCAGCTGGGCTGGTATTTATGGAAACACAGTGCTGTGTACAAAACAATAAGGACATTCTTGTGGCTGTGATGCCTTCATATTTTGTTGTTCATCCTTGTTCTGGGTAAAAAGAGGTAGGAATAACTGGCGGGGTTTTTAGGAACAGATGTATTTTAGAAAGTGCGGTTTTTTTGCTTCCAACCATAGGTGAAGCTGGCTGAAAAATGAGGAGCTCCTGAGAGTTGCCAATTCGGTGTATGGCACTGTGTTTTCCATCTTGTCTTATGAGTTAAAAGAGAAAAATACATGATTGTATCTGCCATCCTTCCCTCAAAGTATTCAGGTAGCTGCTCGTGTTAGTCTTCCTCCTTAAACATGCTGTGTAACTGTGTAAAGATACCTGCAAGTCTTCTGATTCAGCAGGAAGTTGGGTTATTTCATCTGGGAGTGCAGCACATTAATCTGGAAGTATATGGCAACATATACTCGTACAAATCATATAGTCAGGCTCGACATGGAGAGACTACAGAGCACGGCTACCCGTTGCAGACTTGTCTTGACTCTCATGATCAAAGCTCCAATCAATCACCTAAGCCCAGGCAGCTGCCCAAGCTGGGAGACGCCGTGCTAGACCCAGGTTGGCCTAATGGAGTCATGTCTTTAAACCAGCAAGAACCTGGCAAACGAACAAACAAAACGTGATTGTATCTTACACAGAGCCGAAGGGAGCCTCTGCCCGCTGAACGGAGGTGAGGTTAGATGGAGTGCGAGGTCATTGCCAGGTTTTCTTTGAGAACCAGAATGTCGAGGTGGCTCAACCCACCAGTGACGGCGTTTGTTTTTTTTTCTGAAGAAAAAAGCATGGTATTGCTGTTGTGGAGATTATCAGGACTCCTGTGAATATCCGCAGGAGAGGAAATGGAAACTGGAAATGGAAATTCCCGGTGTCAGTGGTACAGGGTTCAGATCTAGGTGATAACACCTAGACGGAATCTGTTTCCAAAGGAAGACTTCGACTGTCCTGAACCAAAGCTTTGTTCCTCTTGCTAAAAAGCTGTGGGGCAAGAGCATTTCCATGTTTATTGCCTTTGTCTTTGGAAGCCAAACGGGATTGGCGACCTCCCCGTGTCTTCTGCTCATGTCTGAATAACATTGTGCATATTTGTAAATTTTTTGAGAGATTACTCACAATAAAAATAAACTACTGGTTTGTGTAACAAATCTAAGGAGACCACATGTGGAAACCGCATGTGGAAACCAAAGCAAGTAAATAAGGCTTCTTCTTGTAACTCTTGAAAATTATTGCTCACATTTGAAAGAAAAAAAGGGCAAAGTCTTAAATGAATGTGGGTTTCCATGTTGCTTTAGTACATGAAAACAAGTTTTTGAACTAAACCAAAGAATAAATTTGGAAACCTGTTTCTCCAGTTGTGATTTTTGATCAGAAAACTTTAAAACCAGAACCACTTTAGGTAAATTTTGCTGATCCTTTAAGACATTTGTATCATAGCAGCTACAAGCCTTGGCCTCCATTGCTTCCACAGGCTGAGGAACAAGCTGTCAAGGACAATGATTTCAGCTGTAATGTCAGTTCCTCGCAAGAAACTGCTTCCCCCCTTATTCCCCATGAAAACAATAAACCTCCACGCATCCTCTCCTTGAAGTTCAACAGATCTATCCCCTGTAGCTCCCAAGCTTTTTACTCACATCTGTTGCTGTGATGAATATAGGAAGCAATCCCCTTTTCTAGTGAACAGCAAACCCGGTGTTAGCTCCCGAGAGACCATACCATGAAGAGTTTACTATCAGAACTCAAGCACACAAACAGTCTGCATTCTGCAGGTGGACGGCTGAGGCAGAGAGAGATTGAGGGTGGATTTGTTTTCCATCGCTTTGGCCATCTAAAAATCAGGCATCTAGTCCAAACTGGTTACCTAAACACTCTGTAATTAATGGAGGAGACAGACATCTCCAGAAAACAATTCAACCCACTCGTCCTGGACAGCTATCTAAGAGAGGGATGATTCACCCTCCCATTGATTACCAAGGGAGTCTGCATAACTTGGATGGCTATGGGTAGGTTAGAGGAATCCCATCTCACCCATGTGCCCGCTGTTGTGTAACATCCCGCGGCGCAGGTAGGAAACCACCCCAGGCTGACACCGTTCCAGTGTCGTAGTTTTCCTCCTCCAAGAGTTTGATCCAAACCCCACTCAGATGTGAAGAAGTCCCCTTCTGAAGGCAGTGCCAGCTTGGCAGTGCTCATGCTCCTTGTCCTCTCTTTGCCCCGGGGCAATCAATGCTTTGAACTGAGCTCAGGGAATAGGCAAAGCCTAAGAACAATTAACGAAGGCTTTTATTTTCTTGGAAAGATGTCAGCACACCACTTTAAAGTACCACAAAAAAGATGCCACTTGGGTAAGAGAATATGACAGGGGTAGCTGTCATAAAAAATCACCTAATGTGAAGGTCTATAGAAACTAATAATTAATCTCTTAATACTGGGCAGCTGCACATACGGATCCCCAGTGCCTGCCAAGGAGTGGCATAATCCGGGCAGATTTGTCCCGCTATTAAAGCAGAAGGGTGGGGCAGCATCCTTATCACTATCTAAAGTTCCTGAACAAATTTAATTTGTATTGTTCGTGGTGTTATGTGACATGACACCGGCAGATAGGTTGTGCAGGGCATTCTCTGGGGGAAAGGAGCACCCAAGGCTTCTGCTTCACGAAGGGAAGACAGATTGGGAGACAAAAAGCTCCACCGTTCAGTCTGTTATATGAACAGGCAATCAGACATTCTCTGCTTGCTTCTTCGCCAAGCTGCATGCTCACAGAGCTCCCCGCGAGGGCTGCTTTCAGCAGACAGCAGGAACTACGAAATCGCCAGCAGGGCTCCAGGTCCCCCAGCAAGGGCTGGTACCAGCTGCTGCAGCAGACACGTACAGATACGGGCTAACTGAACACTTAGGGAGATTTCTTTCTATATTCGGTGAGTCGGAGTTTGGACTCAGTCCTGAAGAACAAGAACATATAGCTAAATTAGCCTGTAACATTTCCAAGCGTGGTGCTGCCTATCCTGGCCCATTAGTGACTTAAGTCCTTGGAAGCCCTCATCTTTCTGGACAGCACGCAGATGCTCTGAAAAGGTTACCTCACATCACTCCAACTTTAGGAAACGCGCGCCGAGATAGCTTTCAGTCTCTGCCACCCACACCCCTCCAGTGATGCCGTGATAATTCACAGCTATTCCTGCGGAACACATCCAACAGCACAACCACCCCCCCCACCTCCGCCCCCCATTAAAACAAACAAAAACAACTAAACCACAGCGAGCTTTAAGGGAGGAATGGATTAGAGCAACGCATGACTCTATTTTCCCCAACACTTCTCCCACTCACAGATACTGAATGAGATCCCAGTCTCTTATTTAACTCTGCTTACTGTCAAGACTTCGGAAAAAGGGCTACTGCAGCTTACATTTTGCAGACTTCATTGCCATGCCAGCTCACACCTTCTAAATCCCAACTCTATTTACATGAGGGTGGGGCATGTAAATCCATGGAGGAATTATTCTAACAAAGCAACCTACTGCCACCACTTGATCAGAACAAGCTTTGCAGGACAAAGTACTGAGCTTGCTTGCAAGGGCCATTTGTCTTAGTCGGAGAAGTGGAAAATATTTAATTGTATGCAAGCCTGCAGTACTCTTCAAAGAAAGAAGTGTTATTCTACTGCTTAAATGCACCGTGAATATAACCTTGGACCTGTGTCCATCCTGGGGGCTCAAGGAAGGAAGAATAAGCAAACATGGCTAGACTCTAAATGCAGCCCCTAAAATATCCCATGTACATGACACCTAACATGCAGATGCTCACCAGCCGTCTCCACTATTTTAATGAGCTTTTTCTGTCTTCCAATGATGGCCAAGAGTTTTGCACAAGGACAAACACAGCACAAATTGCTACAAGAAAAACTGCAAACAGAATACCACAGAGGCTGGGCTACGAGGTAGACAGCATTGAAAGGAGTGGGCAACTGACCGTTTCTTTTATTTTATCTTTTTAGTGTTTTTGATGCTGGACCCATCCACTGAGCAAGCTACGGAAACATCATCATCTCAGGAAATAAAAGAGTGCGGCCGATCAAGGCGAGGTCGTGGCATTTCCAGTAACGCATGCCTAGAGGTAGGTACAATGTGCGTGCGTGCCTGGGAATTTGAAAAAGCCTGTGCAAGGTGGTACAAGAGTACCAAGAGCATGAAGCCTGTAGGAGCTTTGTCAATGAATTCAGAATCAGATTTGGTACACAGTGAACATACCATCCTTTACCTTTTCAGATACTATAGCACTATAGCTCAAAGACAGAACACTTCCCAGGCTCAGGAGCCACTTAAATTCCCAGCCAAGCATTGGGGTATGGTGCCGAGGAGCCACGTTTGTGCTGTGCTGACCTAATGGGGCTTTGCCTTCCTCCCAGACATGCTCAGACCAACACTGCCCATCTGGGATCCAGCCATCCTGGAACACGATGCACCATGTCCGTTCGCTGAGCCCGTGGGCACCCACCGTGCACTCTTTAGCCCTGCTTTGGACAGCTTCTCGTATCAGCACGTGCATGGGTAGCCCGAGCAGCACTGGTGATCATCTCACTCCCATTCCCGTAGCTGCCTCTGTGCTGGCTTTGCAGGAACTACCTCTGCTCTGGAATATGTTTCTGTTTCTATAGTTCTCCGCGTGGTTTTGAATCTTAGACAGCCCTGCTAAGTCGATGATCTAAACTGACCTAAATTCCAGGTCAAGCAAAATTTAGGTTAATTTCCCTGATGTCATTTTTAAATTTTAATTGGCATAAACCCTCTGGGGCAGGGACTTTTTCCAGGGAGTGCGTGTTCAAGCTAAATCCACTGATGGAGTCTCACACAGTCTCTGAAACCCCTGATTTCCAAACTTTTTTTGGGATTTACCCTATATGCATTCATATCAGGGTGTTTTCTTCCTACCACCTCAGGAATAAAAAGAGGCGCACACACGCTCAGAAGAGGGGACAACGGGAGCGATGCTAACAGAGTCCTGCCAGGAGCAGCCATTTCTGCAGATTGAGCGATCAGGAAAACATAAATGCAAACAGAGAGCCCATTAAAGACTGGTGGAAAAATGGAAGCCCTGGAAAGTCTCCAATATAACTAAAAAGCAGTCCAGGACTGGAGTGATTCTGTGTTTGTTTTCTGTCCATTTTTCATGGTTTGCTCATTGTCACTTCGAACCCTCCCAATATCATTAATAGAGCTCACCAATGTTATTTCTAAGAAAAATATTTTCATTAAAAAAAAGACATTTTCCTGAAAATAATTTTTTCTGAATGTGATGATATATTGTTGAAATACCCCTTTTTCTATAAACAATTGACTTTTTTAAGCAATGTTTTTTGAAAATTTTACTGGAAATATTACAAAATCTTTGTCAATTAATCACATATATAACATTTTTACTTTACAAATATGTCGGGAAGAAGTGTAAAATAAGGCCATCTGTTCTACGATGCAATGAAATTGCAGGAACACAATTGTTCATGTTTTAAAGTTTTGAGTGGTTCTAACAATCATCCCAAAAATTCACGCTATTTACAGTACTGTGACTCAAGTACGTGCTGGCAAGGAGGAGAAGGCTCCTCAGCAAAGCTTTATTGCAAATGGGCAGCTTTGAACTCCTGTTCTGCCATCCATGCTGCCCTCCTTCTTGGAGACTTTGGGTGGATGGAGTCATCTTTCCCATCCCACCAAAATAATGAATCGCACACTTTTCCAATTCCAACACAGATTGCCATTGAATATGCCAAAATTTCCCTGTTTTCATCCTTTTTCTATCATGCTGTTATCTTATGGATGCTCAACTCCACCTATGAGCTAATTCAATTCATAAAACTATCTCCAGATTAACCTCATGGGAAGGTTAAGAAGATAACAGGAGACACAGTGACACTGAGACACGGGGGGGTGGACAGACTGGGAAGAGCTCAGTGCTTCCAAGACCCCAGAAACCTGGTCAAAGTGATGAGGAATAAACTGGTGTCCCCCAGGGCAATGAGGGGAGGTGGCCTCCAGTGGGGCCACAGCCACCCCAGGGCAGAAGCACCTCACCCATGGGCAGAGCGAGGTGGGACTGTCCCAGGTAATACAGGGACTAGGTGTGGCAAGAGAAAAAAAATAAATTAAAAATTAGGAGTAGCCAGCAAATGACTTACAGGGGATGAATTGTGACTAGTTTAGGGGGAAAGGAGGTTCCTCAGCTACGTATTAAAGAAATATCTTAATCACAGTAATAGCTTAATTTTGTGGGTAATTACAACTCTGCTCTTCCCTCACTCCCCCGCCCTGCCAGTGGTTAATTTTGCACACACTGCATTCACATTAAATATTACCTTGCCATATACATGGGGTACTTATTGACACAGATGCAGCGCACTTTAAAACGGGAGAGGAGGGGGAAGGGAACGGGGAAGCACTGGAGCCAGGACACAGGGCCCAGCCCCACTGCAATGGTAATTTGTGGTTTTTCCTCCAACGTTTAGTAGCCACAAAGAAGTCTTAGAAATTTCTGGTCAGAACCAGGACTCCCCTGTTCCTCTGCAGACGAAACACTGAGCCTTTACACTCCAACCCAATAAATATTTCATCTGGTTTGGAAGGAGAAGGGGTGGAGTCCAACAGAAATTGTGTTTCACAAATGCAAACGACAGCTCAGATCCTCTAAAAGCCAAATCCTACCTTGCCTCCCACCTCTGCCTGTGTGTGTGCAGGAGCAGACGCATCTCTGCCCGCGTGGGCGTACAGGGCGCTGAGACGGCGAAGTCCAGGGGATGGTGGTGCCGATGGGCAGCCACAGCAGCTAAGCATGTCCACAGAAAACTGCAATAACCTGGAGAACTCACACCAGTAACGGCACGGTAAAAACGTTGCACACAGAGAGGAATCTCAGAATCAAAGCAAGTCCGCAAAGATTTAAATTACATTAGGAGACAGAAATATAAATTTCAAACATGCAGCCTTTGCTCTGCAGAGATGCCAATCAATAACCAATATTATGATGCCAGTTTAGAGGACTGATGTCTGAAAAGGGATTTATTTCACATTTTCCCATTTTAGCCTGTAAGTGTTAGTTTGGACAGATTTTGGTGCTGAGTTGTAGCATCTACAACTGCCTGAGAGGAGGCTGTAGCGAGGGGGGGGGTCGGCCTCTTCTCCCTGGTCACGGGCGATGGGATGAGGGGAAATGGTCTGAAGTTGCGCCAGGGCAGGTTTAGGTTGGACGGAAAACTTCACCGAAAGGGTTGTCAGGCTCTGGAATGGGCTGCCCAGGGAGGTGGTCGAGTCCCCATCCCTGGAGGGATTTAAAAGAAGGAGAGATGAGGTGCTTAGGGACAGGGTTTAGTGATGGGATGGCAGGGTTAACGGTTGGGCTTGATGATCTTAAAGGTCTTTTCCAACCTAAAAGATTCTGTGATTCTATGATTACCCTTAAGTCTGATCACCCCTCCTTGCCCTCCCGAAGATGCTTGCTCTGATTCCAGTAGACACCGTGATCGATGACTCCTGGACCAAAGAGCCGTAGGACAAACTTCTGAAGTGCCTGTGCAGCGATTTGCACTGTGTGCCTTTGGGTAGCCCTTGGGATGCAACGCGCAGCACCAGTTTTCAATCCAGTAGGAGACAGTTTAATTTAAACACTAAAAAAAAGAAAATTAGCGTCAGACTAAAAGCAAATAAAGAGCAAAATGGCTATCTATCTGAAAAGATTATACCAGTGTTCTTGACAGCAAAGGAGATTCAACGAAACACATCGCAAAGAAGGGTTTCAAACCACTGGGTAGACGTCGTACATGTGAGCAGGAGGGTTTGCTGCAAACAAGCGCGTAGGTGACGAACCAGTCTCATGCATTAATCAGTCACATTTACGTCCTGAAGAATACCTTATCCTTATTTCTAGTGCTAAAACCTTACATTCCTACGCACATTTCTGTGTGTTTAACTGTAGGCGTGTGACTCTCGTGTTTCTTCATGGGTCTGATCCCTCCCTTGACCAAGGCACTGCCACTTAGCCCAGTGTGATGTGCTGCTAAATTTTCAGGAGGCAAATGGCTCTCTAGGAAGCTTTAACTGCTAATAGTAAAATCTTGAAAGACTCTCATAAAAAAAAAAAAAAAGCTAAGCAGCCAACATCACAAAGACTCATCTTATGAACTGCTGCAGCTCTCCAAAGAAAATAAAATAGAAAAGGCATGATGTCCTCCAGTGTGACAAAGAGGGAGAGAAACATCTGTACTTTTAGAAATAGGGGAATAATTTAATTTTATATATGAACACAGCAACTTCCAAAAATTCACATTCTCCTAGCCCCAAAGTAAAGCATCTATCCAACCGTTCTGGACAAATAAGCAGTGATAAAGAAAAGGGTTGAAATCAATACACAGAGTTAAGTAAAAAACTCCATGAGTTGTTGGACTGGAAGAGAGAAGCCAACCCAGATCTGCATTTCCAAAGTAAGTTGCAAAGAGATGGACACGGGAATTTGCAGGAGGATTGTTTTCCCATAGCCCAGAACCGCTACAAGGAATAAATCAGGAGCAGAATTTATTTAGGGCAGGATTTTAATGCTAAGAGCTTTTAACACTGAAGGGAAGTGCCCACATCCCTCTCCTGTCGCTGCCCTCTGAGGGATTTATATTCAGCTTTTAATGGTTGTTACCGAGATGAAGATTTAATTCCTGCCCCGGCTCATCCCAGCCCTCTACCACTGATAAAATTCAGGGTTTGCTGAAAGGTTGGAGCACATATAGGAGAAGGTCCCGAAATTCTGGAGAAATCCAGCTGCACTGCTCTCCGCAAGCACATCCCAGCCCGGCGGGGTGATGTTGCATCTCCATGAACAACTTCCACGCGACAGGCAGATCACGAAAGCCATGAAATCACAGCAAAGACAGCCACGCGGGAAGAGGGACCAACGCGAGCTGCAGTCAGGGGAGCCTCGCAGTAAATGACACAGTTAATAGCCCCTGAAGATTTAATGTTTTCTCCTTTATTTAAACTATGACTGGCCCCTTGTACCGCTTCGGGACTGAAAGCTACAGGTTACTGTATTATCTCATTTTGCTCCATTAATTCTTTGGGCTGTCAGGCTCCTCCTGAAACTGCAACGTGGGTAAGCTTCCTGTGTTTCAGAGCAGATTAATGCTGTCAGGATCAGGCCGAATACAAGCTACATGACTAAGATATTGATATTGGTAACACCAAAATCAGTGCCAGAGATGCTCAAGTCAGGGATCAAGAGGACAAAGAGCTGATCCCCTTCTGCAAGTGCAGCAACATCAACCTCAGGAGAGCTGGGCCACGGGGCTGAGCATCAGTTTATTGCTGCGTTTCTCCGGACCAGAAGGTCAGAGGTTTGGGGACTGCTCTGACTGATCAACCCTTTGTTTATTTTTGGGCTGAATCCATTAGTGTACAATAGCAAACAGGCTGTCAGTAACCCGCTAGCAAAACTTGTCTGGGTGTTAGCTTGAATTCTGCGAGCCATGTTGGGGATTTTCTGGGCCAAGCCATTAAGTTCAGATTTCACTTCGTTATGATGAGCCTGATTAAAAGAAAAGCCAGGACATTCCCTAAATGGACTTGTGGGAATTTCTCTCCTTTAGTAGCCTTTGGTTGAACATGCCTTTGGTAAATATCTACGTGTTTTTCTACACCCAGAACAAAAAAGGAGTCGTCCCTTATGCAGCATTTAGGACTGGGATTTGTTATTTGCATAGAAAATGGCCTCACGTCAAAAAGGTTGGTATAAAATCTCAAATAACCATTTACTTTTGGTATGATTGATAACATAAAGGCAGATTAAAAAAAGCCTGGTTTGGTTAGATGTTGATTTCTAATTCGGTAACTTATCAATTATTATTGACTGGAACGAGATGCCTCAGCTTTGTACAAACCACAAACAAAAAGTGCGAGCGATAACGGAACTAGGTGGTCTTTGCATAATCTGAGTTTACAAACAAAAGTACAAGCAGCGAAAAGGAAAGGGTTCTGAGACCTGACTAAAACCCAGTGGTTCACTTCAATGATTTTTAACTGCCTTTGAAAAAAACTTCAGATTGACAAGGTGACAAGAAAAAACAAATCTTTCCCATATTGCCTCAGTTTGAGTGAGTTAAGATAAAACTAATGAAGCAAAATGATTATATTTTCAATATCTGATTTTAACTGAAATTGCAAATAGACGTTATTTCATAAAATTATGAAAAGCTGCAAATATCATACTGTTTAAAATGATAATAAATCAGCCTAGGTCCTGAAGCGTATTTATTTTGCTTGGAATTAGCAATAATAAAACCAAAGCTTCTGCAATATTCACGGTGGAATTTAATGGAAATAAAATGAACCTCCACAGTTTGATTTTGCGCTTAATGCATTGTCATATTTTTGGACCCAAGGCACTTCTAAAATTACATGACTTGCAAAGTTGTAATAAGTGCATTCAAGTGTAAATTGACATATTTTTATCTGGGGTTTGCGCGAGCCTGGTGGTCTCCCTTCGCTCCTCCGCTGTCGCAGGCACACAGAGGCGCAGCCTTTCTGCGGCGCAGGGCCCGTGCCGCCCCTGGCACGCTCCCCGACAGAGCGGGATGTGTCCAACATGCCCTGAAAGAGAGGTCACTCTAATGCCTCCTTGGCTTTGCATTTCTCAAAGCCAGAGTGGTTTCAGGAACAGGATCTGTGAATAACTCTCAAATGAAATGAAGCTGTATGCAGGTTCCAAAAATAAAACAGCATTTCCATATGCTGATTTTTGCTAAGTTTATCAACCTCTTTCTTGTTTTTCCTTTGCAACCTATATACTTGGCAACAGTTTTTTTTTTAAAAATGAACTTTTTTTTTTTCCTTAGTCCTTTTACCTCCAGAAATCCAATAGTCTGGGTCTGCAAACCTTCTGACATATTCACTATTTAAAAAAAAAAAAAAAAAAAAAAAAAAATTTAACCCCCCAGGAGGGAGTCTCTCACTAGGATGGCCCCAATAGGGCTCTTGCTACCACCCCAAGACACAAAAAAAAAAAAGAAAAAGAAAGAAAAGAAAAAGAAATGGAGTATTTCTGTGGAGACTCTCATCCAGTAATGTTAGCTGAGAAAAATTTGGACATGTTTTAAACCTCCATTTTAATGTTTACCAGTTGGCTGTGGCCATCTCCATTACCATGAACAGATGATTCTGACATCATCTGAGAAAGAAAAAGTATTAACAGGAGTGACTCTGGAGAAAGGAACATCCTGTTTTTTCAAGTATTTCAAAGAGTTTAAACATATGTGGTTAGTGGAACATAAATAAATAAATACAATAAAACCAAATAAAATTATTTCCTATATGAATACTTTACACACTAAAGGGAGCAGGGTTCGAGAAAACATTCTGTAAACAGGAACTTGCAGGAACATACCCAAAATCCAAATGGATTTTTTTTTCTTCTCCACTACATCCTCAGTGAAATGCTGGTACAGAAACGCATTTAACGGCTTCCATGCACGTGAACTTTTTTTTTCCTATTTGCATTGCAACGCTGAGTGGCTTCTTTCCTAAGGCACAACATCCCTAGCTCGACTTAGAAAAGCCTTGCTGGGGTTCACATTCACACCAGGCTGGACAAGGCTTTCTGTGACTTTTACCTAGCCTACGGTGGGAAACACGTACACAAAATATGGTTTTGATGAAACTAAGCCACTTCAGCTCAAGGTTTGCATTAAGGTTTTCATTAGTTGGAAGCTGAACACCGGCTTACAGCCTCACGTGTGTATGAATAATACAGACCTGGTTCATGGACCCCCGAGTGCCCCGTTCGTTTCATTGAGCTTCGCTCTCCCACACTTTCATGTGACTTTAATTGTAGCTTATTAAACCTATCAAGACACGATCCTTAATCAAGAATTTTTTTTTTAAACTATAATGCACTACCTTAGCTGGGTTCGTACTCGTTATTACCAGTAAGGGTAAAATAAAAGGAGATTTTTGAAAACAGGGAACAACCTATTGATCTCTGGCATTAAGCTGCTGTCGGGCTGCCAGTTGACTACACGGTAGCTCATGATAGGGACGAAACGCTGAAAGACAGCGTTTGCTTCTCCCAGGATATGAAGAGAGAGGAATGAAAGGAAAAACAAACAGCCTGGGACCAGGGGTGTTGGCAGAGCTGAACGTGATGAGTTGTTGGGTCTGTGCCCACCAGCCATTGCCTCCGGCCTGTGCGCCCGGTCCCCAGACCCACTTCACAGAATCACAGAATCCCAGAATGGCAAAGGTTGGAAGGGACCTCGGGAGCTCACCCAGTCCCACCCCCCTGCTCAAGCAGGTTCTCCTAGAGCATGTTACGCAGGACTTCATCCAGGCGGGGGTTGAATATCTCCAGAGAAGGAGACTCCACAGCCCCCCTGGGCAGCCTGGGCCAGGGCTCGGGCACCCTCACAGTCAACAAGTTCTTCCTCCTGTTCAACTGGAACCTCTTCTGTTTCAGTTTGTATCCACTGCCCTGGGAATCCATTGTTCCTCTGGGAACGTGCTCAGCCCCTTCTCCAAGCCTTGGTTCCGTGCACATTATTTGCCAGATTAATTCAGCAGAACGTGCGCTCATTTTCTTCCTCTGCCCATCGCTATTACTCTGTTTCAATGCAAAATGCATCCTGGCTCAATGTAAAACACACGTATCTTTAGTGTTTCCAGGTCTGCCTACAGCTGACCTGCTCTGACATTGCTCCACTGCCCTCCTCAGCTCTACACCAGTTTAGCCTGGCACAGGATCTGGCCTTTGTTTAGAGGAAGCCTTAAACAACAGGTAGATTAAAATCACTACGGATATCACCCAGAGTGCGATACACACATCTAATAAGTAAAAACACTGAGGTTTTTGAGTAATTTCTGCCTGCAGTTAGGCTAATGTATAAGGGTTGCAATTTTGCTCTCAAATCTCAGATACAAACTTTACCCTCGTTTGAACATTTACTGAGAGAAAAAAATGTGATGGTAGAGGCAGCAATGGGATGTCTGTTCCGCCAGCTCTGTTGACTTCATCCCAAGTTTAATGACATTTTGTAGGTGGGTCTCAACTTTCCATTAAAAGGAAGAGCAATTTTTTTTTTTTTTAGTCTGTATAGAGAAGCAAGGCCTGAAAACACAGTCTTTTAAAAAAAATGCCAGTGTTTCACAATTTTGAATGTGATTCTCAAATTTCAGCTGACTCGTGAAGCCAACGCCATCCTCGGAGGGAGCCTGCTCCGATTCTTGTTCCTTGCTGTATTAGGAAGGCACTTTCCACGAACAGGCATGGGAAACCTCCAAATCCAACATCCACCTCATGTACTCTACATGTTTTAAAACGATTATGTAAAATAAAAACCCCAAACCGCTCGTAGTGGCAATTAGCCTCAAAATGACAAACTGCATTACAGACAGGCAGAGCTCGCGGACTGCCTCCGCTCCAGCTGAGAAGGGGACATTCAAAAAAAGAGCTAACTGGGTGGAAATAATAAACATTTGGCTCCTCACTTCATTTTCGTTCCTTCTTCTGTTTCATGGACGAGTGGTTTCCACAGGCCTGGGAGAGGAGACACACGCCAGCAGTGTCACCGACTGGTGCTGGGGCAGCACTCGCTTACACCTCGCCGTGACGCCTGTGCCAACCCATAACCACCCAAACGCACCCCGAAGAAGGTAACCATTGCAAACCCACCTCTCTGATCCCTGCAAAAGGTCCAACCACCCTTTTCTGCTGCTGCTTAGATGAAAAATCTCCGGCTGGTTCGGGACAACGGTGGGATCGTGACTGGATATTATGGCCACAAGCCAGTCAAACATTGCTTACTTTTGCCTTCCCGTGAAGCAGGAGAGCTGGCATCCCTGTGCTGAAAGCTTCCCAAATTACCTTCTTCAACATCTCTACAGGTCTGGCTTGCTGAATGCTCCCTTGCTCCTGCTTGGGCAGGGGTGATTTATGGTTACCCACCATCCCAGCACGCTCTCCGTGCGTTCCCTGCTGCTGGTGGGTGCCGATGCCCCCAGGCCCATCCGATGGCAGCACCTGGGTTGGATGGGAATGTTTCTTTCCAAACAGTTCCTCTTCTCAGATATGCTCTGCACATACGTGTCTGGCGAGGAGCTAAGCCATTTATTTTTCCTCTCAGTAGGCATGTTTGGAGCTGTGGGTGGCCTCTCCTGTTTAAAATAAAGCAGCCAGGAGGAAGCTTTGTTCTTTGCAGACTGAAAAACAGAGCATCTGTCCTGAACTAGGCAGGATAAGAAAGTAGCAGAGCTTGGTCTGCTAGACAGTTCCCCACCTTAATTTTTTTTTTTTTTTTTCCTCTCCTTTTTTTTGCCTGGTTTGAAGGAAACAGGAATGTAAGGCAAAAAGAAGGAGAAAACAACCTTGTAGGAGGACAGGCTCAGTTGCTCCATTTGAAGAAAATGCTGTGATTCTGGATAGGCAACATACAGGAACTCTTGTTTTCACAGACGATCGTGAGCTCAGAATATCTGATACCAGCTCACGGCTACTGAATGGTCTCGAGCCATGTTTTATTGTATTAAGATTCCCAGAGCTATCAGCCCAGTTAGGTGAGAGAGACACATCTGCAGGGCCATAAGGCAGAATATGCTTCATCCTTTAGTCACTTTATATTAAAGGAGATCCCTTCAGGGCTTTGCTCACAGTTTGCCTCCACTGCTACCTATTTGAGGCATGAAATGGTCCCTTTAATCATGGTGTCTAGCCTCAGTAAAAAGACATGCAAAAGAAGCAGAGCTAGAACAGGATTTTTTTTTAAAAAAAAAAAATTCGGGGCCTCCTAACATATTGCAAAACCATCTTGGCAAACTTGAAGACACCAAATTCTCTGAAAAATTACTCTAAGTAGCCCAGCCCAGTCTATTAGTCGTGGGCGTACATACAAAGACATTACAACACAAAGCATGAAGGACTAAGTCACCTCATCGATCCTCCCAGCTCAGGACAGGTTGGTTTTCTGCCTTCCCTTTCACCATTCTATACCTTTTAATCGCATAATAAATATTCCCCTTCCGCAATGGAAATTTGTCCACTGTAGGGACATTTATGACTTGTCATCGGATGTTGGACCAACGTAAACACAGCGTGAGCAAGCAGGCGCATCTCAGCCTTTTCACTCACAATTGTTTCCGACATAAAGAATGACTCCGGGATGTTTCTGGTCCTGTGTGCCACATCCTGACAACCTAAGAAACAGGGTGTAGTGCCACGAGCCCTTGATTTACATAGTGTTCATTATATCACTGCTTAACTCAGCACCGTGCATCCAGTGCAAACCCCATTTTTCTGTCTGAAACTTGGCCGAGGAATGGTAGGAGATGCTTCATTATTGCGTGTCTTTAAGTGGAAGAAGAGCCTATTTTTAAACTGGTATTTTGCAGGTCATTAATCCACAACCTGGATGTGAGCCTTTAGCTGTTGACCTCCCCAGTGACCAAGTTATTTACTGCATATGACAAATAGCTATTTTTCATAGCTGTTCTCAAAAGACACTGCACATTTTAGAGACATTATGGAGCATTGTAGCAGCCTTCATGATACCCAGTGGCTTGTATCCTTAATCCACCTTGAAAGATATACAGGGCACTTTAACAGTGACTCATGCCAGTGTAATAGAATGATTATGTAATGTCCTTAGCATGTGATGCATATTATTCTTATTATTTCTTGGATACTGCAGTCTAATAACTCCACATGGTATTAATATTGAGCAATTATCCAAGAGTATTTGAGCTGCGTGGCATCCACGGAAAATCCGCAAGTCTTACTGATACGGTTCCCATATCAAGTCCACGCCCATGATTAGCACTAACAACTAGGCAGAGCTGAGCTTTTAGGACCAACCTGAAAATTAGATATAAGAGAAAGTATTTATTGCATGTGTAAGTATATCCCAAAACAAATGAACATGGTTTCATTAAATCAAGTTGTAGAAGTGACTTTCTGGCAGTACTGGTAATTGATATGAACGGATAAAAGGGTGAATGCTGATCAGTACAGACACTGGAATCACTGTGTAGGGTCAAAGCAGAGATCCTACCAGCCCAGTACCTGGTCCCTCAGAGCAGGCATTTCAGAGGGAGGGGAGGAACTGGAAGCAGGGAGATAAGGAATAAACAACCCAAGATTAAATTTCCAGTGAAAGGAACCAGGAGGAAATTTATGCACACAAATGTTAGCCCCAAGATCAATTTGCCCTCGCTTTTCGCATCTTCAGTTATGCCTCCTCCATCTCCATGCCTATAGGTCTTACACAGACCCAGGACAGCTTTAGTGGTGTTGTAGTAAACCACCATACTACACAAATGCCACTTCACCACCCATCTCAAGAGAGAGTGAATTAAAGAGGACGCGACGATGAAGAGAAGGTCCCCCCAAATGATACGCTCAGCTGAAGTTTCCATGGCCTAATCTGGGGTTTGGTTTAACAGGGAAGAACTCCATGGTGGCGTGTTGTTTTAGTGGTTGGAGTATGACATAAAGTAAAACCCATAAGTTCAAAGTGTCTAGCTGTTTACGGGAATCCCACCACCCGAGAACTGGCAGGAGCGTCCTGGATTACTCATCTGCATTAACTCTTTGGATAAACATTTTCCTGTTGAGTATAAGGTTGAGCTGCACGTTCCCTGACAAACCCCCATGTTCAAAAATAAACACAACGTATGTCTGAATTATGGGATTATTTCATACCAAAAAAAAAGAAGATATATTTACACAAGGGTAGCTCATCATGGCACGTTTGTTTTCCAAACTAGCAAGTTCTCCTCCTGTGAAGGGATCTGGGAGGAATAATAACTATGGGAGAGAGATCTAAATATTAATGAGTGACAGCCCTTCAAGAAGCAAGAAGAGTGTTAAGCCATGCCAGCCACGCAAGATGGGAATTAGATGGGAATTTGAGGATGGCTTTGTAAGTCTTGCTCCATGGTGAGCTTGGAAGGCAAAGGAGCTGGCAGACGCGCCGGGTTTGCTGTGGCAGAGAGCTGAGCTGGGAAAGCCATCGAATGCTCTAACGACAGAAACACCTACATCTCCCACATGTAGCACAATAAATTATTGGCATCAATTGAATTTCCATGATGTCAAGTAAGTGTGAAGGAAAATAGACCACAGCTGAACGGAGGACAGGAGCATGGAGCAAAACCAGAGGAAGGCAGGCAGGGTGGGGGTTTTTTTGTGGGTTGTTGTTTTTTTTGTTGGTTTTTTTTGGTTTTGTTTTTTTTTTTTTTTTTTCCCAAAAAAAGGCAGCATTAAAATAAAAATAAAAGAAACAGTCAATGACAACTGTCCAGAGATTCTACTTAAAAGCAGCCCTGCAAGCCTGCCACATTTTATACAATCTTCTAATTGCATGCATCTAGCATTGAAGGTTAAAGCAAGGGGAGGGTGCATTTACAGTAAATAATATTCTCAGCAAAACAAATGTCAGGTTATTTATATTTCAGGCCTGGAAATACCTCTGTCCTACAAACTGCATTTAAAGACAACTCATCAATAATAATCTCTGTAGCAAAAAATGCTGAAAAATCAGAGAATTATGCTTGCAATGTAACACATATTTAAATTATTTCATGCCCATACTTTTTTTTTTGTTTTACAATTAAGCAGCAATGTGACAGCATTTCCATTTTCCCAATTAGATGTTTTTAAAACTGCCAAAAGGGATGGAATTCTAGTGAAGTTCAGAGCCTATGCATTGCTATTTAGCATTAGTGAAACAATAACATTTATAACCCAGCACTGCAGACCTCACAGTCAAAACCAAAGAATAACCCTGGAAAAAAACCCCCAGCTGATTCTGTGCCCTGAGAATATAAACAAGCCATCACCTCTAAAAGGGGAGGGATTCCCAAATAATCTAATCTTGGGAACCTTTTGGGCCCTGCTAACCTCAGACAAGGTTGTCTGGTCACTGCAAGGAAACCAAAAGATAAGACACCAAGAAACCATACGTCCTAGAAGGGTCAGCTCTGAGATTTTGTGGGAACGTAAGCGGCGAAAGGCTTTACCCCAGGACTGTGCAGCAGACACCCCGGCCCGAATGCAGGATGGAGCTGTGCCCTGACCAAAGGGGTAGGGCTAGCTCCTTCCCATCGTGTTCCAGCTTTACCAGGTCCTTTCCAGGTGCCCCCTTTTAGGTGTAGATGTGGTGCTTAGGGACATGGTTTCATGGTGGATTTTGCAGTGTTAGGTTAATGGTTGGACTTGATCTTAAAGGTCTTTTCCAACCTATTCCTCTTCTACTCTAAACGGCCACACAGCTCCAGTAAGCCCTGCCTCAACTTCTAAATCAGCCAGCAGGACAGTAATTTTTCTTCCTAGAGAAGGCCATGCTGATAAAGTACAATTTAGACCCTGCCAAACTGCAGCACAGTATTGCAGTCAAACACCCTCCATAGCTCCTGCTCCTCTAAGCCTCTCCCCTTCTTTTACCAAGACATGCACGGCTGCAAACATCAGAAGTTTTACTCCTCTATAAGTTTGCTGTCACTTTAATTTAACTTTCCTAGCTCAAATTAGCAGAAGCCCTGACAATACTGTCAGGCAGAAACAAAACCCATCGCCCTGCTAAATAGGGATCATCCCGGCCTCGCCCACCACAGCACTGCCTTTCCACCTTGATCTACCTGCCCTGCTTCTATTTCTGCACCCCAGTTCAGGAGTCAGTTGTTAACCAAACACCTTTGAGTGACTTTGACCTTGGCTCACTACAACTCTTAACCCCTTCCCTTCCAGGGATGACCCACCCATAACCTTGCTGCCACATTCCCTTACACATCCTCCAGCCCCAAGTCGAGTATCCAAAATGTGGCAAATTCATATGCACTTCATTGTAAATACACAGGATTAGGAGCTTCTGGGACTAAGAGGGCAAGCCTTGCTTTTATGCAAAAACCATTTTGTTTCTGCAATCTGCAGAAATATTTTATGCAAATAATCATTTCATTTCTGAGCCTCTTGCCTGCAGCGCACACTGCAGACGATGAACGAGGGGGATGGTTTGCCTTGCGGTCCTGTGGTCAGCCCCAGCAGACGATGGCTGCAGACAGACATTCTCTTCCAGCTCCCAAGTGCCAGGGGAACGGATTGCTTCCCCCAGCTGCCTCCTCCTTCCCCACCAACAGTTACCATTTTCTGCCACAAAATCCGCTCATAGAAATATACCCTTCTTTCTCCGATATTTCCAGGGGCATTTTTGCTGGAAGAGGCTGGGGAACGCTCCCACAAGGAGTTGTGCTGGGGATAAGGAGGGCCAGCCTGGAGGCAGAGCCCAGAAGCATCTTCACCAGCATGCTTGGGCCTGGCAGAGGTCAGTCCCCAGCTGAAGAGGACTCCCCTTCTCCGTGACTCAGTTTCCACATCTGCAAGAAATGAACCCAGCAACAGGCATCTCTCTCCGTACGCCTGCATGGTTTACGTGAAGTGCCTGAACTCCAGCAGACGGCCAAGAGCTTCTAAAGCAGTAACTAACTTGTGGTGCCGGACCCCAGGTACCTTGAAGACAACTGATACGTATGGACTGGATATTCTTAACAATTTGGCAAGATGTCGTTAAACCTCAAGGCTTCATCAGCGTGCTGAAAACAATTGGCATCTCAAATGCTGGTCACACCATCTTCTTCTGGGCATGAGAGAATTAAAACAAAAAGGAAATTCAAATACAACTAGAAAAAACAGGCTATCTTACTGTTGCAGCTAATAAGTATTGTGTCTAACCTTCAGCTAGAAATGAGATGACAGATAGGCCAGCAAGGCCAACTAAGATTTTTTTTTTTATTATTGATTTAAAGCAGAAAAGCCACATTTGGTAGTTTATCAATTCCGGTGGAAACCAAGGATCATGGAACTAAAAGATATTAATCACTGTGGATTAGAGAACCCAAGGCTTCTATTAATTTCCCTGTCCGGTTTTGTTATCTTCTCAGATTTTCCTGTCATTTCTTTAAGACTTTCCTTGTAAATTCTGCATTTAAAGCTGCAAGGCGGCCATTAGAAGATGGCAGGAGTCCTGTATTTTTGTCGTAATGAATTCTCAAGTTACACTGGGTTTTCTTATGCCAAACAAACTGAAGCCACACACAATTATACTTGGGCTGCACTGAACAGACATTCTTCAGTAGGATCTTCTATTTTTAATTCCGCTACTGCAATAAACTGGCTGAGGATTCTGGGCTTTACAGCCCCTTGTTATTTTGTATAAAAATAAAACATTAGGAACAGCTGCAGTGTAAACACATGCATGGTACATTCTTCATGCAAATAACAATTTTGGGTTAGTTCTAATTGGGAATGTAAGAGTTAGGGCACACTGGAAGTTCTTGCTCTCCACTGACCCAGCCTGTGGAGCTTTTGCCGGTGTTGCTCATGCCATGGCTTCCCTCGAGGAAGCCCCGTTTACTTGGGGTGCATCGTAGGCAAAGGTGGTAGGGTTTGGCACATGGAGAAGACTGCCTTTCTATTTCCCTCTCATGCAGAATAATTAAAAAAAAAAATTGTCAGCCTAAGAAATCTAATCTGGGAAGCTGAATTTCTTCCCTGTTATTTGCAGGGCAAATGGGGGCAGTTATTCCCTTCTGCCCTGGCAGCTCCTGCTCCAGCCAAAATTGAGGCACTGTAGCAGCTGATGGGGCTGAAGCAGAAGTTACCACCCATTACCCCCATCCAAAGGTGACTTCAATGAATTAGAATAATTAGTTTTACAAGTTTCTAAAGAGAACAGCACTTCTTAGAATTCTCTTATAGGGTCCCCAGAGCCATGCAAGCATGAGATGAGCTGCATCTTTTAGGCTCAGTACATGTCCTGAGCAGTCTCATGGCAGATGCTCTAGTGAACATCAGTTCAAACCTTAAGCACCTACCTACCAACCAGTGGATGGGTAGGACTATTCAGCCCCAGGTGGAGATAGAAATCTTCCATTACCACACCAACCCCCTAAACAGATCACTTGTTTCACTTAAAACCCCTGAGATTTTAGATCATAACAACATGAAGATCCCCTTCCCAACCACCCACTCCCTTATTTATTAAGTCACCTCAGGTCATATTGTCAAGCTTCTTTCTACAACCATCAGAACCAAAACTGAGCCTCCCATCTCAATAAACTCTTGAATATTGTCCACCGATGTCAAGAGCTGAGCCTTGGACTGGCCAGCAGCATTCCCGTGGGTCTCAAGGTTTTAACTCACATTGACTTCGACTCCATACCACTCAATTTAATGCAAATACTGGTTTCACAATGTTGCATGTACTGGTTGGGCAGCCCTCTAAATTAAGAATATGGTCTATAAAATATAGAAATTATTGTTAGAGATGTTATTGCATTTGAACTTCCATACCGCTCCATTTACAGGTCGTACTGAGTAAGGAAAAAAAAATCAACACATTTGGGGGTTGGGGTTTTTTTTGTTGTTATTTTTACTGTAGTTTTGCAATTCAGCAGCTTATAATAAATAGTGGCTTGTTTGTAAGACAGTTCCTTATTCATCAGTCAGGCAATAGACAACTTTTTACCTTTGTTATATTCTCCCATAACCAGGAACATAACCCTCTAATGATGTTCCGACTGGTGACAACACTTATTTTTCTTGAGGAGTAAAGAGGGATCCAAAACTAGTCACCAACTTCCGTATGAGAGAGGAAGAGGAGAGTAGGAGGTACAGGAAGCATTTCTTTGCTTTTATGCAAGAAGTTTGCACTTTTTAGCAAGAAGCTACTTACTACTACTGCAATGCAGTGTGCCAAAATTCAGGAAAAGCTTATCTTTGCATTCCCCAAGTCCTACTTGAAAATTTTTAAACACGTCCACGCTGCCATTTGTTTCATTCAGTGCTGAATAACCTCCCCATTTATATCCCTCCCCCCCCCCCCATCCACAAAGTGAGCATATAATACATTACAGGTTGATTCCCTTTGATATATCCACCACTTACCAGCTCTCTTTGTAAACCCTTTTACCCTGCTCCCAAGCCATCTATTAAACAGCTCCCAGGCAGACCATGGAGCTGGGCAGCAGGACAGCTTTGCAATAAGTCTTAAATTGAAAGCTCTGCTGCGTCTCCCCACTGTGAGGGCCTGCTGAGATAGGCTTCTTTTAATATTGCCTTAATAGGCTCTTCAAACTCAGTTAATTAAGTTCAGTATATCTAGACAGATTTTCATTGCCTGCAGAGACCATGTGTCTTGGCAAATGGGAGCCTACTCCTGCAACAGTTATTATCAATAGAGGTTTAGAGAAAGCGATTATAGCACCCGTGAGAAAAGGCAATCACCTTCTATGATTTTGCTGGCTCTGCACATTTCTGATGAGGATCGTGTACAACCTCATCTGAGAAGGAGCCCAACCTGGAGCCACGGCTGATGATCCTGCTGGGGTCGATGGAGCTGGAAAAATGCATCTTCAGAGGCTGGGACCTGGGGCCTGCAGGGAAATGCTGCCTGTGCTCCTCACATACCCTTAAAGACATGAGCTGCTGGGGCTGTTAATCACTCAATTAGGCCCTAATTATCAACACCCGATGCATCAAAAGGCCTCCCATGGTCAGGGAAAGGTTGGAGCCATTCACTTTGACAGGTGATCCCTTCCCCATGCACAATGCCCACAAAGGGCTTGGTGGGGCCGCTGGCTGGGGTCTGGGGGCTGCCTGGGGCTCCGGCTGGAGGATCAAAGCCGGGGAAACAGCTGATTGCAGACTGGCTGCACCCCGCTTCCTCTGCCCCAGCAAGATGTAGCAGGGTTTTATCGATTATTCACCCAGCACTGGGGCTGAAATGAAAGTCCTGGCCTCAGGGAATAGGGCAGGAGGGATGCGGTGTCCGCTCCTTCCACTGACAAGGCAAAGGCAGGCTGAGATTTTAGTGAGCTGGGTCAAAAATCCCAGATGTGAAAAGAGCCAGCAGCCTCCAAAGTGACCTCTGCAGGTCAGATTCCTCTTTAATTATAATAATGTCTCCAGTATCAAAAACTGGCATCGAGGTGAGACTTCTCCAGCAGCCTTGGTTGTAAGGAATATAACCCCATCACCAGGAAGAAGCGTGTGGAGGGCTGCCGTACCTCTTCTAGTATGGGCTTGTATACAGAGTAGTAGAAAGAAAATTCCGGGCCAGAATTCCCAACTTTGAACAAGGTACAAATATAAATCCCTTCAAAAACTGCAAGTTAACTCTCCGAGTCGGGAGTGCATGCCTTTTCTTTCCTTCAGATGTAAATATATAGAAAATACCTGCTCCCTCCTTAGTGTTAAATAATTTTTTTTGCAGATATCTTGGAAGTTTTTCTCCCCCCTTGAAGCTCTTCAATGTAAAGACCACATTTACTAGCGCCTACATTTCCTGACAGGGCTAAAATTTCTTATTATCCATTGCTTTGTATTAAATACAGTTTAATAACACTCAGGCTGTAATGATGGTCTAATTGTTGATCCATTTCTGATATTTAGCATATGCAGCTTAAATTGAATTAATCATTTCATGAAAGTTGTGCTTTCCTAGAGTAACGAAGCTCTTGGAGGGAAACATCATTGCATCACAAGAATAAATGGTGATCAGGTTGGAGCAAGAATCTTCCAACAGTTACAAGGGTGTAAATAGGCAGTGGAAAACCGAGTCCAATAATCTGGCATTATAGGATGCTACAATAATACAATAATTCTCTCAGCCTTTCCAGTCCCAGTCTCATTTCCTGGGTTTTAGCGTTACTCCGGGTTATATAGGCATGCGGTGAGTCAGCCTGTATCAATTTTCCTAATCCTCACAAAATGTTGATAATTTGTTCAGCTGTTCTTTTTTAACAGAGTGACAGAACAAATGCGTAAGTAGATTTTTAGGTTGGGGTTTTCTTTTTCTAACAGTTTCAAATTGGCATCCAGTTGCAAGCTTGTGAGGAGGGATTTTAATTCCAGCCCCCATCGTAAAGGCATTTGGTGGCATGCTTTTTAGCCTCAAGAGCATGATAAGGGTTGGGATGGAGAAAAAAAAGGATACTTAGTCACCTTAGGGTTCCCTGAATTTGAATTCCTAAACTAATTCCTGTGTAATAGGAATTAGTCAGCACGGACCAGTATGTGCTGGTTCACACTTCTGACACTCATTTCCAAGGAGGTGAAACGTTGCAGATTAGAGGCATACCAGGGCTCCAGCATTCCCAGAGCAGTGTTCAGGAATCCCCACTTCAACCAACGCTACTAAAAGTACAGGCAAATAAAAATCCTCACTGGTTATGATGGAACAAACCGGAGAGAGAAGAAATGCACTCTCCAGCTCCAAATCCTCGGCTTCTGTACATTTTTTCACCTGCATGATCTTGCTGTCATACGCTGGCTGAAGATATCACATAGAATCATAGAATGTTTTGGGTTGGAAGGGACCTTTAGAAGTCATCTAGTCCAATCCCCATGCAATCCTTTCTATCCTTTCAGGATTTCTTTCCTAGGTCTGCAAGCAGACATTTTGTAAAAGTGACAGGTCACTTAAGAGAGTACATAAGAGGTACTCTATCTATTTATAAGTCATATGTAGAAGTCTAATACATAATAGATTCCTACAGAGAAGACTCCTAAACTGGAAACCCTGAATTATTCTTGCGAAGCCTGAGAACAGTGCCAGCATATCTTACAGATGTGTCATCCACTCTTTCACCGCCTAGGATTAACTCTAATCAAAAGTGACGTTCAAGACAATCCTCGTAGCCAGTTATTTGTTTTCTTAATGTAGGCCAGAAGACTTTACCTGCTGATTCCTTATTGCAATTTTGCAAAACATTACAAAAAAGTACCTTCTGTTCTTCCGAGAGTCCTAGCATTATGTGTTTATGTGAAAGAGTCATGAGTGGAGAGGTATTGGAGGAGTTCAAGGATGAAGAGGTTTAATATATTCACTTTTCCCTCTAAAGATCTATGTTAGAAACTTTTGGAGCATGAATAAAATAAACAAACGAATGAATGGATAAATAATTAAATAAGTAAAATAGATGTACCAAGGTGGCAAAACTGTTTCGGGGAAGACGATCCAGCCCAAATGGCTGGCTGTCGTTCAGATCTAATCAGCCCTCGGCTTTTGTCATCCATGCACTCGGGTGCCAGTATTTCTAACAGCTCTGTTCATCCTCAGCACTCCCAACAACCTCAGCGCTACCCCTTCCCCTAACTTTAATACATACCCCCCCCTTCCCCTTTAAGAAATTGAAAAACCTCCACATGCACCTATCTGGAGAAGTACAGGGGACGCCTCTTAAAAAAATGTGTTTTGCATAGATTTATATCACTTGAGCGACTGATGCACTTTTGTAGTCTCAGATTAAAGAACTGATATCCAGCTGTGAACCCAGGGAATTTGATTTTGGGAAGACCTCTTACAGACAAAAGGCACAACTTTCACCGTGGCATTCTTGAAATCCTGGGCCCCTATAAGTGGAGCACAGAAATCCTGCCAGCTTCAGAGGAGCGAAGATACCTTCCTTAATGACCATAATTTCACGTGCAATCATGGCAATTGTGTGCAGGTGCCCAGCTATGGTTTCATGCCTAATTGCAGATGTTGCACAAATCTACCAGGCTGCAATCATAATGGTAGTTGCCTTGAGGTGTAAAATCAAAACCTGACAATACTTGATCGTCCAAACTCCTACTCATTTAATGGAGTCCCTTAGACATTTAATGGAGTCCTCTACACATTTAACTGATTAAACATTAATTAAGAATTCTAAAACTCCCCTTTCATAGCTCAATATATCACAGAAAACAATCCTGCAGAAAGCATTCTGAGCTTCTCGTTAACCAGCTTCAGGAACCTCAGCTCCCCCCTGCATGCAACAGCAGAGCTATAGCAGGTCCTTGTGACCACGCCACGTACACGATTTCGAAATCAGGTTCCCGGGAGCTGTGGGTAGCAAGTGGCCTCCAGTGAAAGGGCCACTCTGCTGCTTGTTTAGCAGACTTCTTGTGTCCCATCGATAACTCAGCTTTTAAGGAAAAAGTGGGGAATTTAATTCTTCTCTAGGTAAAAGCAGAACAAAGCACTTGGACCCATTCTTAATGAAAAGAAATATTTGACCTAGAATGAGGATGGGTTTTGATCTATGTAAAAAGCTGCTTTCAAATAAAAGTATTTTATCAAACTCAGAGAAGAGTGACAGCAAATTTCAGGACATAAAGGACAGGCTTGGAATTAAAGATATTGTGCGTATTACTGCAGCGATGTCTTACAAATGGGATAAACATAACGCAAACGTGAAGTGCTAAGAAGAGAGGCAGAGGGGCAGTGAACCCGCTGTGACCTGCCTGACCACGGCTAGCAATCCGCCTCGCTCCTGCCTGCATCTCGTCATACTGTCCTCAACTTGCATTTGGAATGAAAATTTTTGGGGAACAAAGACTGTTGCGTTTTCCTTCTCTATTTTTAGAGCATAAAGAAGATCCAGGTTCTCGTCCATCACATGGATTGTAGTTGTTTCTGGAATAAAATAAATTGCAGCAGGACAGTATGTTAAAGCAAATTCTGCCCATGATCACCTCAACTGATGGAACCTTTGCTTTGCATCAGTCCAAAAAATCAGGGGTACTCATGTCCTTTCATGTGCTGAACAGTGGCTTCCCTTCAAATGAGCAGGGTCAGCTTCCCAACACTGCACCTTGGTTATAATTTACCACCTAGAGCTTGCAGCGGAGCTTTTGATTGTATTCATAAAGAGCAGAGCAATATACTCCTCCATCCTAGTTAAGGCTGCTCCAAAGACACAATATGGTTCTGTACTACGTGATTAACCAAAAGCACAAGATGTGAGAGAGAAGGACGCACGGGGTAACCAACGGGCCAGGAAATTCATGGGAGCAAGAGAGGGGCTCTCCTACAGATGAGACTTCAGGGCCAAGGAACAGCTTGTGAGACAGATACAGCAAAGACAACTTGGATCCAAACACCAACTCTTGACTCACAGACTGAGCAAGGGAAAAAGTAGTACGTGATTAGAGAATGACTAACGCTGGTCTCCGCTGAGCTCTGTGGCTTGGACACTTTGCTAAAGATTTTGTTGTAAGCTGACATTTTTCGCTCTGATTAATCCTTTCCAGTCGCTGGTCTCAGCTGACTCGGCTGAGCCCATTGGAAGCCATTGTTCGGCTCTCTGAACTTTATCTCTTTTCAGTGCTTAAATAGAAGACCCCTTCTCCCCCCCACCTCATCCTTCTTGCTAAAAGCCTGTTTGTAAGAGCCATAATGAAACTCCAGGTGGCCTGGTGATTTCAAAGTAATCCCCTCAGGGATTTGAAGCACTTGGTTATGCCTCATGCATTGTAACAACCCATGGATGTGATTTTCCTCTCGTTCTTTCTGCTGTGCTGTGTGATTTAATAAGTGCAGGGCATTAGATGCTAAAGGAGTACTACAAAAAAATAATACCAAAACAATCCCCTGCAGCACAGCAAACTCTGCAGTGTGTGCATATGGACAGTCCAGCCAGTGGTTCCCCACTGGACATTATATCATCTCCTGAGCCAACCTCCACTGAGGAGAACAGCAGACAGCTCTAGAGCAAAGCCCTAATCCTAGCTCCAATACCCAGGCACCCTATCAGGGGCTACATCTGGTCCTGGTTGTTCTTCCCCTCTGTCATGTACTGAAACATCACCCTGGCCGCACTGCCAAGTCCGAGTGCCTTCGAGCTTGGGAAACAGGGAGACTCGGGTCTGAAATGTTTCACCCGGGCCCCCCTCTCGAAAGAAAACAGCAGAAGAAGAACAGAGGGAGATGAGTTTTCAAGGCTGAAAAAAAAAGGGGGTTCAGTGTATTTGATGAGTTTCCAGCAGTCTGACACATGTAAAAGGCTGAGTCAAGCACAACAGATGGGAAAAACTTGGAAAGGCAACTGCAAGATTATGGGGCTCGGGATGCCACCAGGCTGCCACTGGGCACTTCCAGTAACTCATTTCCTCACCTGTGCTCTGGCCCCAGAACCTGTTCAGATTTCGAATAAAGGTGAGGAAAGTGATGGAGCCTTTTGCAAAAGGTTCCTGAGATCAGTCATTACATTAGCTGAGAGCTCACCCCAGTTTATTAAATTATTTGGGATACTTCCATGGATTACTGAGAATTGTTAGTGCCATTAACAGAACAAAAATAGGAGAACTAAAACCAGGGCACAGCTAAAGGGGGGCTTAACTATTAGCTCTTAATTAGTAATAGCAAAATAGGACCTGCATTGCCCTACACCCTACAACTTGCCGTCATGAGCTGTCTCCCCTTAAACAACTGGTGCCGGTCACTGTCAGACCTGGGCTACCAGTCTGGAGGGATTATGCATCTAGTTCATTACAGTCATCCTCATCTTCCTCGTGGTGAGTTCCTGGGGTGCACAGCATTGTGCTCGATTGGTTCCACCAGAAAGGAATTTTCATGGGAGAGCCAGAATGAATAAATTACCAGCAAATTGCTATTGGCAAAGCAAGATCGAGAGCAAGAAGGAGACAAGGACATGGAGAAAGGGAAAGAAAGAGAGAAAGGAAGAAAGCATCTTTGGTACGCATTGAATTGCTTGCCTAATTTTTGTTTGAGTCTCCCAATCTGGGGCAGCAGCTGCTCCGATGATGTATTACAAATGACTTATTGCTGTAATGCATCATGAAGCTCCATTGCCCTGATGACATGTTACCGTAATACATCATCAGAGCATTGCCCAGCAGGAACAGGAGTCCTGGAAACCAAACAGCTCCATAAATTTTAGTACAGCTCCCCCCCCCCCCCCCCCTCCAAATTGTTGTGAATTTCTTTTCTGCTCTATTAAAGATTTAAACTTCGAAAAGTGTGGGCCAGAGCAGGCACTCATTAAACAGGCTCCGATGGTTTCATAAGTCCCCTAAGTCATTAAAGGTTTTAATATAAGAGATTAACTATTGCTATTGTTGCTCCGCAAGAATAAATTATCTTTAAATACTTTTTTATACCCTCCTGGTAGTGAGTCAGGAACCTGAGCTTGCATGAGAGGAGGACCCAGGCTGTGGCGCTGGAGAGGAGCACAGTTCACCCTTGTTAGGATAAAGTGCGCAGCTTTGAGCAGTGAGGTTGACTGTGCTCCTCTGAGCTCCATCGCATGCTCCATAGATCAGTGGAGCTGGTGCTGGTGCCACATTTACAGATGATTTGTGTGGCTGCAGTCTAAGGTGAGTAGGAACCATGGATGCTCAGCCTTTCTGGAATTTAAGCCCTAAAAAGCTGTAATGCACATAATAATGAAAACATTTTGGGATGGATTCAGTGAAGAGTTTTTAGCAGCTCAGAGAAGAGCTCTGCAGACCAAACCCAGAGTTGCAACCCAAGAACTACTGTGCTTGGGTCTAACCCTAACACCTGCAATGCTAGAAGCTCCTCCAACCACCAGGTGCCTCAGGGATCCGTGCAGGCCTGCTGGGGATGAAGGACACCAGGGCAACATGACCACCTCAAGTCAAGGGCATGGAGAGCACGTTGGCCAGGAAGGTGGTGGAGAAGGGAGGCTGCACCCTATGCACTTCTCTTCCCTCTGCTGAGACCCAAGCACGCTGCTTCAAGGGTGATGGGGATGCACCCGCTATCACTGCAGAAAAACTATAGCCTTGGAAATGTAACTCCTTGAAGGACAGCTTAGTAATTCGATATCACGGGATATCTTAGATAATACTACATAAGCTCACAGAAGGGCAGGTGCACGGGGAAGGGACGAGGTGAAAATCGGGGCTTTTAATTTTCCCAGCACAGCAACCAGGTCATGTGAAGGCACATGAAGGTTTGTAAGACAGACATTCTGCGAGACGTTGGTGTTAAAATTAGATATTGTTGCTCCTCGTACTTATTATATTAGAGAAAAAAAGTGGGGTTTTCCATACAGACAGTGGAACACATTGATTCAGAAACAAGAATTAATTAAAAAATAAATAAATAAATAAATAAAGGAAAAGGAAAGAAAAAAAAGGAAAAGGAAAGAAAAAAAAAAGGAAAAGGACAGAAAAAAAAGGAAAAGGAAAGAAAAGGGAAAACCAGTAAAAGAGTGGAGCAATTTTACCTGTCCTTAGGTTATGTGGCAAACACGACCATGCCCTTAGCACAAACTAACTGGGAAGTTCCCCGTGGCACCATGGGGTGACTGAGGAGGCACCCGGGTGCTTTTCTTGACAAACGCCTTTCGTTGGCAGCGCTGGGAACTCGAGGAGGGCATTGCCAGCAATTTCTTGGAAGCGCATTTGCGGTACAGTATCAGCAAGTTGGATTTGCCTTGGAAATGCCACCGCCGCTTGGGCTGGGTGGTGCTGCCTGCGATTTTGCAGTTATTTTTGATCTGAGATTAACTGTCTTTTTATTTTGTTGAAATGGATTTTAATTGAATGCGCTGCTCTGCTCGAGGTGCACCAAAGTAACGTGGCTTGGTGTTTTTCTTTCCCAAATCCTAAGGGAACGTGCCCCTAGACCAACATTAGACTGTTTTGTTTTGGGTTTTTTTTTCCCCCTTGGTCAAAAGATCCAGTGTGTGCTAATTCTGTCGTACTCTCTCTCACTCAATCATTCATATTCAGTGCCCCCTAAAGAAACATTGCAGAAGCCAGAAGGCTAAGAAATTACCCAAATGAGCTGCCTGTGCTTTGCCCTCACGTATCACACACTGAATTGTTGCCACCTTGCTGGTAAAATTAGCCACGTGTTTCACAGCGTTACCTTTACTTATCAAATAACAGAGGAGGTGCTGTGCTATGCTGTGCTAGGTCAAGGGACTACCCAAAATTGGTACCGACCGGCGCTTGGTGGCTTAAGAGAGGGAAAGGTATCTTGCAGAATTTTATTAACTGATCTTTTAAATCAAATGTTCAGGGGTCTGTGCTGAGATGTGGTGGGTATGCTTTCCCCATGCAGAAAGGCATCTGCATGCATGCTTAATGCAAAGATAAAAAGTAGTTCTAAGTTAGGAAGAAACGCAGTGATTTTACGGCTTTGCAAACTCAGGTCTTTACTCAATTGTCCTGAAGCTTTAATGCTGAAATGGGTTCAAGAAATAGTCTATTTGACTGAAAAATGCAGTTTTGCAGTGATCTTCCTTTAATAGGGTGATTTTTTTAAAAGAAAGCATCTTGATTTTTCATTGTTAAAAAACTCTCTTTGAAAAGCTGCCTGCATTTTAAAACATCAACAGTAAAAAGGTTAAATCAGAGAAAAAGAAAGGCTTTTTTTTTCTGACTCCTGCTTCTATTTTCTATCTCACTAAGGAATCTAAAGGCATTTGCTTCGGTTCGACCCAAGTCATAATAATAACAAAAAAAATTAGTTCAGCCATTGAGCTGAAAAATCAAATTTTCATACAACTTTATATGTAAAAATATTTCTTCTCCCACAGTTAATGAAAGCATTGCATCTATTACCTAGGGGTAAATTCTTTCCAATCTAAGCCCAGCAGAAAGCACATGAAGCCAGCAGCAGCCCGGCTGGTGGGGACGGCAGAGGAGGACATTTGCTGTCCACCAGCTTCCCGAGTTATGGGGGGAGCATCAACCCCAATTTGCCTCCTGCTGCAGCTGGGTCATCTTCCTTGGAATGTGATGGCAACAGAAATCCTCCATGGGGACAGGCCTCTTAAAGTCAGATCCAAATTTTGCTTCTAAGGCCATCTATATTTTCCTCAGTCTACCTAAACTGCAAAGCACCATCACCAGCAAACACGATTCAGGCGTATAACCCGAGAGTTTTCCACAATAACAAAACCAGAATAACGAACTGAAAAACTACCAAAACTCGAAATTTCAGGAATAACACAGGTGATGCAAAACATGGCAAAATCAGGACAGACCTGTCTCTTGCCTGTGCCTCTAATTGCCCCAAACCTGCCCTCTTTCCCACCAGGATTCACCAGCCAAAGCTGCAGCGTCCCATCGAGGCACCGACCCCGCCGATCTGCTCTTACGGTAGAGCAGCATCTTTGTACTCAGTTCTGGAAATACAGGGAAGAGCTTGTAGTATTTTGCCAAATCTAATTTCTTTTATTAGAGTTTGATCTGTATCACAGCATTTTGGAGCCTGAACTACACTGAAAACAAAGCGAAGCGAGGCGATGAAGACGGCGCAGGGATGAGGAGAGTGAAAGCTCACGAGCTATAGAAGGGGGGGATTTGAGGCACGGCAAGTGCAGCAACTTGCCCATCCTCATACAGGTGATGGCAGCAGCAGAGCCAAAAATCACAGGCTTGAGGTCTCCCGGGTTTTCGCTCCCTGTCCAACCGCTGCCGTTCGCAGACTCGCAGCAGCAGCTTCCTCGCTGGAGCGTGCAAGTCCGCAGCCAGAGCCCGTTACGTCACCAGGGCAAGAAAAAACCCCAACCCTTTCAGTTCCCCAGCCTTCTGCAGCCCAATTTATGTCCAATTTGCAGACTTTCAACATAGCAGCCTCACAGTTCATAAAATCAAACTCAGCCAGGGCTAAGTCTCTGGGTAATGGATTTAGGATCACTCGAGGTGTTACCGGCAGTTCATGATGGGTAACTTTCTTGTTAACTAAAGTCCCTTTTGCTAAATGAGTTCCAGGTTTAACTCCCCCCAGCCTTCACTCTCCTTTTTTTTTTTTCTTCCTTTTTTTTTTTTTTTTTTTTTTTTCTTCCTTTTTGGCAGCACTGTTCTGGATGGGAAGGGAGGGGGAGAGGAGGTGGCACAGGGCTTTTTATTAGCCTGCGCGTGGAGGGCTTTTCATTGCAAGGGCTACGGGGAGCAGAGACAGAGGGAGAGAGAGGGGGGGAAAAAAAGGTGGGATAAGTTAGTCTTTGTGTAAGGGGAAGGTGGTGAAAGGAAGGCTGTGTGCTGGGGCCGGGGGATCAGCCCTCTGGCTCCGCTTGTCTACACAGGGACTATGGAGACAGCCGCCTGCGTAGACCGGTGCTTTTTGGTTTCCGCAGGTAACTGCAGGCACTGTGGGGAACACGGCCAAGGAGAGAAAACCACAGATTGCACATGGGGAGGAAAACTCAGCCCCTCCTGGACACTGCTGGGGTCCTTGGGGCTGGCAGCGCTGCCAACAGCCCCGTTCTTGGAGAGGGGAAAGGGACGGCTCCCGTCAGCCATCGGCCACTGAACATAGCCTCCATATATAGCATCTGTGGATTCCTCTTCCTTTAATGTTGGATTTTCCGGCTGAGAAGCCACGCTATTTATCTGGCAGAGATTAACTGCTGATCATGTTGCAGGAAGGGGATGCATCATTTCCAAGTGCTACTGAGCCTGGGGGGACAACCCTCCCAGCATCCAAAGCAAGCAGCTGGGGATATTTCTGTTGCTTTAAATTGTCCTCTCCATCTAACTGGTTTGCAGACTTTGAATAAACGTTATCAAAAACCTGGTGGCAAATTTGCTTTTTCTCTCCCTTCTCTCCTGTCTTGCTCCCCACCCCATCCAAGAGAAGGGTGAAGCTGCACCGTGTGTGCTCCTATGCTCCCTGATCCCCATCCAAAGGCTCGGATCCAAAATCTGTCAAGAGGAATGGAGGGATTTGTGTTGAATCTCAGTGAACATCGCACCAGGGCCGTGTGCATTCATATGGATGAATGTATGCGGTGGGCTGGAGCTTTTTTGGGGAAGGAATAGTAAAATGCATGATAGATAGGGTCAAAAATAATCGTCATCCCTTCCCGACAGGGTGACAGGCGAAGGGGAGGCTGCTTTCACCACCGCCCGGTGCCTGTCTTGGGCCATGGTGAGGGAGAGCAACGTGGCCCTCAGTAGCCAGGATGCAGTCTGAGGTGGTCCAGTTTATGGTCTGAGGTGGCCCTCTATGGACATGGGGAAGGATAAAATAGGTGTTCAGCAGCAGACGTGCCAGCTCCCAATTCCTCGCCCCCGTTCCCAGCACACCCTGGATCCACCGCCCCAGAGAACCGGGAGCCCAGCAGGGCTCATGCTGAGCTGTCTGCACACCTCCATCCACCAGCACCCCTTGGTTTTTTTCCCCTTTTTCCCGTTCCTCAGACACAATCACGGAGTTTTAGAGGCTTCGTTGCACATTTCCAGTGCCCACAGGAGCCGAGTCAGGGACCGGACGCTGCAGGTGGAGCAGAGGAACCAGGGCTGCACCGATGCACGTGAGGACGGGGCTGTCACGCCATAGACCTGCACGCCACGTTTGGGTTGGGCTCTTGCGTGATGGAGATCAGTGCTCGTCCCGTGAACCGCTGCTAAGGATATTTCCATGTGATTTTAGTCAAGCATGTCTGACAAAAAAGCTTTTATATCCAGAGGCAGGAAGAGAGCACATTAAAGCAGCTCTTCATGACAGAGTGGCCTTCCGACTCATTTATTATCATCTATCCTCAGATGATTTCTTATCCTTCTTTTTCTCCTTCTCTTTGATTTCTATTTTCTTTTGCTTCCACACAATTCACTTCCCCTCCCCGCCCCCCGCCCTCTTGGACAGCATTTCTGACAAAAATAAAAAATGTGCCAGTTGTGTTTTGTTTTGTTTCTAACCAAAGCAACCACTTTGTCATTTCTCTTCAGATGACTACTGCTTTCAAACATTTACCTTTCGAGTGTTTTCTTTGGTTGAAAAAATAATCACCCCAGGAGCTCTGTGCCTCCTCACGCCATCCTGTACGGTGGCCCAGAGGACAGGGCTTGCCGCGGCTCCCTCCAAAGGCTTCTCCCCAGGGCAGAGTGGGTCAAAACTAAAGAGGACCATCAAAAAAAAGGGCTTTTCAATGGGAAAATACCGTTTTCATGAGGTCCAACCTATTTGCAGGAGTTTTGTTTGCAGTGAGGTTCCTCATTCGAAAGACGTCTGAGGCGAAGCAGTATTTCAAAAGTTTCAAAAGTGTCAAAATGCGCCATTTCTTCATCTTAGTATTAAAAAATGGTCCTATTTTCTGTTCTAAAGCAGCATTTTGGTTTGGAATCTGAACCAATGTCAAGCACTATCATTGACTGAAGGGCCCCCAGAAGATCATCACAAGCATGGACGCGGTGCTGTAAGGTGCTGTACGGAACAGGGAGCTTGCGGTCGAAGCTTAGCACACCCCACAACCCTGCTAATGGGTGTATTTTACATTCTGGCTGCAATAAAATTAGTCCAGTAGTGATTTATTATTGATATCAAATAAAAATCCACTTGATAATCTCGATTCTTTACCTCCAGGAGACTATTTTCTTTCCTTTTTGTAAATGGCAGCCAACATTTTATAATCACAGGCTATGAGAAGCCTGAAACTACAAATGGAACATTATAGTAATTCAAGTGGGGAACTCTCTTCCACTCCATTTCATCGCTATTTGTTTTGAGTAACTTATATTGTCATCTGAGCCCTTTTTCCTCTTGGAAGGGCGCAGCTCCGCTCATTGTGGTTATGCCAGCTGCCTGCATTAGCTCACCGAGCGCGCTCCCCGTAGCCCAGCCGGGTATTGTCTTTCAAACTAAACAAATAATTTTATTTAAAGAAGACAGAGAAGAAGAAAATGTCAACTGACAGCCCCAACTCCCCGTAGCTCTGTTTTCTCCAGCTTTTGGGACAAATGTGGCAGTGGTTACGCACTCTGTACATGCAACTGCCCGAGCTTGTTCTCTGGCAATAACACCGGATCATCTCTTACTAAAACGCTGCATTTTTAAAAAATAAAGTGATTTTTTCTTTTTAAATGAACTCATGAATATTAACTTCAATCTGCCTTATTTCTGGGGAACCATGATAAACAGGCTTCTACTAACTATGGCAAAGGTGACTTAATTGGAACTAATTCCAATGAGGATGAAGATGATAGAAATTCCCAGACTGGATCAGAACAACGTCCACCTTTCCAGGGTCGGGCCTCGGCAGAGGCCAGCAGTCCATGAGAAAGCACAGGATGGCAGAGAGAAGGCAAGCAAGGAGACCACGGCAGCAACAGCAGCCAGATCCTTCCAAGTCAGAGACAGATACTGCAGATCACGAGAGCTTAAGTGAATGCAAATATTATGTGTATATGCATATGCGTGTGAGAATGTATGTGGATGTATTAAGAAATCATTGCTCACAAGAACAAAAATGATACCGATCGTTGGTTATTGGTTCTGGTTTTACCCCTTCATACTTGATTGCAGTGAAATGCCAAGTATATAAATCTAATCTTCAAATTCGGATAGGATTTCAATTTTGACTCTTTCTCAGTTTTAAAGACTGCAAATAACTAATTTGAGCCAGGATAGAGACCTTTTGAATGCCAAAGCAATATTAAAATAAAAACATAGTTTCGTGTTATGCAAGTATCAGTATCCATTGATTAAGGTCTGATCTTCCAAAAAATAACACGTTACAGTTATTCACTTTAAATGTTAACTACTGTTAACTGGTAGGCATGTTGGCTGCTTTTTAAATAACTTAATTGCTTTTCAAAACATTTGTGGTGGGAAGGAAACTCCAAATGTACGGGACAAAGCTCTATTCATATTAATAGCAGGCAGCACTGTCACAGACCCCTCTACAACGCATGGGCCGGGGGATTTGCTGAGAACTGGAAGTCGTGGATTTTTAATCCTATGTCTTTCTTTGCTTCTTTATCCGAATCTCGTCCTCTTTGTTTCTCAGTTTCTCCAGCTATAAAGCACAGATAATAAAATTGATAAACCAACCCCATTCTTAGCAAACAGAGAGCTGGGGGCTTTTGCAGATTGTCCGGATTTTTTCAGTTGTGTGTTCTTGTTCACGCGGTGAACGCTTTAACTGATCAGATGGTTTCTATAATCGATCCCAGAAAATGACATACAATTTCTAGAAAAATAACCGTCCTTACGTCAAACAGAGCACCTGCAAGTTTGGAAGCTGTAGTAAATGACCAGGAACTGCATTAATTTTCACTGCATATCTGAATATAATATTTATAGATGGAAATGTATAGGGGTTTTGATTCTCTATAAATGCATTTCAGAGAATATAAATCTTTCAACTAAAAGCCTTTGAATTTACAGTGTGCCTGCTGTGAGTAATTTCAGCTGTAAGTGTAGCTAGAAGCGTCACGGGCACCAAACTAAAAGTAGATAAATACATTCTTAATAGGAGAATCAAGCAAAACTTCCTTTCTTTCAACTTCTGTAAGCAGAATTAGGAAGCATTCCTCATCATTTGGCAGGCTGGGCGGGTAAAACCCACCCGCACGCACCAGGGCCAGCCCCGAGCATCGTGCAGAAGGCTGGGGGCCGTAGGGTCGGCCGAATCCGGAGCTCACTGCTGCTGCACTCTTGGTAGAAATATTTTTCCTCTGTAGCTTGGACACAACAGCAACATTTGCTTTTCTCTATTGTTTGTTTTATGGCATTCGTAGTCCCACTTGCCAGGTACACAATCACACTTTCCGTTCTCTTCAAAGGGAGAAGGAAGGAGAAGCGATGCTCCTTGTGAGCCTTCTTTCCATCTTCCTTGTTTTGTGCCACTTTATTTTAGCACACCAGTAAAACCCCACCGCGTAACCAACTTTTAATTTAGACCAGCTGACGAATACAGACTAATAATAGCTTCACAACAAATGTCTTCAGAAAGGACAGCCTGTCTTGATATTAAACAATTTAAAATATCCCCTTTCCCTCTAATTATAAAAGGAAAAGCAACTGATCTAGTTAGTGGTGTCCCTGCTCACTGCAGGGGGGTTGGACTAGATGACCTCTAGGGGTCCCTTCCAACCCAAAACATTCTATGATTCTATGATTCTATGATTCTATGAAAACAAAGTGAAGGTGTGGCACAACCGTTAGCAACTAGCCCAAATTTCTGCGCGTAGCCTCCCAGGGTTCGGCTAGAGTACAAGTAAAATACAAAGTGCTCAAGCTTTTGTTTTAGAAGGCAAATAAGCTAACCAAAAATGTACCAAACCAAAACCATCTCACAGCTCTTCTGGGCTTGAATGCCAAAGAGGAGGCCTGGACATCCCCAGGGAAGGCCACCTGCAGCCACCTGAAAACCACCTAAAAAATATGCATTTATACTAAGGTGGTGCTGAAGAAAGGCTGATGGGTAAAGGATGGGCTGGGTGACTGCTGGGGCTGGTTTTCTTTTAGTCTGGAGGAGGTTTTAGTCTGGAGAAGAGGAGGCTGAGGGGAGCCCTTATCGCCCTCTACAACTGCCTGACAGGAGGGGGGGCTGTAGCGAGGGGGGGGTCGGCCTCTTCTCCCTGGTAACGGGCGATGGGATGAGGGGAAATGGTCTGAAGTTGCACCAGGGCAGGTTTAGGTTGGACATTAGGAAAAATTTCTTCACCGAAAGGGTTGTCAGGCTCCGGAAGGGGCTGCCCAGGGAGGTGGTCGAGTCCCCATTCCTGGAGGGATTTAAAAGAAGGATAGATGAGGTGCTTAGGGACAGGGTTTAGTGGTGGGATGGCAGGGTTAGGTTAAAGGTTGGACATGATGATCTTAAAGGTCTTTTCCAACCAAAGTGATTCTGTGATTCTATTCTCTCTCTTCACTGACTATAAAGGGAACCTGGGTGTCAAATGGAGCCAATGGGTACAGATTGCTGTTGCAACTTGCCCCAGTGAAATATCAGAAATTATCCATGCTCTATCTACAACTCGAGTTTCCAATTCTCTTGCAAACCCAATGTTAAGAAGGCGAGAGAGGATGGACCTGGCTGGCAAATAATTACTCAGCAAAAAATACGTCCAGGTGAAATGAACCAACTTCTTCGGTTTGCAGTTTTTTAGTGGTCAAAGGTATTTCCAATAAAATGGCAGGAAATTCCCAGTGAAACTTCTCCCATAGCATAAATTGTTAGGGTTTCATCTTATAATGTCAATGTGAAATGTTTTCAGTTTTCAGGAAAAGTTTTCTTTTTGGCTTCCCCCCCTCCCCAACCAAAATATTTTGGTAAAAACCAAAGCGTAGCTGCAAGATGTTTCAATTAAGACTTGGGCGTCTTAATCTCCATCTTTTACAGAAAAAAAAAAAAAGTTGTTCTCTTACTCCCAAGTTGTTGTTTTTTTCCTTCAACAATATTTGAACTATTTACCTGCCTGTGAGTCAGTCAGGGAGATCACAGCTTGTGCAACTTCAGGCCAAATCCCAATGTGCTTATAGGAAAAGACCACTTGAAATCTTGGGAAGATTCTGGGAAATCAGGGGACTTTATAGGGTTTGCCCCTTTCTTCCATTGAAAGCCCCCACATAATCTTTATCCGTGTCCATACCCCAGCCCTGAGTAGCTCCCTGGCCTATTTTTCCATACAAACCCCGTGAATCCCACATCCAGGGCCAGGGCAGGTGGGATGGGGATTGACGGCCAGGCGATGGTCCCAGAAAACACACTCGTTTTCAGCAGCTCCAACAGTCAGGAAAGAATCTTGACAAAACAAATGGCTCCCCATAAACATGTCTAAGGAAATTAAGATGCTACAACTGATCTGCTTTAATAAAATTACGCAGTCGGCTCAGTTTCCAAAATTAGTCACTGTATTTTCTGCATCATGCCATGCAATTAATCCTTCCTAAAATAAACGGACTGATTAAAATTCCATTATCCTGACAGTTCACAATAAACCATGGGACCAATGATCCCCTTTCTTTTTAACCATTTAAGCCATTATAATTAATTCTGGATTTATGTCATTTGCTGGTAAATGTTACGATCACCTTACTAACTACTTAAACAATTTCAAACAGTTGCACTCCTTCTCAAACATGTAAGCAATGGACAATAATTGAACTATTTAACCTGATTCACATTGCATGAAGTTTCCTTTATACACAAAGCTCAGTATTGAGTTGCTGGGGTCTCGTTTGTTTGCTTTTTGGTTTTTTTTTCAGTATCTAATTAAATGCTCATGAAGAAAAAAAAAATTAACAGTTTGGAAAAAGACAGGGAAGTGTCTGAATTTGCCTTCGTGATTATTTTGGTCTCATATTCAGTTTGCGAGTGAAAAGAGACCTCCTGAAGAACATTATTTTATATTATTATTTCAAACATGTTAAAAAAATGCCAATATTTTTCTTACCAAATTTTCTGCAATTCACTTTTGCCCAAAGTCAACCTTCCTTAGCATGCCCTGTGTTTTAGGATGACAACCACTACACTCATAAAAACACAGGAGATTATAACCATTTTTCTCAGTGGAATAACTTTTTGCTCAAATGGCTCCAGTTTTTACAGCAAACACACTATGGAAACTAAACCAATCCTACAATCGAGCTTATTCCAACTAAAAGTATTCGAGATTTCCTTTGGCCTCTTCCTGCTGTGCCTCCTGGCAGCTCCCCGGCACGCTGCCAGCCATGGCCATGGCGATGGGGAGAAGATGCCCACCTGAGTGCTGGGAGGTTCCACCTGAACAAGCCCCAGAAGCTGGGTTGCACATACAAATATTCCTTCTTTTTTGGTTTTTTTTTTAAGTTTGTCTCATCTCTTCTATCCTTGTTCTCTCTTTTATGGTTCTACTTTTGGGGTTCTACATTATCAGCTGTGACGATACACCCTCCCGGCTTGTTGGGATGGCGCTCAGCCATCACTTCTCCCATGCCCCTCTTCTCCAGGTAATCTCCTGGATCTTGGAGCAATGGTGTCACACCAAGCACAAGGCTTGGCCATGCTGTCAGCCCTTCCTAGCCAGGCTGCTGCATTCGGGCAAAACCGCTTGAAGCAATCAAGCGTAGGATTGAGGGGCTACAAGGTCCTCCCTGTCCCAATCTGTGGCCAAAACCACGGGAGATGCAGTTCTATATACTAGAGCAATCACGCAAAATACGGAGAGATCAGCTGGCCTGGAGCAGGCGGATTTGCTAAATCAACCACTCCCTTGCCTGTGTTTTGTGGGTGCTTTTTCTTCTTTACATTAAAATTTACAAAAAAATCCAAATAACAAATGAGGTGATACAAAAAATTGCCACTTAAATCGATTTGTCTTGGTTTTGGAAAAGAGTATAGAAATTTTAGCTTTTCAAAACTGTGATTACAAACAGAGATATAATCTCCAAACTTTTTAGAAGGTGGAAAATCCATTTTCTAACCAGCCCTACTTACGGCTGGGTAGATGGGTTACTTATCCAAACTAACACTGACCTTCAAAAATGTTTGGGTTGATGTCAGTGTTTGGGCTGAGGTTTGGTTTGGCCAGTTCTTGTTTTTCCATAGCAATTTACCCATCCCTAGAAGAGATGCAGCTCTGAAATGGAATAAAAAGAAGAATGCTAAGCACACATCGGCCAAACTGAGCTACTATTTAATAGGAATAATAAAAAAGCCCTTCACCTCAGCTTTATCTGACCGACTGCACACAGCGCTTATTAACGTAGCAGCTGATCCCATTATGAAAGCCATCAGCCATAATAGCAACGCCTGATGAAAAGGGGGAAAGAAAACAGATTTATTAAACAGCTAAACTTTGTTTACATTGATAAATGAGCCTTTCTGGAGATCCCAAAGTTCATTTTAACCCCCTTTTTTAGCAGCTATTTAACTAGCCAGCTGCAGAAGCCTCCCGGGATCTCCCCAGTGTCATTCGCAGCAACCTTCCTTCTAAGTTTCTCCCGAGGTCTCCCGAGTTGTGCCCAGGTGTTGAGATTTAAGGATGTGCTATTCCTCACATCAGCTGCACAGGATGGACTCTCGCCCATACTGTCAGCACCCTGCGAACAAGAAAAGGCCTCCTTTGTGCGCTCTCTCAAGGCCCGGCACTGTGGCTATCTCATTCTGTTTCGAATTAACATTGGTGGTGATTTCCGCTGGCTTTGCTTTGTAGAAAGACCTCTATGTTCTGCAGCCGCTCTCCGATTGCAGGGCGCCATGGGAGGCTGCAGGCAGATGCAAATAGCGTTGTCTGGGTTTGCTCCCATGGCTTTGCTTTCCTAGGAGGCTGGGAAGTGAAGAGTTGGGGGTTTGGCCATTAGCGGCCAAGGCGGACGGAGAGAAGAGAAAATTGGGGTTTAGCGTAAAGTGCAAGCTGTGCACGGCGTGCTTCGTGCTGAAGACTGTAACACCGACTGCAAAAATTCTGTCTTCCTCCCAACTGGCCTCCAGACCATGATGGAATGGACGAGCAAATTCATCAGCAAAGCCACAGAAATTGGAAAGCGTGAGGCTAAAATACATCAGTTAGCGTTACAAAACATGCAGGACAGGATACGAAAGCCCGTTAGCATCCAGAGAAAGAGCTGCAACTGCTATTAGATCACAACATAGATGCGATATAAATTTGAATCCAATCTTGAGCATTTAGAAAAACAGTTCCCCAGCGGCTGCTCTGATCTCGGCGGTCCCACGCACGCCAACTACCGGGGAACGCGCAGACCGAGTGGCAGCGGCTGGCAATGAACGCCGACTTTCTTCGGCTGCGTTTCCCTACACTCATAGCAAGATCACAGACAATATATATAGGACTGTGCAAACATAGAAGGATGATTAATACTTGCGTGTGATTAATTGCATGTTTACTCCAACGAATGACTCAATAATGACATGAATGTTTTTCTGATCCTTTGCTGGATTTTATTGCTTTACAGCACGCTGCGCCGCAGATACATCATGAGATATGGCACAAAGCCAGGGTCGAAGCTGCGCTCCCAATGCCCTGCCCTGCTCCTGCCCACAGAAATCCTCTCCCCAGCCTGGATCAGGCTCACGGGCTGTGAACCACCGCTCGGTGGCTGAGTTGACAGCACCGATAGTACAGAAAGTCTTGTACGTATATAGAGTTGGTAGGAAACCGGTTTCAAAAAGGGAAGGCTATTGTACTCTAATGGTGCCCACAGTCCCAGAATAGATGGGTGTTTTTGCAAAAGCAGACCGGAGAGTTAACTTGCTGACTCTACACTTTAAACAGTAGGGTTCAAAGTCAACAGAAGGGTGGTGAAAATATCTCTTCGGACTTATTTATTTATTTGCATTAAACCAAACTTGCCTTTCTTCCCAATAACCCAACAAACAAACCAAAACTAGGGTCGAGTTGCCAACAAGTCCCAGTTTGGCCTTGCAGATTTAATCCTGTCCTCTCAACACGGTTATATGACTAAACATCGGAGGCAAGTTTTGCATGTCGCTTCTTTTTCAGGCTGGCATCTGACGGCTCGGCGGAACCGTAAGCGTTCAGCCCAAGCGGTGTTCCTCATTGCTCCCTGGAGCACGGTGGAACAAGCAATGCTTGAGACTTGAAACAGAAAACAGCCCAAGCAGCTCCGCAGTGGCATTAGACGTGCATAGGTGCACGCACACGTGCTCATATACAGACCCTTGCAAACTTTTCCTCCTTCCTTTTCCCTCCCCTCTTCAGCACTGCATTCTGCAAGGCAGGGTTTTTTTTGCAAAATATCTCTCACAAGCAAACCATTTTTGCAAATACAATTATTACAGGTAACAGCACATTTTCAGGGAGATTGCAATATATGGGGAACGTAGGGACTTATAGCAGTAAATACATTTTCATTTATGCTTTGCATATATTTATTTATTAACGAAACGTTGAAAGGCAAAAGGAACGTAAAAATTTTGCTATTTATCTTTCTGTGACTTGCTAAACATTTTTCTGCATTTCAGACTCTTTGGCTGTTGAAGAGAGCTTGCTCAGTGTCACTTTTTTATCCCAGACTCTGCCCAGTAACATGTCCCATCCCCATTTCACATTGGCAGCGCAACACCGACAGGCAGATGACAACACCCGCGATACAGAAAGACGTGTCTGAAAAGACAGATTTCCAACCCCGTTTCAGTCCACAGGTTTCCAGACGATGTGCCTTTTTATTTATTGCAAAATGTTAATGAAAAATTTTAATATTTAATTCCAGTCCCTTTACTTTCTGCATTATGATAGTGCCTGAAGATTGCCTGGAGATACCTCCAGGAATGTGACTCCATGGAGGTTCATTCTTTCTGCCCCCCTTTTTGGCAGGGCGGGCTGTACGAGCAGCACCTCTTTCTGCACTGCGGGGACGTGTGCAGGTCATGTGCATACTGCCCTGTATTTATATTAGAAAAAGTAAAGTTGGGAAAGTATGTGTTGCACTGGAACAGAAAGTAGGTTTTGGCTCCCGTGGGATTCGTTCCGCCCAGCACACGGAGCGATAAGCTGTGGAGTCCAGTGAGAAGCTGCTGGGATTTGGGTTAGCCGGGCACAAGGATGGCTGCTCACATCTCCCCTTTTAGAACAAACCCGCACAAAATACACCACACGCCCGCCAGCCTGAAATACAGAGTTAATGTAAAAAAGCGTGGAAAAGGGACATGGTGTTTTGCTCCCCTGACTGCCAGCCAGCAATGCCGGCGCGCTCGGCGGAACGGTCTATAAGCACTCGGCAGGGAAAACTTCAGCCTCTGGGTGTTATACGGGTGCATCAGAGAGAAAATAGGTTTGCTTTCTAAATGTAAGCATTTTTTTAATATTAAAATATACCACTGAATTAAATCAGTGGAAATCTGTAGAAATTAACAGACAATATGTCAATAAATAATATTATGTTTTAAACCTAAACTTTCCTTCATAGCATCTTATTCTAATAGCTAATCACCTAGGATATACAGTGATCTGGGCCATCTGGGCTTGTTTCAGGTAAAGGGAGTGCAGATTTCAATATACATATCCTCTATTCAGTCGTTTTACAGATACAGTTTTTGCTGTAATGGGCTATTTTCTTAATGACTGTCTAGAGGAAAAAAAAAATCATTGAAATGATGGATTAGACATGTCTTATAACAGGCATTCAAAACCCCATCCATCTCTCCTGCAATAAGCAGGCCGGACTTTAGAACCATTACAGAAATCCAGGACTGCAGCAGGAAAAGCTTTGATGGGAGGAGATGCCGAGAGTGAAGGGAAATGTAAAAAACAAAATAGAAGTTTATTACTATTTTTTTCACAATAGGTTATCTGTTGTAGTGTTATGGAAGAGCCATTCAAGAGTGCAGAGTGCTCAGACCCTCATATGACTAAAGTCGTCAGAGTTTTTTCATGTCTATAATTGCATGCATCTACAACTTAATCCACACCAATATATCTATCTACTTTGAGCAGCAGGGTGAAAATCCTGGGATGGTTTTGTTTTCTTTGCATTGGTGAGATTTTACAGCGTGAAATGCCAATCTGTCCTTTAAATTCATCTTGCTTCATTCTTGAGCCCTTCAAAATACCACGAACCGTTTCCTTTAAATTGTGAAGGCTGTCACTGTTGTGCCTATAATTATTATTTTCCCCTTTTGGCTTTTCTTCTTTCCTCTCTTCCTTTTAAGCATGGCTGACTTTTGTTGTTTCATTTTTGGTTTTGGTGTTGGACGAAGCTGGTACCTCCTTAGGGGTTTTATCCCGCTGCTGTTCTTTCCACATGGCTCCGCATCACCCACAATCCATTGGCAAGGGGGTGGACGACACAGAGGTAAAACCAACCGGCTCAAATCCTTCTCTCTGTTCCACAGTAAATTGGCAGACATATCCAGGTACAGCCTGTAAAACTTAGCAGACAACAGGAGCGAGACCACGGCGTGGTTTGGTGAGGGCGCCCTGGACACTCCATGCCGTGCGTACCGCTGAGATCGTCCTCCAGCAGCCCTGAAGGATGATGCCCACTTTAAAGAATCCCACAAGAATAAATCACCAGACTGATCCATAAATAATTTTATCGTCCTTATAACATACGTAATTCTCCCCAGTGCCTTCCCAGGACAAAAACAATTCTAAGTTTATGTCTGAGAAACCTTTAAGGCACCTTACAGGATATTTGGGAATATTCTGAATTCAGGCTTCTTTTTTTTTTTTTTTTTTAGCTTCTCTGGTGCAAAGACGATTGGATTTATATTTAGTCTGTGTTTCTGTCCCTATTTTATAAACACGGGAGTTCTGAGACAAAATAATAATAATGTGAAAATGGACCAACCACAGTGATGGCAAATATCTGGGTAGGCTTTTTAGTTTATGGTTACACAGAAAATGTTTTGCTGAAGTGGTGGTCTCTAATGTAAGATTCACTTTTAATTACCCATTACATTCAGATTTGAGTAAAAAAAACAAACAGATAATAGAGATAGAGAGGAGGATATGAACTCCAGTAGTCATGACATTGACTGGAAAACCTAAATGATGTCTTTTATTAATTTAACTAAGGCTGCATAGCCAGAGCTTTGCATTGCCAGCGGAGTGATTTGGGAGCTTAAGCTTTTATCCTTCCACAGAATATTTCATGCCCTCAAAGCTGTGTGGTTTATTTGTCTAACTCTGCTAAATTTCTAACTGCAGTAGCAAATGCTGTTCACCACTTTTAAAAGGGTTGTCAAAATCGTTAGATATCAGAGGAGTGCAATGAATATAGGAAATAAAAAATATTCTCTTTTCCTTGTCCAGTAAATAATAAATATTTTAGATTTCATCCTTTAACTGTTCATTTGACTTTCCAGTAGGAAGCGTTGCCCCTGTATTAGTAAAGAGTCGCTATAGGAAAAGACTAGATGTTAAATGACGTTTTCAGCTATCTTGACACGCCGTATTTGGCACGGCTTTCTCGGTGAACAAGCTAGTCTATATATTTCTGAGAAATTAAAACCATATGGCAACACCTTAAAAAAAAAAAAAAAAAAAAAAAAAAAAAAAGCCCTTGTCTGGAAGCATCCTTGGAGTTTTCAAAACGTATATGAATTAAATATAGCCATATTTATTTAGAAAGGATCTGTTCGGATTAGACATAGACCCCTCGTTTCTGCTCCAAGAATTAAACTGCCAATACGCTACTGCTCTGAGTCACAAGGGGAGAGAACTTAATGATTGCATTTCTATTAATAGCATCTTTGTCTCTGCATTGAATAATGCATTTAATTTTGGCTAAACTCAGCTTTTGTGAAGACTATGAAATTAGGGCATCAATTAGAGGATGAGAGGTTTCCTCTGCCAAGCCAGATAACTGGTATGATAATATTGTCCTTGGAAGGCGATTCCTCTCTTCACTGGCATTTGAAAGACTTCAGAAGACTTTATATGAAGATAAAAACTTCTGACAGATATCAGCTAGTGTTCTGCAAATCAGTACTGAAAGTGGCTTTGAGCTTCCCTTTGCACAGTGGCCGTAGGACAGCCGGCCTGGCCGGAGGCAGGAGAGCTCCAAGCCCTCAAGGCACGAAGCTCCCAGCGAAAACTCACATTTGGAACACGGGACCAGGGATGTGGAGCGCAGATGGGCTCATGGACCTCGCCAGCGCATGCTGATGCCCCTTCTGGCTGGATACTATCTTATTCCTTAACAAGTTCATCAGGGATTGTTTAATACTAATATTTAGAGAGTCTCTACGTTCTCCAAGGCAGTGAGGAGGAGCTGGGTCACAGTGCCACCTTCGCCTGGCACACCTGAGCTGGAAAATGCTGCTGGGAAAAGGTGCCCCCCTTCTCGAATTATCTGGTGACTTTACAAGTTTTGACAAGAAGAGAAATCTCCTCCAACTCCTACTCAGCCCAATATGTGGTCAAGTATGCAACTCAAGCAGCAAGCATTTGATTAGACGAATGTAGGTCTATAAACCCAGTCAATTTGGTAGAGATATTTTGATATAGGAAACATATTTTCAATTTTGTATTTTATGTCAGTGAGGAAGCATGTAAAAACTTTTCAGCAACATAATACCCTCAAAACTAAAGCCCTCAATTTTCCCCTGCCTCTGTTCCTATATACTTCTTGTATATTTGCACATTTGGATATGATGACAATTAGTTCTGTGCTACGGGACTGGATTGATTTCGCTTTCTGGGTCTCGTCCAGCTAAAACGTTACAGGTTCAAATACAGAAGCCTCTGGTTAATGAACTCCAGAAAGTGTAAAATACTGAGGCCCTGCAGTTACACGATCACCCTTCCGAACAGAAGCACTAATATCTAACAAGGCGAGCTACTGTTCTACCCTTTAGAAGAAGCTCATAAAAAGTAGGTTTAATTTGTCTGGGAAAAATAGACTTTAAAAAAGTGGTATAAGTTCCCTGGTGGAAAAACATGCTTCTATTATGAAGCCTTCCCACCAAATGTCTTGGAAATTAGGCAAAGTTAACATGTCCAGTTGGAGCCAAGCCAGGAAATGAACAGTGGATGTTCTCTTGTAAAAATCCTGAAAGCTGCAAGTAACCCATAAACAGTTTGCAGAGTGAGTCAAAATGGACCATTTTATGTTCCCTAATGGAAATACAGCTTATTTGTACATGGATTCAAAGTAACAATGTGATGTCATCAAATGATTTAAGGTCAGAAGCATAGCAAGAGTCAATATACAGTGGTGGATGGAAACATCCTATTCTTACTGAAGTATTTTGGAGGAACCACCAACACTAGGGTTTGTCTTGGCCCTTTGGAGCTGGTAGAGGAAAACCTCAGCAGCTCTATTCCTGGAATTGCAAGGTGGGAAGTTTACTGTTACCATCAGTCTAAGGAGGGCTTTCAGGAATATTAGTAAAGTTTGCATTCGGTTCAGAAAACAGAGAAATTTCCTATAGAAAAGCGCACCTTGGGCTGGCGTGGCCAAATAAACGATCCGTGCTCGGTATTATCTCCAGAATTAACACTGAGCTTGGCAGATCAGATTCCAAGCACAAGTGGCTTTGGACCAGGTAGTCCAGTTCACAGATTTGCTGCGGAAAAAGTGCACACCTGAAAAAGCGTCCCTTGGGGACCAAGCTTCCTCCAAAGCAAGGGGAGCTGGGATGTCCCTCAACCTTTGACTTAGAGCCAGAGGCCCTTTCCCTGCATTCTGAAATGTGAGATTTGATCCCTTCTTTCACAATATGATTTTAATTTGTAAAGTGGTTTTGAGCCTGTGGCAGAAAAAACAGAAGGTTGAAGTGTTATCCAGCACTGATACACAATTTTTCCAAAGCTTTAGCCCCAGATGAGCTAGGAACAGTCCTTCCATTTTTCTTTCAAAGGCAGAACACAGCAGTGGAAGGTTCAAATGAGGTGCTTGCAAACAGGTAAGGAATAACATTTTTGCCCAGGTAATAGAACTCCCATAGGTGACTGAGAGCAGGAAAAGCTTGTTCGTCAGCAGTTATCTGCCAATGGGCTGAACAATCCTCAAAGGTCAAGTTTCATTAAATAATACTTTTTTTCCCCTGAAGCTATCTTAATGAAAGAATGCCTCCTTCTTAGCTTCTTGAGGTTCAGTTTGACAGTGGCTCTTGAGTAATTTCTGTTATTTATCTCACATCATTTTGTCCATTAGTCATACGTACTTCTATGATAAGAAAACATACACATCATTTTGATGAAGGTTGTCTTGCTTCGCATTGAGTTCTAAGTCTTACCATTCATTTAGAAACTCAATAAAATCTGCTCTAACTCAACTGCTAATAGAAATAACCAATTTGGAACTAATCTCTAATTAAGGATGAGTTTTGGAACCTAAACTGGTATTTGAACTACATGTCCTGGTCTCAGTAGGAATATTAAAAGCCTCATCAGAAATGGTCTAGCTGACAAGAGGGGATAAATGGAGAATATAATTAATTGATATAAAAAGCTCTAATTAAATAACAAAACTCAAGACACATACAGGGAGTGCAGAGCTCGCTCAGGTATCTCTCCAGGACACTGCATCGCTCTGTACAGACCCAGCTGGATTTCCTTTACAGATGTTTTCCTACATGGTTTGTGGAAGTGAGTAGGATGATCATGATTTTTACAGACATACGCAGGCACAGCAAAATTGCATGAGATTCCTGAGGTCAGCTGGAGGTAGACAGCAGAATAGAGCAGATTTCTATTCCCTGACTTCCAACTCATAGCTCTTCTCTTATTCCATGGGTTGTATGGTCCATTTTCTCTAAGAAAATCTCTGAAATCAGATGAGAGCTTACTCTCTGAAAAACATGGGAATCCTTCAGCCATTTATTGAGAAATTGTTGGGAAACATAAAGCCCATTTATTGTTGAAAATTAAACCTATTATTTTCAGGGGTTTATTCATTTTGAAGGAAACTTCTAAATCAGTTCTGCTTCTTGGTATGTGCAGGCACTCATTTGTCTTCAGTTTTGGCAGCAGGTTAGCTGCAGATTCAGTGGAACAAGTCACTATTTAATCACCTTTCTGTATTTCATGGCAGCTGCCAATTAGAAGGTGGGAGAGAGGAATGGATAGGCTAGAACCATATGGTGTACTCTAAAAGCAGATAATTTAGGAATGACATTTATTTGTATAAAAAATAGTGCCTTCTCTTACCTACCTGTTAGGCATGGCCCTTCCATGAATCTTGCCCACAGTTGCAAGAAAAGCAAATTGGAATAAAATAAGATGCCAAGAACAGCACTTGCTGGTTGGGAACATTACTGTTTTATTATAGGAAAATACCTGTATCACACTCATAAAGAAACTATTAAAAATGTAGGTAGCCTACCCTTTCTACCTACTTCCACATACCCACACCTACGCACAAAACCTCCCTTTCTTCTGAGCCCCAATTTCAGCCAATTTCTTTAGGAGGGTTGTGTCTACCCAAGCATCAGGAAAGTCACCGACAAAGAGGGGTATGAGCGGGAGGATTCTTTCTGTTTCCATCAGGGTTCCATAAAATTTCAGTCCAAAAGGTGTAGCTTGGGATGCAGCAAGGAGTTCACACACACAAGGTCTGCATAGGAGATGGAGTTTCGGCAGACCCAAATACACACGGCAGCACGGGTAGACTTGTATCCTTCGGACTTGTCCTGCTACAAGTAGATGTGATTCTGAAAGATTTATTAGGCACACACTCAAATGTTGCTGAGAAGGAGAAATTCAAGAGGAGAAGTAACAAACTGCCTTCCTCTTCAGCCTTTCTGTTGAGCTGCGTGGAGCTGGACTTGAGCAGAAGCCACTAAATAAAGCAAGGAATTTAAATGCTGTTTTCTTGCAAGTTGACTGAAACCAAATATACTTGATAACAGGGCTAAGTCCTTGCGGGAGCTGAGCCGAGCCTTTCACACATTTCCTCAGGTAGGAAACCGCTGTGCAACATTTCAAAGCAATGACCCTCCCATTTTTCTTAAAAGAGCTCTTTAGTGACTCCCTAGGTTGTGGTTTCCGAGTCCCACAGGCTGGACATGCTGCTGGTTCCTTATAGGACATGGTGTATGGGAGTCTCCCAGGAATGTATTTTCCCCCGTTCACAGATCCATACCCCCACCCTGTGGCATGACCTGGCCTGTAAAGCCAACAGCAGAGCTCCCGTGCTCCAGCCAGGCTCGTAGCCTTGCTCCTGGGACACCCTCCTGCCTCCCAGCTTGGAAAAAAAGGAACAGGATGGGTCAGAGGAACGACATGGTGGAAAGGGGACATGATTCAAAACTGCTTTAGAGTAGCCCCGAGGCCAGCGAAACACAGAGCTCGAGTCCTTTCCGTGCACAGCAAAAAAATGGACATTAAATTCACTGTATCAAGAAAGATCCTCTGGATTTCCAACAGAAGGGACAGAGGAATTTAATACCTGGAACTGAGCCAAAGGCTGAAAGATCTTACAACTTTCATGTCTGCACTAGACTATTTCATTTCACGACAACATTTTCGTTTCCAATTAGAATATACACGCACTCAAGTCGCTGTGCATATAACTTTCCTACGGCAGCCTCTCACCGAGGGTGAGCACAGCAGTTCTTGAGAACTATTATGTCTTCAGCCGACCATGGGTTCTCCACATCCAGATTCCCAAGTTTTGTTATGCCATTGTAAATCTAGAGAAACTCCAGTGATTTCACTGAACTTGGTCTAGTGGAAAGCCAAAGTAAATACAATGAGTTGTCAAAGGAGTTATATCACGTTGGCACTAGTGGAACTGAAAGCATAATTTGCACTATTTTTTAATAATATGGTGTCTCAGATCGTTAGGAATGAGGTCCCGCAAACACACACGTGAGTAACTTTCTTCATGCGAGTAGCCCATGTGCTGTCTAAGTGAAGAATGCTAATATGCCAGATGCTGGGACTCCAGCAGAAACCACCTTGACTTACACCAGCTAAAGCTCTGGTTTACCATGCTCATACAGAAAAACGTCTGCGGGGTTGGGCCTGTCAGATAACGTCCCCAGGAGCTGCTAAAAAGAATAGCTGAGAAGCCTTGAAATGGGTTTCTGGCCAAATCTGTAGAGTAGAAACTCTTAAAACTTAGAGGTGGTAGGGCTTGTAAAATAATTAAAAATCAGACTGGCTTTGCGTGACAGTCTCAGAGTCAGATGAGAGATGAAACTTTTGGCTCCTCTGAACTACTTGGCATTAAAATTGTATGAAATTTTGGAAGGAAGGTATGATTCAGAAATCCTTCATGTTCAGATAATCTTCGTGTTAGCAGAACCTCATCCCTCCATCCTCCTCGTGAGCCAACAACAAAGATAAGACCTGTTGCAGCCGCTGCTATTGCTACAGCAGAGCAGAAATTCTTCCCAGCCAGCTGTACCACACCGCAGCAACAAAACCTCATCACCACATTGATACTTCAGAAAAATAGAAGGCGTTACCTCCAGCCTAAAGAGTGGGCTGTTAGCTCCAAACTCACTGGGAATACATGAGCAAACGGAGAGCAACTGAAAGGAGAGATCCTGGTCCCACTGAATTCAGTGGCAATGCTCTCACTGGCTTCTAACTTGTTAGGATTTTGCCCCAAATTAGGTTCCAGTGACAAAACTTTCCAGGGCGGCGCAGTATGACTGGGGTAAAGCACTGATTCAGCTCCTTCAACGTAAACGATTTCTGGGGTATAGGAATGAGGAATGGAGTTTGTTGGGGGGTTGTTTTCACTGAAAAGGTATTCCAATATACCTTTAAAAAAATATGTTCAAGAGAAAACATAAGGAAATTAAGTTTGGGTATGGCTACACAGCCATTTCCCCCCTCCCCCAGCCCAGATTCGCTTAGAGACATAAAACAACATCTTGATATTTCATTTTGAAGGGTCCTTTCTTCAGCCTTTTAGAAACAAATTTTACCTTGCGTATAGCTGTAAATAAAAAAGTAACAAAATCAATTTATCACGGACTTTTATGAAGTGAAGAGAAAGTTAGCACACACCATTGGTTATAAATTGATTTCTGAAGGCATAAGGACCAGTAAAGTGCATTTCTTATTTGCCCCTGTCTACTTGCGTGGAGTTTCCTACAGGTCAGAAGGCACACGAGCTAAGGTCAACCCCTAGGGTGTATAATTTGCAACACAGTGCCTTCATTGCAGAGCTTCCCTGCCACAAGGCGCAAATATGTTTTCCTTGGCCAGAGGAACTGTATGAAATAAATTATTCTGCAGCCAGTCTGACAGAGCTGGGCATGGGGTACAGAGAACTGGACAATTTCCCAGTGGCCTCTTGCCTAGAATTTGTTCCGAATGCATGAAGCTGAGCAGGATTTGCAGAAGACAGATGTGGATAGCGCGTCCTAAATCCCAACTCGAGTTGATCTCTTCACGTCACGGAAGGACAATGCGTCGCTTCAGCAAATCTCACTTAGCAGAACTCGGTGTGACTTCTCCCCAAGCAGGGAAATGCGAACGTATCTCAGCGTGTTTAAGGTGGTTGCTCTCAAACCTTGTGCCTTATCACATATTTCACGGCTGTACAGAAAGACCCGGGTTAAATTAATTGCTGGTGTAACTATCAAAGCCACGTGTGCAGGTCTCTTGAAAGTTATGTGACAGTGTGAACCTTACGGTAATGGCAGCTATCTGATAAAAGGGAGAAATAAGACAGTGTTTCTTTTGCTATCAAATACCTGTTTCCATTCTGACAAGAAAAAAAAAAAAATCCCCTTAGCTTTTCCTTTTAGACATTAAAGGTCAGATTAAAAAAGTATTTTGGCATCTAATACCTATAGAATTCAACGGCAACCAATGCGAAAGAAAAAACCCAGCAAGATGAACTTAGTGTTGTGCTTTCAAAAATATGATTGTGTATGACCAGGAAAGTAAATATTATGTTCTCTTCTGTTCTGTTTTACTCTAGTCATGTACCTGTCCTGCTCTCATTAGGATAGCATCGGATTTTGCTCCCTCATACCTGTGTGTCTCCAAAATCTTTCACATATTTCATGTTTATATGCAGACATTTAATAAAATCTAGGAAGACAGGGCAGGAGCTTTATACTTCTCTCTGTCCAGGGAATGTGTTATTTTACTGAATCCACATTAGTGGCTTTTGAATTGGCCAAAACACGAAAGCCTTAAAGTTAGCTGAATTCCTGGACAATCGGTTGGTCAAGGCAGACGTGCTGATTTTCACACTGAGAAGGCAGTCTGAGATCTCTCTCTTTCTCCGAGTTATTCTGCACATTTACTGAAAAGGAAAATGCTATCATATGGGAAAAATCACTTCCAGAAGTTGTTTCTTCGCTAGGTCATACAGTAGCTGCTGGGAAGGACAAATCCAAATCAGATGCAACGCAAGGTGGTGGTTTCAGACTGAAATTTTGACTGCATTGCTTATTAAGATTTTTCTCCTGCCTGAAAAGCAAACATTTTAAAACAACTGAAGCCTACATTTTCTATAGCAAAGAGGGAAATGTACTCCATTCAATCTTTAGCTTTGCACATCTGAGAACAAACCAGCAAAAGTTTATCGAATGTCGTAAGGTAAAACCTACATTATTAAAAGTGAGGGGAAGGGAATTCTTTTACAGCCAGCGCTGGTGAGTGTTTGAGTGTTTTTTTTCAGAATGTCTGACTGTTATTTCATCTTGAACATCCATTCAAAATAATTGGGAAGTCAAAGCACAGCAAATATCTCCTGCCGCTCGTTGGACATACCTGGTACGTTATTGGATAGTTAAGTGGATAATGGTATGAAATAAGCCTATAAAAACCAACACACTTCACAGTTAATATTTTTTCAGAGTGTAGTTAAATTACTATGACACATCTGTCATAACTCTTACGGGGAGCTTCATAATGTGTCTGATCTTGTACGCTTGGAGCTGTAATGTATCTCGTGAACTGCAGTAGACCTATGGAAACTGAATATCCACAGGTCAATGGCAATATACTTTATAGTGTCAATAGAGTATACAGTTGCAATGGCAGCGTGTAATAACGCCAAGGTCTCATCTCATTCTAAGGGATCTTCTTTTCCACCTGTGCCCTGGCTCAGAAAGCTTTGCAGTTTGTTTTCTGGCAGAGACCGGCACCGAGGTGAGATTCTGGCATCATGCTGTGTGCTGCCATAGCACGGTGCTCTCAGCCTGATAAAAGTCATGATTCCTGCATCCATCAGCCCTGCAAGAAACTCTGAAAACCCCTAGAGAAGGGAAGGACAGCATCGCAGAGTCCTGTGAAGCTGCTGAGTGCTTTCATGTACTGGACTGGACAGTGAGGTAAGAATTTCCAGTCTGAAAGACAGCCCTACTCTTATATTTTAGCTAAAAATGCTCAAACTGAAAGAAAAAAAAAAAAGCACTAGTGTCTCATTTTCCACAGCTGAGAAAAAAAAAGAAATTAAAAAAAAAAAAAATCTGTTGTGAACCTGCTCGAAGTCTTAGCTGGGGTGCCGAGTCCCAGCAGGCTGCTCGGGGCGAGGGTGGGACAGGGAGAAGCCAGGCGGGCTGCGCTGCGCCGTGGTGTCCTGCCTTCGTGGGGACAACCTCCCCTCCGCCTGTGGGCTTGGAGATGAAAAGCATCGAGCAAAACCTCCCCACAGCCCTGCCTCTTCCTCGCCTAGTGCCGGACACTGACTTCACGTAATGCTGGCCACCTACGGAGAGTTATTACTCAACTCCTTGCCATATGCTAACACAGTGTGGCTATTGCAGCCCGGCCTCTGCCAGCGGAGAGCGAGCGATGGGGAAAGCTCCAGCCGCCCTCCAAACTGAAGCACCAAAAGGAGCAGCTGTCAGCTTAGCACACGGGGGAAAACAGACTCCTTATGGCAGTTCCCAACGACAAAGTGCAGAGCCTGACACAAATTGCAATTTAAAGAAATCTACCTCATTAATCTATTACTTTTTTTTTTTAATATTTTATTGAGATGAAAAACACTGAATACTAAAAATCTGCTTTCTAGCTGAGAAGAAATTTGCATTATTAAATTTTATTATAAACTAGTGGCGGCTCTAGAAAAAGTTGAAAGAAATAGGACCCAGGCATCAATTCTAAACTGTATGGTACAGTTCATGATTCCAGGATGTTTAGAAAGCTGGGTTTGTGCCGAGTCCCTGGGCTGATTTATCTGAGTGCTGGTATGATGATAACTTCTGCTGTGGCACGAAGGATCCCTTTCCTCTGCATCCCTCATCAGTGGCTTGTTCTAGAGTTCCTCTTAGCAAAACACTAATTTCAGTCCAGTTTTGGAAGTGACAATTTTCTGTCCTCAAGCTGCTGTCTGTGCCCTCAAACCGAGAGGAGCAGCGAGTGATTCGAGTGACGAGCAGCCCTGCTAAGTCTGGGCCTCAGACCCCTAAAGCGATGGGATTCCCATTCAATACAGCGCAAAGTGTGAAATTTGGAAGTCTTCATTCTCCCTAGCAAACTAGAGGTCTGGGCTGGCTTTGCTTTTTTCATCCACATAAAAGGAGAAGAATCTAATGTGGCAGCCAGCTGCTGAAATGACTCCTGTGTTACCGGCGATGGAGGCCGAGTCTCGAAATGTGTTGGATTCCCGTATGCTTCAAGAAGGAGCGGTCCTTTACGGGTACCTGTGATGAATTCCTGCAGTTCTAAGTCAAGTTGTCTCACAGACACTAAGCCCTGCTTCATGGTAAGTGTTGACTTCCAGGATTTTGGCTGAGCTCAGCGAGGAGATGGGAATAATTTCCAAGGAACAGACCTAGCTCTAGATTCTGCTTTCAAAGAAACCCGAGGGTGTCTGCACTCAGAATACTTCAAACCAAACCATTCCCCTGGCTTGGACAAAAAACAAAACCCAATTCCCGTTTGCTCAAACAGTTTGCAAGACGGAGGGAAAGCAGCTGTGTTGAATTGTGAGTTCTCAGTAATGGTTTTCGGCTTGGAAACATCTACTGGTGTTCCCTTTTAATAGAGATATTTAACACTATCAAATGATTTGAGGGCGTAATTAAAAAAGTGGAGCAGACATCTCGTCATATGGCTACAGGGGCAACTTTTCGGCTCTGACATTGAGCACCTCCCTCTGCACAAACCCAGGTAACTCAAGAGCTGCTCCTTCGGATGGCGGGGGGTATAAACTTACTGTACAGTGCAAAGCTCATAGCTAAAAGGGTTAATGATGGAGTGGGTTTCCACCTAGAGGCTCTTCTTTACACATGAAATGAAATCGAATGATATCAAATTAAATCAAATAAAATCCTCCATCCCAGCCCTCTGATAGAGTGGTGCTAAAAGGTTAACTTACAAAATGGTATTGCTCTCGGGCCGATCCTGTGGTGGCTCTGTGGTTTCCGCCTATATAAATTTGATAATATTTTACAAATGCAGTATATGAAATATATTCTTAACATGTGTTTAATACATTTACAATCTATTAAAATGAAAAACAGAATACGCTTCAAATACTGCTTGGGTATTTGCTTAATGCAGTATGTCTGGAACATGTTAAACATTATTTTAGAGGTAATTGAAACATTTCACACACATTCACCCCGCGTACTGTATGTGTACAGCACGCGCTTTGGGGCCAAATCTTGCCCCAAGCACACAGCCTGAATAGCCAGGCTGAGGACTGAGGGGCTCTGTCAGCCTGGCATTTCCCCGCCGCTGGTCCCCGTGGCTCTCCGAAGGAAGCGTAATTGCTCTCGTCCTTCACCCCACTGGCACACGACCAGGGGGTCCTCAGAGCGCAGGTCTCTCTGCATCTCTCAGCTTCATTTTTGCTAAATAAATGAGATCCAAATTTACCCTGGACAACCGGTTACCAAGTTACAGGGTATTATTTCAGCTCACTTCAGCACATAGCCTGTCAAAGCAGCCATTAAATACTTCTCAAATGAATATTTATGTAAATACACATGGTACGGGAATATTCCTATGTAAGTATTTGCTTAGTTTCACAACATGTTCCTCTCACTCATGCCAATGTTCCCAAAAAGTGAACAAGGTGTATAGAATAATGATGGAGAGAAGTCCTCGTTCTTACCCAAATAAATGCCCACAAAGACTCGATTATAGTATTTTCCTCCTTATCTCTATATAACCATTTCACGTCCCAGGACAAGACAGGATGATTAATAAATTATACATCCCTATTTAAGGTGATAGCGTGGCTATCATTGCTCCAGAGAGGCAGTACAGTTTAATGGAGAAGAGAGAAAAATGGGTTTATTTCTAACTTGGAAGCAAAACTGTGATGTGGCCCCAGCATCTGTGCCGTTTCCTTTTCAATATTCAAGTGCACACTTTTCAGACTAGGAACCTAAGCTTAACTTGCCGTAGAGCTTTATGCTTTCCCATTCCTTAAACCTAAATCCACAAATTACGTTAATAAATATTGAGGGAGATAGTAGCGACACTTCTAGCCGGCTGGCAGGAAGGCTGTACTTTGTGCTGAGATGTTGGCTGCTTGGAAGAGGCCATTTGTGTGCAATGTAAGCTTCTAAAGCTGGAACATCAGGGTTCTCTTTGCTTCCATGTGGGTGTTTTGCTTCATACTTGGGATCCAACCTCTTTGGAGCTAGGAAAGCAGAATAATTTTGGAAAAAAAAGGTGACAGAAGAGAAGGGAGAAGATCCCTTCGCTCATGAAAATGAGATAACAGTAATACTCAGTGGTTTTCTGCCTCACTCTTAGTTGGCAGTCACATACAATATGGACCTTGATATCTCAACTTCTTTTTCCCAGAGGAGCCTTTACTCCATCTACGGCCTCCTCCTAACTTTTTAAATCTTTTAAAAATCCTTTCCCTTTGCCAAGTAATGTGGGCAGCTATAAATTTGTCCTGGTGGTGGTAGACTAGAAGCTATTTATCATTTCAACTTTGGTTGAGACACAAATTTTAGCTGGGAGCCATTAGAAGAAAAAAAAATTCATCAAAGCTTAAAATAGACTAAATTAGGTCTCATTAGAGTCGTTTGCGGATGTTTAATAATTTCTGTATGATCCTTTTTCTATAGCTCCTTCAGTGAGTTATCTTAGCACACACATTCGGGTAAGGTGCCCCTTGAACGGAATGCGTCTGAGAAAATAGATCAATCATTTTCTAAGGACAACTCAAGCCAGAGAGCACAATTTTAACATATCATACTGCTGCCCTCTCTGCATTCAGGTTGTATCTCAGGCAAGCAGCTAATGGACGGACTGTACTTGGTATTCCAGTTTCTTCAAAGGAAATAACTTTTTTTCCCAGTGCAAGTTTGTGCTGTGTAATTTATTTTTTTTAAATAAGAATTATTCCATGTTATTTATAAATACCCCCCCCACCCACCCACCTCTACAGTCTTATTAATGTGCTCTATCAATGCAGTCAGATGCTTCAAGACATTTTGTAGGAAATTCACCTGGAAGAGGGTTGCAGGCAAGTCGGACATATTGAAAGGTTCTTGCTAAAAGGAGATTAATAATTTTAGTCATAACCGTCCTATCTACCTCACCAAGACTTGAAGGACCATCTCGATGGCAAGGGCATCTCTACCAGGTTCTGAGCACCCCCATAAAACTCTTATTTGAAGATGCCTTTCATGTTCGTGGGGATCTTAAATGTAAATGTTGTCATTGGCACTAGTCTGTGATCTGAATAAACCAATAAATAAATAAATGGTACTGAGTTGAAAGAGGCCAACGTGGCAAAAGCCACAGCGCTGGATTGCATCGAGCAGGGCACAGCAGGAGAAACCAACATTTGTCCAGAGATACAGAAGCAAAGATGACACATTGGGTGTGCCAGAGAAATGGATGCGTTGCTCCAATTTACAGTGATTGTTTCTGTACTTTTTACTGATACAGGCCAACATCTGAAATGGGCTACAGCTGTTTTCCAGAAGGGTTTAGGAATAATTTCTAGTCCCCTGGATAATGCACATTATTCACTCTTTCTGCTTGGCTTACAGACTTTTTTTGTAATCCCTGATTCTCTGAAAAGTTTTCCTGAGCATTTTTCAACATTCTCTGAGGGGCAAAGAAGAGCAAAATCTACCTAACGTAATTTTTTTCTCATTTTAAAATACTCAGTATTCATGCCACTGTGAAATGGAGACATGACCAGCGAAGAACTTCAGTTTATGTACCTTACATTTTTGGCAAGTCAGGTTTTATTCCTCGCCTCCTCCCTTTCCTTTCATCTCTTCTCCTCCTCCTTCAACCCACCCCATCCAAATCCAATGTGCCCTTTTCAGCCTGGGCGTCTAAAGGAAAGTTTGTAGATTACAAATTGGAATAAACTTCATTTCAACAGTAAACAAGCAAAAAATGACCACATCGGTGTCAGGTTCCTGATAAATATTAGGCCTGACGTAGGTTGGGGTTTTTCCTCGGACTTCTGCTTGCTGTTTGCATTCCAGGAATCCATTTTTTATAGTAGGTCTTTTTCCTTTTTCTTTCTTTTTTTTTTTTAATGAGTTGAAAATTTGACGTCGTTTTCCAGCCTGTAACCACGGAGTGCATTGTACTTGCTACTAAATGACACGGTGAGAAGCAGAAACCTGGCCGGTCTGCCTGAAAGCATGACTTCAACATACAGGTCTCTACCTCAAGATACTTATTTCTCATAATACAAGAAGGGGAGTTAAACAAGGGTCATAATGGAAGTTAATTTTACCAAAAAGAATATACCTGGGTATTTCTTTATTTTATTTTATTTTTTATTTATTTATTTAAATTTTATTTTATCTTTATTTATTTTTATTTTATTTATTTTTATTTTATTTCATTTATTTTCATTTTATTTTTTCAACAACTTGTCCTGTTGAGCTCTCAAAAAGTAGACTTTTTGTCTGAATAACAACCAGACATACACCTATTTTGCAAAGCAATGAAGAAATTTCCACATGAAAAGTAATGAAAGCTGCCAGTGCAGGAATTATGTAGCTCAAGCAGAACTTATTAACCACAAGACACTTCTGAAATATCAATGAGATTCTTCGCCCCATCCTATGCTGAGTTTTAGCTTCGTATATGAATCAGCTCGAGCAATTTTTAAAACAAAGCCTGGCTATAGAGGGACAAGAGGCACGAGTCACCATGTGAAAGAAATGGGCAAAGATCGATTTTGCAAAAGGTACAGAAAGGACAATAAAATAAGAGACTCAAGGAAAAGGATACTTGTTCAGAAAGGGGTGAGATTATGACGAATTGCACTTTCCAGGTCTAAGAAGCCTCAAGTTTTTTTTTTCAGAGCAGTGTTTCAAATATAGGAGCGGCTGAACCGCAAAGAAATCTGACTGCCCACATTTTCCAGAGAGTGTCTTTCTGAAAACAGGTGACTTTGCTGGTGTGGAATGAGAGGTTTTAAAAATCTGTTCAGTTGCTGAACCTAAAATAAAGCTTCATCAGGACATGGGAGTCCTGAATACCTTCCTCTACGCAAAGGTTCAGCTTCTGAAACCTTTATGCAACACAATTAATTTCAGCAGACCCTGAATAAAACTGTTAGGTTAGGATCCAAATAAATCCAGATTTATGAGCCTAATCCTGCACATTCCACTGAAAATGTTTGCTTGGGCCAGTGGTCCCACCTACCGTCAGAGATGCTGCCCCAGAGCTCACCGAAGAGCATCGAGTGTTTCTGCTTTAACTTGAGGGGGACAGGATCACTTCGTAGGTGGATTAAAGCCACTCAGAGGGGAAAAAGAGCAGTGAGTTCACTGCATTGTGGGACCAGCTGAAAATAACAGGCAGTGCTGAGCAACCAACCCGGAATTTGGGTGATTTGGCAACGCGTCCCCAAGGGGATTTGCCGTATCTTCGGCCCGGACACAGCATCCTTGTTACAATGGAACGGTGGTTGGTTTTAAAGCCCTGGACAATTTCTGCAAAACATGTTTTTGTCAATTGATTCTCTCAGATTGAAAAGTATCCGAGGCGGGGTCCACCTCTGATTCTGTGTTTGGCACCGCAGAGTCCTGTCTGAGATCTCCACGTGCTGGTAAATAGCAATGAAGCCGATGGTGGCGTTTCAATAGCATTCACACCTTACTTGTGAATATTTCTGAAAATACTGCAGTAGCTGTGTTCATGATAACACCCCTCATGGTGAGTTCTGAGTCATGAGTTCGGAACTGATAAATACCAGAAGACTGAATAACCATTGCAGCCATCGTCAGGCAGCAAGTGCATTCATTTGGTCTCGGTGGCCAGTGAAAATAAACAAACAATGCTGAGTGTTAAATACCCTTAATCCACTGATCAAAAATAACATATACTTATTTCAGGATGTACTTCTTCCAATCATTCTGAAATATTTGCCTTAGGTTTTTTTTTGGGTTTTTTTGTTGTTTTTTGGTTTTTGTTTTTTTTTTTTTACTGCTCTATGTCTCTTCCCAGCATTGCATTATCTTTAAGAAATCTGCAGCTGCTCCACCTAAGGCTGTGGTCTAAGATGGGCTGGGTATGTTTATTTGTACTGAGACTGAAAATCTCCAAAAATAAATTAAAGACCAGGTGTATCGAGAAGTGATGCTAAGTGACTCAAGAGGTGGCATCTAGCCCATTGAGTCAATACTGCATGGATGATCTGGCACGGAGTGAGGACACAGCCTTCTTGCTGGTGCCTCCTGCAAGACAAGGCATAAAACTTCCAGTTGTTCCTACATAATACAGCATATTGTTTTCTTTTACTTTTCTTAGGTTCCACTCTGTAAACTTGCACTTGTGAAAATGAATCTTGGTTTTCTCAGTAACAGAGGAGGCCTGATGGAAGAAGGAGATCTGAGTTGCCCTCAACCCTTAGCTATGCAACATTTTGTCAGAGAGCCCAAGAAGATGGCAGGGCTGGAACATCTCAACCTGGGTATTGCCTACTTCCAGGCAGTCTTAAATCTTGAGGACTTGACTGGGCTTTTAAGCCTGGATTTGCTTTTCCCTGATGAATAGCAGCAGCAGGAACTGTCGCTGTCCTTCCCAGTAGGATGCATTTCCCTCCCAGCCTTACAGCCCTTGCTGGTGGAAGAAATAGAAATTGCATATGTTCTGCAGCTACCAAGATGAGTCACGACGATGGCCGATAGTGTTTGTTGTATAAATATTGCTCAGACAAAATAAACAAAATAAGCACTGGTTGGCAGTCTCCCTTAGCCACCGCAGAAATGGAAGTGTCATCTGTTTTGGTGGTCAAGCTGCAAACGGGCAAATGTGATCTCAGCCTAACCCTGGTATTGACAGTGCCACCACACACTATGGCGGCCAGGAACAGAAGCATCAGGGAGCCAGGCTGACGCTGGTTCTACATCCACAACCTAAAGGACAATCCCTGCTGTTAGAGCAGCTTGGCCATTTATGTTTCCTGAACAAACCAGCCGGTCAAGGTGGTTGTCTCGCCCAAATCAATATGGCAGGGACGCGGTGACAGCCGTGCCATTGCAAAATGGGCAGCCACTGGGGTGGCCCAAGGCAAAGGCCTCCTGCTGTGGCAGAGATGCTTCATGGCGGTCCAGCTACACGAGTCTGTGAACCTAGTGTTGCTGACTTGCCATGACATAATTTCCACCAGCATAAATCAGTGTGTGCTCGGAGACCAAATTTGGTTGGCAGGGTCCTAGCCCTTTCCAAGTTTCGTGGCTAGTTAGCTCCACATTACTTCCCCAAATGCTCCTATCTTTACACTTTTAGAAAATATCCACTGCTCCTAAAGAAGTTTCCAGCCTCATTCTAAATGACTTATTCCTTTTTTTTTTATTATTTTTTTTTTCTCTAAGAAAGTAAAATCTGTGTGCTTTCTTATTAAGCCACTTTATTCTTGGCAGGCTTTGAAAAAAGCCCTACTTCAGCAATTTAAGCTTTTCTTCCTGGAGGCACAATACTCAGACACGAGGAAAAGTAAGTCAAGAAGACAAAATAAACATATTTTGCAGGAAGACTCTAAGCCAAGTGGAACTTTCAATGAATGATTGAGAGACTCGCTGCTTTTGATATGCGCAAATACATCCCAGTAATGCATACCCCATGCAGGCACACACCACACTGCTGGATACTGCAGAGTGGTAGAGGCAGAGGGGAAAAATGATAATAGATATTGTAGTTTGTCCCCCACAACGGCTTTGAAATACAGACACAGCTCAGTAAAGGTTGTACAAGTTCATGACTCATGAAATTGAATTCGTATTGCCCAGACCAAAAGGAGGAAGGGAAAGAATCACAGTTTTTCTGTTGCTCATAAAATGTTCCACAATAACCTACGATCCAGAGTGGTTTACAAAATCCTGAAGCTTGTATTTACTTCCAACCCTCCATTTATTTGCTTAAGTAAGAGGAGATAAAGGTGGCTGGATTTATATTGTGGTCCTATCCACCCCGGATTTATTAAAAATCAAGGCAGATTCATAGGTGGTAGGAACTGCCGTTCTCTACGGAGGCTAAAGGTGCTGACTGCTGAATACCAACCAGGTCCATGGCTCTTGATGATAATTAGGGCTTCATCTGCAAGCTTTTAATTAGCATATTCAGGATCTTCACTAGTATATTGCACTCTCCTGCCTTCCTCAAGCTGTAGCATTTTTATCCAGCCAAAAGAATCCAAATGCCTATTTGGAAGACCACATCAAAATAAATGGTGGGAAATCAGTAGGAAAGTGATTCACACAGAGAAATACAAAAATAATACTAACAAAACTTGCCAAAGAGCTCTGGGCATGTAAGAAATCACTGCCATGAAATGTCCTCGGGCCCCTTGAGCTGAGGACACCCACATATCTGTCGTACGTCTTAGAACTGTTGTTCAAATTGACTCATGAACTTGCTCATGGATTTCAAGGCAGCTTCTTGCTCCTAACAACTTCTTTTATTGACAGCAAAACCTGCCACACGGGGGTGGAAAAAAGTGCATTTCATCCATGACACTGTCTGGCTGTACAAGGCTGGTGTGTCTAGCATGACTCTGGGACTTCGCCCCTGAGGTGACCAGGGGGGACAGTCTGGGTAAGGGGAATCCTGGAACCGCTCCAGGCAAGTTCAGACTAGTTTTGTTCACGGCGATGAAGAAAACCAGGGGATTAAAACAAACTCCAAAATCTTGGGCTCTTCAAAACCAACTTGGTGCCAACAGTCCATTGCCTTATTACCCCTCTAGGCAGCAGCTTAAGTCACAACAGCAGCGGAACCACATAGGGCAAGAAAGCAAACCATGCTAGGATGGAATGGAAGCTTGTGCCACCGGTATTAGTTAGTTTGATTGCAAAGATCACTTTCTGTGTGCTTAATATCCTTGAAATTTATTCCATGATCAGGTGATTAATAGGGAGAGAGAAATACAGTTCAAGCCCAGTTCAACATGACCCATGAAACCTTCTCTATTCAGGCGGCCTTATAAATGAACAGAAAAAGAACCCTAGCTCTGCATCGCTTCTACTTCGCTATAACTAAAATTGAATTTGAAGTTCAGGTTATGCAACAACATAGCATTGTCTCATTTTATTAAGGCCACCAGCTTCTGGAGGTCTTCGGCATGTTATTGTTCTCAATTAACACACTTCTCCTCTTTCTCTCTGGAATCTTTCCCGCTGGTTTGTATTGTAATAATACCTCCAACTCATAGTCTCCAAGATAGAGTTCAATTTGTGAGGCCAGTTTCACTTCATAACCCGCTAAAGACTCTTTGGTCTCCATTCTAACATGCTGCATTAATTAGGATGAAATCTGCAGAAACAAACAAACAAACAACAATCTCGTTGTTTTTTTTTTCTGAATAGGTTGCTTTTGTGTGTGGAATAAATCTTTACATTAGAAAAAATAGCCAGCAAATGAAGCCAGACAGTAGCCGTGTCTTTTGGCAATAGGAATAATCTAATAAAACATCACCTTTCAAAGACAAAAAGAAAAAAAAAAAAGTTCCTCTGGACACTCAGTAACGTCACCTCGGCACGAAATATATTCCACTCTTGGTTTGTGTTTTTTGGACCAATGCAGCTTAGGATGGTTGTTATCCCAAGACCATGCCACCAGAGTTGGAATTAATAATATAAACGGTGAGCCCAAGCTCTGATTGACAGATCTGATTCTGTTAATACCTTCTAGTTGGTCTTCTACTACGGTCAGAAGTTAAAATTTATTTTGACAAGCTTTCTGCTGGTTATGGAGGCTAGAAGCTTTATACTGGGGTATCCAGTGATTAAATATCTGGCATAGATTATCAAAAACTATAGGGAAAGGCAAGGAAGGCCTCTTGATGACAAACTAGATCCTGTGGTGCATAGAGCTTGGTTTTAATTAAGTTATTACCTTCCTTAATAGGAAGTAGCTGTTCCTTTGTTCTTTTGCAAGTCAGCAGACAGTAACTGAGCGTGGAATGTAAGCAACTCAATTAAGGAAAGGCTGCCTTGACGGATGCTTGCATGCACACGGAGGTCGCCCCGCTAAAGTACCTGCTGGTTTCTGTTTCACCCAGTGGCGACCGCCTCCTCGATGAACAGCGCGGGATTTCTGGGGTGACGGTGTCATGGCTCAGGCATATAAACTCTGGGAGGGTCAAAATGAGTAATTCAGGATTAAGAGGAGAGCTCTTGGGCTTAATCAGTGGATTCATAGTAATTAAAGGCAGAGCGCTCTATGAGTCAACCCATTTATTTCCCAGGGCAGTGGCAAGATTGTCTCCATAGTTCATTTTCCATAATGCCTCAGTGTACCGGATGAGTACTTCAAAGATGTTTTGTAAAACAGACCTCCTATTATCTTTTTTATCACCTGTACCAATAGCATTCAATATCAATAATAGAGAAGGCAAGAAAAGCCTGTTTTTTCTTTCACTTCCACTTCCACTCATATCATCATGATCGAGTCCAATTCAGATTTCAGTGATGGGAATCCCAGCTCACAGAAAGTCAGTAACATCAGCATTAAAAGTAAAACCAGACCCATTAGTTTTCACCTTTAATGTTATAAAAATTATTCTAGTTGCACCAGGACTGATCTGAGGTGCCAAGTCCGCAAGGAGAATTGAAGTCAGTAGAAAAGTACTGCACACCTCTCAGAGGGATGCCCAAAATAACCCAGTTCTTATCCTTTACCCTTCTGGAACATCTTCCCGGGGAATTAAATATTCCCCATGGAGTAAAATGTGATATCAAACTCATTGCAGTCATCTAGTCACATCTTATAGAGTAACATTATTTGATGTAGGGTAAGATTATAAAAGCCCCACAGAATACTCTAAAAACCCACTATGTAGACCATTCTTGTACAAAATCAATCAACAGCAACAAATATCCCATCCCATACCCTGCTGGTGATGGTTTGTATGAAAGTGCAGTCAAGCACAGATGCTACATATGGTCACGAGAATCACTCGTCTAGCGGGAGTAGCCACCCAAAACTAACTTCAGACTATACACTTTACAAAGAGGCAATCCCCGTGAAGGGTTTACTAGGGGGGGAAAAAAAAAAAAGAGACAGAAAGAGTTTAAACAAAAAAAAAAAAAAAGAGAACAAGGCTATTTTCAAAAGTCTAAACTTTTTTTGGTCAGAGGCTATGTGTGAATCTGTCAGACATTGCTCTCACTCTTTACGGATTACCGAACTTTGTGCAAAGGTAGGAGAACTGTTGCAATGTTTCAGCAATGGATGTTTAATGTCTTTAAACAGTGAGAATGGCAAAGCTCATTTCAATAGCAGAGGAATGCTGAAGAAATGCACGTTCCTTACTATGCTGATAATCTCAGATACTCTACTACAGCAAAGATGCTCAGCATGCCCTGCCCTGCACCCACAGCCAATATGAGAAGAGGTACTGAACTGACATCTCACTTAAGACAGGGAAATGGGCCATAAAAATATCACGGTGGCCAGATCTCCCAGTCGAAAGTGGGAAAATTACTAGAAGGCCAAGGGAAGGAAAAATTAGAAGTCTTACTTGCTGGGAGGGAATAGGAATAATTACTACAATAAACCTGTAATTTTAATTTAATGCTACTACAGCCACAATAACAATACTGTAATTATGACTACATTCCATTCCAACAATACTCATCATAGCAAGAACCGATGCAAACAAGATGAACGTCAGTATGTGGTGCAAATCTTTCTTTTACGCACAAACTGTCCTTGCTGCTTAGTAGATATTCTGAAACCAGTTGATTATACATCTGTACCTGAAGGATGAGGTCTTTTTTTTCAGTGAACTTGTAAGAATTTTGGGGACCTCAGCTATTCAGCCCGAAGTATTTTCACTCCAGAATAAAGGACATATTTTATTTAGGAGCAACAACTGATTCATCAGGAGGAGAAGTAACAGAAAATCAGATCAGAGAGGTATGGCCTTGGGGAAGCTCCTTCAGGGTTGGGGTCCCCATTAAAGAGCTTAGTCAATAAAAGAGCTAGAGCTTGCCTTGAGAAAGCATTCAGAGAAAGCGGTAAATGTAGAACAGCTGCTCGTGCTAAGCTAGCATGTTCCCAAATGGAGATACGGGATATATGATTGCATAAAACACCAGATGCACGTAAATCGGGATTGTTCCTGTGAGGCGAGCCTCATGTTGACGTATCAAGTATCACTGAAGAAAAAACTAATCTCATGTTGGAGAATGACCTGGTTGAACAGCCTTCATCATCTTGGATAACACCAGATACAATGGTATAAAGGGGAACCAAGATTTAAAATACAAATGTTTCCTCCTTGAGAAGAAACTTAACTAATAGATGGTTCAAGATTGTTCCCAAACTCCTCGTAGCAACAGGCACAAAATGTTTTAGCAGTTTTCATTTGTTAATGGACACCATCAGATTAAATTGGCATGTAAGGATCAGGAAAAATCCTGTCCTGGTGACATACTATGGATTAATTTATTTCTGCATTATGCCTTTTTGTTTCATCAATGCATCGGAACCCTTTCAAAGGGCCTGCAAAATAATGCAGTGCGGGTTTTCAGCATGGAAGACACGTCCCTTTATGAAAATAATTCCCCCAAATTATTGCATATTGAGCTAGCCAAATACATTTCATTTCAAATTAGTTCAGCATGAAACTTCATCTTCTCAGGATGCCTTCTGAGAGCTATTGTTCTAGAAATGTCCATCCCCACCAACCATCCACAAAGTTCCTTTTGAAGTGCTCCCCAGCCACCCTCTCTATGATGCTACGTCACTCTGGATTGATGTGTGCAGATAATGCTGGAGATGGTAAAAGTCCAGGTACATCATGGGAGATGTTTGGGACAGGACGCGTATCCAACAGGAACTTTCCCAGATGGACTTTCTTGCATATTCATCAAACCGTATTTTCTCTGCATAGTTTCTTCTGCACACTGCTCTGTGGTTTCTCTTCAGATCCTATAAATCTTTTGTCTTTTACAAACGATTTCCATGGAGAGAAACTCATGAGTTTCATCACTTATTGGTACATAACTCCCAGTACAGCTGACATGAAGTGATTCTTTTTTTTTTTTCCTGGGCACTGTACTTGATCTTTTACTTGGAGGTTGGTTAATATCCAGGCATCCTTTAGACAATTATGAAGCTTTTGTATAGGAAATGAACACCTAATCCCTAGATCCCATGAGACTACGCACCCTTATAGAAGGAATATGTCTTTTAAGAAAATCCTTCGCCCTTTGCTTTAAGAAAATCCCTTGCCCTAAGTCTCATAAAACAAAGCAGCTTAGGGATCCTTGCAATTGCAGGGCTGAACTAAACACACTTAACAAAGTTTCCCTTTGTCAACAGCATTTTGGTGAGGTTCCCTCCTGCAGGATGAGTGTCAGGCTTCAGACTAATCTCTGTAATTCTTTAACTAGAGATTTACACATTATTAAGTGGTGGTTTTCTCAGTGGGTGGAAAGCTATCACGCAGTGGAACATGTTCTCCTGATGGAAAGCTCAAATGCTCCATTCTCCACTTAAAAGGCCAATGGCTTGTGTCTCAGCTGAAGGACAGAAATGGCAAGTGAAATCAGAATAAAATCCCTATTAAAATACTTCTATTCACCACATCTACCCATAGGCCATGGGCAAGCAGAGATTTCTTAAGTTAGCCCTAACTTCTTTGCTAACCATTACTTAGTCTCTACAGGCAAATACAGATCTTGAAACGATCACTGATGTGCACGGTCAGCAATCACAGCCTGGACTCCATGGGATAAACCAGGAGTTAGCATGACTCTGAGAAATTACTGGAGGAGCTAGCAAACCTTGGCGTCTGCCTACCTTCAGTATTCTCAGCAAAGACTCTTTTACTGTCATTTCAGCTGAATCCTAATTCTCTTCTACTGGTAGATGTCACACAGACTTTAAAATACAGTAAGCTAAAATATAAAATATATTAAAATATTAAAATACAGAACATCAGAGATCTTTTAGGTTTTGACTAATACTGTCCTTTTATAGACAGTGAGAAAAAGATATTATTCGCTTTTTGAAATCGGGTACTAAACACCTAAAGGTATCTCAGACCCTTACCCCTGACATACAGTCCCGACTTAAAACAAACCAGGACCATGCACGGCACACCAGCACTGCACCAGTACACACAGTGGGACATGTGAGAAACAGGCAGGGAGTGGCACATGAAACTCTACGAGAATTTGCAAGGTGGGAAATCAGAAGGAAATTCTCCATGGTTCATTGAAGAGTCATTCTGGTGAATAACCTACCCAGCCTTTGGCAAACCAGGGTAACTTCTCTGAAACAATCTATCCCATTGTCATTTATTTTTAAGATTGCTTCCACATCCAGCTTTCACCTCCTTCCCTTAACAAACATAGGGCCAAACTCCCCTGAGGTCTTTACAACGGCTTTGCTGGGTCCCTGTGCAGGCAAACTCCTGTTGGCACCGAGATTTGATCCTCAAGCTTCATCTTGAATTCATTTGCGTGTGGCATTTGCATGCTGATTTCTTTGACGCCCTAATGGTTCAATTTCAAAGCACATCTTTTCCCTTTTATCTCTAGCTGAATGAGATGTCTCAATAAGCGCCAGATAAAGACGGAAGTCTTTTGTCTGAAATCACACAGGCATGGCCAGCTGTGATGAAAACTGGCTGAAGTTTCACAGGCTGCTTGTCTGCCTTCAAACTGGAGCTCCAGCTCCTTTCAGTCTGGAGGAACAGAGCAGGGGGAAAAGGCCTTTCTTGCACACATGGTTGCCAAAACAGCTGAGTGTCTTCCAGTGTTTATTTTTCCTTCCAGAAGTTATTTTTGATAAAGGGGTTGGGGGGAGCAGAAGGAAAGAGATCAAGAGGGAAGAAAGAAAGAGCAAGCGAGCAGATATGGTTAAACCTACATAGGCTTTGCATCCTATGAGTTATTAGATGGTAGACCATCTTTATCCTGAGAGAAGACATTGCCTTTTGCATCTGAGCCTCGGAGTCAGACATTATTCCGTTGTTTCACAGTGGGATGCCCTTGTGCTATTTCTCTCGTTTTAAAAAGACTTGCTTTTGTGCTTTTGGGTTAGCTGACTTGTGGAATGCAAACAGCCTGGCACTGACAGTAAAGGCTATTTTTTCAGCCAGTTAATAGTGAGCAACATTTTGTCTACCTTAAAAAATTGCCAGTAGGCCTACAGGATGGCATAATTAAGGTAGGATTATTTCAAAATCAAGGATAGCAGTAAGGAGTGTCTTTTGAATAGTACTTTTGAGGGCTTTAAGAGATCTACCAAATATGAAACCTCCTGCACGGTATTCAACACTGGTTACATACCGATCAGATTTGCTCAGGGTGGTGCATTAGAAATTGGAAAGATCTCATTCTACTGTCTATGCCAAAAAAATCTAGATGGTGAGTTTTTTCCCCAAACGATCTTCCCCGAAGCTAAAGCGAGCTTATGCGTTTTTCATGGAGTTATTGAAAACACATTGAGTTTAAGCTCGAGAGGTCCTGACACACGGAGAACAGTTTAAAACCTGCAAGGCCAGGGCGCTCGTTAGGATTATACATGGTGGAGACTGACTAGCAATTGCTGATTTTGGTCTCATTACAGCCTGTAATGCGGTTTGTGCAGATTGTAGCTTGGCACAAGTTGCTCTCCATAAAACCAAGGAGCAAGAGCCACCGGCGCATCTTTGACCACACTTTGCACAGAGACTTGGGTGTCAACCTGAACTCTAACAATCCTGCCAAACCAGCACCATTCTATTACGCTTTCAGTAGAACGACAAGGAAACGTAGCTTCCCCATAGGAGCTCCAAGGGGTTAAATTCCCCTGGAGAAAGGAAAGTCAGATGGGCTAGGCTCAAATAAGCCGCCCATCTGGGAAATGTCAAGTTTTCTCACAATGTTTTTAAGGGTTTGTAATGTGGCTGATCGTTTGCATGCATGAAAACAGCATGGGAATGCAATATTTCCTACTATATGTGTGGTGGAGCCCTCCAGTCCAGCTGTATTTTGCTTGTCATGTTCTTGAATTCTGACACCATTTAGAACATGCCAGTTACTACCGTAGAAAATGCATTTTCATTCTGTTCCCTGGATGAAAAGCACGTTAAGGCAGAAGAGAAAAACCAGCAGATTCTGGAGCTATCAGTGAGGTCTCTCTTATTTGTTTATTTGTTTTCTAATAACATATCATTTCATCAGGGGGTTGAGTGGGTGGGGGTAAAACTCAGTTTGACACCGTCCTAAAAATGAGAACGTGAAAGTCTGGGCTTGATGCCACAGAGGAAGAGAGAGAATGATGACAACATTACTGTCACTATATTACCACACGCTGTAAATTAAAGTTAGTGGTAAGCAGTTTAAGCACTATTCCTGTCTGATTCATTAAAAAAATACAGTAGCTATATGGGCACAAAAGTCTGGTTCTTCATGTATCTGATATACGATTGGAAAGTTGCATTATGTCCTGCCTTGAGGAGAGGCGTGTACTTTCAGCATCCCAAGTGGAACAGCAGATGTGGAGCCATTGACTGCTGTGGATAGGACCCCATGCCTCATGTTTGGCTACGTCTGAAGAGAATTGTCGTTGAAATATGTGAGCCAGATCCTCCGTAGGTGTAAACTGGCAAATCCCTATTAAAGTTAATGATTTACTGATTTAGTCCAGCTGAGGTCTGGCACTCCGTGTGCGAGTGTCAAGAAGAGGAACTATTTATTCCTAAGTGAACCATTAACTTTGGGTCCTTTATGTTCATCTCTGCAGTTAAAATTCCTACTGCATTTCTTCAAAAGAAAAAGGGGTGATATAAACATGACTCATATGTCCACATACCACGCACCATGACCAGCAGAAGCTGTAATTAGGACTTCTCAATAGAGCTATATTAGTAACTAGCTTTTCCTTTCACTGCCAAGTCAAGCATAGACCTTTTGAATCAACTCATTACAGAAATATTTTAATGCAAATCGATATATCAAAACATGTTTCTTGGGGGTAAGACAACGCTCAGCATTTCATTCTGATTCAGGCTTGCTTAGTTGTATTTTAAACAGAATTACCGGCAACTTTGAAAAGCACAGGTCACATCAGGGAGAGAGTAAAAATATTAGAACGGTCAAATATCAAACCCAAGTTTTCTGAATGCTCCCTATACAGACATATACACACACACCTATACCAATCCAATGAATAATTCATCAAATTCAAGGTGAGTACATAATCCAGGGGTACCTCTAAACCTCTGCATTGTTCACCCAAATATGTTTTATCACAACATTTTCACCCAGCTCAACTGCTTTCTACAGAAAGGTCTAGAAGAAAACATTTACTTTCTGGGATAACCGTATCTACACCAGGTGGCGTTTGTATTACCTCGTCTGTCTCCTTATCCATTCATCTAGCCAGGACAGTATTTACAGACAAGACTAAAGGAGATCGAGGTCTGCACACGATCACAACTGGGACAGTAGGCGCTTTTGTAGTGAAGGTTGGGTTACCCGTCCGCACAGGTAGCAGAGATGGATGCACTGCTCTCTCTGCTTCGTTTGCAGACAACCACGATACTGTCTGAGCCCACAGGGTTCGATACCAGTACGCCTTTTATTCTGTTTTCCTAAATTTAAACCTCCTACATGTCTGGGTGACTACAACACATAGAACTGATGGAGCCGTTGAAAGGAAAAAGAGTAACGAACGTGAGAGCTGTTGGCTCAGCTTTCTGTTCCTGTAATTTACGCACTGATGGTTGCTGCTTCATTTTTACCCTGTGTGAAGCTCAGAAGATACAGACATGGAAAGGCAAGCAAACTATAGAAAACATTGTTATTTTACTTGTTTAAAGAGAATAAATCCACTCTGTTAGGTGGCCACTTCTACCTCTTTAACATTTCTTGATCTGCTCAGAGTGGAGGAGAAATCTCTCTTGACAGCAAAGTTGCACAGTTCAGGTTAGAATGTACTTGGCTTTTCCCTCCGAGGCAGCAGTAGCAGACCGTAACGTGCAGAACTCTTGTACCTTACGCCCTGCTTCTGCAGGCAGCTGGGGCTCGTACTGGGGCCAGAGCAAGCTGCACTGGCAGGCGTGGGAGAAGTGAGCTCTGCAGAGAGTAGCTCTCGCTGTTTGATGTGTGCTGGCCGTACAGAGATGGCTGGAGAAAGCAAATTCATTGAACAAAAATGGGCAAAACCCAAAGAAACAAACCTCCCCTCTTTAATGTGCCCAATGCACACTGCCTGCTGTTCCTTGCTGCAATGATGAAACAGCAGGTTCTTACCAGATGAGCTACGTGAGAACATCATTTGTCTCACTGCCTTATTCTGTGGTTGAGATGGGCAATTAAAAAGCCATGCGCATGCAATACTCGCAGACTCACACCTAATAACTGTACTGTACATCATCATGGCTTCAGACAAAACAAACACATGCAAAAACAGTAAGGCAGACCTATTACTAATCCCACCAAAGATATGCACAATCAGATGCTTCCAAGAAATAGGACTGTATTTCCTGGAGCATCTTATAGTTATCACAGACGTGTTACATGAGATTTCCCAAATACATGCTGGCTGGAATATTGTTCTTGGTGCCTTCCAGTTCTCGAAGAGTCACCTCTTAACAATCACACAAGAACAATGAGATTGTAACTGATCTCAGTGGGCCAAAATTTTCATCTGAGAAGACTTCTTTACTGAAGTGAGACTCTGTTGCTGATTCCAGGGACATAGAAGAAACCAAAAGTCTTCACTCTTACCACCTTTAGTCCTAATGGTATAAGAACGCCCAGCGACTTGAGCCAATGTTATTAATTAGAGCTAATTTCATCCAAAAAATACTATTTCAGGTCAGCCAAAACTATTTGCACATTTGAATCAATCAGAAAGATAAAACAATATTAAAAGGCCAAAGATTTTGTCCCGACGCTTAAAAATGAAAGACCAAAGGGATGCAAACAATATGGGCTTTAAACGTTATTTAAAAGAGAAAATATTTTCCCCTGTTGTGGATATTGGAACACCTCTTTGGTTTGGTTTATTTATTTCTTTGGTGCTCACAGGCAGAGCAGATGGGGTTGGAAAGCAACCTAGGTAGGAGCTGTGAAAACTCCCCGCACTTAACGTCCATTTCAACATTTCAAAACTTCAGATAAGCTTCTGGCTACCTGAAAACAAAATGGAGATGGGAGTTATGAAAAAGATTATTTTTTATTTCTGAAAAGTCACTAACTCTTTGCTATGCTGCTGATTAATTTTGTCCAGAGAAAATAAGGCCACTGTCAATAGGACATGAACTTCTCTTCCTTTATCTCGTGTGTGTGTGTGTATCGATATGGCTGCGAAGGCAACCACCCATGCCCACACACATTGCAGATACGAACCATGCAAACGGTGGCACAAGGCTGAGCTGCAATTTGCAAGCAGAATATTCTGGTGAAGCTAAAATTAGAAAATGATTATTCAAAACTTGTGCTAGTTCCAGCTCTTAAAGCTGATTCTGCTCAGAACTGCGCTGTTAGGAACACTTGGCCAGGATTAACAAATCAGCTATTTTCCTGAGATTCGATTTCATCAAATGCCATTTGACAAACTCCTATGGAATGTTTAATGTGACATTGCTCTTATCTAGCTGCCCAGCATGGGACGGCTTTTGGGAATCATCTGATACATTTATTAAAAGCCTTCAAAAGGTCACCCACACTGCAAACTAAGGTCAGCCATAATAACGTCTGTATTTAGATGGATGAACTGCTCGGGGCTCCCCCACCTGCTGAAGGGTCTAATGAGCCAGCTGAGAGTTCCTGTCATAGCAAACATACCCCTTCTCAATTATAACCTGTAGGGCGGGCTGAAAACACGTGAGCATGGAGAGCTTTAGGAGTAGGCATTTGATGGTGATGAAAGAAATAAAAACAGGCCCAGAGAGAACACTGACACACAGCTGGGGGGAAAAAAAAAAAAGTTCGCCTATACTATGGCGAAAGATATAATGTGTTTCACGCTGAACTCTGGGCGCGGACCTTTATTTACGTCTCTTTTAAACCAGCTTGCTAGCGAGCGATACGGTTTGTTTCTACAAGAATCCTGCGGTAACAGTCGGAGAGAGTGAAGCAGCCTCAGGTGCAGACAGGCCACCGCGAGGCCTTCCACACCGCCCAGCCTCTTCCAAGACGCTGTGTTGCCGCGCGGGCAGCTCATCCATTACCTCCTGCAAGAGGAGCCGATGGCGATACGGGGCTCGGGGAAGGATTCCGCCTCATTTCCTGGGGAAAGGAGCCTAAATTCAGCGTGGAATACAGGCACTGTTGCCCCACCTGTTTCAGAACAGCTTGCCCTGCCTACCAGCGTAACCTCATGGGGGGCATTTTGGGGAGGATGTTTGGGGGCCGGTGTTATCCGATGACGCTGGGAGGGTACGGCTGCAGCCTGAAGCGCTGCGTTCCCCCCACTGATGCCAACGGCTTTCCCTGTGCCACAGGGATCTCCTCTCACCGTCACCATGACCAAGCCCCTGTTGGCTGTCGTATCGTAGAATACAGGCACACGCTATTCTAAAATCATAGAATCATAGAATGATCATGGAATGCTTTGGGTGGGAAGGGACCCCCAGAGGTCACCCAGCCCAACCCCCCTGCAGGAGCAGGGACACCTTGAACCACATCAGGTTGCTCACAGCCCCGGCCAACCTGGCCTGGAATGGTCCCAGGGATGGGGCCTCCACCACCTCTCTGGGCAACCTGTTCCAGTGTTTCACCACCCTCATTTTAAAGAATTTCTTCCTTAGATCCAGTCTAAACCTCCCCTGCTTCAGTTTAAAGCCATCCCCCCTTGTCCTGTCCCAGCTGGCCCTCCTAAAAAGCTTGTCCCCCCCTTTCCTCTGGGCCCCCTTGAAGCCCTGAGCGGCCGCACTCAGCTCTGCCCGCAGCCTCCTCTGCTCCAGGCTGAACACCCCCAACTCTCCCAGCCTGGCCTCAGAGCAGAGGGGCTCCAGCCCTCGGAGCATTTTAGTAGCCCTCAAAAAAAAAGCAGGAACAAAGGGGGTGAAATAAAAGAGATTTGGCGTATGGTGCTGCGGAGGGTCAGGCCAGGGACCTACAGGCTCCCTCCACGGCCAGCAAACGCAGAAGCCATGGAGGGGCCCGGGTACCACCCGAGGCCCCTCGCTCCCCACGCGAGGAAAGGCCGCCGACCTGGCCCCGCCGGGCCCGCCTCGCTCAGCCCCGGGGGCCGCGGCGCCCGCAGTCCCCACCCGGGCCCCCGCCCTCCCCCAGGGCACCTGGCCCCGCGGCAGGAGCCGCTCCCCACTGACAGGAGCGTGGTTCTCTCCCTCCCTCAAATCCATGAAAAATCGTTCGAAATTACGCGAAAATATTTATTTCTGTAAACGTGAGCGCCAGGTAAAGGCTGGCGCTGCCGCTGAGGCAAGAAACGGCGCCCGGCGCGGCCTCCCTCGCAGCAGCGGCCCGGCGCTGCCATCTGCAGGGCGGCGCTGGAACCGCCGGGCGGGCCCTGCCGCAGCGCCCCGGGGGGGGGGGGGCGGGCAGGCCGGCCGGGGCGGGCAGGGCCGGCCGGAGCCGCGCAGAGACGGGCCGGGACAGGCCGAGGTGGCAGGGCAGGGCCCCTGCAGGCAGACATGGAGGGCGCGGCGGCTGTGCCTGTGGGAGCCGGCCCGGGCCGGGATGGAGCAGCCCGAGGCCGCTGTGGAGCGGGCTGCGGCCCTGACAAAGTGCTCCATTGCCATTACTGGCTTTGAAGTATTTCTGTTCATTGGAACAGGGACAGCTGTGCCTGTCGCCTGTGCTTCAGAACATGAGAGAGTTGTAAAACAAGAGTTAAAATAAACCAGCTCAGTTGGAAGGGACCGGCAGTGATCACCTACTCCAACTGCACCCCTGGTAGTAACAAGACAGGCCAGAATTAAACCCCCGTGCAATGAGAGGATCATACTAAGAAGTTATTTTGATATCTGTGATTTTAGGATCACACTAAGAAGTTATTTTGATATCTGTGATTTTAGGATCACACTAATTATTTTATATCTGTGATTTAGGATCAACTAATTATTTTATATCTGTGATTTTAGGACAACAATTTTTTTATCTGTGACTTTAGGATCATACTAAAGTTATTTTGATATCTGTGACTTACCCAGCATTGCACTGAAGTCACCAGGGAGAAACATGGGCACCAACTGGTTTATTCAGAAAGACAGGGAAATTCTTCAAAAGGCCACAGGTATGGGAGACCCTACGTAGAGATAGGACGTTTTGGTACAAATTTGATCACAAATGCACTACTGCCCTTCATCCAGTATGAACAACCAAGCCCTCCTTCCTTTTGTGATCTGTGGGAGCACTTTGATGATCCTTCCCTGTGATTAGTCCCATTCACCGCTCTCTGATGAGGCTGAGCACTGATTTCTGCAGATGACGTGATGATGTGCTGAAGCTCAGACAGTAAAATGCAACCAATTTTCAACCTACTAACTAGCCACAGATTACTGCAGATAAGTGAGTGACATGGCAGCTAGTCTCTGCTCACAGTGCAGTCAACCCCAGTCATGGCAAATTACAAAAAAAAAAAAAAGCGATGTATGATATTTTATCTCAGCGAAGAGGCAGCTTGCAGTTTCAGGCTTCTGAGAAGTTTTTATGAGAAACGTACAGAAATATCTGAAGTTCAAAACAAAGAAGTATAAAGTATCTCTTAAAAGTTAATCATTGCTCAAAGCAGATATATTTTATTTATTCCACTGGAGCTGTAATAAACAAAAACTACCATTTTTCTGAAGGTGGACAGCCTATGGGTCAGGTTTAGCACAATAGCTGGGTTTTAGGCAAAGATCTGTACAGCTTTGGTGCCTTGGCTTTGCTATTGTAAACTGTCTGCTTAGCTTCATTTCAAAACACCGGGGTTTGAAATCAATCATAGTTTTCTTTTGGTTGATACTTGTTTGCTCTACTTCTCAGCTTTTAAGACTTCACGGCACTGACTCAGAAGTTTGTGCCAAGAACTGCATCACATTGATATGAACAAAACTCTTGCAAATTCAAGCTGGGCCTCAAAATCCATTAGTGCCCTAGGAAATTCGGGAGTTGGAACCATCGCAATAGAAAGGTATAGATTTGGTTTACATATGTTGACATGAGGATCTCAGTTGCACCCGTTATGAGAGTAACCGCACTTGGTGATGAGTGAGTAGGTTCTCCAAGGGGGAATGGAAAAATCAGAAATGGACCCTGTGTGGGAGCAATACGCTAAGGTGCTGACAGCTTAATGAATAACTTGACTGTTATGACAGTAGGACACCTTGCAGTTCCAAGAGCAAATATTTGAAATCATATGCAATGCAGGAAATGTATATATGTACGTAGAGAATACATGGCTTACCCGTATCACTAACAGATGGTCTATGTTTTCACTTCAGAGGTTTTCTTCTGCACAATCATGAGTTACTGGGGGTGAGAGTGAATCCATAGCTTGCAACTGATGACATAAAATGGAACAGTGTATTAAAGTCCCCTTTTTATGGTGGCCATATGGCTCAGAGGTTTTGGTAACAGCTAATTAAGATATTTGCCTGTAGGCCCCCCCCCTCCCCCCCCATAAACGTACGTCTTCTACTACTGCTCCAAAAGCTCTAGCCAGCCTATATGGTAAAAAAAGATGGTTAGAGGATGATTCTTTAAGGATATAGGTAAATTTTTTTAAAAAAAAATAAAATTCTGGTCTTCTACATTGTCATTTACATTCTCCTAAAGCTTCAGTGGACTATGGAGTCAAAACCTACCTCTTGTGCAAGTGTTTTGCCTATAGCAAGAGGTGCACGTTAAAGAGGTGAATTTGTGAGGATCTGGAAATACCAGGTTCTGCCATGTATCGGTTTGGGGGACCTGAAGACTCTCCTGTCCAGGTTTATTCATCTTTAGACTTTCTTACACCATCATTCCCTGGCACAAGTAAAGCCAGGCAGCCCTCTTCTATTGGCTTTCCGTACAGTTGATCCCATCAAGATTTTTTTTATTCTCTCTTGAGAATGGATGGGAATTCTTGAAATCCATGGGGTTTATGATTTTCCTAGATTATTCATGGGTGATTATTAACTTTGCACACTGCTTGGATTTTGAACACCATTTTTTTTCCCGTAAAAGTAACTTCTTACTACGTAAAGAAGCTGTTGTGATATTTTCATTAAGGAATTCACGCTCTCTTCAGCATCCTGTTCAAGGAAATTACAGTGGGGAGTTTTTTTAGCAATTTGTACTGTGTATTAGGAATGAGATATTTTCTCTATTTCCAGTAAATCGATCTTTATGGTTGCTTTGTTAATGTTAGCTACAAAAAACCCCTACCCACCCAATCCAAAGACTTGGGAAGCTGAAGGCAACCGATTATTTAAAGCAGCAGAAAGAATAGGCTGATTGACAGCAGAAAAGTAAAATGATGGAACCCCTATAAAAGTTAAGGTGCTCCTACAGGACTAGTGGGAAGAAAAGACAGTTGCTGTATGTAGGCATAATACTGAAGGAATCTAGTACTGATGCAGTTGAAGTGAATGATTTTTGGGAATAGATTTTCATTATTAAGTGAAATTCAGAAAAATTTAGACCGACTGCTAATAAAGAGAATTAGTGCATAAGGTTTCCTTAAAGCAAGCAGATCTTGCCATGCTCACTACTACTTTTGCTTTAATTTTCTGACTGTTAACGCACATCTCACAATTCATCTTCTGGGAGTCAGCTTTCCAGTCCCACATCCAGGAGTTGGTGGGGCTCAGTCCTTGGGGAGAGAACAGTCCAGCACAAGCATTTCATGTGAGCCTGGCAAGGTAATTGTCTCCTGCAGCTGTCAGGACTAATCACTCAATGGAAACCAGGCCCCAGCATTTGTGGTAGCCTGAGGGCAAGCAAAATATCAATTGGGCTACAAATCAAGAGTGCAGCATCCTCTTGCACCATGAATCAGTTAAATGAGACAAGCAATTCAAGTGCTAACTCAACATGGTCTGTACAAACAGGAGTTTGGAAAGTGCATTTCAGTTATTTGCTTCACCTTTGCTTTAAAACGCAGCTTAAGAGAGAGAGAACATGAATAAACTGCTTGGGTTGGACAAACTAATTTGGATAAAATAACCACAATCCTGACATCTTCACAGAAATTCCAGCTCAATATATAAGCTATTTTGGTTGGAAAAAGTTTTTAAAAAAAAAAAACCTGCACACTTCTTTCTTGTTCATTTAATTGCAGACCCAAAGCAGAAGTATAATATATGAGATGTCACTTGAAATCTGTTCTCATTCATCTGCAAGCAAACATTGTGTATCCTTGTGCCCTTCTGATTTGCAGACTAAAGAAATGGGATTCAGCTTTGCAAAGAAGAGCCTCTGAGTAGGAAAATCCTTACGACAATAAGCTGACAGAGGAAACTTGGCAATTTTGCCTGGATTTTTCCCTTCATCCTAAATTCACATTTGAGGATGTGAATCCAAACCAGAAGAAAGTTGCAACATAAATCCTGGGAATTACTGGTAGCAGAATGGCGATGACTACATGATTGTCATTTTGTACAAAGGCAGCAGGGAAGAATTCCCAACAGGTTCAATGGACTTTACTGGTCATAAGAAGAATGAAAGACAAGGCAAAATGGGCGATCTTGAATCAGCAATCTCCCCTCAGAGTACAAATGTCTCCTAAGGTGCACTTACATATGGTGTCATCCAGGCACTTTGCAGATGATTCTTGAGGCAGTGACGTGATCGGGAGGAGGAAAGCATGGGACATGCCATGTTTACTGCCACTTTCAGTCCAGCATAGATGGGCATGGCTGAGTAAAATTTCAGCTCTGAACACAGAACTGGAGGCAAAAAAAAAAAAACAATTAAAAAAAAAGTGTCAGGCCCAAAAATGATGTGATATGTATAAGTGGCTTTCCGTTTAGCCTAGGACACCACTGAGCTGGGGATGAAGTATAATGGTGGGCTGATAAGGGGTAGCTCCTGCCTAAGTCTCCTCCCACAGTCTCCATCTGAACCAAATCATTCGCGTCTACCGTCTGTCTGGCATCACTGATTTTCTTTCAAGGTAAATATTTTCCTTCACTAACAGGTCCAGTAATGGGAACCCAGCCCATTTGCGCCATCTTAAGTAGGTGATACCCGTGTGTTTCTATAATACACATTTGTAACACACATCAGTGCTCAAACCGCATTCTCCTCTCACTTACACTGCTTCTGCACTGATGTAACTCCAGTACCTCTGCTAATCCTTTTTTACACCAAGAAGAGAATAAGAGTCCTAGTGTTTCTAAATATGACGCTACCAACATACTACAGACCCTTGATTGTAAGTGCTGGCTGTGTAGAGCACAGCCTTGGACACCCGTTTTGACTCATCAGATGTGGATTTAAATAATCCTAACATCCACATCTCATTTGCAACCAAAGATGGAAGAGGGTTCAAAACAGTGGAATAAATAAACGGGGTTTGGGAGAGCGAGAGGGTTGTACCTGCTCCCACCTGGAGAACAGGTTCAAAGTTGAGCATTAGTCTAAAATCAGAGTAAATGAACGTTTCTGTTTTCAACAGAAATTAAGAGGAAATGAAAATACTGTGGCATAGAAATGGATAAAGATTTTGACTAATACCACTTTGGAATTGAATCAATCCTTAAGAGTACAGAAAAGCTTCGTACCTGACATTTTGTTAGGGTGCCTAGAGCTGGCTAAAACAAAAAAAGCTTTTAATATGTACTTTTATGAAAATAAAAGGATTATGCTTTCCAGTGTAATTAAAAAAAAAAATCAAGTTCTTACTTCTCTGATTTTTTTCCTTTCATTTCTCTGGTCTTTGCAGGGAGACAGTCAAAGCTACCAGAAGACACTTATATATTCTAAGTGTCTGAACTGCCTGTGTTCCACTTCCAAAAGCAAGGATTTCATGTGGAAAAGAGCATTCTGCTAATGTTTCCTGTGAGGTGTGCTTGCACTCACTTCCACTGTAAAATAGATGGCACCTTGGGAAAAAAAAAAAAAAAAAAAGGCAGCAGTCAATCTGTGTGCTTTGCATCATCCACAGAAGCAGAAATCCTATATAAAGATCATCTGTCAGGTCTTGAAAATGCAAAACCGATGCACGTGTATCAGCCCCTGCTGTCACAGAATGGGGTGGAAGAAGATGTCAGGCAAACATCGTCTTTATCAGAAGGGAGGGGAACTATGAGGTTATTGCTTGCAACTCGCTCAAAGTTCTGAGAAAGGGGTAAGGCTCGTTAGAGCCGGATATCTGCGCCGACTTCCCTCTCCCCCCGACTGCCACTTGATTCTAGACTTGAAGAACAGACAAAAACTTATCATTGCCAGTGTCTTTAAAGATGCCCACACATGTTCCCTGCAGACCAGAGAGAGGGAAAAAAAGTCCATTTTGTCTGGACAGGTATCAGTTTTAAGCTTGTCTTATCTTCACACACCCACCAACCTCCCCATGTGGGAGCGGGACTATCGCTGTACAGTGTGCAGGGTGAACTCCAGCTCTCCCTTCTGAGAACTGATAAGAAGGGATGCATGAATTGCCCTTTTCAGCCAAGCGCACGGTGTGTAGCCAATCTTTATCTCCAGTCTTAAGGAAGGAAAAGCAGAAACCAGCTAAAAGCCTTTCTTTCCTCTATTCTCTGATATTCTATAAGTCACACTGGGAGATTAATATTGCAACCCGTCCCTCCTCCTCCTCCCCCCCCTACCCCCAAAAAATCCCTGTTGCGACTAAGCAGGCTGATAAACTTCAAAATAAAAACAGATGTGGCAGGAAGAATGATTTATGGACTCCCCCACGCACTTTGGTTTCTACATAATGCCAGGGTTTGGGGCTTTTTTATTTTATTGTCCACCTAGCAGTAGTCAACCCATTTCTACTTCCAAATTTGGACAGGAAGGGAGGTGGGAACAGTACCCAGACCTTGAAACGGCAGCATGAGGAGAAGAGCGGAGCACTACTGAAATGTGGTGAGATCCAAACTGATGGCTGCAGTTCAGAGATGCAAAAGAGGAGGGAAAAAACGTTATATGGAAAGGAAGGAGGAGAAAGGAAGAAACAAATTTCCTCCCTTTCTCTAGTGGAAAGTCAATAAGAGAAAAAAAAAGTGTAATAAGTAAACTATTGGTCAGCAAGCAGAAAGTGAATGGAATTGGGATAAGCGGAAACAAGGGTGATAAATATTGTAGAGAAAAAAAAAATAAAAATAGGAGATGTGAAGGGAAGAAAAGGAATGCTCAAACGCCATCTGAAGAACAGTGAATGTCTCTGAAATGCATTCCAGGGTCTTTCAGCTATTCCCAATCAGAGGTGAAGGAGAGAGATGACAAGATACATAAACGCATGTACTTGGAGAAGCTTGGAGCACGAACTCTGATAGCAGGGAGACGTGGTTCAGTGGCACAGATTCAGCTTTACAGCACACGTTATTACTATGAGCGACTGGCGGTCTTGGGATACATGAGGTTTTGAAAGCTCAGCTTTGGATGCCTTAAATGGGAGCTGATAATACTGATCACTGATACTTGATCATTAGAATCCCCATTGAATAACTAGGTCAGCAAATGAGGACGTGCAGATTGTTTGTCTTTCTACTGCATCGCTGCACTCAAGGCCTTGCGGTAACAGAGAGAAATCTGTTGAATTAGTTTTTAATTTTTTTTTTAATTTCATTTCATATTAAGTGTCCCCAAGGACACACGCAAATGTCCCTATCAGTGTATAGGTAAATCACCAATAATATATATGTATGAAAATAGACTTTGCTTGACAACATCCAGGAGAGGAGGTGCTTGAACTTGAGGCAATTGCTTGGCATTAGTTGCTGGTATCTGTTTGCTGGCTCAGATCACATGCTATCTTGATTTCTTTGCTGGCTTTCTAGCATTTCATGCCTGTTTTCACTCAAGTGTTTATTTCTATAAACAGACCTAACCTTAGAAAACAATATAATGACATCCTTCCTGGGGGAGGAGGGGGAGAGAAGTTTCCTCAAATTACTCCGGAGGGTTTCCGCTGGCTTTTTATTTTCAATAATCCAAGAGGTAAATGGCCGCTTTTGAACTCTGCCCTCTGCCCTTTTTATTTTGCAACCTGGGCAAAGATAACCCAGAGTCAAAAGTGTCAGCAAAAATGGCTGTGATAGCGTGTGCTTTCCTTTATGAAAGTCCTCGTGATTATGTTTACAGAATTCATTATAAACTCAGGGTCCAGATTAAAAGCAAATGTCTAAGTGTCCTGTGGGGAATTGCAGAGTTGAGGATGCAGCTTCTAAGAGATGCGTGGGATCAGTAGGGGGTTATGAGTGTTACCAGGGAAAGGGAGCAGAGTTATGCTAAAGGTGAAATGTGGACATGGGGGTCACCAAGAGGACCAGAGGTAAAGGTGGGGAAGAAACAAACAAACAAACAGACGAGTCTTCTCCACCTCACCAAGTGGAGATACACCAAGTACTTCACCACATCAGAACCGCGGCAGAACAGTACAGACCATGTCTGTTCAAAGTGGATGCACAGTTCTAGCAATATCTGATCATGGCAGAATCCCTGATGAAGGAAAAAAAAAAACACCCTAGCCAGACATAAAATTGAAACAGTCCAAGACAGAGGGAGCTTACCAGACCGTGCTGAACACAGTGCTCTATCAAAATCTGGACTGCTAGGCTCCTCCTGAGCATGGGAAAGAGGCATGAGCTGCGGAGGAAGGCAACACATATGAGGGCAAGCCAACTAGATGCCTATTTATTCACTGTTCATACTGCTCCATCCCCAAGCAGCGCACACGGGTTGGCATCCCACCTTCTGTTCCTGACTGCGTCAAGGCCTCTGTGCCACAGACCCAAGGGATAACAAAGCCCCCGGTTAAATCGTTGGCGGAATAGTGACATGTCCTTTCAGATTATTGAATGGCATTTTTCATTTTGAAGAAGGATCTGGGAACATGGGAGAGGCAAATAGACTAAATAGGTCCCTTTTCTTCTGAAAGAGCTTCACGGTAATTGCTGCTGACAGGTCTCCTCTATAGCGGTGGGGTCTCAGGAAGAACTGGAAACCATCTTAGAGCTGATTAACGCTGATTAACGCGAGGTGTTATCCCTGACCCCTGTCACGGAGAGACCCTCTCTACGTCCAGCATCAGTGATAGGGAAGTAGTGGATAGAAGTTGATTTGGGATGGGATTGGGAGGAAGTGGACGAACAGTAAATTGTTTTAAGTTAGTTCCTGAAATGACTCTAGATAACTTGTTCGCTTTTTTTGTTAGAACTATTTTGAGGCTGTCAGTGCAACTGTTCAGCGGGTCATCCGTGACAGGGCTCGGAGAAGCAAATGTTTTTTAAACTTACTGGGGATAGCAGGAATTGTCAGTGGTGAAGGTGGGACTATCTGCAGTGCTTGGCGTCCCCCAGCACAAAACTGCTCTGGATACCCCTGCCTTCTCTGCACACAGGCAAACATGAGCCTGACACAGGGAACCTCCGGAAAAATCTCTTGGAATCGCTTTAATAACGAATAAGTCTTAAGAAAATAAAAATAATGCTGCGCTACAGTGTGTTTACGTTCTTCTTCTACACCCTGACTTGTAGGCACTATTAACTGGAACTGAAGTACCACCTTGCAACACATGATCTGGATTTTGAAGTTGTGCTAAAAGTTTCTTCCCATTTTATATGACTTAGCAACTGCAGCGTAGCCTACAGAGCTTTAAACGTATTTGATTTCATTTAAGTAAAATGGGCAACTGTATAGCCCCAAGAGTCTCTTTAACGGGTCACTCATCCATCAGGTTAGTGGGCAATGGGCTGCTTGTCCTCTGTGGATTGTTTGTACTCGTACAGCACAGCATCCCTCCAGATCTCCCGAGAGCTGCTTTGAAATGGCCAGCATTTACCAAGGATATATTCAGATTTCACTTTATCCTGGCTGTCAAACTTTGTGTATTTTTCCAGTGTCAAACAGATTTTAAGATGGAGAAAGGAGATAATATGATGATAAAAAGACTTGACCAATTTAAAGGTAGCTTTTAAAATATTACATACAGCACAGGACAATTTACTTTCTCCCCAAAATTTCAGCTGAGTCGTAATGGACCATGTATACATAGAGGGGGCCAGAAGCAGATTTTCATAAAGAAAATATCTGTGTGCATGTCCTTACTCACGTGTGCATGTGCACATGCATGCACACAATCAACCATGTGGTGCTGGAATTTTTTTTTTCTCTAAGGCATATTTTTAACTTTCTTTTCTATCAGCTTGTAAAACATGATTTTTATTCTTCCTTTAATGGCCTGGGCTAATTACTCCCAATGACCTTTGACCTTCAAGTGCCTTCATTTATGGTAGCGCATTCCTTTCAACAGAAACATATTGGCTTGGTTTTACAGGGTGCTGATGTCTGGCCTGGCAGCCCAAGCCTCAACAGCCCTACCACCATCTACAGTCCAACCCCGTTTTGGGAGTCAAAAGCATCATCCTTCCATAGGCCAAGTTTCTCATAAACACGGTGAAAGTTTCAGCTGAGCAGAAATACCGAGATCTGCTTTCGATATTAAGATTCTGCCACTGAAATTTATCTCGGGGGAAAATTGAGTAAATCGGTATACGCTTGGAAAAACGTGAAGGCGTGTGCAAATACCTTCGCTAAATCGGGGACTGAAGCAAAATTGAACCGCACTGTAGAAAGCTCCACCTGGTTTAATGCCCCTCACTTCTCAGGAGGGCTGAGCATCGCAGCACTGTACAGGGGTGACTCTGTTAGTTCAGCCACGTTATACACGTCTAGCAGCTCTTGGTGAGGTAGTGCTAGGGTGTTTCCACTAATGAACATACCACATGGAAGATTTCTGGCGTGCTCATCTTTACCAAGAAGAGAAGTCTCCTCAGGATTTAACAGTAAAATACAGGCAGCAAAAAAATAATAATAAAAAAATAATCACAAGGTTAATTCCAAAACTGTTGCTCGAATTCAGCAAGAACACTCTGTTGAAAACGTTGCAAAAGAGAGTTCTACCAAATACGTGGAAATTAGAGAAAAGAAAAGATCCAAGATCCCGGCATATCCGTTACCAACATCAGCAGGATCGCATGCAAGCAAGGAATTAGGTCTGGTCTCGTGGCTGGGGCAATTGGTTGGGTTTCAGAAGATACGCCTTCCATATTAACCTCTCCCTGATCTTTGATAAATTTAATCTTTTAAAATTTGAAACTGAAAGTTGCCAAACCTTCTGGCCTAAGTTCAGAAAATCATGAAAGCCCCACATTAACACAAAATTTAGGAGTAATCCCAACCCTGCTCCCAAAGATACTTAAGCACATGGCTGAATTCTTGAACAGGGAGGGTGAGCTGAAATGGATTTTCTGTCCCATCTTTTTGTATGTAGAACAACTCGTATCTTGTGATGAGGAGCAGTAACATTAAATATCTTAAAGCTACTCAAATGCTATTGCAATGACAGGAATACCTAGTTAAGCAGACTATATGTGGATATTGTGCAGTGAAAAAAAGAGATAAATAGTTGTTTGTCAATCAGTGTTTACCTAAAATAGCAAAGAAAACCAGAAAAAAAAATGCGTAGGAGATGCACTCAATTGAGATAGATTGCTGGAGAAAGAAGAGGAAGAGTTGTGCAGAAAATGAATGTCTTCGTAGGTGTTTTGCAGTAGTTACATAGTTTTCATGATAAGCCTTTAAGCTTTGGGGTTATTTTTCTTGGGTCTTTTAGATTCTTTTTTCTTCCTCGGTCTCCTCTGCGCTAATACAGACTCTCAGAGAAAGACCATTTACTTGCTCTGTTGTCAACGCATCTGGACGTCTTGTCAAAACAATATAATTTTACTTTGTAACTTTTTGACACTGGTATTTATTGCACCTGTCTTTAGTCATGATTTATGACTTGTCTGGTGAGTATTACTCTACAGCTCCAAGTTTACAATACCAGATAAGTGAAGCATTTGAAGTCCCGAATGGGCTGCAGATTTATAGATGTATATTTCTCTTCCCTCCTCCAGAAAGGGAAATTAAGATGAGCATTTTCTCCCATTTTTCTGGGTGGTAGAAATCAAAGATAACCAAAAGTTCTTTGGAAAAGAAAAAAAAAATTTTTTTTAAAAAAAGGAGGAGAATAATGCTCTCTGCTGCTGTCTCTATTAGGAAGAACACAGAAGATCCTCGTTAGGGGAAGGCATTGCAGTCAGAGTAGGGGTTTGCTTTAATTAATCCATAGCTGGCTATCTGTATGGCATTTTAGCGCCCAGAACTGTGTGCCAGTGCTGGGGGTATCAGCATCAGTGACCTTGCCAGTGACCTGAAATAGCACGGCATTTCAGGCTCATATTTCTAGGAGGTTATGTTTGCCCACTAGCAAAGATGATAATTTCAGAGTTCCTCTGGTAAAAATCAGCTCTGTACGGAGGGCCCGTAGAAGTCCGCCACACCGTTTACGGTTCTTAGCCTGTGTATTTTTCTCAATCTCACCCAGTTGAGAGAACATAGCAATGAAATTCCTTTTCCTCCTGTGCCTTTATCTAATCTGAACTGGGAAGGCCACAATAACAGAGGGAGACACGTAGGAGATGGGAGAGTCTCCAATATTATTTCCGAGCGGTATTCTGAAAGCTGTAGGATTCGGAAGCACCCATTGGTTTGACATTCTGAACGGCTAGGTTTGTAACATGCTGGGGTAATACTAGCTCCTACTTCACGCTGAAACATTAAGGCCAAATATGTAAAATCTAAACTTTACCTACCTGAGTAACCCCACTGAACAAAGTGGGTTTATTCACACGCATAATGTTAACTGTGTCTATGAAAAGCTGTTGTAGAATGCGAGTCTAAATATTTTATAAAAAGTAACAATCTTACATTGTAAAAAACCCAATTTTCCTTTTCTTCTTTCATTTTAGAAAACCTAAATTTGGGGCCTAAATCAACTTGACAGTATCCCTTAAATATATAGTATGCTTGAAAGGTATTTATTATTCTACTGCTGTTAAAGCGGGTCTTTCAAATTTGCCAGACTTTAAAACAAATCCGGGCTTCCTTCCTAGTCAAGGTTCTTTTCAAATCTGATCTGGTATTGCAGATGTAACACAAGCCTGTTGACACAGTTTGGTTGTTGTAACCTAAGTATCCTTCCAGTGTATCTCTCATCTAAGCCAAAGCAACATGTGAACGTGTGAATGTCAGATAAAATTGTTTTGTAAACATAGGGCCGCTCTCATTTGTCAAAATTACATTAAATTATAAAAGTACCTGACAGGGTTTGCTATTGTAATCCCCTAGGGATATACGTGTCTGTGAGATTCCCTGTACTGACCCTTTGATAGAGATTGGGTGGAAATCAGGGACCGTAAGCTCTGGAAGGAAAACCTGAGATTTCTTTTCCAAGTCTTTTTCAGTGTTCAAGCGAACCACAAAACAAAACAAAACAAAATAAAACCTCTTTACGAAGGATACGTGGTAAACAACTGTAGGAGAAGGCAAAGAAAACCCTCGCTGACCAAGCCCTTGTCTGGAATACAGCTGGTGGCTTCCCGTAACAAAGCAAGACGGGAGCTGGTGTCTGGAGGCAGCAGGGATTGCCTCTCTTGCCCCAACCTTTGCACATTCTCAGATGCTTTGATGGACTGCCAACGAAAATATTGGGCAGGCATCAACTGTGCGGTTGCCACGGAGATCCAGTAAGCCGGGGCAGTGGGAGCAGAGATTTCCATCAACAGGACTTTAACAAAAGCCTTGATTCAGTGGCAAGCTCTTAGGTTAGATGCTTCTGGGCTTTAGCAGGGTACACAGAAAATGGTGAATTTACTGCTCAGCTTGCTAAGCAATTGCAAATTGTGCTTCCTTCAGGGAAGAAAGCACAGCCCTACCTTTCTTTCTGATTCAAGATTGAGCTTTTTAATTCTTCCTTGCCTTTTAAAATGAGAAATAATGAGGCTGGCTCTGTCACAGTCAAATGTAATTCATCGCCATTTGGAGATATCTACATTATAGATTTGGGGGCCATAGAACCATGCCATCCGTTTGGCTACACATACTCATCTTGCAGAAGTTATTGTTGCTTTGAAAAGGCAGCAGAAATACCTCACATTGTTGTGACAGTGGCTATCTTGGAGGACATAAAATCTGTCTGTACATAAAAATGATTAACCTTATATCTGTCACAGATAAAACCATAATGTATTTTTATCACTAGAGAGCCCGTTGGCAATTTGTGCTTGAAAGAGCTGAAATACAGAAGGTCTCGACAGAGCAGATAGCGGACAGAAATAGCAAACTGAGATATTCCCAAAATCTTGTTTCAGCTGTTGTACAGAGAATTGTGCATGGATTTATATTTGAATTCTGATGTTAAAACATTCAAAGCAATATTAAATTCATTGAATGCACTTTCAGCTTTTTTCAGTAACAACCAGTGAGTTTGTGGGGCAATTTATTCTATGGAAGCTGATGGGAATTTGTACTTGCAAGTCAGAAGTAGCTGCTTTGGGTTTAAAAAAAGAACGTAGGAATTTTGTGACTGAACTTTGCTTAAAAGTGACGTGCATAGGACTGTTGCATTTAGAAAGAAATCCCAACATTATATTATCTTATGAAGTCCTAAAGGCAGAATGAAAATAATGTTACAATAAGAAAACCGATTGTTTACAGATTTCCATCTAACTAGAAATACATCTTCAGGCACTTAGAGCAATTAAACTATACATCTTGATAAACAAGCACAAATTAAGCGAGATTTTATACAAAGTTTAAATGAAACTCAGATCTTTTAAAGACCGTCTTAGGAGAATTTGTGAAACACCAAATGCTAATGATTGCTTATGTTCTAAAAGTTAACATGCTGGTATTCTCCTAGAAGTCACTAAGAGATCGGGTTTTAGGTTCAACGACAGCAAAGATGAGGCATAAAAATACTCAATCTCTATTCACTGTCATTCGACTGAACACCGTTGGGTGGTAGGAGACACCATCTCCGATGTTCAGGAAGGGAGAACCCTCAGAGGAAACGGTCATTTCAAACAGATGTCAAGGTGGTAATAACAGGTGACATCTGAAAGGGACAGCAAGCTTCATGCTTCAGTCTTTGATACATTCTCCAGCAGAGATCAGACTGGGACCTTCAATAAGGACAAGTTATTCCACAGTTCTGCACCCTGTGGAAGTCCTTAATGCTCCCTTGCACCTGGCAACGGATACTGTCAGTCAAAAACCACTGGTAGATAAGCTTTGGCTCCAGCTTACCATGTTCTGCTACGTTATCACTGAGATGGGGAAAGAATTTCAACCCAGAATGCTCATTGCATTTAAATTATATGGAATTTTGCTGTTATCCTCAGTGTGACTGGACTTAATCCAGTGTACGAGGCCTGATGGAGCTTTCACTGGAATCAAACCAGAGCATCCAGGACACCATCTGGAACCAGCAGTTTCTTCTGCATGCATCTGACATGCCTGAAACACACCCAACCAGGCCAACCAGTTAAAACCCACTGCTTAATCCTAGATCAGGATTAAACCTGTAAGGGAGAATGTCGTGAAAGTCCAAGACACTTTGGTCTGGCTCTAGTTTGTTGATGAGCTGGCTCTAAACGAATTACGGTTCCATTAACACCACCATCCTACCGATAGGATAAGTTATGTAAGTGCACAGGCCTTCCATTTCTTCCATAGATAATGAGCACAAGTGAATTCTTTTGGTAGAAACTGGGGAAAAAATTGCTTTGCTACTCATGCTTAACCAACACAACCAGGGAGTTGCCAAGCCTGTGACATCATCACTGGCAACATACAGGCTTCAGATTAGAAGTAGCCTGATGACATCACCCTTCCAGTTTCTATCTAACAGATGGTTTCTGTATATTGTGTAATTTTAGATCATTATTCATGGTTTTGGTCAGTATAATTCAGGAAGTGAAAAAACTGCCAAGAAAAATTGACCTGGAACTAGTTCAAAGAGAGAAAATTATTTTATTGATTAGACTCCTTAGCTTTCATTTTCCAGCAGAGCCATCGTGAATCATCGATACACAATAATGTCTGAGTAATTTCTCTGCGAGCTGAATTAAGTGCTCCAAAACAAGGTAAGCTTTGAAGGATTAGGCCTTCAAGCTGTTTGAAAACAAGATAGCTAAGAAGATTTGCTGGGCAGTCCTGAAAGGGGGCCAGAAGCTATTTACTGAGGCAAGTGGTTTGTTTGAACTGGATTTTTATTTATTTTCATATTATACTTGTTGACTTCATATCCGCCTTCAGCTCAGCTCGGAGGCTCGGCAGAGGCATGTTTTTCAGCAACATGACCGTGGGCCAGAAAGGACGGACCTTCTGCGAGGCCTCACCAGGCACAGCCCCAGCGCTGAGATAAAGCACCATGAGCCTGCAGGAGGAAGGCAAAAAAATATAGAGGGAGGGGGGTAAGAAAGGCTGGGGAGTCTTTTTATGAGAAAGGTTTATGAGAAAGGTTTACAAGAAAGTGCAGCCATGCAAGAAGCCTTCATGTAAGAAATATGCAGAGGGCAGTGATGAGCAAAATTCTGCATCCTCTAGTATAAATACATCTCTCGGGTGGACATATGGCACCAAGCGCACAGGTTTACCGTTGGAATGTGCCACGGTAGCAAGTTTCCTTCCTGACTGATCCACACCAGAGTGCGGGATCGACCCCAAAATCAGCAGTCTCTGCTCAGATCAGAAATAGGGGGGGAAAAGACAGAGCACTTTTCTGTCGAGATACTCCAGCAACACTAACTTCAAGGTTGCTTCTGCCTCCGAGGCAAGGCATGAGGATGGGGATATGCAGTTTGTACTGGTTCCCTAAACGCACATTCAGAAAATGTCTCCAACCCATATTATCAGTGTTAAACAGTACTAGAGCAGGAGATGAGGATTTAGGTGGGAAGGGAGATCAAGTCCAGATCACAACGCAGTAACTGAAAGCAGCTCAGCCCCTTTCTAGTCATTAGTAAGAGCACAACCAAGTCATGAGCAAGTATCTCCCAGCCTTACAGAAGGATCTACGTGAAGAAAATGCTAAAATCTCGGTAGCAGTTTCCTGTTATTAGTGTGCTGTTCCCCAGTTCCCTGTGCCTGTGGAAGCATCATGGGCAGGAGCACTCCAGCATTTACAGAAACCAAACAAGCTTGCAAATGGTCCAGCAGCACTAGCAGCCTCCAGATGCACCCCATGGACCATACCGACCCGCCACCCCACGTGCAATGGCTTGGCTCAGCAGAAGGCAGTTCTGAGACCTTCTCTTTCCAAACAGCAGTGAAATAAGAGGCTTTCTGAGGGTAGCCTGGTCTTTCCCAATCCCTCTGCGGGCTGACTTCGTTCTCTGGCATAGCTTGCACCAAGTATCCTGGTGGCTGCAGAGATGCCAGCTGGGTCTTGGAGCAAAAGAAACAATTGGAAGAAACAATCTGAGTTTTTAGACCATGTTCCCCGTCATGATACTTAAATATTGCTCCTGCACAGCTCTGGGGTCCTTTGAAGATGGAAAAAAAAAAGATACAATAAATGCTAAGTTTGTAATTTAGGTTCCTAGTATTTTTCTTTTCATAGAACAGAACGGACCATTGCATTGCAAACAAGGCACCTTACTGTTCACAAAATAAAATGTCTTAAGATCTTTGCTATCAGTAGTCGAGTTTGTCTGTAAACTGGATGTATTCTTGCCTTTGATTTTTATGAACACCAACAGAACACCTTACCCTGGCCAAGAATCTATTACCTGTATATTATCTATAATTACAGTTCTCACGTGTCCTGGTGAGATCGGTTCAGCATTTATTCTCCAAGAGAAGAATCTTCAGTTTTATAAGTATTTAACCTCAGACTACCACACGGAAGAAAAACAGTGAAATCTGGGCTAACAACCTTTCAGTTCCTCATTGCACATCACAAGAAAGTGCAACAGCTTCTCTACAGGCATTTTTCCTCTCTTTTCCTGTTATATTTAAATAAAAGAGATTTAAGACTTAATTATGTAAAACACACTTAGCCCATGCTCAGCAGGTGTGCAGCTTTAAGACAATCAGTATTCCCAAATATTCCTCTACCTACTTGTGGAAAGACGCACCAGTGTAACTTGAAGTGTGGCAAGTTCCACACATCACTGTGCATGTTACTGATTTTTGGAACAAAGTTCTGGAGATTATTAGATGCTATTTTATTAAATATCCTCTTACCAAAATATTCTGGTTTGCCAATTCTAAATATTTAGGGACAGCATCCTAGTTTAATTAAAATCTTTATGGGGAAAAAATTCTGGCCTTGCCTTTTCCAGTCAGAGAAATAAAATATGGCATTTAAACCCTGTCCCTTTCCATCCCCAAACATATGGTCTGACACCATTCTATTTTGTGAGAATATTTTACAACTTTGGGGTTTGTTCTCATGTAAAATTAAAACAAATTTTAAAGCCTGGGGGTTGGCTGCAAAGTAGGAAGCATTGCTCAAATGCCAAATTTAACACCTAGTTTTTGTTACTTGAGTTTCAGGTGCTGAGGTTGCAAAAGCGAGGGGGGAAACTCATTTTTAGAGGATTTTTAAAGTTTGAGCCTCTCTTCTGTGCTTAATGCAGACAGCCTGCATTCGGCATCCTGCACACAACTTGTCACCATTAATACAGCTGCATATGCAACCTGGCGTCACCTGTACCATCCGGTTTCGGTGGGAGATGTGTCTGTGCTGGGTACTGGGATTGTAAGCAGAAGGTTTGTGCACGCAGCATTTTTTCAGGTGGAATGAAAGACTGCAATGCATGCAGAAAGAATTTATCCTTGACTGCAAGAAGAGCATGTCTTCCTCCGAAGCAAATACCTCCTTCACTCCCATCTTTATTTATTCCTTCATTTTACGCTTGTCTACCAACATAGAAGCCTACTTGTAAGACAATTTTATAGTAACATCACATTTTATCAGTCTTCCCAAGCTGATAACATTTCCTAAAGCTGCTTTAGAAGAGATTATTAGCTGCGATAAACTGCTTTGCACTCTTTGTTTCCACTAACAGCACCCAAAATCTGAATGAAAAGCCAAAATATTTTTTTCCATTTCAGAACGTCAGAACATCCAAGAAAGCCCCATCACAAAGCTCAGTTGGGTCAACAATGATAAAGTGATCCAAAATGATCTGTCTTGACCCGAGGGATGGTTACTATAAATGTAACTTATTCTTCGGATGATTTTTTAATCCAAATTTTCATGAAGACCAATCATAATAGCCATAACCACATTCTGAGAAGAGATTCCCTCTATATATGTACATCCAATAAGAGGAATATCGTAAAGATTGTCTCTACAATCATGGTTTTTATGAAGAGTTAGTATTTGTTACTGAGAACCATTTTTAGCCTTCTGGTTATTTGGGGATTTTGTTTGCCAACTGTTCCCAAATAAGAAAAAAAAAACTCTTTTCCTCCTTCCTGATTTCAGTAGCCAAATGAAAATCAGTATGGTGATCAAGATGTAATTCTGTTTTCTTTCAAAGCTTGTGCGTTAAGTACTTTCCTCAGGCATTTCCAGACTGGATAGCATCCCTTTCAGAACATCCCACTTCAGGAAGGGGGGAAAAAAAACCCACCACTGACATTTTCCTTATCAGTTGTGTGAGGATCAGCTCAGGATTTTTGCAGTATTTAAAACACCACATGGAGGAGACAGCATGGATTTGGAGGAGGATGTCTACAGATAAGAAATTTCCCTTGGCTATGTTTGCCAAACCACGGAACACGCTGAGGACTATTTGCTTTATCCTGCTTCAGTGTGTTTTGTCTTCATTTTCATGCTCTTAAAGGAGCAAATCATGCTTGACAAAAATGGAGAGAGAATATTATTATGCTTTATATGTCCACATATTTGCTATTACCTAAGTAATCTAGTGAAATATTGGCCAGCTGGAACAGGGGAGGTGATGTTGCGTAGTTCTCCAGCAGTGACCCTTGAGGACTGGAACAGAAATGTATGGGTTATAGCCAGAAGGGAGCACTTTGTCTCCTAAATCCCTTGGAGTAAGTTGTTTTTTCTTGCCAGTCCGTGACTGATTGAGTCATCACAGGGCAGTGATGACTGTGGACAAATATTTCCTTTGAAGATGTCAGACTTTAAAAAACAGTACAATAAATTCATGCACATTGGATTGAGTCAAATTAGCAGGGCTTCAGCAGTCACAGCTGGTGTGAAAGGAGAACTTGTGGGACCTAAACTGACACCAACATTTGGAGTTGTATGCAAAGTGCATCAGACTCATGTTGTTTCCACATTATGTTCTTCTCCTGAAGCACATGAAATAGTTTTGTGCTGTTTGGTTTTTTTTTTTTCCTGGGCTTTCCCTGTCCCCATCTATCCTTTCCCAAGGAGTCACAGTCCATGCAAACAGCACCTCAATGTCTGAAACATTAAAGATTCAGCTTCATCTTTTGTTTAGGAGGGTCAAGGTGAAGGCCACCAACCTTCTAACTGGACTAAAATAGGTATACAGGGAAGAAAATACGGTCTTCAAACCTCCCTGCAGATCTTCACCTTCGGCAACACCATGATGCCTAACAAAAGGATTTGGCTCTATCCTGTCAACGCAACACGCAGAACATTTTGTGCAGCGTTCCCAGTGAAAGCCTACTGATTTCACAAAAAAATATTACAATGACCACCGAAACGTAGAATCCATTACTGTTGGTTGAGGGAATATATTCCTACAAAGGGAGTTGTCATTCATAGCTGGGGAAGCAGAAGGTTTGGAAGATGATTCCTCCTTTAATTTCTCTAAATTAACCCCCAAATTCAATATCAAGGCTAGTTATGGAGCAAAAAAAAAATATGAAATGTTGTTTTTCTAGACCTATTTATTTTGCTTGTTAATGGATTAAAATAGTTCCCAGCTGTGCAAAGTTCTCATTATGTTCATTACTTATAATGCACCTCACAATGAGATGATTAATTCAGCACACTTGCAGGCCCTTCACTGAATGCTGTTGATTAAGCAATTATGTTAATCCACTTGTGTTTGTTTTCTCACTGCTCTGATGATGGTCTGGACCAATTTCTTTGCTGAATTATTCCATGTACATGCTAGAAGTTTTGCTAACATTTGCAAAGGCCAAACCCACCATTCGCAAACAATGTGAAGGATTATTTGTCTCCAGTGTATTTGGGATTGCTAAGGAAAATGCTGGACTTTATTTTGATTCCTCCTGTTTTGGGCCAGCTCCTGAAGAGGAGTAACATAGATTTTCTATGTCTGCTTTAACACCAAAGTGGTAATTTCAGGCCAAGTAGAGATGAATCCTTTAATTTCATTTGTGTGGTCCTGTATTGATTGTATTCAGTAGTTTATTTGATCTTTTATTTCCATCAGACTGGTAACAAAATGGCTTTTAGAAATTTTGTACAGGGGGATATACAAGTAACCCAAATACGCCATTCAGAGTCAGAAGCCTGATGGTTGCAGGAGGAATATGAAGCCTCCCAACGTGACCAGTACCATGAAAAATGGACCGTTATTCCCCTTATTTGTTTTAGACATAGTCCCTAATTTGATGTAAAGCAGGAGCTGATTAGAAAAGGGAAGGATATTCTCCTACTTTGAGATGAAAGTATTTTTGTCAGTAACAAAAATGGAAAGGGAAATATTGCGGTAGGAGAAATATGTAATAAATTTTAACAGTCTTTGCTCAGCTTAGTTGGATGGGGCAGTGGTTCGTTAAGTATATTTGTCAGTTACCTACAAAGCCACGTGATGGAAATATTTTCAAGAAGCCAGAAACATCCTGCCCCATTCAATATACTCAGCTCTCTGGGTGTCCAAGGAACCACCAGCGATCATTTGTAATAGTTGTCGTTTACCGTTCCGCCAGCTTAGCCGGCCACGATGGCCAGCTTCAGTGGAAAGGAAAGGCAAGACGGATCCGAGTTATACCTCAATAGACTAAACAGTAACCCCACAGCAGTGCCCAGGCTTTAAGTTGGCCGAACCATTGGCAGATCTCATGAATAATAGATCAATGAAAAATGCTAACAGACTTCCCACCCACCAGAGGAGCCAAAACCAAAATGCAAAACATTAACACAAGCCAAACCTGCACAAAACTAGCCAGCCCAAAAGATCTTTGATAACTTCTGAGGTCCCTATTTGGAGGAAAAAAAAGTGATAAAGCAGCAGCTTATAGACACAAAGCAGCAAGATTTAGTCATATCCTCCACCGATGCTTTCTATTTTTGCCATTCTTTTCCTTAGCTTTTGTATTTAAGCGTATATTTGTAACAGCTCCACCGATATTTTGTGAATATAGACCATCAATGACCACAGCTTTTATTTCGGGAGGTCCATTTCCGTAGCAACAGCTCATAAAAGATACTAAATAAAGCTTAGATCTTTGCAGCTCAGGTTGATATATTATATATTGGTCACTGCAGTGTGCTGACGGCTTTCCCGCAATGTGGCCTGTGTCTTTTTTATTACGTACATTCTTGGTGAGTGTTAGGGAGATTGATCCCATTCTGGTATCCAGATTTTAAAACAGATGTGTGGGAAAAAAGCTGCAGAGGGTGCAGGAAAGAGGTGCAAAAAAAATATCTGGAGACCCTGAGAAAAAGCCTTGCAGGGAGACCTGTTTAGGTTTGTCAAAGAGGACTGAAGTAGCCTTAACACTGTAAAAATACCCTCACAAAAGGAAAGCACCAGTTGCTAAATAAGCCTAAATCTAGTAGGGAAAGATGAGCGTGGTTAGTAAAGGGAAGCAGTAAGTTCTCAAGGTCCTGTCTTCTGGTCAAGAGCAGATGCCTTTCCAGCAGTGATGTTCTAGCTAGAGAGAGATTATTGGGTTTGGTAGGAGGCTACAGGGTGAAATTTGGTCTTCTTGATGTGAAATTTGGTCTTCTTGATGTGAAACTACACAACTAGATATCGCCTTCTAGATTTAAATTATATTTGTCCATCCAGAAAGCGTCACTGAGACTGGGAGGTTTTATTAAAAGCTAGCCTTCTTTCCATGTAAATGCACTGAGAGGAAGCATTTCTTTTTTCATAAACATTCCTGTTGGGAATTAAAAAAAAAAAATCAAATAAAAAAGCCTGAAGGACAGTTGGCAGCTATAGGAAAATCTTTAATGTTACTCTAATGAATACTTTTCTTTGTTCTTTCCAGTTCCTCCAGAAAACAGCATTATCTGGTCTTTTCTAGTAGCATCACAACTTAAAGGTAAATCACAGAACAGAATCACTTCTCTGGCATCCAGTACCTTGATTTCTTTCATCTTTCTCTACCATGAGATGAGGATTCTGTAATTCTGATTATGTTGGGATTTTTTACAATTGCTTCAAGGAACTGAAGGCACCCAGTGCTTTGCAAGGCAGTTAAGTACAGTGTGGAATTTGCTCTTAATATTCATCCACATGTTTTACGATTTTCCATGTTTGAGTTTAAGCCTGGATTTTAAAGCCAGACTTGTTTTAATTCATTTATGTCTTATACTTAATACCAGTTTCTATGGTCTCCTATTTTGGGAAACCAGAGTTGAATTGCTTAGCAGAGAAGAAAATGGATCAGAATTCATTTTTCTCCCTAAAAACTGTGCTAAAATCGTGCAGCCAGCTGTTACTCTGCGACCAAACTCCCATCAAGTTCAGCAGAAGGAGCTTGCCATAACGTAACATTAGAAATCCTGAAAACCCCAGTGGGCATAAGAAGGTGTTGAAGGGGGGTCAAGGAGTGCGATAGACATGAAAAGGCTTTTTTGCAGCTGGTTCCCTTCTCCTATCAACTGTACAAAGGCAGGGGCAGGAGAGGGAGGGCAGCGGAGGAGTGGAGCTGGATTATGAAAGGGCCACGCTTTCCATCCATGTTCAGGAAACCAGTGAGACAAAAGGCACACAGCAGCAGCCACATGGCAAGGGGGCTTCAGCAAACAGGCTGCTTCCTCTGTTGTTTCCTCAGAAGCCCAGGGATCCATCACTTAGTTTGTTTTTCCAAGGAAATAATTAAAGATGGGGATAAAAAAAAATTTAACAAAAGACTGACCCTTCCTTCCCTCCCCCCCCCCCCCCATCTTTTTTCTGCCTGCCCACTTTAAGGGAAATCATTTTCATATCCCGCTTCCGCTCTCCGTACACAATGACAGCCCCGACACTGCAGCGGGGATTGGTTTACATCCCAGTAGAAGGGAATACTTAAGGAAACCTTTGGCAGTATTATGGATTGAAGTGCAAGGAGATGGTTTTATCAGGAGGCTTCAAGGCTATTATTGTCCAAATAAACACTTGCTTTGCCAGACATGATCTACAGCTGCTGCACAGAGACCCTTGAATTTCATCTGAATTTCAATCTCCCTGTCCTTTTTGCCTTTCCTACCTCGCTGTTTGCAGACCTGAATAGCCTACTGTACTGGATTACTTCATTTTTTCCATCTTAATAGGTTTCACTGGGCTCTGGCTCCTGACTTCCTGCCCATGACTCTGGTCCCCACTTCATCTAGATTTAGGAAGCTTAAATGTGTTCTGCCAGGGGACAGGATGCTCCCCCAGACCTTGCTATCGTGATGCAGCATTTCACCACTGACCAGAAGGGAGCTGTTTCAGGGCAGCAGAAAGCCATGCTGATACGCATCTCCTCACGTGAATTAAAGACAGACAAATTGCTTGAATAAAGTAAGAAGCAGACAAGCCAGACATTCCAAGAAAGTTGTCAAACCCTTATCATTTTCCACTTTCCGATACCCATGCTGCTCTCCAGGCTCACAATCAGGCCCACAAGGGACAAAGTACAGGAGAAGGAGTGCAGCATCACTACAGCATCCATTAAGAAAAAGGGACTGAAGCAACTTGACTAAAAGACCATTTCTAAGCACTTTCAAGGGCAGAATTATAGAAGGAAAACAGCAGGAATAAGTGGTTCTAGCTAGATTTGGTGGGGTTTTTTTCCCTAGAAAGACTATTTCAGCAAGAAACCACAGCAGTGAATTGACTAGGAGTACAGAATACTTCATATAATACCATCAGGAATTCTCTTCTGTTCAATCATTTTTATTTTTTTCTTCTCATGCTACCTCTTCCTCTCACTCTTGGTTTAGAAGCTTTCTCAGGTTTAAACATCCAAACTGCACTCATGGCTTCAGGCACTTTAGCGTGAAACATCCTCACTACCAAGGCCACTAAAAATCTGGATATTTCAATAGGATGGATTCCCACTAAAAATCTGGATATTTCAATAGGATGGATTCACCTGGATATTCAATAATTCATAGCACATTTAGTCCAGCACTTACCTGAGCACCTCCCCTTTGCACCCGAGCATGAAGAGTTCCCAGGGACAAACTCTTTCCAAACTTGCTTGAGCTGATTATTTAACTTGACCATAGCACAGAGCAGAGATTTCCCCAGGAGCACCTCTCCAAAGAGGCAAAGCCCAGCAGAACCCAGACGAGGGCTATATCAGGGGGTTGCTCTGTAGTGCAATTGCTCACACCTGGGTGTTCGGGCCCCCATGCTCATCTGGCCGTGAACCAGCTCCAGCTGTGACCAGGCTTTTCGCTTACTGGTTTGGCCTGTGAGTAAAATACACTGAGGTTTGTTTGTAGCATTGTTTGACATTCTGTTTAATTTCCTTACTTTAATTACACTGTGTTTGCCAGATACATAAACTGTTTTCTATAATAAACACAGGAAAAGCAGTCTTCCAATAAGGGGAATCTTTCTTTGAACCTCCTAACAATTAGACTAGTAATAGGACACACACTGGTACCTTAAATGTACTATTAATGCTCTTCTAAAGGAGTTAGTACCCTCACAATGATTAGAAATGCAGAAAAAGGTCTGGTAAATTGAGGTCCCAAATTTTAATCCCTATTGAAAATTCAGAAATGCTTATTTCTAGTATTTAATCTTGAGAGCTACCAAGCTTGAACTGCAAATCTTGTATCCATAGGAATTCTGAATTTTGTCCCTAAACTCAGTATTTTTTTTCCCTCTGGGTGCTAATCTGAGTGTTTTCCTTCTCCCACCAAGAGGGTTCAGAGCTGTGGCCTTGCTGGAGCAGTACAAACTAGGCTCAAGGTACTCCCTGCTTGCTTCAGTTTAGAGAACAGAAAACGCATCCATTTCTGCCCAACATAGCAACTCGTAGTAAAACCTTGCCCCCAATCCATACACACGCCTCCAAAGACAGGATATTTTATACACTGGTTATTGCAGGTGACCTCTTGGAGAGCAACTGCGTGGCTTACAGCAAACAAGCCAAGCTGTAAAGGAGAGTTGGATTTAATGGGTACTTTGGTTTGTTGGTGCGCAGCTGAAGAGTTAATAAACTGGGGTTTCTGCTCCTTGTGTTTCCAGCCGGTATCCTTCTTCCTCAGTTTTGTGAAAGCAAATTTTGTATCCCCACTCCATGTCTGGACCAGCAGTGGTTTCTGTAGCTTCCCCATTAGGCTGCAAGCAGGGATTTTGCGTGGGGATGGTACACAGGGGCATCCTCAGCTGTCAGCGCTCGGGCCGTAGCGTGGCTCGCTGCTGCTCGAGGCAGTCAGGTCTGAGCTCTCTGAGTGTGCAGGTTCTGTTTGTTTTTTATACCTGAAAAGCAAGACTTCATAAGTTTGGCCTTTCAAGCCTTAATCTTTTAGTTCCTCACTTTCCACCACCTACTCAAAAAGTGAATGCAACATTTCTAAACCACTTCAACTTGATATACCCCATTTAGCTTGCTAAATCTAAAGAAGCCTTTCACAGTTCTCCTGGTGATGGGCATCAGCACTAAATGTAGCATGTGGGAGCCCCTTGCTTTGAATTTCCTTGGGGCATAGACAAGCCGTGTTGTTTCTACACCTTGATGAAATGATGAGACAAGAAGGAACCTTGTCTAACTCAGCCGACTTTGGGTCTGGGCTTCAAAAGCTGCTGTCAGCCAGGAAGGGGTAGATGTTTAGACCATTAAAATTTTCTCCTTGATTGGGCTGGGAAAATAGAGAGCCTTCCTTTCATGCTAGCAAATGCAATATACATATGCAAAATAAATACAAGTTAGTTTCTTTCTACGCTGCACTATACTACAAATAAACAGACCTGTCCTTCATGGACACACCAGCAGGATTCCTCCAAATGTAGCACGACCTACAGAACTGTAGGACAGTTGTTAAGTCCTTGATTACGTCCATCTCTATCTGTTTTCCCATGAAATTGAAGTAATTATGGGCTTAACGCATGCCCGTAGTTGAGCCACGATCCTACAGAGATGAGAATGAAACTGTCAGGATTTTTATTTGCGTGTGTCTGTTAGCATTTAAAAAAACCCCATATCCCTGAGATTCAACCATGTGCATGACTTTTATGTCTCCTTGTAAGAGGTCAGTTTTCAGTCTTCCTGTTAAAAATAATAATTTAGAGCACTACAAGCAGAGATAAATGCATCCGATCAACTTCCAACCAGACATGCGAGTTATTTACTTTTTTTGCAGGTCCCTCTGTTAGGGGGTCGTAAGTCATTTGTCTTTGCTCGTTATTTGGCAGGTACCCATAGTAGGATGCTGCTGATGATATTCATTAGTTCCATAAACTATTGGTTTCCAGTAAAATAAGGAAAGATGCTGAAAAGGTTTTCGTTCCTACTACGGTTTCTCAATCTCTTTGAAATAATCTCAGTGGAAGGCTGAAGCAAGGTACGGTTTTTCTCTTTTGGGCATGGTTTAGGTAGATGCTTTCCTCACTAGATCTTTTCTTGTATCATCCGGACTCCTTCTCACTCCATTTTGGGAGCAATACCATCTTGAAAACATCAGACTTGACCTGAAACCAACAGTAAGCTACATCTGATAACCGGTCTCCATGTACCTGTGTGGTCTGATGTCAGAGAAATAGCTTGGAAATGGGAAATCAGATGGAATTACATGATTCTTATCTTTTTCCCCTATAGAGGGCATGAGCTGCTGATTTAGAAGTTGCTTGAAGTGAAGGGAAACTGGAAAAAAAAAGATTTTTCACTAAGTTTTCAGGACTTGTAGCAGATATTAGCAAGGGGCCCTAACATAGTTATTAGTTATGCAAGACTATTGTTTATTTTTACACAGGAACTAAAGGAGAAAGTATCTATGCTTATTTTTCTTTACTTAGCTAAAGAAATTGTATAGCTTTTTGAAAGGGTTAAATAATTTCCTCCTTTCCTGCACTCCTAAGGCTTTTCTTGCGCGCGCGTGTGTGTGTGCGCGTGAGGTTCCCCACTAACCACGGCTCTGTTTTCCAAAAGGAAATTAAAATGAAATACATCAGGCATGCTGGGACTTCACACTTCAGAGACTTATAAAGCAATATCGCCTGCTTAAATTGATTGTCACTTTAACTGCCCGCAGCTACTCTTCAGGAAGGGAGCTTAAGGTTTTACTGTTCTTAATGGGACAATATCTCTCTCCCAATGACTTAATTTAGGTTGTGCTGAAACTCCTATTAAAAGCAGGGCCATTAATATTTCATTAAAATTGCCTGTGATGTCAGGGGCAGCACCGGAATGTTACCTGCCAATCTATGGGACAACCGTCCTCTTCCCCTGGCATGGGCTAGCATCCCATAGTAGGGTGCATGAAGAATTCAATGTATTCCTCAGAGCCCAGTCCCTCTGTCTCTTCAAGGTCTGCACCTTTTCTTGCTCTTTCAATTGCTCGTGCTTGTACAATTCTTATTTTCACGATAACAAGCTACAAGTAATGAAAGGGCTGGTCACTCAAGTATCGTAAAGGCTACAAATAAAAATGTTTATTGGCCAGAGAGGACGTGCGAGCAGGGAATTAAGCCATGCTCATTTCGACAGTCCTCACTTCTGGATCTCTTGTCCCTCTGGGAATGCAGGAGGAAAATGGGCAGGGAAATGTGGAGACGTATAACAAAGCAGCAGCAGTAGCTTTAGCAGATAAACTGGTAAACCAGATAAGCTGCAGCCTTACAGATATACTATCAATCTGAATGTGTATGAACGTTGTACGACATATCTCCAGCTAGTGTAAGCTTTTGTCCTTCCCTGATTGCAAACTCTGAGGAGTTACGGCATCGAACAGCACGAGAGGTTGTGCTTCCAGGGTTTATCTTTAAAATCAGGGCACTCTTGGGGGTAAAAGGAGGACTTTTATTATGAGCTTAGCAAATGAAACTGTCTGCTTCCCCACCACAGGAAAAAAAAAGGAAACAGGAAAAAAAAAAAGCACGTTTAAGTGTCAGGTTCCACAGGGCACAGGGCTCTGGCACCGAAATACCAGGCAGCCAACCTGGTAAGCTCCAGCGACAGCAACAGGAACCTCAACCGAGCTGGGAAACCCAGGCTCCCGGCTCCCATCTAAGTGCCTCAGGAGTATTCATTCTTAAAGATCCCATCTTATTCATAGCAAAATGGAAAAAAAAAAAAAAAAAAAAAAAAACAAACCACCCTGAAAAAATATCTGTAAATAAATTTTAAAATGTTCATAAAACGCGCTCAGCAGTCAGACACGGGTGGGAGGCAGTGGCAGGACGGGCGCTGGAGCGCAGCCCCGGCAAGCACCGGAGCCGCCGGCTGAAGAGGAGCCGCAGAGCGACAATGAGCGCATTGTCCGGCCGCCGGCGGGCGATGGGATGCTCCTCACGCAGGACTGCGTAGCCCACTACCAGTAGAGTGAAATACGACTGTTTTGAAATATCTCCTTGAATGTTAGATACTTCAGGGACTGCTGAAGCCCTAAGGACTCTCAGTTAGACCTGGCAGTTTGCTTTTTGTTTTTATGGAAGGATATTTTCCAATTTTGAAGTTGTCAGCATTCATTTCTCTTTGTGGGTTTGATGCACACATCATCTTAGGAATTTATTTGACTGACAGATGCTATCCCACCCAAACGAAGCCATGCACATAGATCTCACTGACTACAAGACTGCGTGTTACTTGCAATGCTGCAGGGTAAGAATTGCATATTAAAATGAAATGAGGAAAGTCCATTTCAAAGAAACTTGAAGCAAGCTTTAACTGTGTTTTAAGAGAAAATATTTCGTCCCTTGAAACTTGTTTCTACCCTTATTAAGTCTAATATTTGGGCCTAAATTTGTGTTCATTACAGTATCAAATACAAATCAGTTAGAAAGCTCCCCTTTTCATAGTAATATCTACATTTTTTATTATTAGATATGGCTATTAGCCATCACCAGGCTTGCATTTCCTGAATGTCAATATATCAAACCACATCCGAATAAGAATATTGAAAAAAGATATTTTCAAATTTTAGAAAAGCCTTCAAGTGATAATTTTTGGGCTAGATGAGGGGTAATATATTGACAGGGAAAGGCTGCAATATTGCAAGCTTTATTATCCTAAAGTCTCATTTCAAAATTTGGGAACACAGTTCTAGTTTATGAGCACAGGGCAGAGGGTAGCTGGTTATAAAACAGCATTAATATAAATCACAGTTATTACAGAAATCGAAAGCAGGTTATGTTTGAGGTATTTCTAAGCCTCTAGCTTTAGAGAAATAGGAAATGACATAGATATATATATACACACACACACACACACGGAGATCCCAGAAGAAAAATACAGTGTCCACTTAAGTGCCAAGGAAGAACTCTGCGTACATATTGATATACTGCAAAAGAGAAATTTGTATGGCAAAGCCATTTGAAAGGAAGCGGAGGCTCTCATGCTACTTCATTTCCCTGCTCGTTCCCCACTTCTCTTCCTGGATAATCCACTAAGAACCCAAACTCCAAGAAGCTGTTACCAGCACAGCGCTGGAGTACAGTGGTGTTTATGGCACTGTGCCCTTGCCAGGGACTCCTGCAGTGGAAATCTCAGCGCTCCGCACACGGCCTGCCGGCAAAATGAGATGAAGATTGACCAGACAAACCTCTTAGAATAATGGGATAAGTGGAAAGGATTTATCCAAACAGGAAACATTCATTTTCCACTTGTGTGGCTGCTCTTCTTGCCCATCACTCGCACACTCCGAAGCACATTTACCAGCAGGTCTGAAGCTTCCAGCTCTCATCTGCTCAGTTCCTGCTCTCAGCAGCATTACCAGGCAGACACCGTTGTCTCTTTTCCCACCACTTGCCTCGGGAAGGATCTCTAATGTACCTTCTGGCAAAAGTGTTGGAGCAAGGAAGATGGGCTTGAGCATGCCTTGGGGGGAATACATCATAAAAATCAGAGCTAGACTCCAGCACTTCAACACTTGCAATATGGTATATCTGGAGTTGGCAGCGTATTTATGTGATTGTGAGCAGACATATATATATATATATATGTGTTATGCTTATAAGTGCATATGTCTATGGTTATGTATGTGAGCGTGTTGCCTCTGCTCCCTGCTGAAGTCAGCAAAAATAACATCAGCATTATCTTTTACCTGAGAGAAAATTTCTGGTTCTTATGGCAGAAAAGGAAACGTCAACGTTTGAAAGCGCGGCAGAAATTTATGGAAACTCAGACCTAGAAGGTGAATCAGAACTGTCCTAGGGGTTTTTTTATTATTATTTAAATCAAACAGGCTACCAAGCGACACCTGAAGGCAATTTCATAAGTGAGGGGATTCATACTCCTGACTTGGGTACATTTTCATAGTCAAATACTGGATTTAAATTTGAAACTTATGGGAGTCCCCAGTTTTATGGCCCCTTAAGATTTAATTCTAGGCAAGTAAGGTGCTGTAATCAGTGTGCTTCACCCAGAGCCTGCTCGGAAAGGCTGGGCCAGCAGTGCTGCGGAGACAACGCTCTCCGAAGTCTTCGTCAGATTCTCATGATACGGTGTCTTTGGACCGCAGGGAAACCGCAAATAGCAAAGGGTTGAGAGGTATCAGAGAAAAAAGGGATGGTTCTCCACAGGGCATCTGCCTTTGCTTGTAAACTGTCCTCTGTCTTCCCCTTCAAGAAAGAGAAGAAAAGCAGAATACATCAGTAGCATTTAAAAAAAAAAAAAAATGCTACTCTCTATTCTGCGTTATTGCAGAAAAGTAATTAAAATCCTAGCTGCTGACTCTGTCCCCTGGGATCAAATTTTTACTGGAAACGAAAAGGAAAGGTGGTTGAACTGTGGAAACATTTACCAGCTGCAGGTATAATACCGTGTCTGTTGTCAGAGTGAACATTTCATTGGTTTATTTCTGGAGGATTATTTAGAGGGTTGTGGTCTTAAGTCCAGGTCTCAAGAAAAAAAAAAAATATAGCCTATGAGGTGTGCCTTCTTTCTGCAGAATAGTGATTTGTTATGTGTTTGTCTGAGTTAAATATAGCAGCCAGTCATTCTGCACAGCCCGATATTTTATCCTGCTAACTTTTTAAAAAAAGGGAAAAAAAAAAAATAAAAAATTCTTGTTTTCATAGATGAAGAAGTAAGCAGAAAAGCCACAGTTCCAAGGTTTGTTTCCAGGCTGGTTCAGGTGCTTAGCATTGTCCCACTCGGTAATCGGTCAGTGCGATCAGACAGCTTCAGCCGTATTTTGATGCTCTCTGTCGACTGTTTTCTTGCCAGTGATGATCCCTGCTCCAGTGAGGTGCTCAGCTTCGGAAGTGATGGGTGTTACTTCTTGGGTTCAGTCACCTGAACATGGGAGAAGTTGCATTGAATCATAGAATCATAGAATCATAGAATGGTTTGGGTGGGAAGGGACCCCTAGAGGTGACCCAGCCCAACCCCCCTGCAGGAGCAGGGACACCTTGAACCACATCAGGTTGCTCACAGCCCCGGCCAACCTGGCCTGGAATGGTCCCAGGGATGGGGCCTCCACCACCTCTCTGGGCAACCTGTTCCAATGCTTTACCACCCTCATTGTAAAGAATTTCTTCCTTATATCCAGTCTAAACCTACCCTGTTTTAGTTTAAAACCATGACCCCTTGTCCTGACACAGCTGGCCCTACTAAAAAGATTGTCCCCACCTTTCCTATGGGCCCCCTTTAGGTATTGAAAGGCCGCAATCAGGTCTCCCCGCAGCCTTCTCTTCTCCAGGCTGAACACCCCCAACTCTCCCAGCCTGGCCTCATGGGAGAGGTGCTCCAGCCCTTGGATCATTTTAGTAGCCCCATGCTATGCTATGGCTCCATTTAGTGTGTGGCAGCGATCTGTACCAGAGGCCATGGGAAGAACATAAAAGCAGCACAAGCACAGGGTGGCATTTTGCCAGCACAGGCGTTATCTTCAGCTCTGAGGTGGTTTCTGGGCGTGTAATTGGTCTGTGCCTCCGAGGTGACCTGGAGGGCACCGCAGAGAGGAATTAAATCTGTAAGGGGAAAGAATAGCTGTGTATCGTTGAACCCACCTTAATTTCGTGGGTGGGAGGAGGGAAATGCCGATGACCCAACTAACGTTAACTTGTCCGAACGGAAGGTCCTGTGCCACACTGCCGGTGCTGCTCCTTGGGCATCCTGCAGATTTCCTGGGTCAGGATGAAAGAAATCATAGTAATGTTATACTGCACCGGTAACTGAGCAAGTTTTGAAGATGAAGCATCTTAACAAGTCATGTAGACGGTGCTTTCTTGTTTTTAGCAAAACTTGGGCTATTCCCTTAGATACCTTTCTTCGTTCTTCAACACAGATTCAGTTTTCCGTAGCTGCGAGTAGTCGCTGCTGCTGCAGGAGGCTTCAATTGCGATTACGAGCTTCACTGGGAAATACCAGCTTAATAGCAGTATCTCTGAATGACACCCAGCAGAGATATTTATTTTTCCTCAACAAGATGTATTTGGCTTCCATCCAGGGCTCAGCCTTTTTCCTTATACTCCTTGAATTTTCCTGGAGTTGCCCACTTTTCTTGACTGCCTGCATTCACAGCGCTGGCTTGAGCAGCCCGCAGCCAAATACAGATGTATTGGCACGAAGTGGCCTGCCATTCATTTCATATCATTTCGCTTCAGGAACTGGGGTTTGTACCATGTCATAGCCTCACTATGCAACATGTACTGGTGTGCTGAGGTTTCTTAGATATACTTTCCGCTATCATCCTTTACGTTCCCGTTGCAGTCTATAATGGGATAAAGACTCGTATAGAAAAATACTGCCGACTTTGGGCATGAGACTATTTACTTAAATTAGCTGAGTTACATATTTTGGTTTAATAATTACAACCCTTGTCCCTTGCAACAATTTAGCGAACCCTACTATTTTCTCCCACTGAAGCCCAAAAAAGTATTTACACAGCTCAGTGCTCCACAGGCTAAACACTGATGTGATGCTCTAATAAAGGGAAGCAGTGCAAAGATCATTGATTGATGTTTTTTTCCCCAATTATCTTTGACTCAAGACTACGGAGAGAAGACGGAGGGACATTGTCTGTAGGCTGGAAGGAGGGAGGGAAGGAAGGAGAGAGATGTTTCCTGTCTTTAAGGTGCAGAAATGTACCTCAGCTCTCTTCCGTTAAGTGGAAATGATACTGAATGGAGCAATAAGTGAATTTAAAATATTTTCTTGGATGCACATAGAAGCTAGAAATGCATTTGTATCTATATAAAGATGGAATACCACCGAGAGAGCTTCTGAGCAGAACTGGCACCTCCTGTGGATGGCTGCGGGTCAATGTGCTATTTCCCCTTCACTTGTCTGGGGAATCGTGTCACATGGAAAGATAAACGGCGTTTAGAATAGCAGAGAGGTTGTGCTGAATCCAGGAGGATCTCCAGGAACCACCTCTCTGGAAGCAGATAACCTCAGAGCACACAGACAGTCCTCACCAACATCCCCGAAGCCCTTGGTGTTACTCTCACCTTTGGTGAAGGTATTGCTTTCTCATAGCTGAGAAAACAATTTGGTTCTATTTGTTGAATGCCACTGGAATAAGGAGGAGAAGTGTTTCATGGCATCTGCAATTTTCCTTCTGGTTCCAGACAGATAGGGCAATGGAAAAGGAACAGAGGGGAAAAAACATTTGAACATGCCTGCTAGGTCTGTTTTCTACACCGAGGGAACCATTTTTGTTGTTTTACCCTTTCAGTTTTCCTTTCCTTACTTAGAGCGGATCAAGAAGGGCCACATCATGGGCCTGGTGTTGGTTGTGATGATGGTGTTCTGGCCACCTACGTCAAGTTAGAGCGAGTAGGCTTTCCTATCTTCATCATTTATGATTTGAAGTTGTGCTGTGTCTCTTGCTTAATCCAGGGGAAAGTACCATAAGTAGGAACATACTTTGGTTTGCAGTTTATTTTTCTCTGCGTTCCCTTCCCCAATTCAAACAAACCAACATTTGCTTTGATTGGTGCCACTAAATCGAAGGATGGTGTTTCTCTGGAGGCTCCCTGCTACTCCTGGTGGTTGGATGTGGGTTGTTACAATAAACATAATGAGATGCTGGAAATAGCTGGAGTGATACCAAGTTGTGGGCTACTTATTTCTTAATCAGGCTTGTTAAATAAACAAAGCATCAAGGCTGAAAAGTGAAAATTTAATTATCTCTTCATTACTAAAGCTGCTATTGAATCATGAACTGTGAAAATGGAAAGAAAAAAATTGTACAATTTAATTTAAAAATGGGTTGTATTAGTTTTGGAAAAAGAATCTACTGATGTGGCTTGAAGGTAGCAGTGTGTGAATCCAGAGATATCCTGGCTTAATGCTATTCCAAAATTTAGATACCAAAACATAATTATGGCCCCTTTCCTCTTTCACTTGCTAGTAATTTTCCATAGGTTATGTCTTGTTCCATTTGGGAAATGTCCCTGCTGTTGAGGGCAATCCATAACTGGAATTTCACATGATGGACTGCAACTCTGAAGAAGCCTTTACCTACCCATCACTCTGGAAGTCATGATGGTGCTTAAATGAGAGGATTTAAGCCTTTTGATTACTTTGCTAATGCTAACAAAACCAAATTAGTAGAAGTACCCTACAGAGATAAAACATTTTTTCTTTTTAACTTTTACTGAGTATATAAAGCTAGTGAGGGCATTCCTGTCTCTTAACCAGGGAACGGACATGCGTTCACATGCTGCTCTATGTGCTTATCTGAAATAATAATCCCTTATAAGCATGGTCATCTAGTACCAGATACAGTGAAAATAGTGGTTTACATTAAATCACTGATACGTATTTCTTCACGTGGGTTTTTTATTTAAATTAGATCATTTATCAATGCTACTTTTAGATGACATTAATAAAACCTCTAGAGAAGACTGCAAAATTAATGCCATCTAGCTTTCCTAGAGTGCCAAGTCCAGAGTTAAAGCACGAAACTTGTCAATTAAATATTTCAGCATAGTTTTTCCATTTTTTCCATTGCCTCTCATTAACAGTCACCAGACTTTTCAACCTCCTTCTGCCCAGTCCATTTCGGATTTGTCAGAAGCTCACTGCCCCAAGGGGGCAAGGAGGATAGCAAGAAGTTTGCATCTTTGGATGCTTTTTTCTCCGATGCAAGTCTCACCATTAGGGCTGACTCCTCCGGACACAGTCGTACTCAACAGTATCTCTCAAAGTTTCTTTGTCAGCTGGTTCCCTGATCTTGGCTGGTTGTTGGGTTGGGTGTCCAGTTTGTGGGTCAAAACTAATCACTGCCTGGCTGTAGAATACAATCCGTGTGATTCAGATGGCCACGGGGTGGGTAAACCTCTTCCAGCGGCTTCGGTGCCCGTTATTTCCTTTTGATAAATGCCACAGGGAACAGAAATGTTCATGGTTTTTATTCTCTTCCACAAAAATGGAATGATTTGATGGGGGAGAGGAGAGTGCTTCACACTTAAAGAGCTTTTTTCCCTCTTCTGGGGCAAGCGTTTACATTTATATGTGTATATACATGCACACGCATATACATAAACATATAAATACATATTGTTTTTGCCCGGCTCTTAAAAATGTTCTGCATCTGGTGCATGAAGCCACATTTACCACTAGCTGGAGAAAAAACATATTAATATGAAATCAAATATTTGGCTTGTTGAATGCAAGATGTAATTACATTCACTTGAACGCACTTATACCCGGGCAAGAAACCATACTTATGGGAAAAAAATAATTTTCAAAGGTGTTTTCATGTCTATCCTGGGAGAGAGAAAAAGCAGGGGTGACTTTGCTCTAAATATAATAATCTTCTTCTTTTAAAAAAAATATATCTGAAATTTTTTATGCCACAGCTCAAATCCTATAATTATAAAGTAGCCTTTGCAAAGAAGTTTTCCACCTAATTAATACATGTTGGGTTCATGGAGCAACTCTTTTCACTAAGGATTTAAAAAACTTTTCAGAGAAAACATCCAAAAATAGAGGACTAAAGACTTTGGCTGCTCTCTGATCCCTGACAGACCCCACCTCTTGACTTGTATTTGTTCGTAAACAATTTTAACCACTTTCCAGACGTGTAAGATGAACCTTGCTAAGGACAGGGTGGTGGTTCCTTCCGGGGCGAGCCGTAACCGTAACACGCAGGATGCATGGGCAAGCGAGATAGGAGCTGTTACACGGCACAGCCTGTGAAATGAGAACTGACTGCAGTCAAAAATTGGACGGAATAAGTCCAATCCTGAATAAATTCGGTAAAAAATAGTCATTAATATTTTTTTGGGAGCCCAGTCTAAAAATCAGCTTAGGCACATGCTCTAGTATAAGCAGTCTGGTAGTTTGTTCAATATTGATGGAGGTCCCCACTTCCCAAAAACTAAGCACACACTTAATTACTTTGCTGGACTGAAGCCTGAGATAGGTGAGATGAAATATGGCAGTGAAAGCAGATATCTGCCTTCCTAGGTAGATTATTCACTCCACAGTGCTTTCCATCAGACCTCAATATTTCAGTTTGATTTCTGGCTGTAATAATCTTTGATATCAAACAGAAGCAGGAAAGGTTTTTCTTTTCAAACATTTTCGGCCAAAGTTTGCCACCTTAAGAGCTACAACTGCATCCCTAGCGTAACCTTCTTCAAAGCAAAGGAGATTTTAATCAGGTCTAAATTTGTCCCTGAAGATTCAGATAAGTTTCAAACAAGCCGTAGAGATGGTGTAACTCAATCTTTTGCAAAATGAAAAATCTATTACTTTTTTTTTTTTCAATTGGTTTTCTTCTAACCTAAATAAATGACTGAACTTCAAGAATTACCCTGTTATTGTTTGCATGTCTGATAAGCCAGGGTAGAAGCTCCAGGGTTCCAATAGAAAAGGAAATAGTGCCTGGAAGTAGTCAGTGGCTCTTAACTTCTTTGTTTTACGGGCAAACCCGCTTAAAACCAGTCCTAAAGTTGGTGAGACTGCCTCTTTGTTTGTACGCACATCCTTTAAGGGTTGTTTTCTCAGACCGCACGATATTCGGAAATAGAGCAGGACAAAAGTTAGCCTTAGCATTAGCTTCACGTGCGGGTGCCACTGGTTGCCGATCAGCCGGCTCCTAGGCTCGAAACGGGCGCTTGTCTGATCGCAGAGAGCCCAAGGATCCTCAGCTCCATTCTTCGGCCTCGTTGCACTGCCGTGTGTATCTTTAGTCGAAAAGCAGAGCTTTCCAGACTCCTCTTGGACACGTCCCTTCTCTGATCAGGGCAATTTCTGCAACCCAAAGTAAAATTCAGCCTTATAGTAACATCCTGGCTCTGTTTCTTTTGGGGTAATCTGTTTTTCCTTCCCCGCGAGTTAAACGGGATGTTCAAAGCTTTGGAAGAAGGACTAAAATAATCAGCAATTTATCTGACGGCCGAGAGGAGGCTTTGGTAGCTGTCAGTCAGCTCCTGGAAAGCCACAGACTGTAAGGCTGAGGTAATGTGCAAAATGAGACACATGTGTGCAAAAAGCACTATCCCAAAGTGTTTTCTGAATGTCAGCATTGCCAAATACCCTCAGTAATTCAGCGTTCATAAATAAGCTTCAGTTCCTAGCTTGGTTTAGGTTTCCTAGCAGCTCGAATAACTCCTGACCGTTTCGTCGACGACAGTCACATTGACGTCCACAGCCTTTTTATTTAGGGTTCTCGAAAACATTTGATGCACGCTAATTATCTAAATTTACAATGAACACTGAGGGCAAGGGACTATTATCCCCGTGCAGGGATGGAGATCGTATCTTTATGGCTATTTTTATGGCTCTGTGTTTATGACTTCAAGGCCCGTCGTTTTCCCAGCAGTTCAGGGGGATAAGGAAGATGAAGCCTGGGTAGAGCTGGAAGCTGCAACAGCTGGTAGATTTATTTCTTCTCACTTTTGGTTTGTGGAAGTTATTTTCAGGGCTAATTCGGAATTTGGGGGCTAAAAGGGAAATGTTCTATTTTTATGGATTCAAATCAAAGCGCTCTGAAGTTTCGTGCCATTGCTGTGAACTTTGCTTATTTTAAAGTTGATAAAAACATGAGGTATCTCAATGTAGCTGCAACAGCTCATCCTGCCTTGCCCCCTGCCAATCATTCCCCTCTCCAAATTTGAAGCTGGCAGGGAAAAGTTTGAATTCTTCTTTCCAAATCAGCATAAAAATGAAAAGAAATTCTGAAACTGTCCAGGCTCCCTGGCAAACAGGTCCAGCCTCAGAGGGGTCCTGCTCTGGACCCCGATGTCTCAGCCCTGCACCCTGCGGTACGGCCAGCGCTGCGGTCCCCACCGAGACGGCAGGCAGCTGTGAAGGAGCTGGAATAGTCAGTGTTTATTTAACTCTGCCCTGAGGATTTCTTTCTGCTGTACCAGTCTGTACGGTAGGATTCCAAGGTCCACATCCCCGGCCGTGTCCCCAGGGTGCTCCTGAGCTTGCTGGGTCACTCGGAGGTGTGCCTGGCCAGCTAGCCCGCCGTGCCCCGAGGCTCAACAACTGCAGGAGCTGAGGGTTTCTCTTCATACAAATACAGCAGCCCAAGTGGGACCTAGGGGAGGAAGACTTTAGTCTTGACATGTCATTCACCTGCAGGCTCTTGGTGCTAAAATAAGCCACAGCCATTTTTTGTTTTTCTCTATTTGTTTTGGTTTGGGTTGTTTTTTTTTTTCCCTTTGGCAACTCAAGCACTCAAGGTGGTTCCCTTCACTTGCCAGTGTTTGCTAAGGTCGATCCCATCTTGCAATTTCTATTCTTTGTTTTCTTTGCATCCCGTTGCTTTTGATACTGAGCCAAGTTCTCTGCTAAAGCAACCCGAGTCTATCCCCCCGGTCCCACGGAGCTGGCCCTACTGCACCCCTGTGCACAGCCCAGAGACCCAGCCCTTGGTCTCACTGTCTGCCTAGGTTTTATTTTAAAACAGAACTGTCTGAGACAGCATTGGAAAATACCAAAATCCCATGGAGGACTTGTTTAAAAACCCTGCAAAAATAATTGCAGCTTATTGAAAACACTAAAAAGTGGTTTGAAAAGTGCACATGGGTGTTTGGAGATTGGACAGTCTATAATCAAGCGAAGTTGCAATGAAATTTTACCTCAGGCTAATATATTTTGTCAACCTTTTTTATTTTTTAAGCTGTGTCTGTGGCTATTTCCCGCTGTCCAAAATACCTCGCATCCTTCTTCATTGTGGTGACGGTTACTGAAAGGTCCATGGCACAGCACCGCGGCAACTGCCGTGGCCAGCGAGGCAGCCCGGCCTTTCAGCCTATTTTTTCTTTGACGACACATTCCTCATGATTTGCAGTTGTATTTATTATGTGTTACAGAGCGTTTCCAGCTGAGATCCAGCGGGCGCGGGAGGAACCCACAGTTGTTGTGTTGGTGTTGGGGTAGGGAATCTCCTCACCTGGATTTTAAGGCCAGAGAATTTCACACACTTGTGCCTCTAAGGAGACCAATAAGTTGCGTTTAGCTAACACCTATCATCCAAGACGGGGCTTAAATTAGATCAGAGCCTTCAAGAGAGGGAGAATCCGCCCGTTCCTCAGGTCCTTCCTATAAAAAGTCAATTCTTCTCCCTGCTGAAGTGGTTGCCTTATTTTTATCTCATTTTGGCTTTAGTTAGCTGGTTTTCTGCCTTTCTTCGGTAGACCAGAAAGCCTCTCTTACCAGACATGTTGTTCCCTTTACGTATGATGGCAGCAGAAGTGTGTTTACCTGCATTGGCCTTACCCTAGCTAGTCTGGCTAACAACGATATAAGAAATCTGCTACTGAATCCAACAACCTTAATGCACAGAAGCATTCCACAATATCCTTTATAGCTTACGTGACAGTTACCGTGATACAATCAAGCCTGGAGCTTCTGTTTGGCAAACTACAGAAATTCCACACTTTACATTTGTCACTGAGAAGTTTTTCTTTCCCAAGTTGCAAATCTTATGCCTTTCCTTAGTGCCCCTCCAATTTTTCAACTTTTTATAACGCCTTAGGTCACATAGCTCTGCTTTCAGAACATTAAATATTTTCAATTAATGCATCCTTTATGTATTTTAGAGATACTGGGTTACAGTAACCATTCCTGTGCCCTGTCCTCAAGTTACATATTTGAGAAAAAAAATCTCTACATGAAGGTAAAAAAACCTTCCACCAAAATAACTCGGTTTGGCATGATGTTCACCATTTCCAGATTAGAGATCAGGAAGGTTTCACGATTCTCCTTTAATTGTACCTTATTATTTATGAGTTTCCATTTTTCAGCTCTTTGTTATGTTGGGAGAAACTCATCTCTCCATCCAGGAGAGGAAACCTTCTGATTTCTTCCTTTGGGACATGGTTTATCACTTAGACAAAAAGCGTTTGACTGTTAATCCACACAGAGATGGCTAAAATGAGGACAGCTCACGTCTGCAAGCACTCTCCTTAGAGTTTCTGTCTTGATTCATTCATAGATAAAATGACTTTAAACACTTGCTAGTTCCACTGCTTCCCTCCCAGTTTTGTAAGGATTCACTGATTCATTTTTAAAAACGTTTATTCTTACAAGTAGGAGTCTTTCATTGCACTAGGATCTGGCCTTTTGCACATTTTCTCACTTGGTAGTTTTTGCAGTCAAGTGGTAATGTGAAGTATATTATGATAGCAAGATCATTTTATTCTCCAAAGCTCCATCTGTCTTTCTACGAGCTCCTTCACATTTTGCTTCTACACTAAAGATAAAATGGTTACTTATTTTATTTCCACGGTCCTGTTCTCGTGTAGCATATCTCCCTCTTGGATAAAGATTATTTGCCTTCCTCCTCGCTGTATTTCTGACTCCCCATCTCCAGGAGGTCTGCCATCGTGTGGCTATTCCTGCTTCTGCCCTTGGGTGTGCTGTCTCTGCTAGCCACGTCTTCTGAAATCCTTCCAATAATGCTTGAAGTTCTGTAGGACTTTTACATGAAATTTTAGGCAGGGATTTACAATTTTTTTTTAAACTTATAACAAATTTTTTTTATATATATATACACACACACATATATATATAGCTCTAATTTTTTATGTGTCTCAACTTGAGATGTGTGCAGACCCATGAAAAACCTCCATGCTGTTCAACTTAAGATTTCTAGAGCTGATAACACTTGCATGCCAAAATTCTTTGCTTGCTTTTTGCCTTTTACTTGTTTACCTTCTCCGACTTTTACTTTCCTGCTCCCATGAAGATTGCAAAGTATATGGAGTCCAAAATCACTCCAGAACATAAACTTGACTCTTTGAGTAACCTTCACATCTGCCAGATACCTCACCTCTCACTCACTTTAAATCAAACTACAGAGAAAACTCTAAATACAGCAGACCATCCCACCTATTTACCTTAAATAAGAGCTATTTGGATGATGCATGCAAACAAAAATGTGCTCTGCTCCTTGAGTAACTTAGCAGAAGAGTACAAAACAAAAATTAGAGTAGGAGGATTTATTCCCATCATTGGAGTGCACATTAACATGTGCCCTACCTAAGCCACAGCCCCTTTTGCCGTGTTTATAATCTGTTATCGATGGAGATACTTTTCCTTATAAGAAATGCTTCAACTGGGTCACAAAGTTACCTGGACTCCAAAGAGCCCAAACTTTTGACTGTGTAATCTATATGGAATAGTAGTTTACTTGCAGAAGTTGGTTCATGTTCTGGATACCAGCAAGGTGGAGAGCAGAGGCAAAGGTTTTATGGCTGAATGAGCCCAGTGGGTTTTGCGATATTGGCATAAGGTGCAAATTATTTTCCATAGTGAGACACATAGGAGAGAGACACTGACAGATACGAGGGGACTTTGGGTGATATCCATCAAAGCCATGAGAATGCCATTCATAAATCTCACTGTAATTTCCTCGAGGGCTGTTGGCTGTTGTTTCATTGGCCTGATGCTCTGCAGTTTACCACTGTTGGCATTTATGCTGTGTATGTAATTTTGAGCTGGATAGTCTTGAAACCATTTAACTTGTGGAAGTAAATTGCTTGGAGCACTATGAAAATATCATTGAGACTGTGTGGTTTTTAAACTCCTTTTCACTGTGCTGTGTTACTGAATTATTTCCAGCTGCTTCTAGACACTCCTTGTTGCCTTGCAATAGTAAATCCACATACCCTGTGCCACGCAGGTGATGCTTGTATGTTTGGAGATGATCAAAGTCCTCCCAAAGCTCTGCTGCGAAGTATTATTAGTGGTATTGCTTGACATAGTTATCCTTTTATGTTGGGAAACATATTTACCTTTTGTCACACCTGAGGTTTGTTTCGGAAATGCTGAACATTGAAACACAGGTAAAGCCTTTCTCCACTTCATCTCCAACAAAGTGTAGACCACCAGTTGACTCGGGTGGTACTTCCAGAGCGTTCTGGTAAAGCTTCCCATGAAAGAAGCAGCTGAATTTAAGGCTGATGCGAATTCCAGAGATCTCGGAGTCATTAATAGCAGACAAAACTGGTGATGTTACACCATCTTTAGGAAACTGTTGCCCCCAACGTTAATTTAGTCCCCTGTGGTTAGCCGTGTTCTGGCTACTGACAAAACTTCTGGGCTGCTGTCGCTGGGGCATGCCGAATACGGAGCCATGGAAAAGAGCACCATACTGCTAGCTTTGCTGACAGAGACCTGCTAACAGCTAAAGAAATCCAACCTTGCCTTGGCTTCTATAAGCCAAAGCATAGACAGGATTTAAGTTCTGCTTCAGAGTATTTTAAGCTTAGAACAGACTTTGTTTTGACGTATTTTAACGATAACCTAAAAAGAAAGACATGATGAGCTAAAGGTGTGAAATAAGCAGGGTTAACTCGTTTGACTGGATGTGGTCTCACCCTTTACACCAGTCCAAAACTTCTGCATGTGAAAATATTTCCAGAAGACTCCTGTTGGTAAAAGTCTAATGAGAATTCACCAGGTCTCCTTTACTGTTGCTGTATTACTTCCAAAAATAGATTGTTTTTAACTTTTATGAGAGACTTGTTCGAGCTGCATAAAAATAAAATGCCAATGATAATAGGAAAAGAACTGTTAATTGATTTTAAATACTGGTGGTCTTGAGGGGTGCCAAAATTAATGACAATGATAATATATTTATGCAGCCCTTTTTTATCCCAGAGCTCCTGACAAAATGACTTACAAATTATTTAAAGAGAAGAGCAGCCAAGTTTGGGGTAAAATATGGCAGTTGTTTTACAGCACACGGCAATGCTATACAGCATTTCAGGATGGTTTTCCAATTGAAACTGCAGGAGGAATATTGGGAGAATGTATTACCGAAGCTGGAATTTGTCCAGACTCCTAGGATTTACACACTTTTACAATACTTGCCGGGAGATCTTTAAACATCATGAATGCTCAGGATAACCATCTACAGCGCCTGCCTAGTGCTCTTGCTATGTTCCAAATAGAGTGTCAAAAATAGCATGCCCAGGATGATGCTTTTAGGAACCAAAGCTAGCAGAATATTAATAGATGGTAAAAGTCTCCGCTCTCACAAAACCACTAAAAGCATGTTTTCAATTGCAAGTGGTTTAAAGTGGTTTGAGTCCTGATGACTTGTTTGTACAATGGGAACTTTTAAAACAGGCCTCCAAGACAGTCTGAACCTATTGGTCATCTCTTCCATTTTCTTCAAAAAAGCAAAGATGCCAGTGTAGTTCTTTGCTTCAGGATTTCTCAAGGTTTCCTTTCAGAACCATTACTCAGGGAAATACAAGCTCCTGCATGTGCAGTGTATGCGGTGCTCGCCGGGGTGGGATGGCAACGGCACGCAGCTGAGTCTCCGCACCCGTGTCCTCGCTGTTGCTGATCTGGACATGTGCCATGCAGAGCCTGGCAAGCCTGCCACGGCTTTACTTTCATTACCAGTGGGCCTGAAAACTGCAGGTTTCTTATCTCCCAAAAGCTGGACTTGTGCAGATTTCTCCTGATGTAACGGGCGAGAACATTGCTTCTGCTTTCTCCTGGTGATGGAGTTAGTATTGGGCAGTGTGGAGTCAGCTGGCATCCTTGGACCATGGCCTTAAGTTACCCTGTGCGGGGTTGACCAGGAGAGCTGATGGGATTTTAACCCCCTATGGGTTGCTTCCTTCTGCTCCTTTAATTCCGTTGGCAGCACTGGGTGGCTCAAGCTTGCACATACCCTGGGTTTTCTAAATGCCTTGGGTTTTCATTATATTCTTCACTTTTGCTGAATTAGCCTTATTGGATGGGAAAAACTCCCAGCTACGTGTTGGTGAAAGGGTGCGTAACACTACCGAAACAGTTTTTTAACTGATGTAAAAAAGCAGAATTTTCTTGGTGTTTCTTTTCAGGCTCCCCAGTTATTGATTTCAACCACACGGTCCCCTCCACTGCTGCCCAAGGATTAAAAAAAAAAAAAGAAGTGACAGTGAGTGTAAGGCAGACACAGGGTCCTCCAAACAGCCTAATCCTTCTCCCGCAGTGTGGGTAATTACGTGGTGCTTCTGTTTATTTTAACAGACTCTTATCTCCCTGAACAACTCTGTTAGTGACCTCACTGTCCCAGAGGGCAGCTGTGACATCAGCAAATGGCGATACTGCTTCCTGATAATTTTAACCCCTGTCATAACCAGTTATAAATTCATAGAGAGACTTTGGGTTACCCTGCAAACTTCTGAGAATCCTTACTTTGCGCTTTGTAGAGCAGCAGCGCATCTGTTTTGCCTGGCTTGTTAGTGCACGTCAAGCAAAGCGTGGTTAGCCAAATAAAGTCTGTCTGTCCCATTACTAATGTTAAGTTAAATATGCATCAGCAACCCAGAGTATGTTGAGGATTTAACCTTCTAAATCTATTCAAGTTGTTCTTTTTTATTTCTGCAGCCAAATTTGGCAGCTTGGGGAGGGTGAGATGCATAGCAGCACCCTGATACTGGACATGCCCAGAGCATGACATTGACCCAGTTATTAGCATGTTAGAGCCATAGACTTGCCGCTGTTTAAGAATGAAGGATCATGACTTGGAAATTCCTTCTGGATATGCCACTCCCAGCCTTGATAACTTGGCAGTGATTGCAGTGTTGAAGACGTGCATGCAACCTCTGGTAGAATAGCAATCGTTTCTAGTAGGACTTACATAGCTTTACATTCCCAGGTTGCCAGAGCTGGTTTGACGGTATTTTGCATAATTCAAATTACAGTCCTGTTAAGATCATCTTGTACAACGAGCTCATTGGCAGTAACATCTAATAAATAAATAAATCACACCAGTTAAACCGGAAGGTCTGAATTTCATTTCAGCAATTCCAGCCATGGATTGTTCTGGCAACTTTTATCTCTCTATCATCCCGAAAGGATCGCCAAAGTAGAAGTAAGGGATTTTTTTTCCTTATACGCAAAATGTCAAATAATTGATTTTGAATACAAACCATCAACCTCTGTAGCCTACGGAGAGAATTTTTACAGATGGCTATAGCCAGGTAAAGAAGGTTACAGTATTTTTAGGTGGTTGAGATGGTGAGGAAAGGGTGTTTTGCCTTTGCTTATGCTCTGTGCTCTTGTAGTAAATGGGCCAGATTCTTATATAATACATTATCCTAGTGTAGCTGTGAATCCGAGGATAGATTTTTTTTTTATTCTTTCATTATTCAAATCGTGATTCCAAGTAGTAAAGTTTTTGAGCAACTACACCGCACGCTTAGAGCAAAGACAAATCCCCAGAAGAAAATGGGCCAATATGTGTTCTCATAAAGCTTATTTTATTCATATGAGAACCATAGACATTTTGCCCTAGCTCTGTTTAAAATAAACTGGTTTTGTCCAATTCAACAAGTGGGTAAAATAAATCAGAGTGTACATGAATCACAGAAATCCAAAGCTGAGTTGGGATCTGGCTAACATTTACAGGTCTGGTGATCACGCTCTGTTCCCTGCAGTGGTACAGAAGGAGGAGAACACCTACCCAGGAACACTCCAGCCATTAGACATCCTCTAAGAGCATTAGCTCCTCAGTTCTCACAAACACATTGGCTGAACTGATAGTTAAATTTAGTGCTGCTCTCACTTTCCATAAGATTTTGATGTAAACTCGAAGAACAGTTTGGTCGGGAATATTGGCTTTTGGTTAGAAATCCTGACCAAGAGTGGATGGTGTTAGTTATTCTTGAGTGTGCAAAAGCAACACAAGCTCATTTCAAAGAGCACTTGGCACAGGAATATCAAGTGTTAGTGCAACTTACTCCAGCTGAGAGTCATTATTTCCAGTGGCAGTGGAAAACCATTGAGAGCTCTCATGGGAAATTGTACAAAATGTTATGGCAGGAATAATATTAACCCTTGCCACTGTTTTATGTGAAATTTCCAGTCACGGCCAAACTTCACTAGGAAATGACTCCAAGATTTTAGAAAATGACACTTTTGCCACCCATGATTTTCATAACGTAGGAAAGGAAAATGTTAAACCTGTTGCTCAGTCTGTTCTCCTGCATCCCAGCACAGGGAGCTGGAAGAGAAAAGCAGTTTCTGCTAACTTCAGGATTTAACAAGACTGGTAGGGAAAGGCAAGGAATGGAAAAGGCTCCCTCATAGGGACACAGCTCTAGAGCCAGGGAGGGATGGGGAAATGCGCACTAAAATATCAATGCAAAGATCTACCTTAAATATTCAAACTTGTGCTTCTTCTTCTAGAAATCAATACAAGATAAGGGATTTCAATGCACTGGGAAACGAGGTCACTTATTTAACGGTTTAAATAAAGAACTGAGACTGGTTTGATTTCAAGTTTAACATGGGCGTCGGACCACAGACCTGAACAAGAAGCTCTGGGTACATCTGAAATAAATTTGATTGGTGAACCCAGATTATTCCTACCTTTAGGTGCTAATGAATATTAGAAATCTTCTAGAGAAAAATCCAGATCTTAGGAAGCCCCATCCTTTAAAAGCCCCAGTCTTATTCCACGTGTGGGATCTAAAGGATTGCACGTGGTGAATCTAGGGGATGAGTCTAGGCACACAGCTCAAGATTTAACCAGATTCTCCATGTTTCAATGGAGATTTCTTGTAAATGGTAGACAAAAGTCTCTCCTCAAGTGAGTCACTAATTTGTGACTTTTATTTAAGCAGGTCTCCTGGAAAAAAAACCCAACAACACACAACACGCAAAAACTAACTGCTTAACGAATGCTTTCTGTCAATAAATATTGCAAAGAATGGCCCACATATTGCTCTAATGGCATTAATAGTAGCCCAGCAAACAGTACTTCACTGATTCCTCTTTGCCAATTCAGCCAAGAAGCAGAAATATTGAGTAGAAAATGTAACTCAGCTCAGAGGCAAAAATTAGGCTTGTTAAAAAGTGTGATTGCTGCATTCATATTTTTCAAAGCAGTCTACGGTTACTGTTTAGAAATGCAGACACCCCCCCCCTCCACCACCTTTATAAGCCTGCAGTTTTGCTATCATTAATAAAGCCAAAAGGGAGAGGTGGGGCCACATGTGGTGTCAATACACTTTAATTAAGTGTAATAATTCCCCTTTTCCTGAGGTAGACGTGCTAAGACAGATTTCTCTTTAGAGATTTATGCCTCGTGATGTATTTCTCAGCTTTTCCCTCTGCTTCGTGTGCAGAGCATCAGTGCCCTCTTTGGGAAGACCACGATTCTGCAGGACTTTTCCAGGGCAATCGCTTGGAGTATTTCTACACGTCCGCTCTTTTAAAAAGTGTTTTTACAGAGTGAAATTCACCCCGGAGCAAAGAGCCTTTGCAGTTTGAGCCCCAGCTCATGAAACGCGTAGCAAAGCCTTAGCTGGACTTCAGCTGCTCTCTGGGGAATCCTTGTCCATAATTTGATCCATAATTTAACTGTGAGAACATCCTGGGGACATTTGAATACCTGTACAGGCATGGCGCTGTCTCTAGACCTTTCGTCAGGCTGGAACATCCTGGGCTGCAGCGATATCACGGTCAAACCTTTTCTCTGAACTCGCTCTTCTCTTTTGTCGCCTGGCCTGAGAAGAGGAATCAGCAGGGTACCCAGCAGGACAACGCTTGGACATAAGCACGGTGGTCAGATTTGGCCTGGAAAGCTGAAATAGTCAGATCGTGCCAAATTTAGGGGGATATAAATCCTTCAAAAATCCCTGTCTAAATAACCAGGTATTCAATTCGGAGCATGGAATATGCACTGAAATCACCACCTAAGGTATAGCCCTCAGCTGACTAGGTTTCAGGGGTGTGTGCAGGCAGATTTATCCTTCCTGGAGAAGATGACTTACAAAATTTCAACGCGGAATTGGCAAGCTCAGTACCAAAAGATAAGGCTAATAGAGGATCGGGTTGTTGTTGTTCCTTTTGAGTAGGTATTTTCGGTTTTGTATGTGAGTACAGAGTTACTGAAAGCTTCTGGTTGGCATCTGTGCAGGTCGCAGAGAAAAGTGGGCAGTGATGGAGTTCCTGGGAGCATCTCCCAAGGGAGCCCCAGGCAGCCCAGGAGGGAGGCACCGAGGTCTGTTAAGCTGAGCTTTCCAAGGAAAGGGGAGGCTGAGTGGGAGGGAGGGGATTTTAAAAGCGATCAGAAGGCGATAGCAGTGCCCAAAGCTCTGGATTAAAGGCGCTATTGCTCACTGGAGGTCACTTTTCATCCTGAAGGATAATTCTTGCCTGCTGCAGGCTTAAAAACGCCGTCTCGCATTCAACATCTGTTTTAGCGATCTCTTCCAAAACCAAAACAATATTCCCCCAGCGATTGTGGTACAACAACACAACCCCCTCTGCTCCCGCCTGATACCGGGAAGTGCCCCGCCGCGCTGTAAGCCTTGCCCTGTGTTCATGCGCTCGATTACCCCCCTACAAGTCAGGGGGCTCTCTCACTTGCGCATTAAATACTTGGGGAGGATTCACCTGGGACCGGGAATGAACAATTTTGCTGAAGCGAGGAAACCTACAGGAAAGGGCTAAGCAGGCAGACAGGGCGTTCAGGGAAGAAACAGATCCTGCAGAAGCTTTTGCTTGACGATCAGTATGCAGCAGATAAGCAGGAACTCTAATACCAGCTTTGGTTATGGAGCAGTTTGCGAGCAGTGCCGGATCCTGATTAATCCATTGGATGTATAGCTTAACCCAAAGTTTAAGTTTGCTGCATCCATGTGTGGCAGAACTCCTATATAAAGTGCTATTTCGGTCTCAATCTGGGCTGTGCCATCCATGCAAAATAGAGGTAAAGTGCCCAAAGCTCCGCCGGCAGGAGCGGCTTGTCTCCGTGCGCAAGAATTTCATTTCTAATTCCCCCATCACCAGAACCAGAGAAAACCTGATAATGGAACTGGCGGGTTATTGAGAAAGCGGAATAGTGTCAGATGATGAAATAGGGGGAAAAACCAAAAAGGAACGATTTCTCCAGCGGTGTTAAAAGGGGGAAGGATTTAATCCAATATCTGTCTTTTCACCAGACAAGAATTGTCAAATCTGTGTAGGAGTTGAAATGTTTTGCAGTGGTAGGTGTAGAAGAACTGTGTCAAACCCTCCTCCTGCACAGCTCTCTGGCATTTCATTTCTCAAGGAGCTGAAAAAGAAAGTTCAAACCAAAAAGTCCTGGAGAAAATGGCTCAACTGAATATAATTATCTTCCAAAAGGCTTTTAAATGCCTACGACTTTTTCTACATTACATTGATACAAATATCACACATGCTGCAAAAAATATTATACCTTATACCTCATACCTTATTAAAAAAATATTGAGATCAGTTTGTCTGTAGCTTGAAGACTGCAGACACATCAGATTCCTTACTTAATTTCTAACACCTTAATTAAGCTTTATGCCGATTTAGGACAACATTACCTGCATCCAAGAATTACCAGACACGCTTCAGAATTTGCTCTCATATTCAAATGATTATTTCTGAGTCTAATCCAGCCTAATGCATTTGAATCCAAACATCCCAGTTTAGGTGAAATTCAAGCTTTCCTTGGTGGCTAGGAACAGCAGTGACCCGTGCCCTGCGAATGTAGAAGAGGTGCTTGCAATTTGCAAATCCATCTACAATTTAAACTCACTAGTCATATGTTTTACATTTTAACCATTGCATGGTATTTGTCGCCCTTTTCCAAAACCCCGTCTTACTCCGTGTCCTGAGTTTTTTCTGGCTGCCAGGCAAGGCGGGTGTGCTTGTACCTGGGAGCTAAGGCTGGATCGGGTCTGTCTGAGCTCCGTGGCCAGCCTTGCCACGGACCTGTGCTATGGTGCTGCTGTTTTATTTAGCCTATAGTCACCCCAGTGCAAGAACTGGCTCTTGCTAGGAGTTTGCTAGGAGCACTGTGTCCAGTTCTGGGCTCCCTGGTTCAAGAAAGATGAGGAACTCCTAGAGAGAGTTCAGAGGAGAGCAACTAGGATGATGAGGGGACTGGAGCATCTCCCCTACGAGGAAAGGCTGAGGGAGCTGGGCTTGTTCAGCCTGGAGAAGAGAAGGCTGAGAGGGGATCTCACCAACACATACAAATCTCTCAAGGGTGGGGGTCACGAGGACGGAGCCAGACTCTTCTCAGTGGTGTCCAGCGACAGGACAAGGGGCAATGGTCACAAACTGAAGCACAAGAGGTTTCAATTGCATATGAAGAAAAACTTCTTTACTTTGAGGGTGCCCAAGCCCTGGCCCAGGCTGCCCAGGGGGGCTGCGGAGTCTCCTTCTCTGGAGATATTCAAAGCCCGCCTGGATGAAGTCCTGTGTAACATGCTCTAGGAGAACCTGCTTGAGCAGGGGGGTGGGACTGGGTGATCTCCCGAGGTCCCTTCCAACCCTTGCCATTCTGTGATTCTGTGATTCTGTGATTCTGTTTGCACAGCCTTTGACACCAACCACCAAAAAAACCGCCCTCCACAAGCAGTCAGGGTCCTGTGTTAGCACTAGAATGAAGATCATGAAGAATGATATTTCATTGACGCCTCTGAGACTGTTTAAATCATGTGCTGAGGATGTTCTTCAAACAGCAGGTTATTACAGGTCTATATGGCAGCTTTGTTTCATTAGAACAACAGCACTTTAAAATTGCCTTCATGAAATCACCCTCAAATATCTGGACTCTCAAGGACGGGTCCTTGAAAGAGAAAGCAATAATCAGGAGGAAGCCAGCCAGCTATGGCTCAGATTTTATAATGTTTTCCTGCTGTTATTTTCACCACAGGCTATTTTATATTCCCCACCTCTTTTTTTTTTTCTCCATGAAGCTGCATTTTAAGGTCACATCTGTTCGGGGCACATAATGATTTTTATGACAACTTTCCAGAGAAGTGGAGAACTTGAATGCAGAGGGAACTGCACTTAGACAGGTACGTATCAGGGAGGATTTTTTTCTCCATCTTGAGACATTTTCTCCTGTTGAACTCAGATGATCTGTCCCTCCCCAAGAAATGCCTGGCCTAAGATCTAACAGGGCCTGAAGAGTGAAAGCATAGCTAGAAACAAAGTGGTAGAGAAACACAGATGCCAGGGCAATAGTTTATCTGCAACATGCTGTAGGTTTACCTGTCATCGAAACCCAAGCTTTTTGAAATTAGAAAAGCCACAAGCAAAAAAATGTACCGATATTTTCAAAACAGCCATAGGTTTTAAACGTAGATTTTTAAAGGCTAGCAAGACCCTTTGAGAAGATCAAGAATTAGCAAGTGCTATAGTGTATTGCACAGCATCTCCAGCAGTGTGTGTGTGTGTGTGAGAAAGGGATTGCTTTTTTTTTTTCCACAGCATTGGTATGGTTTGGAAACTTTCTCTGCCTTACCAACATGTGGCTGACAAATCAGCAGATCCTTTTCCTTCTTGACCAGCTCCCTCAGCCATCAAGTGATGTCACAGCGTGCGGTAGGTGGCTTCATGATGTCGTCATTGTACTGCGAGGTCACTGGGCTGGCGGGGACACGGATGCAAGCGGTGGCAGAATTACACAAGCAGCAAAAAGCAGCTGGTTGTGTGTGTTGTGAAAGGCCCTAAATCTGGTACCGCAAGGAGTGATTCCATTCTCCTTTGCTGGTGCTTGAGGCATTGCTCTGTGCTGCCTTTAATATGGCCGTGATATTGGCTGATATACCCGGAGAAGAATTCTTTATCATTGGATTTGTAGAACTTTTTACAGGCCCTTTTTGATCTTGGACAAAGCGCACATTTGATTTTCTTCTTTATCAAATAACCCCTAAAACCATTTACAGGCTTCACGGTAAACAGAACCCTTGCTGAGATTAAAGCTCTAAAGTAGAAACATGGAAAATACCAATTCCAATAAAATTGCTGCCTTTCAGTGAGCATAATGATTATATCGTGCATATGGTGTTTGTGTCCTGGCCTGCATTAGTGCTATCCGTGGAGCGGTGAACGTGCTTTAATGCTGGAGCTCCTGTGATCCATGCTCTGTGTCATCTGTGAGCACGAGGCAATGTATCGGCGTCAGAGCTCAAGGCATCCCCAGTGTGGTCAGTCATTGAATTAATGCTTTAACATGTCATCTCCTATGCTGACCACATACAGGAAACCCCTCTCCTTTTAGGAACGCCTTCTGGGAAGCTTTGACAGAGCATAAAGATGACAACAAAAAGGTACGTGCAAAGCTGTAGTGCAGCGGACCTTCCCCCAGTCCCTACCGATCGTATTTTGGCCACGCTCTTGTCCTGGGGCTCTGAATCACTCTCCCTATCAGATCTGAGCATCCGCCAATCCACAAGCTACAGAAAGGGAGTCCAGCTCTGCTTTTCTTTATGCCTTTTGCTTTTTTTATCCTATATGATTCCCAAATAAATTGCCACCAAACCAGAAATGTAGCATTTTAAGGCCATCTTGTACCGACGCAAACGACTTTGAAAAGAGCAAAGCAAGAGATTGCCACGTTATCCTTCTCGGGTGCAATGGGTAGAAGATCGTATTGTAGAAGTGCTGCATGAAATTATGGCAGCTGACTTCTGGGAGCTGTACTGGTAGCTCTATCATTCATGTTTAGCCTCCTGTGGGTGCATTTTTCAATTGATATCCCTTAAATAACCTTAATTATGTGTATGTTAAAGTGCCTCATACAGCGGGGAAAATTGAGGAAGACACTTATTAAAAAGAGGCACCAGCACATGTGGTATTATTTTTACAGTCATCCAGTGTGTTGATATAAAGTATTACATTTGAGTCAAACCTCATTTGCGTGAGTAGTTAAAGTGAAAGCTGATCTGTCTTTGCATTGTGGCTCGAATGGCTGTCCAATTAGCGGAATGATTAGCCCGGCTAATATCAACAGAACCATTCCTGTGTCAATTTGACAGTTACATCACCGCACGGTTTTCAGCCACTTCCTGAGGGTTTCTGAATCCGACCCAAGAAAACTGCAGCCCTACAGAATATCCCCATGGAGAAGGCATGTTTCGCAAGCGTCGGTTTAGGAAAAGCCAGAGAACGGTTTCTTATGGAGGCCAAATATTTATGTTGACATTTTTTCATAATTTTCCAATGTTTTTTTTAAACATATGATCTGTTGTTTTCAGCTTCTGCTTCTGGAAAGACTGCTGAAAAATTGTTTGTTTTTACTGAGATTTTACTTGACCTTGAATGCAAGTTATTGCTCGAGCTACTGAATAGTGGTTTATGTTGTTGATATGTTGGCCATAAATCATTGCAGAGGAGTCTTAAAGGTGCACAGGAATATTTATTTGTTTTAATTTAAAAAAAAAAAAAAGCACCATTTAAATTCCCAGTCATTAGCAGAACACGTTTTTTGCTTACGCAGAAGGTTTACAAATAAATAAGTTCTTTTAAGAATCCCCATCCTTGTTTATGATCAGTGGTTTATTCCTTCTCCACCTTTTTCCTCTCAAGTAATGCCGGGAAACCAAGCACGACTCTGTCTTTATCTGCCTCTGGACAAGTCAACTTCTTTTCTTCTGCTTTGCTGTAAGTTGAAATTGGTTTCTAATATTTTCACCTGCTCCTTCCATCACATTTTGAACTTGTTTTTTGCAGGCTCAGTGGCCGGCCTTCCAGTGGGCTTATAAAGCCATGGGGTCTTCATAGGCTCTTTGTTTAAAAAAGGAAAGAGGGAAGAATCATGATCTTAGAAGCATTTAAACATTGCTAGATTAGTCTGATTTTCAGAAAATCCTGAGCCTCTGCTTGTGAAAAAAAATAGATGTTTTGAAGGGAATTCCAGCTGGATATCTGCAAGTCGGGGCATCCAAATTCCCCAGTTATTTTCTTTTATATGTATATTTTATTTTCTTTTATATGTATATTTTATTTTCTTTTATATATATCTTTTATTTTCTTTTATGTATATATTTGAATCTCTATATATTAAGTGCTATAAGCATGAAATGGCGCGTATACCCATTTAATTGTTATAGTTGTTGATTGCAGACTGCACACATGGAAGATACCATGGAAACATCAGCGTTTTTTGAAGACCTGACACATCTCCATTGGCTGTGTCTGTGTTGCTGTTTACAGCTAAAGTCATGAGACCTGCATGAGGTCAGGGCTCCTCGTTTTGCCCCTCCAGAGCAAGCCAAGCAAGGACATCAGTGGAAGGTGCAGACTAGCCAAGGGGAAGTCCAGCAGATACAAGGCTAAAGGTTTGAAATTTCTCCCATTCCTAGGAATTCAGCATGGGAGGAAATTATAGCGTTTGAAAATGGCTGAGCAGCATTCGTAGCAGAGAAGCTGCAGATAGCTTTCTGTCCAACTAAATGACTTTTAGGATATTCCATTTTATGCAACATGAAATTTAGAATTAAAGTCTCCTGTGAGCTCCTGCTGGTTTCACTGGAAAACCTGCAGGACTGATATCAGTAGCACCTAATTATGTTCAGAGCTGGGGATCCCACTCAGAAACACGAGTGGCAAGCCTGAAACACAGGTCTGAAATCCCTTACTGTGATGCTGGGGTCTTCCTACAGGCTTTAAAAAAATACCGTCTTCTTCTTCAGCAAGAATACCGCATGGGCCACAACCAACCTCACGAACACAAACTTGGTGATAGCTTCAGCCTTGCTCCGTCCTACCCATTGAGACTTTCTATATATAATTAAAAACTCACAAATATTGGTTTGAACCCAGCATTCTCATGTTCAAAAGCAACAACCTAGACATCAATATTGTCTTCAGCGTTCTATTTTCCCCTCATTCTCCTTCCAGCCCAGAGGAAAGTTCATTACAGTAAATGGGACAATTTTAACAGTAATTCGATCAAGTGTTCTGGACAACTTGTTCTGATTGTGTTTACACATTATTCTTAAAAGCAGAGTTGCTTCGAAGAGAAATTGGTAATTGTCCTATCCCGAGAATAAAACCGAAGAGAACTAACCCGGACAGCGCAGAAATGGTTTTCTAATAAGCGGTTCTACAGACATTTGAGAAGTTTTTGGTAAAACATTCAGTAGCTCCAGGAAGTACAGTCACTTCCTTACGAATTTCTAAAAAGTGGATGATAGGCATGTCCAAACCAATGATGGCAAAGCACTGACACCAGTGCTAAATTTGGCACTGGCGAATTTGGGCTGGCACTGTTGACAATGAGCTATAAATGTTTTTTAAAATAACTTTGGCACGGGGACTGGGGATCTGTTCTAGATTACCATTAATGCTGCTATGGATGTCTGGAATTTCTTCCATATTTTTTTCTTTCCAGGCTCCCTACTAAGCTCCATCTTGGAGTCTGTAATTATTAGTTCTAGAAAAAACTTTTTTACAGTATTATGCTGTAACTAATTTTTTTTTATTCTTTTCCACAACACAAACCTGGATCTAATCAACTTCCTTTTGTGGTTATTTCATTTGCATTTACCTTCGAGATGCGGAGTGAAGCCAGAAAGACGTGGTGACTTCTTCCTTCATTCTGGAAAGATGGAGAATGAGTGGAGGTACCAATGCAAATCAAATTAATTGAATTTAATAATCTATAATTTGTACATATATTAGGCTTTAGTCAGTGTCCTTTTAATGGTCACAGATCTGTTTCAATTGCAGTGGAATCTTCCCTCTTTCCCCCACATACAAATAATCTCTTTTTTTTTTTTTTTTTTTTTACACATTTATTTGTTTAATAAGAAATTCTTCATTTTGTTTAGCCCCAGCGGATACCTCTGTGGGATGTCCTTTGGTAAGACAGGAAGCCAAGAACACAAACTGGACTCATAGGATGGAATGGTAAAAATCACTTCAAATCCACAATATTATTTGTGTTTAGAAAGTTGCTAAATGTGTTTTATTGTCAGGCATCATGCCCCATTATGCTGGAAATGCCCAGGAGTAGTGTTCCTTCCCCTCCATGCCCTAAGCTGACATTGACTGAAATCCTTCCATTAGGGGAGTTTATAACAAGCAGAATTAGGTTGTTGCTTTTAGTTCAAACACATACCCCTTCATTTCCTCTAATTTTATACAATGTAAATAAATACTCAGTGGGGCTTGGAGGCTACTGGAAAGCACTGAATGCTGATCATGTGTTCTAAATAAGGCACTCCCAAAAAAATCAATGCCTTTAGGCTGAGGAAGGTAATTGTCAGTTGTGGAGGAGAAAGGTCGAGGGGTGCAAGTGGGCTTTTTCCTGTATTTGTCCGAGAGGATAAACAGCAGGGGAGAAATGCTCTGCTAGAATAAGACAAAGCAAAAGTATGAGGAAAATAGATGACTCCCCTGTTAGATGGCAGGTTTGCCTAAACTGAACCGCTCCATAAAACGGATGGGCTTTGCAACAAAAGAGGGTGCTTTTCTCTGATGAAATTCCTGCTTTTTCCCTGAAGCTGCTGGCCTTCAAGAGCAGAAAACCACGGTCTAAAAAGATTTGTTGCCCACACCAACTTTGAAATTGTTGAAAGTGGGGCTGGAAACTGCACACATTTCTACCTTACAGTATTAAATCTGTTCCTTTTACTACTAAATAGTTGTAAAACATCCATACAACCAAGAAAAGCAGTTTGAAGTGTCTTACTTGCAACCACCTTAAGAATTAACTGAAATCAGAGTAATGAAGATATGTCACCATTCAATCTCAAATCCAGGAAACTGAGGTGGTCCAAGTCAGAGCTTCAGACCTGGGGGTACCCTTTCTCCGTATGACTAGTTCAGACACCAAGATTTTGGAGCACGGAGTAGACGTCAGTTTTACTCAGCTATAAACTGGTCTTGCTCCTCCAGCTGAAGGGCAAGCTAAGAGCGCTTACCACCCTAGAAATTGGAGAGAAGTTTTTTGTAGGAATATTTCGCCCATCACAAATAACGCTTCCCCCTTGTGCACTCAAGCTGGCAAAACCAAGCTCAAAAACGTTAAAGAAATTAATAGATGTCAAACTAAACAAAAGGTTTAGCCCAACAGAATAGTGTCTCTATTCTATTCCCATTTGTTTTCTAAATTGTTTAATGTAAGGCACAGCCTTCCTTTAATTTTAGTTTTTTTGGCTAGCTTTAAGAATTTTAAAGAGATCGTAATGATCCCTAAATCACAGATAACTGAACCTATAAAACACAAACTCTGGTCTCCTCATAATGTCATCTCTTGCCAGCTCTCTGTCGGGAATGCTTTTCAGTCAATTTGATCTTCAATAAATAACAGCCTAGGTAAACAGGTGAACTCACAGTAGGCAGACTAATCCTCTTACCCCTTCCCTAACACAGATGTCTCCCAGGGCCAGCAGGAGGGACAGTTATGAGATTGGCAGGCCATACAGCTGTGTCCATTGCACTTTTTCAAGGACTTAAATAGCCCTCAAGTGTGATTTTATACTCTAAAACATCCTAAAATATGACCACATCCTAAATGCATTAAAGATTGTTCCAGGGCCCCTGTGGTTAAATGGAAGAACCAATATCCTTGAGTAGCTCTACAAATAGGAAAAGAAAACTACATCAAATGTATAGAAGACTATCATGGTGAATAAAGGGATATGCGTATTTTGCTTGGGTTTAAGGAAAGAATAGGGAATCAAATATCTTGCCAATATTCAGGTTCATTTCTTGCTGTGGTTTGGGATAGAAAGAGGATAATGAAGACTGAGCAAAATGAGCCAGAAACTATCATACAACGCCTTAATTCCTAAGACTGTCTTGAGAAACAAGACGACAGACAGATAAATAGTCAGACTCATGCTTGCCTAAAGGCATGCTGTTTGTCAAATTTACACCAAGATTTTTATCTGATGAGAACTTAAATTGTCCTTAGATTTTCTCTTACTGCAGATTCAACCCTGAGGAACATTCTCTGTGAGTTCCTTGGAGTATCACACTAAAATAAGTCTTACTTTTCCCTAATAACTTCGCTAACTCAAGGTTCATCCTTTAGCACATTTTAGTTCCAAAGTATTTCTCATGGATAGAAAAGATTAATATGAGCAGTTGATCCTTTAAGACAGTTTCAGTTGACTAAAAATCAGATACAGAACGCTGGTTTTATAGGCTCATTCTTTTCTAGATATATTCTTTTCATAGAAATACATTTCACCTGGTTTTCAACTTAATGTCATTGTATTTGACATGGCTAGTGTTTCTAATTTGAGTTTTACAAAACTAATCAGCCACACCAGGTAAATTCTATTCCAAAGAAACAAACTAGCTCTATCTGGAAGACTTGGTAGACTATATGGACTGTCAAGCCCCATAGGATGTCAAACCCTACAGAAGGGCTGAATGAAAACAGATGTGTTCAGACCTTGTCCAGTGCTACCTTCAGCATGAATGAAGCAGGTGTTTGGATATTATCAGCTAAGCTGAAAAATCTGGGCTGGTTTTTTCCCTTATCATAGGCTTTCGAACAACACGCTTGAAGATTAAAATTAAGCTTATTCCCACTCAACACTTGAGAGATTTAGGTCTCAGTTTACTCGCCTTTCCACCCTCTATTCCCTTCATGACTTTTCCCCTTTTTGGTCTGAGGCCCAGCAATTTGCTGAGCAAGGTATCCAACCCAGGAATGGGACATAATCCAGTGCAGTGGGTGGTTGGATAATATGGGGGAGAAATTCGAACTAGCCTAGTTAAAGTAAAATTGATAAAGCCAGTTATAAAAGCTTTCTGTTGTTGTTTTTTTGTTTGTGTTTTCATGCATTAGAATTTGTTTTGTATTGTTGTCAGAAATTCTGAAACTCGCCATGGTTTCATCAGCTCCTAATTTTGATTTTGCTGATCCCATGCTGTGAGTTGAAAACTTGATTTATTAAGTTCTTTTTGATCTGCCTCTCTAATTGCCATTCCTGAGCTGTGCAGTACATCTGTACTCCCTGGAATTCTTTTGGGCAGAAACCAGAATATATGACATCCACTGGAAGGAGCAATTCTTAACCTCTTGAGTGTATCCTGGGCTGGAATTGTTCAACAGGAGAAAATCACAAACTAAGTTAGAAAAGGTATAATAATTATAAGGGTAACAGCAGTAATTCATCCCTATATAATGAATTAAGATTTAAACCACAGTCCTTTGAAGGACTTTGTAAAAAATCTGACTCTTTCTATTAGGTTCGTACTACTTTATTTGTAGAGCATTGAAAGGCATCCAAAGGAGTGGTTATATGAAGCCTGTGTGTAATACGGTGCTGGATATCAATAAATATATTACAGAAGAGTCATATATAATTTCATGTGGATTGGCAGAAATACTGTTACACTTTTGTTAAATAGACTTGCTCTTTTAAACCTGAGACATTGATTTTCCTATCAGTTTAATTGGATCTTCACTTAGAAATTTATGAAGAGGTGATAATTTTCTACGAAGCATTATCAGGTGGTACAGAAAGCTCATGAAAAGCTTTCTCACAGCTGATAGGAGGTTTTTCCATAGAGAAAGAATTTGTTTCTGTTGCTATCATTTTACAGTGTGGTGGCTTCTTTTCTGACCTTAAAGAAGTGACCATGTCTCTTCTGCAAAAGCAGAACTCTCGACCTCATCTGCAAAAGGAAATGATTCCGATCTCATTTGCATCACTGTCACTAGATTGATTTAACCTGAGACACTACCACTTGCTTGGATTGTCAGCAAGAAAGAGGAGGAAAAGAAACACTGGCCCTGGAACAAGTTTCTTCCCATGGTTCACAGAAGAGCATCCTCCCCATCTGCTTTCTCTTTTATTCACGTATTAGTTACACTATTTCCTGGATCCTGCTTTCACAGTTTCCTTAGCTGTTATGTGGTCGGTATAATGTATTATAATGAAGCATAGGTAGAAAGAGGCTGTAAACTTGAGTCGGATGAATCTTGCCAGAATTTATCTCCTTGCAAAGTCAATGAGATAGCAGGGAGGTCTGGAGCATGGGTAGGTGGCACAGTCCATGTAGCACAATGTTGGCCCCTGTAAATAGAAGAAATGCAAAAAAAACCAAGTCACTTGTTGTTGCTTTTCTCCATACCTTCTCTGCAGTCGTAAAGAAAGGCGTTGTTAAAGGCAGTCAGCACTGAAACAGATAAGAGAATAATAACTTGCTAACAGATACTCTATCGTGTTAAAAATAATTGAGCTTTTTCTTTTTATTATTCCAGTAATACCTTTGCTCCCTGTTGTTCTATAGCCTTGTTCCTTCCAGGAAAGTGAAATACTATCGTCCAACGTTTCTTAATTCCTTGCCATAGCAGTGAGCATTGAGTCAGGCCCCTACTGAGCATTTAAAGAGCACAACGACATTTAGCAGGGTCAGCTTTGGTTTCTGCATGATTGCAACTCAAGAGCCTGGTTTTAGGCTGCATTGATACTAGCTACCAACAATTTAAACAATGAAACAAAACCCAAAACTGAATAATCTGCTAAATATCTCCTCAATTTTCTCAGTGCTCCTTGTCTCTGCAGTTTCCACTGTTCGCAGCGTGCCTCTTTTCCTCGTCAGTCTGTAGCCCATTTCCTGCAGCTTCTCCTCCCTCATTGAACCGTGCGAGGCAAAGGGCTGAGATTTTCCATTTTGAGGAGCAACAAAGAAGCACCAGCAGACCAGATTTGGCTGTGCAACTCTTTGGTTACTCTGAGCCAAATCCCCTTTTGTTCCTCCAGATCTGGTTTTGGCAGCCAGCTGGTGCCTTGCCCATCCACCACACGCTCTTGGCGTCCTGGCAGAGGAGCCAGGACTGTATGTGGCCAGGGAGCAGGAACCTCCATCTCTGGCATGGGAACAGCTCTTGAAGGACACTGAAGAGGCAGGTGCATCTCATTGGAGCAGCTCCCACCACAAGCTGAGCAAAGTGATTCCTCTTGCACCTTACCCTTTGGCTTGCCCTTTGGCGTATCTTTGGTTCAACTCAAGCTCTAGACCTCAGCGTGCATCTTATTTTGCATGGAGAACAAAGGCCGTTCCTATGAGCTATTCATTACCCAACACAAGAGCTTTAAGCTCCTTGCAAGGCTCAGGGCCCCCTGTTGAGTAAGTGGCTGAACTTTGCGCGCTATGAAACATGGATAAGAAGTGCTGAAAATCATGCTGGAATAATCAAAGACACCTGTCGCTGGTCGAAACTATTTTCTAGTCAAAGCACAGCTTTTGCTAATAGAGATATACGGGATCATCAGAACCGCTCATAAAACTGAGGCGAGGGTTTCGTTTTTCTCCTTGTGGGCAAAGCGTTCGTATTCGCTTTCCTCTCATTCAAAAATAGATCAACCACTTTGCTGGAAGTATTGAGGAAAATGTTATTTAAAATGTTAAGTAGGCTCCCTCCCCTCAAACTTTTGCCAATATTTGCCCCTAAAATGAAAGTTTAGGAGAATTTTGAGGAAATGAAACATTCATGAGATTTAGCCAAAGGTCTACTTTCTTCTAAGTCATAAATTGTATTTATAAAAGAGTCTCCCAGCCAAATTTGCCTGTTTCTTCATTTGGATTTACTGGATCACACTCACTATTTTTTACTAATTCTTCTAATAGCACCTAGCACACTCCATGCATCCTGGCGCTCCAACAAAAAGCTGCATTTTTACCCTGGTTTTTTATGAGGGACTGCCTGAAAATTCCTTCTTTGCAGATCCTGATTTTTTAACAGCTCTTTGATTTGTTGCCGTACTGCTCACTTCTCTCCCAAATTGCTTCATATGCTATTGATTTTCTTCTTCCCCGCTGCAGTAATCTTCTCATCTGACTGATGTGAGATTTCAAGAGCCCTGCACTGAGGCTTCCTCCTTCCCTTCCAAAAGAGTTCAACAATCTCCTCTCTTTTTTTTTTGTCCCTTTTTTTTTTTCTTCTTCTTTTTTCCTTACATCATCCTCATGGCTCACATCCTTTCTCTGCATCTCCCTCCTGATTCATTATGTAACCATGAATCTCTCTTCAAACACAGAACATCTGGGGATGGAAGGAGAAGGGTATAATTACTATAACATGTGGTAGAAACAGCAGATTATTTTGGTATTATCATTGCAACTTCCTTATATTTCTCTTGCTTCCCTTTTGGCATTGCAGATGATAGAAACTAGCTGAGTGAAATGTTTCCTTCCAGCTCTCTCCAGAGGACAGAACACAGGTTCCTGCCAGCGTGCTGGTGGGCACTATAGAGAGGCCACAACCGAGGTCATCGTCTGAAATGCACAGGATATCAAATAATGCCATAATTATTAGGTGCTGATATCATGGCACTCCCTGCCCTGAGAGCTTGCACGGGAGTAAATGTCCCTGTACTCTTTAGAGGTGAGAAAAAGAGAGCAGTGTTTCAGTACCATCAGCACCACCACAGCTTGGAGCCACCGCCATAGGGTGAAGGCCACCAGGAGCAGGTCCATCTTCCCCCCAGGTAGATACCTTTTAATAAATGAGAGACTGCTGAGATGAGAAACACTCCTAACCCCACAGTAACTCTTTAGAACTCTTGTAATATTTTGTGGTTTCTTTCTGTCCTGTGAAAACGCCAATAGACATCAGCCATCCCTGATTTGGAGATGACATTCTCTGTGAATTCCTCCATGCTAAGATGAAAGATAGTGTGGATCAAGCTGATGAAGAAGATTTGCATTTGGTGTCATAGTGAATAAACTTTAGTATGTAAGGAGTTCTCACTGCTGACACCTGATATTTTTTCTGCCAGTAGGGTCTCTGAGACACAGCTCCCGGTGTCACTGGAGGTTACTTGGCAATCAGAGATTACATCAAGTGGTCTATGAGTAGAAAGGAAAAAAAATATATATTGAGCATTTAAACCCTGGGCTTGCAGGGAATTGTCTGTGCTACAATGAATGGTATTAGGCATGCTGTAGTGTTGTTTACATCCCCCAGGGTTGAAAAGGGATGTTTAGCAGATGGACAGGCATGAAATCCTGCTCTCCAACAGCAGTACAAGATATATTAATACTCTTCAAGCTTAATAATTCAACATCAGTAAGCTCATTTGTCCTACTTTCATCTTAGTACATTGCCAGTAATCTTGACTGGGGTTTTGCCTGCTGTTGTAATACAAAAAATGCAAAAGTAGCACTAATGTAAATGCACATAATTTCTTACACTTCACTTTTCTCATTGGTACCTTTGTTATTTACCATCGGCATTTGCAGTAAAACAAGTGGTTACTCTCCCTCAGGGTCCCATCTTCTCCTCCTATCATGCTTGATCCCACTGCAGGGACAACTCATATGTTGAATTTATGAGACTGGAATCATTTTTGGAAGAGCCCACAGTGGTGCCATAAACACAAGTTCCAGCTGAGGGAGAAAAGAGTCTATAAGTGAGCACCTCTTCACAGTCCCTTGTGCTAGGAAGGGAAGAAAAGGAGATTGATAGCTCATGAGTATTGCTGGCATCTGTGTCTATATCCTCATTTGTTAAGCCTTGGCAAATGACAACAGGGACTATATGCCGTAATACTTAAAGCTTAGTGGGTAATTGATACTGAAATTCATGTTCAAGAAGTTGACTGTGTTTCTGTTTATGAATTATCCATGAGCAGATGTCGATTTTCTAAATGTCCTCATTATTAGAAAGTATTCATTAGATAATTTCTGCAAATCTTCTTTGACTTTCTCTTTGTTCTGAATTCAGTTTCTTATTAGCATCTAACATTGAAAATTGAACTATTTTGACTTCATGCAGAAATCAGAGAGGATGGTCTTCTGATTTCTGTTCAGAAGTTGCTAGACTCCAGGAAGAATATTGAGGAAGTGTGGATTCACATTTTCAATTAATATTCAGTATGGTTTATTTAGTAACAACTGTTTGGCTGAATTTTTTTGCTAATTGTCTCATTTTGCCAGATTATCTATGTACTCATAGAAAAAGACCATGACAAAACTATCTGCAGAATTGATAACTATCATTGCCCAAATGCAAATACATAAATGTAAATTATAGTAAGTTCTTCACTCTTTCCCGTAGCCAAGTCCCTGAGTAATATCTGCCCTCTCTCCACTTTGTTTTATTCATCTGTCTCAAGGCATCACAAAGTACTGTGCTAAGTCGTCGTGTTTTGCTTTCTTATCAGTCTTTAAGGGAAAGATCCACCGTGACTTTTTTCAGCAGCGATGCAGACATATGATATCAATTTAATACTAACACCATGTGGGACTCATTGGCCTGACTCATGGGCTGCATATTGGGGTTTCTTTGCAGTTATCATAATCGCTTCCGCTTGCTTCTGCGCCTCTCCCTTCCCGGCTGCTCTAGCCAAGCTCCAGGTTAAGGCCCTGTCATGGGGCATGAAGGGTTGCGTGATGCCCCTCTCCCTGGTGTCATTGTTTGATCCACTAAGGTACCGTAACAGCCCATGTGCGAGTGCTCGCAGGTCAACCTCAACCTTTGATATTTATGGCTTTAGCCTGTAGTGACAGGACAAAGGGTAATGGTTTTAAACTGAAAGAGGGTAGATTTAGATTATATATTAGAATAAATTCTTTACTGTGAGGGTGGTGAGACACTGGAACAGGTTGCCCAGAGAAGTTGTGGATGCCCCCTCCTCCCTGGAAGTGTTCAAAGCCAGGTTGGATGGAGCTTTGAGCAACCTGATCTAGTGGAAGATATCCCTGCCCATGGCAGGGCGTTGGAACTAGATGACCTTTAAGGTCCTTTCCGACCCAAACCATTCTACGATTCTATGATTCTACAATTCTATGCTAATGGTTTAGAGGTTGACCTAAACAGCTGTTTGCTCTGCACAGAAAGTGAGGAGCAAACTTCTGAGAGTCATTTACTGCCTCATCTCTGCTGAGGGAAAGGTATTGAACAACTGGGAGAAATTAGTGAGCTGCTCAGGCATGATACTTAAATCAGCATGGCCGTTTCCAACTGGACCCAAACACATGTTCATTCTTCTTATCATCACTCCTATGTGAAGCTGCTCAGGGATTTCATCTCTTAGAATAGATACAAGATGAGGAGAGTGAGCTGAAAGGGGAGAAATACACCCAGGCGTGGAAGTGTAATGGTCTCTGAGCTGCTTTGCATTCTGTGGAAATCTTTCCATATGTCTTGGGCTGCTTTTTAACAAAATAGTGTAGAGCTGCCAAAGGCTCAGAACAGATAAATTTAACCTTGTGTGAAACACAGAGGAGAGATCTTTCTCTGGCATAGCTACACTGAAAACCACAGAGAAGTGTTGCTTTCCACCAGCTGAGGATCCAGCCTAGAGGATCTGGCTTTAGAGGATGGAAAACCACTACAAAACATAAGCTCTCAGCTTGACACACATCTTGAAGGCCAGTGGTGACTGGCGCCTACCAGCTATACATCTCACACAAGCCATAAAGCTGATGAGCAGTGAAGAGACACACTAGATGGGGACATGACAGCTGGAGTATGCAGAAGCAGAGGAAAAGGTATTGGATTTGATTTGATCTGTCAAACAACAGAATATTTCTTGTGGTAAGAAACATAAACCAAGTCTGTACTTCTCATCAAAAGCAGAAGAGGATTTGATGACAGGAGTAGTTTGCTTGCTTGCTTGCTTGTTCTTATTTGATTTGTGGCATGAGATTGATGAGTTTCTCAGGTGCAGTTGAAGGGAATAGCTGTATAATCCTGCACACTCTTCATTAGATTTATCACAGAAATGGACTTGCAGAGAAGCATCAGTGCAAATGCCATTACTTCCTCTGACTCACAGCTGCAAATACGCAGTGTGCACAACAGGGCTTTCCCATTCAAATGTAGGTTTTCATTTTAAATTGACTTTGGGGACAACTTGCCCAAGAAATGACACCTTCTAATGTCTTTCCTTCATTTTAAATAGATCTCATGTGCTTTAACGATGACAATGAGATTTCTTGATGTTACCGCTCTCCTTTAGAAATGTTAGTGTGCTTTAAAAGAATCGTAATCTACAGATGGTGCTGTAAGCAAAGAGGGAAACAGAACCAACCAAAAATATACTGGTACTTACACACACTGGTTTGTCAAGAGCATATCATCTGCAAATCTAAAAGACTTTCAAAGCCACAGATCTTCGTTTCCAAAAGGCTGATCTTATTAGAGGACAAAACTAGCCAGGACAATGTGGACTAACACCATGGCTCTGCAGGGGAATGTTTGATCTAGTGGAGCATTTAGCCAAAAAAAGAAGGTTCTTTCTACTGCCCTGTTTTCTTCATCCTAAAGAACTTCAGACTCACCCGCGGGCCAAATTCTTTAGATTCTTCATAAATTCAGCTGGGTGTTTAGCTAGTTTCCAGGCCAGAGAATGAAGCTTTTTATATGGGAGAGGATGCAGAAATAGGGTTCTCACCGCCTTGTGTAGACATAACAGAGGAATATGAACCCAGCTGCTAGACTGAGGGTTTGGGGTTTCTTCTTGTTAGCACACACAGGAACACACATTTCAGACCTGCTATTCTTTCCACCCAAATTATATTACGGACACAGGCATGTACTCATAAACCACGTGGTAACAGATCTCATCTCTTTATTTGCTCTACAGACCTGTTTTCTTCTCTGACAGCAGAATGAGAAGCAGCAACGCTGCACCATGAGTCAACCACGTGGTGGTCTGCAAGAGCACAGAGGTGAATTCCCTCTGGGTCTCAGGTAAAGCTTTATCACAAAAGTTGGCAATGCCTTGCAGATGCTCCCCTCTGCCTCTTCTCTCTTCTGCTGCCACAGCTCAAGTTTGTGTTAAGATACGACCACCAGATTTGGCTCCTGGAAATAGATAGATCCAAGTCATTGAGAATTGGCTTGCACGTATTTGAGGATAAAGTGCAGCCACTGAAATGCCAGTCGTGACTACAGTCGACACTGTTTAGTTTATCCGTTCAGATCCCTATAGAAAGAGAATGATTCCTTGTCTTACGCCCAGGCCGTGAGGCTCCAGCTGATGCTGCCCTTCATGAGTCCCATTGCTGATGAACCCCATGCTCCTGTCCCACAGTAGATCCTACTCTAAATTGCACTCAACCCAGAGCCATTATTGGAGGTGACATTCCATTACGTGCATTTGAACTAAATGTCAAGGCAGATTAAAACAAAAGCGCCATTATAAATTTCAATCCGATTTAAAAAAAAATACATTAAAAAGGCCCCAAACCTATTCAAACAAACTCCCACAGAATGCCCATAAACTCGACAGCTGTGTGGAAAGTACGCACATCTTTCAGGTAAGTTCCAGGGCTTGTTCAAGAGGGAAGAGATCTTGCCAACCTCTATTCTATCTAAGTTTTATTGGTCAGAGACTTCCTATTAATTAGCAGACACATCAGTGATCTCCTGGATTGCCTCTTATTTCTGAGGTGTTGCCTGCTCTCCCTCACTTGCAGTGGCTCCTGATGTTAAAACACTGACCTCAGGCTTTGGGGATTCAATAAATCTGTTACCACATTCCTCTGACAAATATTTTCTCAAGCTGTTTAGTAAAACTGAACAGCAAAGGGAACTGCGGGTAGTAAGAGTGGCCAAATAAACATTCACATTAGTGAGTTGACTTTCCAGCAGCGTTGGTGCTACTGGCGCTGGCCACCATGGGATGCGGGCTGCCTCTAGCCACGTGGGTGCTCACTGATGCCATTAAAGGCACATTGATGTGTAGGAGATCAAAGGTGACCTGGGAAAACTCATCAGAAAAAGGCTTCTGTGAGACCTTCTGTATGAAACAAAGGAATCAAATGGTGCAGGACACCAAGCAAGGGAATAGCACATTCAGCCTGGTGTCCTGGGGCCATTGCCTCTTAGCCAGGATGGATGGACAGATGTTTCACGTCAGAAGAAAGGAGTTTGGGTCATTTTCAAAAACTTTGGAGCTTTTAATAATTATTTTTAGCTTCAGATGTTACTCTTCCCTCCCTTAATTCCCAATACATCCCCCAGACTTCCTAAAATCCTGCTCTACCAAGTGCCTTACTGCCGTGAATTCAGAATTCATACTGGGCATCACACAGGCACCTGGGCATCCGTGAGAATGGATGATCTTTCCCTGGGCCTCGATGGTCAGGGCTTATTTTATGCAAAGTGGAGGACTGGCTTGGATCAATTTATTGATGATATGTGGATTCATTAATTTCTTTTTGTATAATTTTTGCAGAATCTAACCATTGCGGCTGTATGAAACAATTATCTAGCAAATACCTAGCACTCCTTCTTTTTAACTTGGAATCAATGATGATATTTCAGTTTGGCTTGGACTGGACTACTTAATGTATGGAAATAAGGAATGATTAGAAGTTTTTCCAATTTAACTCAGTATTGTATCTTCTCTGCGCTGTTTCCAGTGGATAAAAAGAACAAATATAGAACAGGAGGAGCAAATAATCTAAATAGAACAATTTCTCTTCTTCAGTTAAAAATATTCTAAAGAAGATTGCTGAATTTCTTGATTCCAGACTTTAATTCTTGAAACAGAGCAATGCTTCTTTCATTACATTGCATTTCAATGTGCCTGAAACAACTACAAACAATTATGGCTAGGTGGTTAATTATGGGTGAGTAAAGATAGGTCTTTTGGCCTATTTGTCATGGAACTTGACCTATCAGGACTCCCAGCTCCCTGGCCTCATTTGGTAATTAATTTGCCATATGGCTTAGAAAACAACAAGCAGGGTTGTTTCCCTCCCTGCATAGTGTGGTCTTAGGAGTCTCCATCAAGTTTTTTCAGGATGAGCAGCTAGACATTGCTAGAAGTGCAGCAAATTGCAGTGCAAACCTATTCCAAAAGTTAAAGCTATTCCAAAAGTTAAAGCTATTCCAAAAGCTAAACCTATTCCAAAAGCTAAACCTCAAATTGTCAAAGGCATTCCCTTCAGCTAGCGTTACCTTTCTTGCAAACTCTCATAAATAGAAGCCTAGCAAAGAAAGAAGCTGATAAATTAGACGTAGATCTATGAAGAGAAAGGGAGCCAGAGACCAATACCTACAAGACATATGTCTTTATTTACTCAAACATAAATCAAACAGAACAGGAACTTCTGCAAGTAAATCGGATTCCGTTTGTATGTTTTTCCTGACACATAAATCTGGCTGTAGCAGAATGGCATGAATAATAGAGGAACCGAACTCCCACAGTGACTAATCCTTCATTGAATCTGGACTGATAACTTACCCTGTTGAGCTGGACTTTGGTGCTGCTGTGGAGAATCATGGGATCACCGAAGGCGACGTAGATGTTTGTTGCTAAAGACTTTCTCTTGCTTAAGGCAAAATGGCTTGGATACGAGCTCCTATGTGCTACTGTAGATCCAACCTTTAGCAATGCTATTTGCTAGGCAAAAAGGGCGCTCTCTCCCAAGGGCTTGAAGGAAGAGTCTGCAGCTGTGTAGGTAACAAATAGCAAACCAGAATGCAGGGGATCTAATGAGAGCAACGCCAACTGGCAGGGAGAAAAAATAAACCGCTTGCAGATGTGTTTGTGCGTGAGCTTCCCTATCCTAAAACGCAGCGAGAACCCAGCTATCCTCCAAGAAGTGGGGAAGCATCCCTTGGAGTGTGATGGGAGCTGGCTTCAGTCGCTCAAGTCCCCAGCTCCCAAGCGATGTGTGCCATCATTTCCCAACACTCAAGCTGATGGAATATGCCCAGAAAGCTGCAAAATGATAAGGCGTTGTAACAGTTCTTTAGAAACTGTACAGGGGTCTTCACAGCAGCAGCTATAGCCACGGGGCTCAGATACAACTCACCTGGCTGACAATAGTTGTGCCATATCTACGCGAAGTATTAGCTACGAGAGGCTTTCGCAGCCAGATTCATGAGGCATTTCCAGGAGAGAACCCCCCCACCCCTCTTTCTCAGCTATGTTTTGCTGTCCAAGCTGCTGAGACTGCAAATTTGACCATCTTATAACTTGAAGAGACCTTAGGTGAATCCAGTCTCACTCTTAGGAATGTTATCTTTTCAATTTTGGCAAACAGAGGATATTTTCATAGAGATTCCTCTTGCTCGCACTAAAATGGAGAAAGATGGAACATGAGAGAGGGTTTTACTCCTTTGGCTGACAAAGTCTGCTTTGAATAAAAAAAAAATGGATCATGCAAAATATTATTAATGATCAAATCCACAGTTTTTGCTAAGCCAGAACATTACTCAAGGTCATATCCCCTGAAATCCTCCTTTGACTGATGGAGTGGTTTCTTCCAGTTTAAACGCAGTCACAATATTATCCCTAATGTAAACTGGCAACGTGGATATTTTTGCAGTTGGTGTTGGTAAAGCATTCCCAAGAGTGGCAGATTACTTTCCACCATGGAAAAACAAATTCCACCCTCCCTGCCATCACCCCCAATTCCACTCACCTTTTCCAAACAGTACATTCAGTAGGAAATCCTGATGATGTTAAAGCTACTTCTGCTGAAAACCTGGCTACCTTAATTGGTCCTGCTCACTTGATGTATGACATTTTCTAAGTCAAAGTTTTCCTGTGCTGAGCATCCATTAATTATGTCTCCAATGAGGCCTTCCTGGTACCGTATCAAGTCCATTAAAACCTATCTTACAGCAATGGAAAATGAGTAAGCAGATCCACAAAGAATAACAAAACAAGGAGTTCCTCTGGGGCATGTTAAAGACTGCCCTCATGCAGCGGGGCCGGCTGTCAGGGCTACAGCAGCGAACCGCTGGAGAGGTTGGGAGTGGAGAACAGACGTACAAGCAGCTCTTTGGAGCAACAGGTTGGCAGAGTTACCCGGACTGATCGCATACGTTAAGTTTGTTGTTGCCGAGTGTCTCATAAATACCCTGATATATAGCAGGAGGAGCACGAGAGTGGCTCCTGCAGAGCAGGACGTCATGGAGGCCAGGGGGGAATGGACGCCTGGTGCTGGAAAAGGGCTGACCTGGTTAAGGAGAAAAAGGCTGCAGAGACAAGGGGAGGGAAGGCGGAAATGAAGGGAGCCTTATTTAAAAACCGCAGCGTGGTTTTAATGCTACCACAATTGGAGTTAATGGCTAAGCTCCTCTCAGCTGTAAAGGTCTAGAAGACAGTTGCAAGGTTGATAGTTTTTTAATGACTTAGCAAAGAAGACATCTGGAAGGACAAAGTGCTGCATTATTTCTAGATCTGAATGATGCTAATGTCTTGTCCTAGCATAACGTCCAGCGAGTTATGGTGGGTATACTGGAAAGGGGCCAGGTTGGGTTTTCTACCAACACCTGGCTGGCAAGTTCAGTAGAACACAGATACAAATTTTCAAACTACACCACACTGCTTTAAAAGATGAGTCATCTGAAAAGACTTTTTTTAAAAAAAAAAACACAACCCTCAACAACAACAAAAAACTCTCCACCAAACCCAGATGACACCAGAATGAGCCCCTCCTGAAGTGATGGGGCTCTGTTGTATGTCATGACACTGTGCAGGACCTGTGACCAGGTCTCTTCCCTCTCCTCCTGCACCCTTGCAGAAGCCAAAGCAGGGACCAAGGACTCGCATTTCCCAGTCCCCTGCTGCAGCTCTGGACACAGGTACCATCCTGGGGCAATGGTTTGAGAACAAAACCCATCAAAATCTTGCCATCAGAAAGGCCCCTGGTGAAAATAGCATGGCTGACAGCTTTATCCACAACAGTCCTTATGTTCTGGGTCTCTGGGCCAAATTTATATTTCTAGTTTCTGGGATGTGAGTCTAGGAAAATAAGAATTACATCAATTAAACCTGTGTCAGTAGTTTTAAGGATGTAAGATATATCTATACAGTATATTTGTGAGTCTGCTTTTAGGTAGGTGCAAGTGGGCTAACAGAATGCCACATAGCCATGGTTAGGCTGATTTAACAAACCTCTCTAAGAGAAAAACTCCATCAGATTAAGTTTGGACATTCGCACAGCCTATGGATCAGAGTTGAACCAGATCCTGCTTAGACTGCACTGATTAGACACCCTGTACCCTCTGAGAATTGCCCAGCTTCTTAAATATCCATCTATTCCTCCTAATAGCTGTGCTGTTTGCTTGGGGTGATATCCATCTTCGTGGACTTTAGACATTTTAAATTTAGGCATCAGTCATCCTAGGCTCCCTTTATCGTGAGAGGAGAGAAATGGCTCTCTCTGGAGAGGGATTTATCATATGTTAAAATAGGTGTCTGGGAAAGGAGAGATGGATAGCTCTTTGGAAGGGCTTATTTCTCTCCATGTCTAACCAAAGTTATTGCACATGAATCTCAGCTTATCCGTGTCCTAACATCCAGCTCTCCTCCAGTTTGTACGTGCAGGTATCTGGCTGCACACCCACCCAACCTAATGGTTCTGTTCTTTATAAGGTGTGGGCATCTATCTAGAGATATGTATGAAAAATAATTAAAATTCATCAATGACTACAAAGGACTTTTCATATTTCACTGTCTACTTATCTTTGTTAACTCAGATAAATTAGGTCAACCAGGGAATGTGGCCCATGTGCTAAAATCATCAGTGGATGATGTCATGGTCAAAATGAGTCCTCTTTTAGGAGTTTAAAAGGTAATTGAAAGGTTATTTTTTTTAGAAGTTCACTTCATTTTTTCTAATGGGAAGTAAATGAGATTCAGGTCATATTCAGGCAAGCTCAGGGTGAAGTCATAGGGTGAAGAGAGGGAAGATGGAGTTGAAGATTAATTTGATTAGGATTTCTTAAGATAATATTTGATTTTATGAGGGGTTTAAAAGCAGTAAGGTCCATTTACTAAGTCTGAGCTGCTCACTCTTTTTTTTTTTTTCAGGCTATGCGGAAAGGTACAGAGTCTTGGTTGGAGTTAGGTGGCCACAAATGTAGAAAAATTAACATCAGTTATGATAAAAATGTCCAAAGTGATAGCAGAATAAGTGGATTTGATTAAATGCAGTGTTGAAGATTCTCTGATTTCTCAGGGACTTTCCTAGTTTTTGTATACTCGAGATGCAAACTTTTAATTTGGGTGAATGCTACAAGCTTTTAATTCTACTACAAACAAGTAAGTTGAAGAAACCAGAGGAAAAAAAACAATTCCTTGCCATACTTGTGGTTTCCAAAGTTATTAAGGGTAGAGATCTGTGTCCTGTTGCTCCCAAAGAAACCTGGAGCTTTGTAACTAACTAAAATAGGAAATAACCTGTATTCAAGGAATAAAATCCCAACGTTAGTAGACATGGGATAAATTCCTTCAGCATTGTACAACACCCAGTGTTTGTGAAGCAGGGGCAGATGCGGCACACAACACACCCACGAAGGGTGTGGGGCGATGGAGATCTGCTGGTGCAAAAAAAAGTTCGCTCCGAAATACAGCAAGCACTCACCGGGGTTGCAGAGCAGAGAAGAATTGTTTTGATTTAGAGGGCACTCACAACGGTCCTGCAGGCCATCCCAGCTCTGGGCAATCCATTAGTGTCACCAAAATTAGAAGATGTGAAAAGAAAATAAGGGGGAAAGTCCTATCTTTCTGTTTGCAATTTATGAGTGCATCCCCAAAGGTGGCAGGGCTATTAAATATCCATCAAGCTCCGGTGTGCCAGCACATCAACTGAGTTTGTTTTTGCAGGAAGTTTGGAGGGTCACGATAGCTTTCCCGGTGTCTGGCAGAGAGTCCTGGGTACCTGCAGGAAGGATTTTCCACGTGATGCATTTTACTTTAAAGCTGTGACACCCAATAAACAGCTCGGATGAAACCTGCATGAACAAGAACCTGAAAGAATGAAAAAATCTTTACTCCAAGTGTCCTGTGTGCCTCTTGTAAGCTTAAAGTGGTTTCTTGAGTCAACAACACAAGGATTTTTCAAGGGGATACATCTGGAGTGCAAATTTTGAGGAGGAGGAAAGTAAAGAATCTAAGTGAATCTCCCAAACCTATTTTTTTTTCCCTACAAAGAAGCCTGAACCGAGGTGATATATTTGCAAAAAAAAAAAAGATTCAGGGGGATTTAAAGGGTTTGCTCCTTTCGCTATAACCACGTATGTTTGAATACCCCACGCTGTCGGGCATCCTGACGCGTTTGTGATCCACAGCCTAGGGCTTGCCCCCCTGTTCTCTTACAACAAAAACATTTCTGGTGAAAATGCATGTAAGGCTGAAGATCGATGAGCCAGCTTATGCATGCTCTTGCTTTCCTCTAGAACTTTGGACAACAGCCCAGTCTGGACGTCATTCTGCGAGTCATACAGACGTTATTTTCCTTCATCTCTTCCAGGAGCTTTCCTTACCCTGCCATCTTATCAAAGACTTAGTATTTAAACAGCTTAAGCTTGATTCAGCTTGGTTTTGATTAATTGGCCATGGACCATTTCTACAGGCAGCTCACCGGTCAGAGCTGGGGAGCAGAAAACACCAGCCTGGATGCTGGGATAGGCAGTATGGGCAGGCTGCAGGCTGTGGCGTCCTCCAGCAGCACTGGGTCCAGAAGAGCTCACGTGTCCACAGCTTACGGACAACCTTTCCCTGTGACCAAGAACACCAGAACACATCTGCAAACTCCTTGGTCTCTTTATCCCCCCATCTCCCTGGATAGCTTCTGATGAGTGACTCGCACTTCTCCATTTCAGAAGGTCTTTTAACTATTTGGTGGATGTTTAATATCCTGGCTTTTTGCTTTAGCAAACTAAGCCTTCCAGCTTTATGGAGATAGGATTCTTGAAGCCAACAGCTTGCCCTGTTTTCTTCCTGCTGTCTGCTTGAGACACCTTACCTAGATTTCTTGGGTTGCTTTCCTGTTTGCTCTTCCTAGAGTCCCATCGAGTTAGCGTGATGTGTGCTGCAGGGGGTCTAATAATGTCTATAGCCATACAGTAACCTTACCTCGCTATTGTCAATAATGATGCTGTTGTTACAGGGAGGTGTGCTTAGATGAGCACGCAGCACCTTGAATTCCCCATCCGCTACTACTTGCGTGTCTCATCGCTGTAGATACTAATGCAATTATTGAGGAAATGCTTCTTTTCTGGATAGGTAAAGGAGGGCAAGTGATACAATCTGCGTGAAAGCAGGAGCTTGAACCTCCATCTCTAAAACCAGGAGCTACTCTCCTAATGAAGAACCAACTTCTGTCAGTTCTCTCCTATACAGAGCACTGAGGAGCATCTGAATAGGGAGGGAACCGATTCTGTCTCAGTAGTGGGGAAGGTAAGATGACCTAGAAATTAATTTGAAGTATATTTTTCTTCAATCCATGATGGTCCAAATAGGCTTGGTCCTAATTTCATTTAGGGTTGGGAAGGCAGTTCAGGAAAACAAATGGGTCTCTCCAGATTAAACATGGGTGGAAGTCTGTGTAATGAATTGAATTGGCCCTAGGATCATTTTGCTCATCCTTGCTTTTGTGAAAATATTTGCAATGTGCCTTCTGGGCCAACTGAGAACTGCCTCTGTTTGTTAAGGACCGCAAAGAATGTTTAGAGTAGAATTTTGGAAAATGTCTTTGAATAATGTGGATTAGTGGCTGCCTGTGTAATCTGAACTTTGCCATAATTAAATACCAACAGTAATTAGCAAATAACATCCAAAACCTGAACTTATATAGCAAATAGCTTTAGAGAATGACCAACTAACACACGGACTTACAGCATTGGGAAAGCTGCAAATGATCCTGAGGGTTGTCATCTCCTCTTGCCCTCTGCCTCCAGAAAGCTCTATAGGCTCCCTGGAGGGGAAGGATCTGGGATTTCTCCTGCAGCAGCCCGCGGTGGAAAATGGGACTGATCAGTTCTAACCTTCTGCCTGACCAACCTGATTCATCTATTCGGGTACTCAGAAAGCTCAAAGACTATTTGCTAAATATTTTGTGACCGTTCTCACGAAGAGGATCCCTGGAGCATCTGCTGCCCAAGGAAGCAGGATGCTAAGGGGTTTTTCTCCACCTGCGTGGGACTGGCAACCAGGAGCGATACAGAGAGCACTGGAGGTTTTATTGTGGCTGGGGAGTGATATTTTTTCTGCTGCAGGCTGCATAAAACCAGGCTGCATTTCTGTGACCAGCAACTGTTTCTTTGAAAACACATACAGAGACACACAGGCACGGGAAACAAAGCAAGTGAAAAATTCAGGAAGGTGGAATGGAAAAGAAAAGAATAAGAGGAATCTGTGATTTATGAAACAGCACAATGAATGACAGAAATATAAAGGAGGCTGGGGTTTTATAAGATTATCTGAATTCATTTGAGAAGCGATACAAGAAGTGAAGCTTTGTAGCTCTAGAGACGATATTCCCTCAACTTTTTCTGTCTATTCAAACGCCTAGTGTGTGGATTTGCCAAGCTTAAAAGACTAGCAGGCTTGGCAACCTAATTCTTTTATCTGCAAGCCAGGTAGGGCACAGGCAGCTTCCCAACTTTCCCGTATTTTCCTGCCAACGTTTTCACTTTACACTTGAAGGGACTTGGTGCAGAGGGTACGTCGAGATGCAGTCTTTGTGTTTGTTCTGCTCTGTAGCAGAGACATACAAAGATGCCAATGATGTGTGAGGATTACGGGAATGTCTGACTCTTTGTTTACTTCAAAATGAGCTGAGAAGATCCAAGAAACAGCATTAAACAGCGCAAGCTGAACCTGGCCTGGGAAACAAGAGTCAAGGGAATAACTGATAACTGGTTCAGGCAGAGCGGGTGCAGACAGGACATATACTGACTCCTCACCCAGGACACCCACCCGGGACATATCTGAACATAAAATATCATATCTGAAACTAAAAATAAAGTGTTTCCCTGGCCTCATCACTAGCATACCTGAGCGACTCTCCATTTTCCATGCCGTCTTCACAGCTGGTTGGCTGGATACCCTCCAAAGAGGCATTCCCCAGGCTTTCCATCAGGAGGATGTAAGGATGTAAGGAGGAGCCTTCTGCTGAGGCATGACTAGGGCAGAGACACTGCTTTTAGCTGGCTAACATCAGGGAAGACAAATGCTGCCTCCAGTGAGTACCGTATGTCCACATGCAGGGTACAGGCAGGCAGGATCCAGTTTCGTGCGTCCCAGTGTTCCCAGTCAAGCGGGTGAGCGGCAGCTCTCGGTCAGAAGCTGTGCAACAGTGCTAATGTAACGCTGTGCCTGGACTATCAATCCCAGCACTGCGGGCGATAAAGACGTATCCCAGCATGGGTGTGATGGAGGAAGGGGTTGAAACGGCATTTCTTTTCTTTTGGGCAAGCATTCCAAGTTAGCTAATTCCCATCCGGACTTAAATATGCATTCTTGTTGTCTGCAAGCTAAAATTCAATATCTGAAGATATTTTGTACTGCAACCATTGAAACCTAAACCTCTTTTTTTTCCCCTCTTAGTTTCTGATGAAACTGATTAAGATGTAGTGAAGTTGGATCTGGGATGCAGGGTAACACATTCCAGCTCTGCTCACAATAAGCATCTCAGGTTTACTCCTGGATCCCAAGTGTTCCCCTCTGATACAGGATACTGCACTCCCACAGAGTTCTTAAATCCCTGCTATGCAGCAGAAGTGTGTGGTCAAGAGTATTTTGCATTGTTGGATAACAGATTTCAGCAATGTTTCTCACATCTTCAGTGCAGCAGAGGATCTAGTTTTTGAGAGAGGAGCTACAGACTCATTCTTTTCTGGGAAACAGCAAAAATCAGACATCGATCAAAGCCACAAGGTCTCCATCTAAAATCTACCTCACCCTTCACCGTTTCAACGTGTTGCTACTTGCACGCAGACACTAGATCCAGATAAAATGACTGATCTTCTCCAAGAAAAAGGAATGCCTTCAAACATGAAATATGCACTTCATTTATGGCCTGCAAGATTTTTGGAACTCCATGCTGTGCCGCAAACCTTTGGCTGCAGCCCTTTCCATCAGCCCATCCAATTCGCCCCTCGCCTCGGGACATGCTGACTCCGTAGCAAAAGCTCATGCAATTCATTTTAATACCTGTCCGAACATCTCATTTTCATGGACCACCCAGACCTCACTGAGCTAAAAGCACTCTGGAAGCTAAAAGATAGCTGTATTCCCACAGTATTTGGGGTTGGGTCTGTGTTTTTTTTCCCCACAAATAAACTGTGACAGGCTCACATTGGAAGCGATTGAATCAAATTAAACCTGTTTTCATATTACAGTATAATCTGGACGGACTTGTTTACACTAATTGGAAAGTAATTATGCGACTCTGCTGAACTGGTAGGTTTTGATTGTGGGAGGTTCGGGGACTAAAGCGCTTCGTGCTTTTCACTTGGGGGGGGGGCGGGGGGTGTTAAGGCTATTTTATAGCGAAGGCACATGAAACGAAACGGCCGGGAGAGTGAACTGATAACACCTCAACGAGCTCAAACCTTGCAGACGGTAAAAATCAGCTGAGCTTCATACGAGTCACCATGAAGAGGAACTGGTCCCCTGTGTCCTTGCTGGAAGGAGCTGGTAAGCTCATTTTGAGCATAACGCAGGGAGAAGGATAACAAGCCAGCAGGGAGAGCTGGGGCAGGACGGGGACACCACGACTAATATTTTGTGACTGCTGAGCAGAGCCATGGTGTGCTGCACCGCGGGACAGCCGCGGGGAGGTTTATTATTAAACTTGCAGAATCCATTAATGGGAGACTTTTTTTGTTCTGTTTTGGTTTATTACCATGTTGGGCCCTCTACAAATAACGAGATAGAGAGGAACATGCATAAAGAGCTCTGTGTGACAGAGGATCAGACAGTCACTGGCGTCCAGCTGCGCTACAGCCCAACCAAATTTTCCGCCCAAAGTTTTCTTATGCTGTTGCCGGATCAGCAGCGCTAGAGCTCTCGGGACACAGGGAAAAACCAAGCAATTACCCGAGAGCTGCTTAGATGCGAGGCAATGAAGGGATGGGAAATATCTTTGAGGAGTCATTGAGACGAACATACCTGGGACACTGTCTGGAAAAGCAGACTCCCGTGGCCTCAGACACCAGAAAAAGCATTAACCTCATGGCCTAAAATCTACCTGCAGCAGGTTTATATCAGTGCAATTCCCATGGGTTTAACCACATGTCAAAAAGGGCAGTTACTGTTCAATCTATTTAAAAAGCTGAGATGCAACAGCTTTAAAATCTGGAGTTCTTGATTTTCAGACCTGGCTGCCATATCGCCCCTGAAACTCGGCTTTAGATCTGTAATATTAAAGGGGTGGGGGGATTAAATACGCCTCGCATTTTTAGATCCGTAAATGCCTATGAGTCTCACAGGGACATAAGTTTCTACTTATCTTAGGGCTTAAGGTGTTATAAGGTACGAGGTGGCTTTTACTTCAGGTGCCAAAAATTCTGGTTTTATGCTTTTGCAACCGACTGAGCATAGAGCAACGCTGTAGTGAATGAAAACCAGTTTATGAAAACTGGCTGAGCCAGCCCTAGGCTGCCTGTCTGGGTGTTGCTAACACTTCTTCCTGTCCCATGGGCACACATGGAGCTGAGACCCTTCCCAGGACAGGACATGTGTGCACCTCAGAATTAGTGCCCACTGCTTCAGGCGTCAGATTTGCAGGAGCGATTTGAAATCACTCATGAAAAAAATTAGGGCCTTTTTAATAACTGGCGGGTTTACCACCAGGGAAAATCTGCTTTCGTCTTAATTTGGAGGAGGAGAGGGCAGAACGGATAAGAAAGAAAAAAAAAAAAGAGGAAAAAAAGAACTAGAAGGGGGGGAGAACAAGGAAAAGAAAGCAATGAATCTTGTGTATCATATATAAGCTCCAGGGACACTGACACTCTGTGCCAGTGTCTTATTTGCATGGCTATTTCAAAAGAAAAAATAAACAGGCAGCTCCACAGCTGCCGATTAGTATTCTGTGGCTGTCCGAGATCTGGCATCGCCCTCGGCCCGGCCGACACGGGAGCTGCAGAGGCCGCTGATGGCCCACAGCTGAATCCTCCGGCAGTCGGGTGGTGGAGTTTACGAAGCTGAGGTGTCATGTATTTTAAACTCAGCTGCTCTTATGCAACAGAGGTTGATTCCTGAGAATGAGGAAATCCGAATATTTTGTTTTCTCGAGAAAGTGGCAAACAAAGCGTCTTAAAGCCCCCGGGATGCTCAGCCCCAAACACACGGTGCTTTCGCTGTAACACGGTATAGCTCCGCAATGCGGGCTCCATTTTTTCCAGGGTTTCTATAACATTATGTCAGAACATGATTTAAATGGAATAACAATTGTTTGGCCTGCAGTCCAGGAGGAACATGTGGTACCTTTTTACTGTTTTACTATTTTTATAAGTTAAGCTACATCATTTTTTGTTAACTCAGAGTATCTGCGGTTCCTAGGGAGAACTTGCATTCCAGATTTCATTTTTTTTCATTCTGTTCCTATGTTTGAAATATGGATTTTTATTTTCCCTTTCCAATTGCTTTTTAAAAAGGGTTGTCTTTTAGTGTAAATCCAGATAAAACCATCCTGGTCCCGTCACCAGCACCCTACTGTAACTAGAAGTGGATATTACATTGCCTTGCCCAATGGGCTGATGGCCATTAACTCTGAAATACCTGACTTATCCAGGAATTTGCTGTATCCGAGACAAGAAGCGTCCCATACAATTTTGCTGCTTTTCAAGTGCAAAAGCCTGCTTCTCTAACAGAAATTTCACCATAACCTCTCTTTTCGTGTGGTACCATCTGTGCACCCATTAACCTACGATGGCACAAATGGTTGTGGAAGTGAATTTGAAGGGTGCATGCAGATGTGTTTGTGGGAACGAAATGCTCTATTTGAACGTGGGGTTCTTCATGCCGAAGAGCGCAGGCGTTCTGCCAGGGAAGGAAAAGAAACAGCGCAGTGAGACCCATCGGGCCAAACAGGGCTAGCAAACCCCGCTTGCCTGTTTCATATGGAAACCCCCAGCTTGTCTGATGTAGTTTTTAGAGAAGCGGGTGTCATCCGTACCCAGACCTTCTACATGAGCTGGGGACTGAGCATGGAGGAGGAGCAAACTGATGTCTACTTGGGTGACCGATAGATGCTCATGTAACCAGCTAACCCCCCGACAAGCTGCTCGTGGATGTGAATGTTTTGTCACACCCTTGGTTGGCTTTATTTACAGGTGGACTAAAAATGGAACCTGAAAAATCAAACTCCCACCAGATCTCAGGGTAAAAGAGAGAGGAGCTCATACCCCACTCACTGGTTGCTCTCAGCCTGTTCCTGCTCGCCGTGTGACAGTAGCCACGGGGTTAATCCCTTCCAACAGCTACCAGCTTTCTCATTTACTTTGGGCCAAAAGCTAAAAATGCCTTTCATAATCTCAATATTGTATATTACCATCGAGTCTGAGCCATAAGCCTGACTTAAACCTGTCCCCAAACCATGGCTAAAGCTCATCATTTTGATTTATCTCCATTTCAAAAGGAGGAGAGCCAAGAGCAGCCAATTCCTTTTTAAAGGGAAATATTCAGCTCACAAAGTACTCCGAAATCATTGACAAAATTAATTTAGGATGATCAGTAACCTGCAAGACTTCCAGTAGTTCAGTTAAAACAATCCACCAGGATATCTCGGTGTCTTCAGCTTCTCCCTCTGCAATTCATTCCTGGAATGGAAGGTGCAGCTCTTGAAAAATAAAATGCCCTCGGCGGTGCGGAGCGTGAGAAGGGATCTGTGCTGGTTGTGCGTGGCCTCAGTATCAGCGGCGCGCGATCAAACCATTTCCATTTACAAAGCTGCAAGAAGTTCCTGAGGCGCGTGCGTGGCTTTGCTGAGCGCCTGCATCAGAATTCCTTCGCACCGTGTGGTATTTTTGGGGGTATGCGCTTAAGACTTGAGTACACGGGGCAGGTTACCAGTGAAATCGTAGCGGTGTAATTATAACGTTATTATTAGGCACACTTATTCCAGAATAGAAACTACGGAGAAAGCTACACCGCTATAACTACGGCAATATAATTAGGCGGTAGGCGGACTTCTTAGTCATGCTACATTTTCTAATACGGGGCTGATGCAAAGCTGACAGAATACCCAGGAAAACCGAGATGACTGTGCAGATTTCTGGAGGGGAGTCTGCGCTCGGGCTGTAGGCTCACTGCAGAGCTGCACGTAATAAAACCCAAGTAGCCTTAGAAAACTGCAGTAAAAGATATCCCGTGCTGATTGAAGATACAGACTTCGCCTTTAATATTGGACTGGAGTCGGTGGCCTGCAATCTGAAAACAATTCTCAGACCACAACAGAGCATTTTATATCTTTATTTCTGGGAGAATTTGACCTGTCTCATATGAAGCACTGAAATCCCAAATTTAATTTGCAGTTTCTCTTGTAAGCTGTATATCAGGCTGGGAATCTCATCAGAACAGGATTTCTTGTGAGATTTCCAATTCCCGATGGCAGAAAATACCACAAGAAACGACTGGCTTTATTCTCGCCAAATCCAGAAGTTTCAAAGATGTGCAAAACTCAACAAGTGAAACACCCTGAGCCTTCTGAGATACCCAGAAGTGTTTTTAGGATTCACGTCAATGTGACCAGATCTCTTTGTGGTCCCTCTCTGTTTCAGCCACGACAGCCTGGCTGATACATTGCCATTTCTCAGCGGTTCAGGCTGATTTCTCATTTGAAGGAATGAGATTTCTTTGTGCAGAACATACTCTGTCTTGCAGGAATTGCTGCTACAGAGGGCTGCACACAGCTCACCGTTTCTTAGAAATGGAAGAAAGAAACCCCAAATCAAAACAGAAATTAGCTCAACCTGTTATTAGTGGTTACAAGGGGAGAAGCTGTAATATTTGAGTCTGATGTGGTCCCACTTGCTCCTGAAGAGGGTTAATTTTTTTATTTTTTTTTTTAATAGTGAAGTGTAAAAAGCAACTTGCAGCTTTCGCTTCTTTCCGAGAAATCATAAAGATCTTTAGTGCCCTCTACAGCCACGCTGCGTTCATTCGGGCCCAGAACACTCGGCTCACTTTTTGTATTCCTGGTCTTCTTTCTGTTTCTCAAGTGAGCTGCAATGTACAGTCCTTTAAATGAGCTTTCAGCACTGCATTAATCACAGGCCTTAATGGGCAAATTCAGCTTTTTTCTTGCTAATATATTTGCATGCTCTTTACGTAACAGAATGCTAAAAAGTACGGTCTGTGCAGCTGAAGAACTACAAGCTTATTTCATTCCCAACCCAGCTATGCAGCATGTGGTTTATATACTGAAAAGAGAAACAGAAGGAACGATTTTCTTCCCTGTGCGCTGACACTTCATCTCTTCTGCTCGTAGCCAACGGCCGCTGATTGTGGATAACTCACGGAAAAGCCTTGAAAACCCCAAATTACTCTGCAGCCTCGTACATTTACTGTGAGTGATTTACACAAAGCGTAATGGACTTGTGTGCTCTTTCAGAAAATAAAAATGAAGGCAACTTGACTAAGCTTACCTAGCAGTTTCCGTGGCCAAAGATCTGAAGGCCCTTTGCAGGCTCCCAGACGGGTAAAGCGCTCAGACCAGTGAAAATCAGTATATAAGCATGTTGTGAGTTGCAAATACGCACTGCGCCTGGCCATAGCTATAGCATCATTTCACCCAGCGTTTCATCCGCATTCTTCTCCAGCAAACACGACATCTCTTCTTAGGTGGCTCGCCGTTAACCGCAAACCCAGGTTTTGTGTATTTAGCTTTGCCCCATGGACAGCTGTGCACTTTCCCACCCAGGAGCAGCTTCCACATGTGTCCTGTAAATACAGCCCACATCTGCTGACCTTCCACCGCGGGTTTTCGTGATGGGGCCATGAACTGTCACAGCCTTTTAAATGTTACTGCTCTGTCATTCAGGGCACCTCGGCGCCGCAACCGGGAGGCATGACCCCGAGGTTTCAGCTAGCAAAGCAGCCGCGAAGAGCAGCTCGTACTTGAAGATGGACTTCAGCCACCTCGGACTGGCCCAAGTGGGTTAGTGCCGGCCATGCTCCAGCTTGACACAAGTCACTTTAAAATTAGCTCAAGTGCACATGTTTCTACCAGCTGCAAATGTGGTTCTGGATCACGGTGCAGAGAAAATCACAAGAACAAGGGCAGCGTCTCTGGAAGGCTTCGCCATAAGCAGAAGGGCTCAACGGCACTTTGTGGTGCCACCGACCACATCAGCTTGCCCAGCCCATATGGAAACCGGCAGCCACCCGATCCCGATGGACGTGTGGTAGCAAGAGGGGGTTTTCCAATTACATGCACCATTTGTTAATGGTGGAAACGTTGTCCTGTCATTGCTCTGTACTGTAACCAATGTCTCCAAAATATCCCATATAGGAAAAGTTAACCGATACGAGCTGAGCTATTGCTTCATCAGAAACTCCATGACCTGGGGAACTGTTAAAAACCTAAATAATAACAAACCTTTTATTTACAACTAGTAAATGATGCCCGTATGTTTCTGAGCAGATCCTTTCTTAGTAGATGAATTGACACGCCAGAAATAATCCGTGTTAATGCACATATTTTTTCAGCAAACCCTGACGCTTAATATGGCTAACAACCCTTTGGTTTCGTTGTGCTTCACCCTCTGTGCTTAGCTTTAGACTTTCCTGGAAAAGCAAATTATTTATTTATTGGAGGAGGAAGGGGAGGGGGCAAAAGTAAAAAAAAATCAATTAAAAATATCATTCTCCCTGTGATGTTTTCATTTCAAAATACATTTTGATTTTGTGCGTGTGTGGATATGAAACAGTACCTTGAAATGAAAACCTGTGATTCATTTTGAAATGTCAGACTGAAAAACATTTTCAGCTTAAGATGTCACTTTATTCTTATGTTTAAAAATAAAAAAAAAGAGTCCATGCTTCATTTTAAGCACTTTCATTTTTTTATCTCATAACTTCTTTCCCTCATTGCTGACTCTTCCCTCCCCCTGCCCCCTCTACCCATTCTTTTCTATGCTGGAAAATGGCAGAAAAGTCATATAAATGGCAACAATATGGTGGAAATATTTTCCACCCCTTTTTTATTTTTTTCAGATAGCATAACGTTGAATAATTTTTTCAGTTTATAAAAAAGTGACAAGTGGAAAAAAGGGAATTTTTTTTTTCATGGTTTTTTGCTTTTTCACTTTCTATTGTATTGACTTAAGAACTTTGTATTGAAAAAATACAAGGGGCGAGGGAGGCCTTCCTAAAATCAAAAATCAAGAGGCAGAAAAGTGAATAATCCCAGCGTTTTTCAGAAGCACTGCCTGATCCGAACTCAAAATGAAATGAAAAATTGAAATAAGAAAATGGCAGGAAACCACGTTTTATGCAGACATGTTTAAAAACATTACATTTTCATTTTAAACTTTCCAGCTTGATTTAAAAATAAATTATATCAGCAGAAAACTTTTGAAATCAGCAGAAAAAAGACCCCTAAACCAATTCAGTAGAAGCTTTTTGTCCTTCCAGATGGAGAGTCAGGCTCCACTGGGCAGACTAAGTGCAGAGATGCTCCTTCCCAAGGCTGAAGGGGGGCATGGTTTTGCTCTGCAAGGGGAAGGATGGGTTGAGCATCCAGCAGCAGCAAATGCTACACTGCTCCCTCGCAACATTTGCACGCACCCTTAATCCAGGGTTCAAGAAACCTGAACTCAAAATGAGAAGAAAACTCAAGAAATGGTTACTGGGAGGCACCACGTGCTGCCTCGGCTCCCCACCAGTCCGAGCACGTTCTCTGGGACCTCATGTGCGCGGGGTTAGTGCAGCTGTGAGGTCCGAGGAGCGAGAGGTGCTGGTGGGCACTCAATTTGCCAATAAAGCAAGCCACTAACACCTCCAACCGTCCTTGCTTGGATAACAGCACTGTTTGTCTAAGGTTGGGCAGACTCCTGGAAAAAAAAAATAAAATAAATTCAGCCCGTTAAATGCTGTGGGCTCGGAGCATCAGCCACAGGAAAGCACCAACGTTCAGGATATTTCCAGTTGCGAGCTGGCTCAGCGTGTGCTTTTGTGTGTTGTGAAGGAACATAATCCGTTCCCGTTTACAGGTTTATGCCACGCACCCACCCACATGCACAAATTATGATAGAGGATACAAGTGTAGAGTGGCTGATGACAATAAAATAGGATTAGGCTGGAGCCTTGTCTTCACTCACTGATAGAAAAAGAAAATCTCGCAGAAGACAAGTTTAATCCAGCTGTGAAATGTTTCAGGGGGTCTTAAACACATATCGTATACCAAGTAAAGAATAATAGAAACAGTAAACCTGTGACAGGCACATCTGGGTGTTCTGAGTGGGTGTGTAATCACTTTATCATTTTTTAAATGATATGCAGAGTTTATATTTCTGTTATTTCACATGCACCATGAAAGCAAACAGTGAATCCAGAGCAATTTGGGAAGAGAGATCACTGGGAGGGAAGAAATGTTAGACTTCAGATTAGTTTTCTACCCCATAAATTCAGCATTTCCATGCTTCTGTTCTTTGTTCAGTTCCACGCACCCACCCTGCTTAAATACGCTCTTACAGAAATAAAGAGGTGCATTGCTCTCGGTAGTGCTCCTTATTTTCCATCCAGTTCTGAAAATATAAACTTATTTTGTATTTTGCATAAGTGATCTGCTGGGTAAGAAGCTGTTTTTGTCCCACGAGAGCAACTGGCTCCCCATTAACCTTGCTGGTTTGATGCATGGTTTGAACCCAGCTAGAAGCAGAGAGCTACGTGCTGCAAAATTACAGACAGATTTAGGGTGGCAAAGGGTGATGGTAAAGATTAAGGACTTATTTTTAGCAATTAGCATTGTCTGGAAGCTTAACTCATGCTCAGGTTGCTTTTTTCAGCTTCTCTGTTGGAAGGAAGAATGGTGGATGGATCATTACTCTTACCTCCTCCAGCTCTTGCTATGCTACTGCAGGAACCCGATAGAAACTGCAAGTCACGCCCGTGGGGAACCTGGGAGGCGAGATTGCAATTGCACAGGACTAGCTCATTATCGGAGTTTATCCAGTTTTTTAACTTTGTGAGAGCACTTATACCCCCTCCCAACTCTAGATAGGTTCCTGCTTCTAGGAGGCAACGTCCATAAAATCCATTCAAACTCTCCTGCTGTGCTGAAGGGAGCGAACAAGTTTCCAAATCTCAGCAAAACATTTGCGGTGCAGATGAGGAGCGGGGGGTTACAGGATAGACCCAAGGCCATGATTTTCTGTGGAAAAAGTAGGAAAGAAAGTGGAAGGAGAAACTCAGAGCCCTGAACTTAGGCTAGACGAATCAGGGAGTATTTCTGTTTTAATAATCATTAGTCTATCGTTCCGCAGATAGTGCAGCAGCTCCATGACTCATTTATTTTGTGCTGTTTGCACCAGCCCGGGTTCCTGTCTGTGCTTCTGGCTATTGCTTTTTGTTGCTGCTGACTCGGTTTAACCAACCTTGACACTTAAGGGCCAAAATTAATCTTCCAAGGAAAAGATGGCCAAGATTACTAAGTTATGTGCCTCTTCATTATCTTTAGGTATCTTCTTAGGACAGATGAATTGCCTCAGAGTCAGGGAAGAAAATCCTACAGGGAGAAAGCAAAGAATAATGTGCAAAAACTGAAAGGAGAAATGAATCTGCACCGAAGGAAAAAGGGAAAAACACACATGCCATTTTTTTTCCCCCACTCATTCTGTTTCCTTTATGTTCACTGGTTCAGGGCTGCTGGTGGAAGATGGAGACATATATTAATTCTCCATGCAGAAAAGTAAATAGTGATCTCCGTCCTCTGGGATTCAGATGTCTGGTCTCAGCTGCCCCTGAGGAATCTTCCTCCCTTGCCTAATGGTCTCTGACCATAGCAGATCCATTTAAGGGATACCATATCATTTTTTAAAGCCTCATTTAGACTCATACACAAAAAAAAACCCCCACCACCCTGTCACACTGAAGCGATTTCAACCCCGTAAACCTCCTTTTTCTTTATTTCTCGTAACTAATTTAAAATGCAGGGATGGATTTAAGAAAGAAAAAGAGAGGTAAAGGAAGGAAGGAAAGGAAATAGCACGGGAGCTAACTTTCCAGAGTTGCATTAAATGATGGATTTTAAAAGTCCATTTTAAAGAAAGTTGTGTAACTTTTTTAGAACAAGTGCCTGCCATAAAAGAGAGAGAAGGGAAAAAGACATTATCTGGTCTAGTAGTTTTCAGGAAGTTGTGGTCCCAATTCCCTAAAAATAAAATTTCTTTATGATCATCATTTTGCTTATTACTTCTGCCATACCACCCTGAAAACCTCAGCAGAACTTGGGATCCTATTGTAAAAACAGATTACTGGTGAGCAGATAGAGTGTTTGAATCAATCTGAAACAGGGCGTTGGTGTAAATACAGAAATTCTCTCCAGAAGAGGCTCAGGAGATCAGAACTTGTTTTTAATCTTGAGTTCAGATGACAAATGCAAACATCATCATTATTTGTGAACTCAAGAAATATTTCTTTGGACTTTATGGAAACGTTTGACTGTGACAAGAATAAAATGTTTATTCTGATGATGTTTAGCCTCTATCATTTCAGGCTACACATTAACATAGAAATGATAGCAATAAAAAGCTTTGCCATGAATGATTTGACAGAACCAGTAAGTGCCTGTGAACCATTCTGGTTAACACGAGGGGGCATTTCCCAGTGGGAAGCTTTGCTGGATGAAACTTTTCAACCAAATCAAGTCAGATTGGAAACCACCACAGGACAGATGAGGCTGTAGCGGAAGCTCATAAAATAGGCAGAGACTTGCTAAAGGGCATCTCGACAGCAGGGCCAGGAGCAGAATGGAATCTCCTGCCTCCTAATCCACAGCGTAGTTTAGTCTTTAACTCTACATGAATTTATTCCCATGGAAGAGTCCTGCTGCACTCCCTGTCCCGCACACCTCACAACTGCCAGCCTGGGGAGAAAAATCAGCCCATCTTTCTAGTGAACGACTGATTTCATGGGCCACTCTGGTAATGCAATTAAAGACGATCTTTTTGAACAATAACTAATCTGTTCTCTGAGATATTTGTACAGTGGAATTCCTTTTCCCTGCCCTGATTTTTTTTTTTTTTTTAAGAAATAAAATGAAGTTGTATAGGTAATAAAATGGCCTGAATAATTTATGGTAGAAAATATGATTGCTGTGGAGCCCATCTCAGAGAGTTTTAACTTTTCTGGGTCAGAACTTTAACTGGTAAAATTTAGTACAGCTCTGACATCAGCAAAGCAAAGATCTGGCCTTGTAGTTTTACGGACAGTGAAATATTCTGTAATATTTCAAACCTTTTTGAAGCCTCCAGCTGAGATGGACGGAGCTAATTTGGGGGCCTCTCTGAAATGACAGTTTATCAGATGCTACCAACTCTGGGCTTGTTACACACCAGTATGAGCAACCATTTCCTTAAGCAGAGGATCTTCAGGCTGTAGGGTCTGCCTGGGATGAGATATGGGGGGTCCTGCTTGGCCCCGCTGTGCCCAGACCAGGACCAAGTGACCTGGGCTGAACTGACCCAAGTCCTCTCTCCCAGCCCCAACACCAGGGTGAGCAGGATAGCATGTTAATGCAGTGCCCTCTGCTGGGAAAATGATAACTTTTACCCAAATTTTAGGAGCCCTTAGGTCTCACCAGCAAGGAGTTTCTGACTGGAGGAATCTGCACTTTGCCTCTCTTGTCGCTATAACCTTGGGGAGTAAATTCTGGAGACTCAGAGATTTGGGCGGCTGTTGTGTTTGATTGCCATAGATGAATCTGCTATTCATTTCCAAAGTTTCCTATAAAAAGCTTTAAACCGTTTTTTTCAGACCGTAGTCGGAGCTCCCTGCTGGAGATAGAGCATTTCAGAGTCTTTTCAAAGGCCATACAATAAATAAACCACCCTGTAGCTTGGAAGAAAAGCTGTGGAAAACCCCACCTACATCTTGTGCATGTATCTGCAAACACACAGATTTGTGTTTGCAGTTTGTTCCCTTTCCATCCCTTCTGAAGCCAGATACCCACTACAGCCAATTCAATCCACCATGAACTTTGGTGATACGTTGGTCTGTGATCATTTATCGTTTTAACGTCTCCACCCAGATCTGCACTAAATAGTGCACGACAGTGCCACTGTGGCCTCAGAGAGCAACAGCTTTTGCTTGAGAGCAGAATTATGAGTTGCTAGAGGGCTTTTAATTTATTTTTTTTGCCTAAAAAGAATGAAATATATAAGTAACCACATTTTCTTAGTGCTCTTCCTGGTTTTGTTTATTAGAAAATAAACAAAACGACTTGGAGAAAAAGTTTTCTTGTGGTACCACCTTCCTGCATGATCTAGAAGCGCAGGATGACTGAAATAAAGAGCAAACCCTCCCCTAGCTACCTCAGCATCGGAGCAGAAAGAGCGTAATGAGAAGTGTTTCCAACTACCTGCAGAAGAGGTCCTTGAGCAGCTACGTTATCCTATGGATAAGGCTGAAAGTTTTATCTTGCATTCCTGGCACAGAGCTGATCCCTGGCTTCAGCATTTTCTGCAACGTGTTGGGCATCCACCCATCCAAGTGGGTGTTGGCCTTTCCGAAGGAGACATTCAACCGCTTGGCAGTAAAAGGCTCAATCTGTCAGACCTCAGGGGATGAGGCAGTTAGTTGGGGCACAAGGCTTTTGGGCGCTCAGCCAAAACCGAAACGGCGCCTTCGAACTTTTCAGGCTTTGCTTGTTCCTGTGTCAACATGTTTGCTTGCTGGGACATGACTGGCACAGGGTTTGGTCTCATTTTAACTAAGAGGTAATTTATAGAGGAAATAAACCTCTTGTGGTGGAACAGACTTAGTAAAACAGGTATGTGCACTGCACATCCTTCGATGTTATTTAAAATGTATACTATGACTCTGGGTTTTATTTCTGGATTTGATTTAGTGCGGTTTACACTCTTGCATTTACTCAGACCTTTGCAGGCAAAGGGGTCTCAGTGAAACGGATGCTGGATCTGTGTGAAATACCCCAATCCATATTTCCTTCTTCTCGACCCTGAAATTGGTCCTATATATTGTGTCTTTAGCAAAACGAAACAAGAAACCTTCTTCAAGCCATGATTTCCACCCAGTAGCCATTAGATGTGACCTGATACATACCTTCAGATGAGAACAGCCCTGATAGGCAGAACCCCTTTAGACTTGTGACCCATTATCACCACAGCCTCTTTATGCAGAACCCAAATTTACAGGCAGCTACATCTACCTATTTGAACATAATTTAGCTGAGACTCAAAATCCAAATAGCTATTAATTTCAGAAAATTCAAGCTTAGCAGAAGGAATAGTTTCCTCTTGGATGGCCTGTGTTTATTTTAACCATACTTTGGTCCGTACGATTAGCACTGCTTTCTTGCTCAGGATATGGGGAATTGCAAATGTTAATTTTTCTGACACACCATAATTACTGCAGACATCAACTGTTTTTATGCACTTCTCCAAAAATATGGTCAATGGTGTTTGCACAGGAAATTCTGGCTTGCAGGGAACGCCCTGGATTTCATCCGCTCTTGCTTGTAACTCAATCTCTTTGAAAAATCAGAAAATACCTGGTTTTACTTGTCTAATTTGTGAGTGCATGAAACATTGGGGTTGGGTCTAGACATTGCTCCTACATCCATGCTAGCTATGCAAGTTTTCCAGGAATACCTTCTTTATGCCTTTCAAAATGTTCCCAGCATTCTTCTCAAACTAAGAATATATTTGCAATCATTTCTGCTGCCTTTTTCAGCGTCGATAGAGAATCAACAGAAAGTCATGGTGGAAAGGGAGAATCAAGACACTTGGACTCCAAGTCCTCTTGCGATTATTTTCCATCACTGTACCATCAGGTCTGTAATTGGTGGTGTGCTTGATGGAGCCCAGTGTTATGCAGCACTACTGACCGTTCTGCAGCCCATGTTTCAGCACCGATCCCTGGGCAGAGGCCACTTCACCACTTCTGTTCTTAGTGCAGTACTTCTGACAAGGCAAAAAGCAGGATGGAACAGGCACACATTGTGCCCACTGGCACTTTGTGCTCTACCGCTATTATGTGATCGTCCTGCCCTACTGTAAGTGTACAGGCAGTACAGGATTTGGTTAAGCTGAGCAATGAAATATCTTTAGTCTAGATATCCAACCCCAAGAATCTCTTCATTTTTAACTAAAGAAGGAAGGAGAAAATGAAGAAAAAAACAAGCAGTCACACCCAGTGAGTTACCATCACTTTGCACTGTATACGTCCCACATCACCACATCCTTCTGTCGTGTTGTCCTTCCCTTTTGCAGAAGGCAGGCACCCTTCGCGATGGCCACACACACGTCCGTCTGCTCCTTCTGCCTCATCCAGTGAAAGCCACTTGTGCCAGGGCTGCGTACACCCACACCCACAGCCTGTGCCTTCATGTCATTGTTGGACACAAGCCCAAATCTTGTTATTTAAGACCAGAGGCATCACTGCTACCAGCTGAGCATTTATGTCTGTAGAGTAATAAGAATTGAAGTCAAGATAAAAATGAAAACAGCCCCTTTTCTCAGACAAGCTTTACCTAAACACCAAATACAGTGTACCAGGAGCAGTTCCAAAACATTATTTCTGATCCTGATCTGGCCTAGGGACAAGAATATTACTTACACAGACTCTAGCAGCACTGCATGTAACTTTTATGAGAACCTATCCTGCCAATTACTGCAACTGGAAACATACGTTTGCACGCTGAATATGTGGATTATGGAGAGATTTTTTGTTTGTTTGTTTGGGGTTTTTTTAGTGTGTGGAATGTTGGAGACTTGGTTTCCATTTGCATGTGTGTATCTATAGGATACGCTCCTAATGGAGCCCTTTGAATTATTTTGAGTGGCTAGACCAAGTGTGGATCCCATTCATCTGGAAAATAACACTTATGTATCTAGTGCACTTCAAAATAAAAAATAATGGTCTAAGGGATCTATCTACCTTAAGCACTTCTCTAGCTCTCAGCCTAATATCTGTTTACCTTGCAAATGGGAATTCTTCAACAAAACATGCCTCCATTAAAAAGAAAGACGACTTCTTGAAGCCACCCATTTTTGTGGAAACAGATCAACTCTCACAAAATCTTTTTTTGAACAATTTCTGGTGTGTAGCTAATAAGGGATTGCCAGAATAGCCTGGGTAGGTATTGATTTCTTGCAACGTATGGGACTATCGACCTCAAGGTCCTATCCGAAAAATGTAACTCCAGAAGACGTGGGTGTGATGGAACGATGGCTGCGTCAGACCCAATGTCCCGTCATATAGAAGAGATCCTGAAAGTTCAGGTTGAAGTCCTCAAGATTATATATTGGAGAAAAATTAAAGGTAGAGGAACTTCAATTTGGCTGTTCTTATGACAAAATGGACCAGGTCTTCCTCGGATTCACATCAGCATTTGGGCAGTAAGCAACAGTAAAAATGAGCTGAATCAGTTCTGTCAGTGTCAGAAGGTACATGGTGCACACCTTTGAGGAAAGAACGTTGCATGATAAACAGCTCCTGAGAATAAAAAAAAAAAAAAAAAAAAAGGTGTTTAACTCAATCTAATTTTGTGTAAAAGCAACAGTCGATGACAGCCAGCCAGTCAGGGCGCATTGCAGATGGTGTTTTTCATGGCTGTAATGTAATGTCATAGCTTTTGCAGAAGTGGAATTAAAAATCTTCAATTCTTTGTGGTGAAGACAGACAGATGCTTTCCTGCTTTAATTCCTGAGTGGCCATAACATGTTCGTTGACATTTCAACTTGATGTTTTAATTGGCTTATTTGAATAAAACTCAGACAGGTTATGTTGTTCAGTTTTATTTTGTGTCTCCCAGCCCAGCAGCCAACAAAAAGAAGACAGCAGGACAAGGAGGGGCAGTGACTTTTCACCTCTCGGATTCTCTCTGTGTTTTGTTTAGCTCTTAATATATTTAAATTCATGCCTTGTTAAATTAGAACTGTGTCCTGGAGGGACTGAAGTCAACCACCGCAGTCCAAAAAAAGGGTGCCCAACATTCCTCCCAATTGTCCAGGAGAATGTTTTTTTTTAAAGTTTTTTTTTATTATTTAATTAATTAATTTCCTTCTCCTGTGCAGCTCTAAAAATGCACACGTGATGCACCTCACGGACCATCTCAGGGGTGTGCTGCAACCCTGGAACCAGAAGAGGTGGTTCCTTAACTTTTCCAAACTGTGGAGGCCACTTGCTGGGGTGGCCCACGCCTCCCTGCTCCCACCATCCCAAGGAGAAGGGCAAAGCCTTCTCTAGAAACCGTGCCCATGGCTGTGTCTGAAGCAGTGGCAGCTTTCAAAGGCTCACAGACTGTTTGAATATCACTTGAACCCATCCAGGAAGGGAAACTCTCAAGTGAAGAGCGCTGTGACCTTGCTCACCTGGATGTCTGTAGAAATCAGTCCAGCTTTGGGCAATTATCATTCCTGGCCAGAAAGATGAAGGGTCAAGAGGGCTGGATGGAGTGAGAGGGGAAGGGGAAGACAAGGAAGACAAATGGTTAGCACATTGGCTGATCTAGCTGGTGTTTCTCATCTAAGACTTGTTTAGGACCTGCCTACAAACTGCTATTCTCCTCTGAGTATTCAAAAAAATTAGAGATGCCAAAAGCCACCCACTCATTAGTCTGGTGAATACATTACGATAAAACTTCACCGGCATCAGTTATTCTTCTCCCCCCTGCCTTATTTTTTCCTTAAGTAAAGATATATGTCTATACTAATTTGGCTTGCGTCTTTCTTTCTCTGTCCCTAAATGTAGACCGCAACGGGTACGCGGTTTCCGTCTTTGCTGACTGAGGTGAGCAGATAAAGCTGAAGATGAGTATCTGCAGAACCATTGCAACGTCCAACGATCCTTGGTGGTTATAACTGCGTATGTGTGCACGGGCGCACACGCATGTGTTCCGGCTCAGTGGTATCCAGCCTTCGAGCGAACGAGGTGAGGCGTGCCTGGTGTATCAGGCAGCAGGTATCTCAGGTCCCATGGATGAAGCGCAGTCTGAGTGGGAAGCGAGTTTGCTCGTCCCAGGTTAGTGCCTGAGGTACAAACCCGCAGCACAAAGCCGCCACAGACCATTAGCAGAGCTGGGCATCCATCTCTGTCAAGGGGAAGGTCAGGGCTCAGTTAGCATGGAATCTGAATTACCTTCACCCTGGAGAAACAGGAGCTCTCGGGTGGGATGGAGGTCACTGCCAGGGCAGCATCAGGGAAGCCCCAGCATAGCCTGCTGCCTTCCAAAGAGAGATTTCAGCTTTACCTTCAACGCTGTGTTTGCAACGATAGAAACCCCATGATTTTGCTCCTTTCCTCTAAACTCTCAGAGTGGAGTTTGTCCTGTTGCCCCTCTCCAAATCCTTTGTGTTCCATTTGCACCCCGCATGGCTGTTTAGTCTGCCTGAAAATCCACATCAAATTCCAGAAATAACCCAGTAATAATAAACTGGTGCCTCACCTCACTGCAGTAAGGAATGCCTTGACTACAGTGAGTATAATTTTTTTGATACATAGGCAGCTTTGCTGAAAAAAATGAATCAAACTGGCAAGACTTGAGGAGAATCCAAATCTGTGGAGCAAATCCCGAGCCGCTGCCATTTGTCATATTTCCATCAGGACTAGTTCTTTGATGATTACTCAACCCAAACTCAGAAACTGGGCTGTAATGGTGCAAGAATGAGAAGAATCGATGTGATCCTCAGATGTTTCCTATGGAATCGAGGCAAGTCCATATGAGACGAATCCTTCCTTCCCATCAATCAACTGTCAAACTAAATTATTTCAGAATTCTAATACTGAGCCTCTGGAATACTGTAAGAAACTTCTTTTTTAAACTCTAACCTGAGCAGCAGCGGGCAGCTGAAATAAAAGCATCTCCTTCCAAAGCAGCAGTCAGGATCAAGTATGTGTGAGCAAAGTTGTCGGTCCTGGACATTACTTTATGTTTTCTCCTGGGAGTTTTCAAAAGCAAACTGCATCCTGGGCTGCCAACAGTGTTTGAGCTAAAGTCACTGCCCGAGGTCGCTGCTGACCGTCCCTGCCACCAGAGCAGCCTTTGCAGAAGCGGCGTTGCAAGGCAGCGAGGTGCTTCTCTCCAGGCTGCTGTTGGGAAGCATCTGACCTCAGTCAAAGACATCAGCTCTCAGAAACAAAGTTGGCCCTTCTTGCCTTTGAGGTATCTGCTAAACCAGCTTGGAGGAGGCTCTTCCCCTGATATATCCCTGGGTGAGGAAGGACTGGCGGCCCCTGGCCCTCACTGGGAAGCGCTGGTGTTTGGAGGGATGAGCCAGTTCTCACTGCTGCCTGCAGGCACTTACACCAGGCTGGGCTCTGGTCCAGACAAATCTCCACCTGCTTTTATTAAGAACTGCCCAAAGCCCAACTAAAATAACATTTTTCATTTTATCTTTGGTTAAAAGAAAGCAAGGAACATGAAGAAAAGCAGCGAAATGAAAAGGCTCCACATGCTAAACTTCTTGATAAATTGTATTTTTGGACTAATCTTATTTAGAAAGCCCTCCTTCACTTGCATTCAATTCAAAATTCACCCCGACACATATAAATCCCACCGACTTTGGGGAGGGTGTTACACGTGTGCCAGTGGACAGAATCTGAGCATGTGTGCTGATCCTTAGCAAGAGAGAGACACACATTTTGTTCACGTAGCAGAAAGGAAATTGTGCCTTACTCTCTTGTTTACTCTTCCCAGTACTTTAATTTTCCCTTTGTTTAATATTTCAGCAGAAGCCATTTATCTTCCCTGATGATCAAATAAACTGGGTGGTAAAATAACGGATATGCAATTCATTGGGAGAGGGAAAATGGTATTATAAGGTAGACCGAAAGGATATCGTTTGGAAATCCAGTAATGTGTGATTTGCTACCTCACGCTTGCCTCAGTGCCCGAGGGAAAATATTGTTTTTTCATACTAAGCAAAGATATGGGTTATCCTTTAACAGCACTGCAGCGCAGGGGACTGTAGCTCTGCAAGCCTATATTGGCTGCTTAAAGGCCCATGTCCAATTCAAAGCAAGACCTTTCTCCTCAGTGAAGATAACGGGCAAAGAAGGCAGTAATCAGGATTTGGTTTTCCGAAGCAGAAGTAGCTAATTAGGTAAGACGGAGTGAGCCTTAAATGGTGGGAGACTTGAGCGTCAAGAAGAAAATGATGCTGCCTGAAAACCAGAGGTTTTTCCTTGGTCCTCCATGGCCTTGATCCAAGGCCGGCAAAGTCTTTGCATGGACTGCAGGGGGATTTTCAATCATAGAATCACAGAATCGTTTAGGTTAGAAAAGCCCTTTAAGATCATCAAGTCCAACCCTTCCCCTAACCCTGCCATCCCACCACTAAACCCTGTTCCTAAGCACCTCATCTACCCGGCTTTTAAATCCCTCCAGGGATGGGGACTTGACCACCTCCCTGGGCAGCCCATTCAATGCAGAAGACCAGGCTGAACTGGGCTCTCAATGTGGCCCTATACCTAACGGACTTCACTGCCAGGTCAACCGAGCGAAGAGGTGTCACACAGCTTGAGGAACCCCTACCAGAAGATGGGACATTTTAGACTGTTGTTCCCATTGAATCTTTTTTTTTTTTTTTTTTGCAGGCAGAAGGACGGGATTCACTTTGCTTGTTCCATCAATAGTTTGTGGGGTGCAAATATTTATCTGTCTTTTTGTGCTATGACAGTCACTTAAAAAAAAGGTTTTAATATTGCCTATGAACTTATAGCATGGGTTTGCATCGGGATGTTCATCAGTTCTCTTCCTTTCATCATTTGTTCCTGGGTTTATAGGGGGAAAATGGGAATCTAATACCCATGTAAGTGGCACCTATTTGATGACAAACATACAGGAAAAATATCACTTCCTCTTTTTAATCTTTCTTATTTGAATTTTTTATTGAGAGCCCTGTGCCTGGCAGACACGCAGACTTCATATAACACAGTCAACAAGAAAACAGATAAATTATATAGATTAGAGGTGTTATTTCATACCTATTTTTTGCAGAAAATTACTAAATTAAAATTAATTAAGAAGTCTTCTGAGTATCAAAACTCTCTTAAAAAATACCTTCATTTTTCCTCTGATCTGAATTTTTTTAGTTTGAAGATGGATTAACCAAATTAAGAACAGGAAAGTGTAACAACATGACGTGCCTTTGAGGACCAGCCTTAATTTTTCCAGCATATCTCATCTAACCACATGAATATTTTTTCCTGTGAAGTACTATTTAAATATTTATTTTAAAATGGTGAAGTGCCTTCATATAAAGACACAAATAATAGTTTTAGTTGGCAGGCCAAAGATCAAATAAAATACCTAAATGTGGTTCAGATATTGACATTTATTATTTTTTATGAGAAAAAATGTACCCTAAAAGAGGACCTGAAAATACTTGATTATTTTTGGGAGCAGACTGTGGGTAAAAAAACCACCATTGCTATCTCAAATTTTTGAGAATGAGAACTAAAGCAGACCAGCATTCAGATGCATATATATGGTTATGTGCCAGATACAGTCTTTTTTAATCTTTTAAATTTTTTGTAGACTCAACCGGTGATGCTCCTTATGGGTAGGGGAACGCAACATTCTGCTTATATCAGTGTTACAGTTGCAGTGACTGATGCTTTGTTTTTTCATTAAATCACTATTATACTTTCAGTTTAGAAAATCTGTTTTTCTGTATGAAGTCTCTGGATCCTAACAGCGCGGCGGAGCTCCTGTTTCATCTTGGCCTCAGTGGTGCCATGCATTTGGGCAGCTCTGCTGTTTGTTCATGTTCACAGAACTTTAGCAGCGTAATATCTCTGAGACTTCTACGCCTGGGCAAAAACATACAGGAAGTTTAAAGACACGTGCACTTAGAGTATAATCATTCCCTATGTAAACTGGGCTTAAAATACGATGAGAAGAAACAAAGACAAAAATAACACCTTTGATTCCTACAGAAGGGATCTTGCCAGGTTGTATCCTCGATGAAAACCTTCAAGTTTCTTTCCAGGAACTGAAATGTGACTTTTTTTTTTCCTAGCATTTATTAAAAAAAAATTACTTCTTTTTTTTTCATCCCTCCTTATTTGTTTCTTTGTATTAGAAAAGGTAAAATTTCTGTTGCAATGTCAAGCCTTTCTGTTTGCTTAGATTTTTTTTTTTTTTTTTAAGTCTCACTCCTTTTTTTTTTCCCCAATTATTATTATTATTTAAAGGATCCAAAATATTTTTTGAGAAAAGCTGTGGGGTAAATCAAAAGTCAGCTGCACTGGACTTCACAAACATTATCAAGGCATTGGATGGATTTTTATAGTTAGGAAAAGACTTTGGTTCTCTGAATTTCACATCTCGAATTCAATAGACGTGACAAACTCAGGCTCTGTTACAAATGTTTTCCCTAAGTGTAATGGCCAAGCTCAGCTAGAAATAGGGTATAATTGTTGCCCCCATTTCTCCTAAGTCTCTCGGATTTTCATGGCACCAGATCAGCTGGGCAAGAGGTGTTTTCCTCAGTGTTTCCCTTCATAAAAACACAAAAGCCTGCTTCCAACACTAAATTTACTGCTTGATGTTACGATGGAAACTTTTTATAGTTTCCTACCCTAGGTGAAGTCCCTAGGAGAAACGTGCTGCATAGGCATGAAGGAAGAAGGGATGCAGAGCCTACGGATGAGAGGAGATGATGAGGTGACAGGGAGGCACTGTGCTACGAAGAGCCCGGGGGTAGGGGAGCTGAGGCTTTCCCACCTGGGCTCACCTGGACCACAGTATAAATCATCCTACACAGGAGTGCTGGAGGAGACACAGCTTTAGTTCCTGGCCTTCCACAAGTGCTGCAGGAATGCAGGGAAATAGCATGTCCAAGAAGCATGGATGGCCCTTCCACTTAACATCAATCAGTACTCATTGACTCGAAAGCTGCACATTTCTGAACTGACACCATGAGGAACCCTTCCAGCACCACCATTACTCTGCCTTGCTGAGAAAGGTGCAGATCCAAAGAATCCCATTCCAAAGCCTGAGCTGTGTTTCCACAATGTTTTCTGCATGTGGTTAAATCCCGCCATTGACTTTATGCTGGGCTGATTCCCGTAACATTCCAGGCCAGGTTGGCCGGGGCTGTGAGCAACCTGATCTGGTTCAAGGTGTCCCTGCTCCTGCAGGGGGGTTGGGCTGGGTGACCTCTAGGGGTCCCTTCCAACCCAAAACATTCTAGGATTCTCTGAACATGGCAGCAACCACTGCATAAAGGCAGCGTCTGCTCCGCGACCTAAATCAGATTGCATGGGATGGAGCTGGTAGATAAACCAGAAGATGACAGCAGTCAAGCTGAACTAAACGCTGCAGCTTCATTAAAAGCCAAGGAGCCTAGCCAAGCTGTCTCTGCATGATAAAACATTCTGCATTTCAGAGTGCAGGAAGGAAAGCAATTTATAATGTTAATCCCACAGAACTAGAGCTATTCCTAGCGATGCCAGCCTGCCCAGGCACGTTACAGAGAAATGTTTTCTGTCGGTACTGCCAGATTTATTGTCTATTCATCTCTCCTCTGAAGTGGAAGAGGGAATGCTCGGTGACAACTTGTTTATCTGATGGACTGTAAATTGTATCACAGAGAAACTATTTATGTCATTTAGAAACATGTCTTTTTTTATAATCGAAGCTGTCACTGCAGTGAAGGCAGTTGCACAGGCGACACTGTCACTTAGGAGCATTCATTCAGACATAGAAATACAAGCACATAAAAAAGGATGGAGATAGTACTGATGCCGGCTCAAAAGGCAGCGTGGATAAATTGTATGAGGCCCCAGGTGTTTATTAACACACATTGGAAAGGTGATATGGGTTATACGGTCAAGACCTGCTCTGAAAGAAGTGATGTCTACCTGGCAGCATATGTTATGCCGTGATGCTTTACTAAGACTTTTCGTAAAGGTCCATTCTGGGAAGAAAAAAAAAACCAAACCAACAAACAAACAAAAACCATAATAGCAAACCCCCAAGTTACACACACATTCCAGGCCACCCTTTGGTAATGCTAACATTGCATGACATGGAAAGCAAACGTGGTCTCCGGAGCGTTCGTTGCAATGAGTGGGGCAGCAAGCAGAGAACGGGGGTCCAGGCACTGGAAACAACATGTCCTGGCTATGACTGATGGAGAAGTTGTTGACTTGGACTGATTCTGCTCAGAGGGAGGTGGCAAATTGAGGAATTTATCATAAAGAGCTGTAAAGCAGGCCATTAAAACAGACATTGGGTTAAAATATACAACAACAACAAAAAAAGAGGTTAATTCGTTTTCATCTGCTGGCTACATTCCAAAAGGTGAAGTTTGTTTTTTCCTCTTGAACTAGCTTCAGAGAGGAGATACGCACCATATGCCACCAGTTGCTCTTGCGTACAGAACTGGAGCAAGATGTTTGCCAGGGGTCTGAACTCTGGTGAGCATGGCCTTTCCCTCCTGACTTTTCGTTTCCAGCTGTTTATTTGAATGTGACTTTCAGGCTGGTGAAAACACGCTGGATTAACAGGCCTTAAAAATTAAAGACTATTGATCCAGGCAGCAGGCAGAGCCGAGGCAGCTGCCTCTCTGGCATCCTAAATGGATGGCCATCTTCAGAGGCCAGTGGGTGACTGGGTTCTAACACAGCTGAGGGGCTTTGCCTGGCTTGGGTTGTAGGAATTCGCACTCAACAGTGTACACACTCCCATAAGAAAGACAGCAAAATATTTCCATATTCAGGGATTTCTGTGTGTTAAGGCCAGAGGGAGCACAGTGTTAATGTAGTTGAGCCTGTGACACTTACACAGGCCAAATAATTTAACCCCTTGGCTTCTACAGTAAAGGGTTTTGTTCAGTCTCTGGCAGTAGAACACCGAATCCCCAAAAATCACACCTGAAGGAGACCATGTGCCCTGTAAAACCATGCATCAGCTTTAACCTCTCAGGATCTTCAACACTTTTAGGAGTTCAGAAGCTCCCAGGACGTGGTCACTCCGATGCTGGTGGGGACGCCGTCAGACTTGTCAAAGGCTGACTGCTCAAAAAGGGAGCCAAATCTAATCAGGACAACAACGCACGGCATAGCATGGGCTTGTGCGGCAAAGCTGGGTCTGTCACCCTCTATTAGTGGATCTGTACGATGGCTTAACTGCCCCTTTACTGTTCCGTGTTTTCTAGTATGTCCCAGTCTTAATTCCACCAATAAAACTTCCTATCATGCCAGTCACAGAGACAATTATATAAGAAACTTTTTTTTTTTTTTGTTCTCCCCCTCTCTTTATGTCAGTTTAGAGAAACAAAGAGGTCCATTCATTCCCTTCGCAGCTGAGCCTCTCAGGTTATGTAAATCGTTAAATCACCCATGCTCTTTCTTTTTAGCCATATTGCAAGCAGTGAATTTCCATACCCAGTTTAAACTTCACAAGTTGATCTGCTCTGACAAACACGGAGAGCAAGAGAGATCAAGAGTTTCATCTTTTTTGCTTCCTTTCTCCGGGTTAACCAATATGTTATACTTCCATGGAGAATAATAAGAAGAAATTAGAAGTCTTTCATGAAAAACTAAGTGAGAAAAAAAAAACTTGTGATATAATTAGGAGATGCCTGTGGACTTAGTTTGAGCTTTATTCATTTCCATCAAGGCATAATTTAGTGCAGAAACACAGCCACGCTGCCATTTTCACTCAATTTTTTTAATTATCACTATTTTTACCTTACAATTTAAATTAAGTAGAAGTTCATTGGGAAAGCTGCGTCTTCTGCTCAATTATTGACACGTAGCGATTTGTTAAGATTATTGTAGGATTTCTCTGGCGCAGGAAATAATAGCAATATTAGAGTTAATCTTGAGCAGTTAATGATGCATGCTGATAGGAGTATTTTGTTTTAATTTCTGCACATCTCAGTTTCCTCACACCTTTCTGTGGTTCAGTTTCAAAAAAGAAAAGAACATTATAAAATCTGTCCAAGGCTTGGCCACTTGGGGACACTTACAGTTAGCTTTTGGCCAGCGAGGGTAACTGTTTGCAAAGGATCTGCAAGCTCTCCTGCCCTTGCAGCAAATCAAGACCCTGGTCCTCTGCGTGGCTGTCCCTCCTGGATACCCTACCCCTTGCTTTCCAAAGGCCCAGCCAAGGAGCCAGCCAAACAGCTCTGCTCTGAAACCCCTCTTCAGGAAAGCACATGCCCGGACTCGATGATCCTTGTGGGTCTCTTCCAACTCAGGGTATCCTATGTTTCTATGAACTAGATTGGTTAATAGAAGAACATTTCATATACCACAACACTTACACACGTGCTTCACTTCTACTGCCTTTACATGGAGATTTCTTCTGGTTAAGAAAAAAAGCATCTACCAGCACACACCAATGAAAAAGGTGGTAACTAAATAACAGGAAGCAAGATGCAGAGCTGGGCAGAAACTGGTGGTAAATTTATGGACACCTAGACTAAAAAGCAAAGTAGAAAAATTCCCATCAGTGTCTGTATGAGTTTTACCTTCAGCAGGACAGGAGCACTGAAGCCCAAATATGTTAAAACAAAGACTCTGGCACTGCATACTCTGGGTGGGCTTGAAATGTCTGGTATCCATTAGAGCCCAACATTCTGCCGAACCAAGAAATTAATTCTCTTGCAGGAACCTGGGCAAACCAATAGCAGCAGAAAGTTAATCAAGCACTGATCCTCCCAATCCACTTAATCACAGCCAGCTGCTACTTAAAGCCTAAGAAGAGCAACATCCCTAGGGCAGCCCTTTTGGAGGAGGGGAGAAGCAATTCAGAGGGAGCACCCTGGATGGGAGAAGGGCATTAAAAAGTTAATAAAATAAAAGTTAATTCCCTCAATCAAGGAGGTAGAGAATAGTTCTGGGAAGTTCTAAATCTTCCAATATTAATTTCTTCCCACCTTCCCAGCTGCTTATCCCTGGAAGGCATTTGATTTGTACTAAAATATTTGCTCATAACCCAAGTTTCCTCCTGGAGTGTACACAGACTGTGCAACGCCTGAGACTTGGCTGTGGGTTTTTTCCCTCTTTCATTCCAAGTGTCTCTAAAATCTTAAAAACACTGACCACGCCAATTCAGTTTACATTGGCTGGATAATCTTGTCTTCATTTTCTTTTGAGGTATGTATGGTCTCTTGGCCATGTCATCCTCTTAATATAAAATTTTGCCTGTTTTAACAAATGTGTTATTCCCCATTTGAACTTTATTGGACTGGAACATTTTGAGGGGTTCTGACAGGATTTTAGGTGTTTAAGCTTCCATATAGGAAATCCCTAAGTACATCATAGAGGCCTCTTTGCAAAACACTTGAACGTTTCATGTGATGTAGGAAAATGCTTTTCTTCCTGAATTCTCATTGGGGAACCTGAGATACTGATGGATTAAGTGACTTGATAAAATTACCTGGGGTGGCTGTGGCAGAGTTAAGATTCAAATCCAGCCTGTTATTATATTAACCAATTCACCATCTCTAAGTACTGGCTTGAAGCCAATGTAGTGATGAGGCCCTGTCTCCCAGCCAATGGTCATCACATTCAGAGTCTTCCACGTGGAGAGTCATTCTCTTACATGGAGTTGAGAGAGGATTTTACGGTCTAAGCTTGTGGAAGGTCATTTAATTAACAAGAAAACTGCATTAAGATTTGGTCGCACAGGAGTTTGGGAAGCCCATGCACTGAAACAGTTTAGAAATGGTCTATCTGATTATTAAGATCTGATCCTGAGTGATGTGACTGCAATAGAGTAAAATAGGTGAAGGGTTTGGGCAGTTGTAAGGCTGGCTTGTCCAGAAGCCAACAAACACCTGCATGGCCCTGCATTAACACCAACCCTCACACCAGAAGCAGTTGGTGTCCCTCCATCCTGGAGGACACCCGTGGGCAGCTGACGGTGTTGGCAGGAACACCAACACTGGCAGGGTCCCCAGCTGGAATGGTCACAGCAGGGCTGCGCTATCTTTGGGCTTTCCATGTGGATGGAAATCCTGGTTCAGCGTGGCAAAGCCTGGGGCAGATTTCCCATGTAGTTACAATATGATGAAACAAAACCCCGTTCACCCTTTTAATTTGAGTCTGCTATAAGCATGTTGGTTTTTAAAGGAAAGAAAGTTGTCCTCAAAAGTAGCTCCATTTTGTTTCTCTGAACTCCCTCTTTTGCATGATTCTGCACAACATTTTTCAAATGCAAAGTGTCGGTGAGCAGTTTCATATTGCTGGTTGTTACCCTTGCCATGGCAAATACATTCCATAATACTTTCTCTAATATTTAGTTTTCTGAAAAGTTTTCCACCAAAGAAATATTCCTGCGTATTAAGAAAGCAGCATATTGGACATACCACAGACTTTCACTTTTTTCTTAGAAGAGGAAATGTCAAAATTTTAAACCAATATTTATGTTTTTATACACACATACCCACCCCCCCCACACACACATATGCATTCTCAGGGTACCTGGGTAGGAAAAAACACCCTGGTGACCCCATCAGGCTTCTGTTAAGAAGTCACGGTGCTTTTGAAGGTTTACCGTATAAAAATCAGTTGGACTGTATTTTGTGTTCTATTTTAAAGATATTTACATAATTTCAAACTTTTTTTGGTAAGCCATCCGCAAACATTCCCACTCTTCTGTTGGCAACTAGAAGAGTCTTTGGGGGGTTTCCGCTAATTTCTGCAATTTTCTATAATATAGCTTGACTGGCCTTTTTAAGTTAATGTAGATGGAATTTTCCATGTGGCTGAAAGAAAATCTATTTGAAGTGGGGACTTTCTATTCCTCGCTTTGAGTTTACCGGTTGCTGTGTCTAATAAGTGTACTTTCAAATTAATTGGTACAGGAGCCACTGGTTACGTTCCTCCCTTCCCCAGCTGTGTGCACCGCAGCAGTTCTGCAGGACAGATGTGTTGTGCTGAACATCTCCTGCAAGCTCGCTCCCAGACGTGCTCTTTTCCAGTGGCTAGACATCTGTGAGTGACAGCATGGTGAAAAGCCAGTCTGGATTTCTGGGGAGAAGTTCTGTCATCAGTCACCAGTCACCGGGATCCCCCCAGTCATTAAAAGCCAAATGGAAGAGAACGGTTTCAAGGAGCTGAATATATTTTTCATACCTCATTAATGAGATGATTTAGGTTGAGGAACATTAAGGAGATCGAGTGATGCTCAGGAGAGACCTCGAACATTAATGGACGCAGCTTAATTCAAAACTCCCTCTCTAAGGCCATTTAAAAGGTGATTTATTATCATCACATACCCGAAAATGTCTGCAAAGCACTGCATTCCTGCACCCAGATTCAGAAAAGCCATTAAGCCCATGCTCAAATAAACTCATTAACCCAGCAGTGCCTAACTCTATGAGCAAGGGAATCATTAATGAATCACCCACCCTATTTTAAACCTGGTGGTATTTTCTATAGCAATACTCACTCCAGCCCTCATGCTGTCCATCTCCACCCTCTACCTTCTTGCTGTGCCCCTGCAATTAGTAAACAACTCCAACCCAAAGCGATCCTTGTTAAATCAAGGTTAGCACTTCAAAAATAATCTTTGCTAGCACCACTAAAATCAATAATAATTGTTGGACTGAGGTTATCCCAGAGCACAAACGCGTTGAAGAATTTAGGAGGCCAGAGTCCTTTGTACCTGGTGTACAACCTGGTGTAGAAGGGATCTGGTGAGAAATCACAGCCAGAGAACTTTTCTTACAGAGGGGAAGGCTGCTGGCAATAGGTTTTTACTCTGCCTGGACATGAGGGAGAAGTAGCAGGAGAAACCTGCGCTTCAGAGCATCAGCACAAGCTCTGCCAGCCCCAGCTCCCGCGCATGTCCGGTGCTTGGTGACAGGGGAGCAAGCGCTGACCTGGGCCCCTGGAAATCCCACCATCGGCCCTGAGCGCTCGGCCGGGGAGGAGAGAGGGCAACCCCATCCCTCGCGGGGATGACACAGCTCTGCGGTGTGAAAGCTCCATCAGATCAGATGGAAAAGTTTAACACTACCCCTGCAAGGTTTTGGTGCATGAAGAATGGAAAAAAACCTGAAGAACATCCTTAAAATGTAAAACATCTTGGTCTTTTAATAATCCCATGCGGTATGTTTTCACTTTAGCAATAATTGTATTTTCTTTTTGCGTATTTTATTTAACAACATTTCAGGGCCCAGCTAATCTGTTCCATCTGCTGAGGGAGCGAACAATGTGCTGAGCACGGAACCAACTGCCTTTATCAGGCTGGGGCAGTTTGCCGAAGCAATCTAACCCCCTGAAACCCCCCCGAATAACCGCCCGGGAGGAACTGCAGTCTCACCTACCGTGGCCACCGCCGCCGCCTTCGCTGCTATCAGGAACCACGCTGCAGTAGCAGGTGTTGTGGAAGTTCAGGGGAAATTTATTGTTGAAATATTGTGTAATAGCCACTGCAGGGAGACAGATGAAAGTCCTGCAAGAGAAAAAAAAAAAATAAAAAAAAATGCAGCTTTTCTAAAGCTGATCTGAAGGCTCGTGGCGGTGCGTTTCTATTTTATTTTGCAATTTCCAAATCAAGCAAAGCACCCTCACCAGATTAAGCGGAGCGACAGTTAACATTTAACAGTTGTGCCATAGCGTCCTCACCAACCCAGCCAGGGTGCGACTCTAAACAGGGAAAGAAATACAGCAACAGGAAAAATCCTCTGCACTGTTACACTTTGTGATTCATCTCAAAGTAAAACTGTGGCAAGACCCCTCTTGGCTGCCTCTGCCATGTAAAAAGAAAGATGTCCAAGCGTTCAGTGCCTCTGCAGCCCGTAGGGAGAGGCAGGCTGGTGCAGCAGAGGTTGGATGCATCTTCGGACGGGCTGGATGCTCCCAGGGCTGGATGCTCCCACAGTGCCCAGCTGAGCCCACCCAGCCGGCCACCCTGCCCTCTGCAAACCCCAGGGTGCTAGGGCTGTTTTCCAGCCTCAGTGATACAAAGCAGCTGTCAAACAACCCCTTCAGTTCCCTTGAAAGCTGCTTTCTGTTTCCTGAGTGGTACAAACCGGTCCAGGTGGAGTGGTGCGAATCTGGCTGTAATAAGCATGCCTCCAAATTTCCCTCAATAGAAAAGGTAAAAGTCCCTGATGGGATTTCTGGAAAGGCTCATCCCCTGCTGTTTACTGTGCAGTGACACGCAGGCTTAGCACAAATATGTGGAGTTAAAATCTATGAGGGTGAAAGCCAGACAAACAGGAAAGATGTAGTTACCCCAGCCGAGGTCTGGTCCAGCCACTGGGCTGGACGGGGTGGTGGTTGTGGGAAGACTAAGGCTGACAATGGTGCAAAACTGAACCTGGGCTTATTGCATACCTTAGGAGAATCTAGGGATGGAAAAGGAGCATAAAATTCACATATTTACAGGAGAAAAGAGGAGACTTACGTGGCAACCTGATTTTAAGACATCCAACTGCTTGAATAGATGTAGCAGCAAATCGGGGGGGGGGGGAGATGCTAGTGAGGCAATCGTGGTTTATATTATTTCACTTATGATACTGTTTGGCAGTTTATTCCTGGAATATCTCATCTAAATACACAGTATATAAATCATAGAATCATTTAGGTTGGAATAGACCTTTAAGATCATCAAGTCCAACCGTTAAATGTTGCTCTTCTTTTTCCCTAGCATGTCCGAAGCATCGTGTTAGATTTCCCGTTCTTCATCATTTTTGCATAACTGCAGAAATCCCACACTTCACATCAGAAACAGCTTGAATAAAAAAATCCACAGAACGAAAAGAAAACAACCACGCTTGGAGGTCACATCTTCAGACACGGACAAGTTCCCGCTCGCTGCTGACACCCACAGTGCTGTGCACATTTATTTGAAGTGAGGACACGCTGCATGGTGTGTAGTGTTTGTTTCTCCACCAAAATCCTTTCAGATCTTCCAGGGTGGAACATTTGGAGGGTGGTGGCATTGCGAGGTGGTGATATGGCCAATGCCAAGGGCAGAAGGATGTGCAAGAAACTCTGATAGAGTGAGGCATAGGAAAGAGGAGGCCACCCCTTTACCCCCTGATGTGTCCCTGCTCACTGCAGGGGGGTTGGACTAGATGACCTCTAGGGGTCCCTTCCAACCCAAAACATTCTATGATTCTATGATAAATACATCTGGTCTTGGGGAACCGTGCTTCTATAGCAGAACGGTTGTTATTATCTCGTCTATACTGAGGAAGATCAAGAGGGATGCCAATTTCTCATAGCTATCTTTAATAAAAAGGAAAAAAGATGAGAACTTGGGCAAGTGGAGGAGAGAAGTGTGGTTTTCTTTAACCAGCTCGACAAACTGATGAAAAATGTATTGCTGGGTATCCCTGAGACCATGACGAAGTCCACCTACTCCCTCCCTCCCCGGCCCCCCGAGAGAAGAAATTGATTTCATATCACATTTCACACTTCATTTATTCTGCCTCCCCCAGAGAAAGGCCCCCACACAATGACACAAAAGACATCAGTTTTATTTACTGCCCATCTACTTGTGTCTTTGTGTCCCGTTGAGTTGCAGGAAAGCAAACCAGTGTGGGAACCTGGAGGATTGAGATTGTTCAATGAAGCTTGCCCCGTGGATGCAGGCACAGTAAATCATGCCTGACAGACTATTGTTGTAAGGGGGGCTTTTGTTTTGTTTTGTTTTTCTGGAGTGGTGTTGGTTTTTCCCTGGGATGGCTTTGTAGTCCTGTAGCAAGGGTGGGTGTTGGGGGGCTGGGAGAGGGGTGCGGGGGGGGCATGTGCACCACAGCGTGGGGGGGAGGCATTGGCACTGGGCCCGCCGCATGACAAAGTGCTTTGAATGTTCACATTCCCTTTTTTGTTTTCCTTTCTGATTATCCTCTGGCTCGGAATATGCTAATGAGTTTGGCATCTCCTTCAGCGTAACACAGTAGGGCAAGAGCTGAGACAGCTCATGGGCTTCCAGCTCACCTAGAAACCTTCTCACCAGAGGATCTCAAAGCTCTTCCATCCCTGCTCCTCCCCGGGAGCCCCTGTGGCCCCGCGCTAGGCTAGCCCACCCCTCATGCACACAGCATTTAGGGCTAAATGTCTAAATTTGGACCTCGTACTTCAACCTTTGAAAGACCTGGGCTTGGTTTTCATTGCTCACTGATATATCATCTCAGGAAGGAAAAGAATTACCCTAGAGAGTAATGCTCTAAGAAACCATTTGATATCTGGGAAGAATCATAGAATCGTTTAGGTTGGAAAAGCCCTTTAAGATCATCAAGTCCAACCATTAATCTAGCACTGCCATCCCACCACTAAACCATTTCCCTAAGCACCTCATCTGCCCGGCTTTTAAATCCCTCCGAGGATGGGGACTTGACCACCTCCCTGGGCAGCCCATTCCAGACCCTGACAACCCTTTCTGTGAAGAAATTTTTCCTAATGTCCAACCTAAACCTGCCCTGGCGCAACTTCAGGCCATTAAGAGACAGAGTGTAACTATGTTTGTTGTATACCAGGTCTTCCTGAAATTATACAGTGCCACAGAGAATGATCAGCCTTCCCAAAGTAAACACATTTCTGCCATTAGGGCAGAAAAGGGCATCTTGTAATATCATAAGAGAGCTGCTACGCATTTGTACCCTGCAGATCTCATTCCGCTTTGAGAATTGTTTCATATACACATTATCCCATTCACTGTCACATGGAATTTCAAATATCAGACAATTTTAAAAAAGCAAAACCATCAGTTACATATGGTCCTAATAAAATCATAATACTTTAAAGAAAAAAAAAATATTCAGGACAAACAAATACTATGAGGTCTTGTGCAGCAAAGTTCCAGGGGAGGATTCATCTTTAGAGGCTTAAAATGGCTGTTTAGCGGTGTAAAAAAGCAGATTATGGAATGGCCAAAGCACCAAATGAGCACCATTAACTGGCTGAATAGAAGAAGCTAAAATAATGTTCCCTGCCTTTGTGGGATCATCATCTGTGACCCTAAGTGTTGCACTAATTTTGCTGGTACTGAAGTAAAGGAATTTAGCACTGCTTCCCTTGGGAGACAGGGTCCCAGGAAACAACTGTATGTAAGAGTGGGAGAAGATGAGGGAAAAGTTAACTCAATACTAGAAGAAGGTGGTCAGATACTGGAAAACATTGCCAAGAGCAGGTGTGGGATCTCCATCCTTGGAGATATTTAAAAAATCATCTGGATATGACCCTGAGCCACCTGATTTAGCTTTGAAGTTGCAACCGACGTTGACGATGGCTGTGCCTGAAGGTAGCTCAGATGGACTCCAGAGGTCCCTCTCAACCCCAATTGTCCAATAGCTCTGCGGTATCTCCATGTCTGACCGATGAAGTTTTGTATGTGGGCGCCAGGCTGTCTTTCTCTCACCTGTATATCACCATTTGACCATTAAAGTGAGGGTCACAAAATGGTTTTGCCAGGTCTCGATACCTTCCATGTACCAACGACTGAATCATCTTCCTGTAGCTAGTTTAAAAATCTTTGCTGTGAGGTGTGAATGACTGGCTCTGGGCAGGAAAGTTTACTGTGTGTGATCAGAATCAGTCTGCTTCCCAGCCTGTGAACTCAGATCCGTAAGATATAGCTGAATTCAACCCAAAATTCCAGATGAAAATTCCCCTGTGTTTTTTTCCTAAACACTCAACTCTGGTTCTGCAGTTGCAAATGCTCTGTCATTTCTAAAGGAACAGACCACAACCCTATCTCCAGTCTACCTAGGCCGGCCTAGACAGGTTAGTCCTTGGCTTCCCATCTCCACCGAGTTTTCTCAATTCCCCATCTCCATCTAGATTAACCACACATATTTTCAGCCTGCAGCGAAAGCTTTTCTTCTTCACTTTCAGACTCATGAAACCAACCCGTTTCTATGAATGGGTTCTGTTTTGATGAATCAGCATTTCCCATCAGTAAGCTTTGCCTCTGAAATTCCCTGGCCAGCCTGAACCCAGACGTCTGATGGCAATATTTTCAGCAGCCTTTTGGAGGGGGGGGGAATGCCTGCCTGAGTCAGCGGCTTGCCTGTCTGCCCCCCCAGCCAGAGCATTCGGCAGCAACACGGAACAAAGTGTGCCCAGCAAACACAGCCCATTGCAGCTGTCAGCCACTGTCACTTCTTTTTATTCTCTCAAATAAAGGCAACCCCTTTTGAGCAGTGAAAACACTGGAGATTTAGAAACAATTGTTATGAGGTAATGCCTGGAAACACACTTGCAGGGCAGGATCCCTCCTTGAAGTGTTTGTTCAAGTGAAAAAGCCTCGCTGACAATAGCGTGCTTGGCTGTTGGGCCAACAGACATGGAAAGCCGGTCATCCTATAAAACTGCAAGGTGCCAAACATGCCACTTGGGAAACCTGTTGTCTTTTTGCCCTGAAAGGAAAGGGGCTGTCACTTGAAGCGTGGGCAGAAGCAACGCACCACCGGTCAATTTGAGCACGCCTTTTGCAATGCCTTCTTGAGTTTGAAGAGTTCCAGGTCTTGGCTTTCTTTTTCTCTGCGCAGTCTTCATCTGTATCCCATCTGATCAGAATTTTTCTTGCCTGCCTCCTTGGCTTGGAACTCTTTGTCTCAGCTGTGTGTCCTTCCTCTAGGCCTGATGCCAAAGTCACAGATGTGCAAGATAGGAGAGGAAGACCAGGACATGGAGAAGCTTGTGCTTGAATTTATCAACAAGCACTTGACATCCCCATGGAGCTGTTTATTTCACTAAAATCCCACCTGTGCACTGGAGATTTTTCAGCCAAAACCAGCTGGGAGGAAGGCCAAAGGCTGAGCAGAGCTGTGGAGGCCTTTACACCTTTCGAGAGCTTCCCCGGAATTGCAGCTTGAGATAAACCGATGCATTTATTTCTTTTCCTTATTTTTTTTCTGATCTTCTACATGAGACAGTCCCAGATATTTGAGGTTGCTGTGTAGCAGAAGGGGTATGTGTCTGTTCAGTAAACTGAGGAGGCTAAAGAGGGACTAGGAGATTAATATCCTTACAAGGAAGACCAAAACAGTAAAGCTTTGACAGCACGGATGTGCTTTTCCACATGGCATTTTGCATCCTCTCGGGGCTTGTATCATGGCCCTTTTCCAACGTCAAACCACCTCTGAGCGTGCAGGTCTTATCTCTCAGGGGTGAAACCGAGCAAAATATTTAGATACATGAAATGCACGCGAAGAGCTAAATAAACTGCTGATTTTCAGCTGTTGGTAGCTGGAGTTTCTGCAGATGTCAAAACAGTCCACCTGTGTCCTTTCCAAAGTAGGTCCTTTTCAGGATTTCCCGTTTTCAGGATGGGAAGGAAAGCAACAGATTGCATAGCAAGCTGGTATCAGCAAAAAGAAACCTATGTTTTCTTTCTGGCTTCAATAGCAAGAATTCTCCTTCAGGACAACCTCTGGTACAGGCTGCCTCGTGCGGTCTTTTTGGTAAAGCATCACCACGCCCAAGGAGATACCCAAGAATTTTGTTTTCTCAAGAAAATATTTGTTAGCTGCAAAAGACCAGGCCTTAATGAATAGCACCTAAGCTCTAATGGCCATTAACAGCCACGTCATACTAATAGTTATGGTAGTAGAAATACAAAATATTTTCATTAAATAGGTTTACACGGTCTTTTTTTTTTCCCCTTAAATTTTTCATTTGTTCTTAGTAGTGCAACAAATACAGAATGAGTGTTCCAATATAAATTAGACACTACCCATATACCTAACACTTCCTTAAGACTTGCTTGGTGTGCAATAACAGTTTCCAGAAACGTCCTCAGGTCTAGGTATGTCCATTTACAGTTATTGATGATAGGACATTGCCTTTAAGAAGTAGCATAAGGGAAAATTTCTGGAGTAATATCAGTGAGGAACAGAGAAAAGTAATGTGTTGGAATAAATTAAAGACAAAAAAAGAAAGGAAGACACTGAAGTGGCTCCCTGCCTGGGCCGTTGATGCCGGGCTGTCCAAAGTATTTCTGACCTTCTCCTTTCTGGAAAAAAAATTGTGTTTCAATCAGCTGAAATTGTGTATGGATATCTGTGGGCAACATTTCCTTCGCTTCTACTGTTTTTCCTACTTTTCATTTACAAACCCAAAAGTTATCAAGTTAAAACTATTCACAATGCGCGTATTACTTCTATTTTCAGCAGCAACAAGAATTATAGCTCTGAGACAACATATCAATAATTTCGTGGGGAAAAAATAAAAAGGAAAGGCAAAACTTTCTGACCATCTTTGGCATGAGCTAATATATAGACCCTGCTCAGATTCTTGCTGTGGGAACAAGAGTCTTGGACAAGCCGTATCTGTCCGCAGCCATCAGTATCCTCCTTGTCAAAACAAATGTGTTTATCTCTTTTGCAAATACTTTGAAACATGCTGTAGTAGATTTTTTTTTTTATATACAAGACTGAAAGCCCACAAATCTAATCACTTACATTTTTACTGGAACAGAAAGACAGGAAAATATACATCAAAAAAAGGGGTGTTGAGCTGGGCTTTTTGAGGGGGAGAAAACCAAAGCATTTGGTATCAATTAATATGCCCCCTACATTTGCAGTTTTAATTCCTGTGCAGATGCGCAGTGTTGTTATTCTAATAACTTCCTGTGGTGCTCCCTTTTTCTGTAAACCTCAACGCCAATTAAAATGTGATCCATCACCGAATGCTTCTGAAACAAAGGGGAATGTCCAACTTTCTGATACAGCCATGAAAAATCCCAGTCAGTCAAAAGAAGACCCAGGAAAAAAAAAGAAAAAGCATTCAAGTCTTCCCATTTCTTTAAGAAAGAGTAGAATAAACTGTTCTTTTGTGTAAGTCTTGTAATAGAAACAGACTAAGGGATTTAGACTGTATTAGGAGAGACCGGCCAGCCTTCCCCTCAGCAGAAAGGTTGATTAATAAAAGCATCGAGCTTCTTGTGCTGAAATGACAATGTCTGGATATTCACCCTCCAGGGGAAACGTCAGGGGTTGGATGGTACAAGCAGATGTATCTATGGTTTCGCAAACGGCTGAAGCGGGTGAATGCCTTCCCGTCTTTGTCTGCAATGAGGAACGGCAACGTTGTGATTGTGCGGAGCCACACAATTGTGCCGCTAATGGAGACTCCAAGCCTTCCAGTAAATAAAAGGTGGGCACCTCGGTGGTGGTTCACCAGCTTACTAAAAAAGGCTGATTTGCTTTTTCTTTCCATCCTGAATGATATAGCTTCCTCTGTAATGCAAATCAGCATCAAACAGAGGGCCCGAGCGCTCCTGTTTGTATGCAGGGCACGACTTTGCCACCAAGGATGGTTTTTTCATGCTTCACATTTCCAGGCAGCATCCCAACATACCCTACAGTCAATGTTCAGTAGGACTTACTCGATGGGCCGAACCCTCCTAAGGGAACAGCTTCTCCTGGGAAATGCCGAGACTTTTCTTGCTGTCTCTGCTGTTCTAAGACCAATGAGTCGCCAACTGGTGATGGATACTCAGGATCTTGAGAGACACTTGAGGCCTTCCAGGTACTCACTGGCTGCTGTATCGGTGCTGTAGCGGTACAGTATGGAGTTTCCTAAGGTTCAGCTTTAAGATAGATCAGCCATAAAAATATTTTGCAGATTTTCTGGGAGGATTCTCAGCAATTATGGAGGTCATGGTAGAGAGGGCACTCTCTAACACTGTAGTGAAGACAAGCTTGCAGAAGACTCTGTGTTCACAGCTGTCCGTACTCCATCCTATTTAGTCGCATGTATAGACAGTAGAGAGATGCAAGGGGTAGATTTGGGGTACATGGTATTTCTGGACTATAAAATCAGTGTTTGTCTCTAAAATAAAAAATAAACTGTTCAGCTCCAAAGGGACCACCTTCTCATTCACACCCCAGCTTCGTGGTTTATGCCTGAGACTTTAAGTCAGATGTTATGATAGAATGAACGTCTTCTCCCCTTTGTACAGCTGCTGACTACGTGCTCTGCTCCCCCTTCAGAGGCAGGACCATAATAAAGAGATGCCTTTCTCAGCATCAAAATGAAAAGATGCCACAGCCAATTTGCAATGGACCAGACACGTATGTCCTCGCAGAGCTTGGTATGGAGGGGAGAGGAGGGGCTGCAGGAGAAGAAAAGGAAGGTTGGTTGTTTATTTATTTATAACCTCTCCCAGCCTGTTTTCTCCAGGCAAGAATCCTTGCCAAGTCTATTTACAAAGTTCAGCCTGGGGATCGTGAGAATTGCAGCTCGCGACCCAGTGCTCAGTGCTCGCCCTACCACAGATGTGTCCTCCTTCCTTCTGCTCTGTGCTGGACCTTTATTCCTGTTTTGGGGGAGGAGAAGCGAAGTCGAGGGGGACACAGGAAAAATACATGCTAGCAAAAATATGCGCTAGTAAAAGTACACTAAAAACTTTGTTGTTACCGGTCATCCAGACTCCAATATAATAATGCATTTCTTATCCTTTAAGTATTTCTTCATGTGTGAACATTCATATAATTTACAGATTTGAATAGTAAACTCTTTCCGAGGGCCATGAGCATGAATAAAGATTAACAGCTTGCCTGAAAAGCACCAGGTTTCTGGCCAGGGTACCTGCTCCCATGTTTCACTGTCATCTTGCTGGCATCAAGTTGTAGTTCATGAACCAGATCTGGAAGCAACATGAAATGATGCAGCTCTGAGGACCTCACAAGAAATACACCACTTAATCCTGTCTTTAAATCTGCCATATTCATGCTCATCAGCTGGTTAGCCAGGAGTGCGAGAAGCCGAACCTAATTTCAAAAGCTTTCCTGAAAGATAACAGCTTTATTTTAATGTAATCCAGGCAGGAATTACCGGGAGACCAAGCTCCTGATCTGTTTGCAGGAAAAACCGTGTCTTCTCTGTGATTTAAATGTACTTTTTATTGGGCAAGTTAATTTAGAAACAAGAATGGTATCCCATAATCATCCCAGTGTGTTTAGATATACGCTAGCTGATTCAATGAGGTAGGTCTGGGGCTGTTTATCAAGCCTACAAACTTTGAAAGAACCGATGAGGGAAATCCTAAATGTACCAAGGCTCCTAAGCATTCTGAAGGACAACTTAAGTGCCTAAATATGCATGTGACTAAGACGACAGTGATGAAAGCAGTATTTAATGTTAATGATTATGTTTATTTTCAATATTATACTATTATTGAAGAGGACTCATTTATACCACATTACGTCTCTGGAGACATTTAGGCACACACAGATTTCCTCTCGGCAGATTACATTCACGGAGCTGAGTCTCTTCCCAGCAGAAACCAACCCTGAAATGCTGATGCTCCCAGCTACTGAGATGGGACCCACTTGGCAGCACCCGTGGCATTTACAGCGTGGCTTCAGCAGAGGCATCAGCAAGTTGGGGAGGAGATGAGACAGGGGACAATTAGCAGCGGTAGAGAGAACGGATACTTAGTGATTTCCCATCATTTTCCCTTCCCGGTCTCTTCTTCCTACTGAATGAAGCAGGTGCTTAGCTCCTATTGCCATCATTGACTTGGACAGAAAAACCAAAATAATGCAAAACCAGAAAGAGCAGCTCCCAGGTCTGATACACTCAGCAACAACTAGTGGAACAAACTACAGGGAAAAATAAATTATTCCACTCTGTCTTGGCAGTAGCTTTTAGAAAACACTTATCTGACAACTCTTACACTACCTATATCACCCACAAGGGGTTAAATGAATCCAACTTCATCTATATGGTCACAGAAACATCACTGTAACAAAACAGTTACATGTAGAGAGCGCTTCTCTTTTGACCTCGCTTCAAACAATGTTCTGGAACCAGATATCTATTCCTGTAATGGTATAGAACCATAGAATGGTTTGGGTTGGAAGGGACCCCTAGAGGTCACCCAGCCCAACCCCCCTGCAGGAGCAGGGACACCTTGAACCACATCAGGTTGCTCACAGCCCCGGCCAACCTGGCCTGGAATGGTCCCAGGGATGGGGCCTCCACCACCTCTCTGGGCAACCTGTATTTTTGAGCAATACCAGTGTAATAGTGCTAAATCAGATATGCCTTCCCATTTTTATAATACTTTTATGTTCTAGTTGTTATAGGTAAAAAACGATGGGTCTGGTCACCTTTAAGAGTTCTGCAGCATTTGTGTGTATAGACAGAAAAGGGAATAGATAGAAAAGGGAATTAGGGCTAGGTTAGGACATTTACTGAGCAGTTACAAAACCTGAACGTATTGTGTGGCTGCACGACCTGGAAGTGTAATCAGCAGATGATGAAAAATATTCTGGCCGTTTTTGTAGTATTTTTTTCTCTTGCTATGCTTCAGCATCAATGCCTTTTATTCCTTTCTACAACTGCCTTCCTGGTTTCCTAAGGAAATACCTTATGAAAGCCTCTTTCTTAGAGGAAAATGGTGTGCTTGCCTCCCTTTCTGTAGTCTGTGCCAGGTCAGGCTGTAGTCACAAGAACTGATTTTTCCCCTCGCATAGGACACGTTGAGAAAAGCAACTTCTTCCATGCAGATATTAGGGCAACTTTTAAAACACGTTACTTGAGGAACCACTCCAAATCCGTCATATGAGATTTGTAAAGAAGCTGATTTGATTTCAGCAGCTGATCGCAAGTCACTCGGGAGCTGTCATTCTCCAGAATATCCATCTGAGATGCACAAATATCCAAATAAAGGTAACACAGAATCTTGCCCCTTGTTTCACAGATGAGCAGAATTTCTTGCCCTAGACAGGGAGGAAAATGCCTCCTGCCTAAGAGATAAAGCAGAGCTTCAGGGATTTGCACCAAGTCCCTTCTGAAATCCCCCCTCCCCAGTAAAAAGCAAAGCCAAGGGGATTCTGGGAAGCTGTTGAACTGGCTAATTTAGCCTGGTATATACACCATGAAAATACAACTAACCCAGGAAAAGGCCTTTCACAGAATCCATTTACAGGCACAACGTGAGGTCAAGTTGTAAATTGTTCGGCTGGGTTTGTTTAGCACAGCCTTGATGGATCGGGAACTGCTGACGTTTTCTGCGAGGTCCGTATTTGCTCAGATGGTTCTGGAAAGGTAAGCAGCGGTTTCCATTGCAAAGGGAAAGATTTTAAAGGGTATGGCTGCTTGGGCTTATCCGTCCGAGCGGGGAGCACAGGCATGCATGTGCTGCCTACCCCGGGAACGCTAAGTGAACCTGAAAGCCTCCCAACATCTGGCTGCAGCTTGCCTTTGTTTGCTTTAGGCTTTCCACACAGACGACCACCCTGGCTGAGAGCGGGGATGAACAGGGCGTCTTCACGCATGGCTGGTGAGATGGGGGGGAGTTTGTGTACCAGCCACATCTTCAGGAACGGGGAGAGAAGCTCCGGGCTTGGGGCTTTTGCTCGTGTTGTCCTTCTGAGATGAGCTCCTGGCACGGTAGGGCAGCTGTTCTCCTTACATTTGATCTCCCTAACATTTCTGCATCTGCCCTGTCCCACCCAGGGGTGTGCTAAGGTTACTTAAAGACCCTTTCAGGTACCCCATGATCTTCAGATATCAGGGCTTTCTTTGCATATGTGGTCTGGAAATAAACTTTAATTTTGCCAGAATTTGGAGGATGATGTCAGGAAGGGACTCTCCTTGCCTCATTTCAGGAATTCTGCTTCTGGTTTTGGTTGAGAAGAGCAACAAGGAGAGTGAAGTGGAGAAGAGAAAAACCCAGATATGTCAAAATTAGACTACTAAATACCAGGCAGTTTCTGGAAAGTGGCTTCTATTCCTCTGAGATCTGACGCTTCTGGTTTCTCCCTCCTCTCAGGATTCATATATAGTTATATTTATATATTATATTATTTATAAATCAATATAAAATTCCATGGTTTGGTACTTTTTTTTATTAAGATAACAAAGGAGAAATCGGATGGGATTTTGGTAACTTGCTGCTATGAGAGACCAGATAACCCAAGAAGCTGCACAAATAATGTTGGAGAAGATTAAGCCACCTGACTTCCAGTAATAGCAATAAGGTCCTGCCAAGGGGCCTCTGCAGCTTCTCTTTATGCCATGAGGCAATATTAGTGAGAACTACTATCTTCTGTTGTACCCTTGGTATAGGTGGAGGGGAAGAAAAAACCTTTCACAGTCCACAGCATAAGCTTTCTTCAGGCATAAAATAGAAGCAGCAACATTAAAGAGCTGTATGAGGCCTTAGCTACCCCAAAAACCCCCCCCAAAACCACCCCAAACCTATCACCCGCTCCTGCAAACTTGGCTTAGGTTGCCTCTTTAGATCATGGTAGCTGGAACCATGTCACGACTTGCCTTCCACAGCCTGCTTGATCGCTTTGGCATCAAGGTTACCCAGTGAAGCGCTGGGAATTTAAGCACGCATGGTACTAAAATATGAGCTTATGTTGCTTCCCATCGTGGTCTTTGATTCGTTTCGGACCGAAGTGCAGTTTTCACCAGAACAGCAACTTTTTAAGCTGTTTCTATTGATGTTAACGGAGCTCCCTCTGGTGGATGAAGCCAAGCCCTCGTTGCGCCCTTCCAGCTCCCAGGCGCCTTCGTTGCCCTTTGGCAGCCCCGTTCTTGCCAGCATCTTCCCCACATCTGACTCACTGGTGAAAAAGTTAATACTTACCTACCGAGCACTTTTTCACTCTATATGACCATGTGCAGCTTTTATTCCAATATCTTTCCGATACCTTTTAGAACAAAAGTTTCAATATTGGGAATCCAGCCTATTCCTTTTGTATGGAAAAATCACATATTGACAACAACAGAGATATTCTTGAGTTTAGATTCTTTTCTCTACCATATATTCAAGCTGAGACACTGGACAGTCTGTATGAAGTAATATCGCGTCATATTTAGCCAGCAACCTGTTTTGCTGATAGGTGAAGAACACAACCCACCCTCACATGTGACATTTCCTTCTGCTTGGGCTTCCTTCATCTGAAACGCTCTGTGCCAGAGCCAACGAGTACTTTCAGCGGTGCTATGTATTGTGCAAGCTGCACTGGAGATAAACAAAATTCACAGGACGTTTTGGGATAGAATTAAACTTCCCATCACAAATTCTCTATGTTTTAAAGCTGGAAAGGTACCTAATATTTTAAATTAAAGATAAATGCAGATCCATTGCTTTTTCAGTGTGGAAGACTCTCCACAGCATGGATCCTATTATATTCTGCTGAGAGTGAGTTCAGTTCACAAGTTTGAGTAAAGTTCCCTTTTGAGAGCTGGGTAGGAAGTTTTCATGGCAACATTTTCTCAGGAAATACCAGGTTGCTTTAAAATAAGGAACATAGTAAAGCAGAAGCCCTTGCTTCATTTTTGTATAGATTTAAAACCTATCACTTGGAGGGCAGGGGAACCTGATTTAAAAAAAGAATAAAGACAGCTTGAAACCAGGATCAGAGAAGAAATCGAGCCCCCTGAAGCCATTGCACCTATGCACGCCCCTTCCAGCAGCTCAGAGGTTTCTCACAAACTCTGCTGGCAAAAGGCACTTCAGAGAATCCAGGTATACCAAGTCCTAGTTCAACACATGGTGGCAGCAAGGGACTGGCTCTGCAAGGCTTGGGAGCGAGCCCAGGCCAGCTCTGTCCTCAGCACAAGGACATGTGTGCCTTCCTGCAGGAGGGGAAAAAAAGTTTTCCAACTCTTTACATAAGAGATCATGGAGCAAAGATGTTGTGTTCAGAGATGTGACTCTGAAGAATGGCATCCCAGCAATGTCCCTTCTCTCGCATGTCCACAGCCCGGCGGGACCAGCTGCTTGCTTTCCTGTTTACAGCCCATCAGTCCCTGGGTGAGGTGGGTGCTAGCTTGCAGGTTGCACCATCTTCAACTCACCTGAGTACTCCTGTATAAATCAGCCCTTAGACACTCCTATAGGGTCCCTATGCTTTCCCTGTATTGAGGGTTTGAGCCACAAAAGGACTGAACTATTTAACCCATGAATGTTTAAGATGTGTCCTTTGAAACCTTCCTCTCTTGCACGAGCATCCAAATCACCAGGCTGGATTACCAGCGTGCGCCTGCTCAGCCCCCCTAGCTCAAGGGCTGCTGTATTATTCTTTCTTAATTACAACAGCTTCATCAAGAAAATGTAGCTCAGTGGCACAGTATTATCACCCGTGAGGCTGGTACAGATGAATCCCTGCAAGGCAGGAGGATGTAGAAGCCAGAGTGGTAACCATCAAATCGTTATGGAGGGGCAGGGCACAGCCAGCTGCTGTGTTTGAAAAGAACAAAGCTATCCCACCCCATTTTTTTTAAAGGAAAAAAAGGAAAAAAGCAGTAGATGATACCAAGGGGAAGGGTGTGAGGCCAGCTCCAAGGCAGGTGTTTAAATCCCCCAGGTACAGCCATCTCATTTCATTTCCTCTTGGCTCGCCTAGATTGCTAGTCCATGCCAGGAGGTGGCACCTCAAAATACGGCGTGGTGGCAGCAGCGAGATTCACTATACCCACCTCTCCGTGAGGCTCTAGCCAAAGGCTGTTTGCCTTTTATACTCAGGAGTGGCATTTATCCGCAAATATTTAATTCCTTTAACCTCCTACTGCAGAAGGGATCAGTGGAGTCAATCAGTTAAGTCAATCCCTCCATATCACGCTTTAAAACCTATGCAGCAGCTTCACTTTGCCTTCCAATTTCAGCCTAAGCATGTCAGTTTTAACCAGTGTTTTTATGCGAGTAAGTGGCCTCCTTTTATAATTGCTAATTGACAATTAATGCAAAATACTTTCTGCAGCTTGCACCCCACTTATTTCCCCTTTAACCAGTTCTGCCTTGTTTGTGTCAACCACCGCATGGCTGGTGAGAGAGGGGAAATCCTTGTTTTAATTAACACTGCCCCATTTTTCATGCTTGTTCATTTTGTTTTACAGTCCAGCAGGATACAGAGACATTTCTTTCCCAGATCACCAACAGCATAATTAGGAGATTATTCCTGTAGGCTGAGAAGAACAGGTATTCTCATTCATAAAGCCATCCAGAGCAATGGCAGCACAGTAGGAGCCTGAAGGTGTCTGCTCCCAGGTGGTGGGTGCTACTACTCAGTATTTCTCCATTTGATTGCTCAGACCAGCATGCATTTTAGATTCATCCATGCCATCATGAGCAGAACTACTGAGTTTTGGCCAAGATTTTGGGAGAAGCCAGGTGGAAAGGTAAAGGCTATGTTCACATTAGCTACATACAGACCAGACCCACTCACCCATCAGCAGTAACTACCTTCCAGCTAAAGCTCAGCCACATGCAAAATAAATCCCCAACGCTTCCCAATTAAGTTGACAGCTCTTCATTAACCTATGATTTAAATGGTTTAAGCTACCCCAGCTCATTTTGACTGGTGCAGGCCAGGGAGAAGTTGCATGATCAGCCAGGGTGGATCAAAAGGGAGGGTAACCTCTGAGGATGGAGGATCAAGGACAGGAGATGGGCTGGGGGGTGATAGGACACAGGAGAGGACACATGGCCATAGCAAACAGAGCAGACACCTTTGGCTGACTGTGGGATCAAGGGCTCCAAGCCCTCTTCCACACCCCCATCACCCAACAGCCCTTTCAGCCAGCGAAAGCCCAAGCCCATCTCCTGCCTGCCCTCCACGATGACACAACACTCTTAAGCCCAAGTGCTGTGCCCCTGTCAGCTGTCACATAAGACAGCTCGAGGCAGCCCTGGCAAAAGGTCACTTGATAAATATGTTTTTCTATGCTGTTTCCAGGACACAGCCCAGGCACCTTTTGGAGTCAGCGCTTTGGCATGTGCTCCACCGGTCCTTAAGGAGTTGGGTTACCCGAAGCCTCGGTTGCTCCTCCAACAGCACTGCCAAGCTGAAACGGAGCGCCACGACCTCAGCTCCTCGTGGCCCCGTGATGAGCAAGGCAGGTGGTAGATGACAGGAGATAGGAGTGCAAATCAGGCAGCCCAGAGCACATCAAGCACATTTCACAACCCCCTTGATTAAGGTTAATGAGTACCTGCCTGCTTCAGATCAGGAATGCACAGCCACAAAAAAATACCAAAGCCCTCCTTTTACTTTTCTTAACAAGGGTTGGCTGAGGGCCATCCAAGGGAGATGGCAGCAGCTTGGTAAATGAGGAAGACAGATCTATGCACCACCCAGTTACCTAATGGAAACGAGCAAACAAGAAACTGTTCTCTGATTAACGCACTCATTAGCTCACAGAAAAGACAACCAAGAGCCAGACAGATTTAAATTTTGTCCGAACACCATCTGTGCCTTTGTCCGACTTCCGCCGATTCAGGTAATTATTTGGGAGGTGCCAGCTGAACGTGAAGCATCTCACAGCCCAAGCAGCGGCAGTTGGCTGTTCGGTCCCTGATATCACTGGGCACAAACAGGACAGTCTTGAGTGATATTTTACTTTTTCTCATGAATAAAGGAAAAAATCAAGCTCATGTCAGCATCTGGTATGAGCATTCATGGCATGAGCTTCTGTCCTACAATGGTTTCTAGCAAACTGGGAAGTCATGTGTTTATTTCAGACTTATCACACTGGAAGACAAAAATAATTATCCCAGTAATGATCTAACCAAACTGATATTTCTTTTTTTTTTAAATATAGTATAAGCCTCAAAAACCTTGGATTTAAAGACCTTGTTTACAGGAGTATTTCAGGCACAACATCTGTTAGCCATGGGGAAGCATATCCCTTTGCATGTATTACCATTTAGGGCAGTGGAAAGATCTATCTGAAATTAAAAAGCCAAATTTAGCTATAACTGAATAAAAGAGCCAGCTAATATTTTAGGTATTTATGGAAGAAAATAGGGAAATTAGGGTAAAGATTACTTCAGATGAAAACAAACAAGAAAACAACAGCAGTAGATCTGAACTAAATAATTTCTTTCCTACACCATTACATTATTTTTTTGCATCATTGGGTTTTAACGAGGCCTTTATCTTATTATACTGCTTTAACAGCTGTTTCTTATGCGTTATCTTGTACAAGGGCCTTTCCCAAAGTCTTCCCCCTGCACCACAGTGCACATACACAGTAAGAAGAGTTGCTATAGTCAGTAAGATTAATCAGCACATGGCAAGATCTCATAAAACAGGGCAAGAAGAATTTCAGAAGCTCATCCACAGGACCATTTTTTGATACCAAACAACACCTGGATACTTTACCAGACCACCAATAAAACAAGTTTGTAAGTGATGAGTGGATACTGTATGCAGGCATACGATTGGGACAAGGTATGCACAGAATAACTCTCAGCACATTCTGCCCATATGGCCCTATCCAAGGGACAGTCAGGCACAGCACCACAATTTCCCAAACCCTCTAGAAACCTTTTCCATTGCCCCAAATCAACTAAACCCAGGCTTTGCCAAAGAGAAACTTGTACACTTACATCCTTGAAACACTGGAGCATGGCTTATATCTTTACAGAGCACCAGCACAGTAGGACTGCTTTCAGGGAGTGGAATAAATAGAAAATAATCTCATACAGGTGATAATTAATGAGAAAATGAATGAGTTAGAGCTGCAGCAAATCAGGCAAAGAATGGATTCAGGTGTTACTGGTGGTCCCAAACAAATGCCTCCACCCCAAGCAGCTCATTAGTCCTCTGAAGTTCAGATGCAAGCCTTATTAGCTCTGGACTCCGGCCAAGACTCCTTGCAATTAGCTGGGCTGCAGACTATCTGGGCTTTGCTTGGGGTTGGCTCCGAAATAGGAATGCTCAGCTCCTGCAGTTTTGCTCGGTTAGAAAGGAGCCAAGAGCTCTCCGGCTTCTGTGCAACTGGGCCCTCATGCTTTGGGCCCTAATCAAAGCTGTTCTTTGTCTGCTTTGTAAACACTCCGCTCTCAGCCTTTATTGTGCTGCAGAAAGAGAAATGTGCCATAAAATGCGCGTAGGCAAGGTATCAATTTCCTTGTATTGATTTTTGAATAAAAGAATTGCTCATTTAATATTTTTGTTTGATTACTTTATTAAATGTATTGATTTGCAGCGCAAGCTTACAGAAGAAATAGGATGCCCATGACTCATCCCTATTCTTCAGCAAGAATCCCCATTAGATAATACATTATCCTAAGAATTACAGCTGCTGAGGCTTAATTATCATTAATTTATTCCCTCCCTTAGAGTGGATTAAATTTAATATTTGCAAGTGTTTTAATCCTTTCTAGATAAAGGAACTCTGAACGGTCTGGAGTATGGATATGTTATAAATTACAGTAGGAATAAGTCTGGTTTGCTGACGTTATGTTGTAAACGACAGGAAAAGATTACTGTCAGGTAATAGATGAACATTTCAGAACTGCATATGCTATGGGGGGTATGGAAAGGAAAACATCAATGCAACCAGGTCAACACAAGCACTTTTAAAAAGGAAAATCAGTATCATTACATCTGGTCTGCAGACAGAGAAACTTAGGTAGAGAGATGAACATCTTGGAGCTGGTCAGCGCCAGAATTCGGACCCTCGATCAGTTTGCTCTCCCATTTTCTCCCCCCGGTCGCATGCATCCTGCGCAGGGGCACGGGCAGAAGCACCCGGGTGTCCACGCAGAGATGGGCCCTCTACAAACAGGCATCTGTACCAATAGTCACAGATGGGGCAATAATTTTCCTCATCCAAACCTCCATATCAGAAAAATAAGTGGCCTTGGCATGAGCAAGGTGTCGGTGGCCTTAGCGTTTGTAGCGGTAGAGCTGCCTTCACGTGGGATAATAAAACACGGAAAAAATGGAACTTTTTAGAACTTGGCCAGTTTGCAGAGCAGAGTATAAGCTGGTGTTGGAAAGAGCAGGAAATTTGACTTAGATTGCTAAGGGGGCTCTTCCAGTCCTTACACTCTTCATTGAAATACTGAACTTTTTGAGTATTCTTAATTAAAAAGAAGGGGGGGAGGATCTCCTAAATCCCAAGCGTCCTATATCCAGCTTCGGTTCTACATCTAAACATTAGCCTTTTGTGCAGAACCAGGTGCCAACACATGGCGGAATTCACAGCTATTTCTGCAATGCGCAGAGGTGGGCAGAGAGTGGGCAGAGTTAAAAATGACAAGCAGAGTTGGTGCTTTTGAAAGCCACATCGTTTGTGCACTTTCCAACCGAGCTGTATGCTGAAAACAGTTTTCTGCATGAATATCTTAAAGCAGAAGAGTTTTCCCCCTTCTGCTTTGGCTATTTAAAAGATGTTTCATTGCTAAAAATCGCTAGGATTTTGAGTAAGACAATACTGCTGGTATAAAGAGGTGATTCAAACAGATGTTTCAAAAAACCAGTACAGTATAAATATGCTGAAGATGGAGCCTGCATTTTATCATGTTTATTGAAGAATGAGACACGAACAAACCACAGTGCCGTCTTCATTTACAATTCTATTATGTTAATAAATCTAATAAATGGACCGAGGAGAAGCAAGGAAGGGAGCAATGGGGGGGGGGTCAATAATAAAATCAAACACATCGGCTGAGGAGTTTGTCAATGAGGCAAGACTATTTAGTGTCATTCGCACATGTCTGTGCATTTCGAAGTGCCAGGGTACTCCAGCTCTGTCAGGAGACACCAAGAGCCCCAGCAAAGATGCTGGCTGAGTGTCCATGGTTTTCACCGAAACAGGTTGCTCAGCTTTATTGAGATATTTGGCTGTTTGCAGGACTCTATGCAAAAAGAATTCAGGCAAAGGATGCTTAATTTAGGGACAGCTGTGACAGGACAAGGGGTGATGGTTTTAAACTAAACCAGGGGAGGTTTAGACTGGATCTAAGGAAGAAATTCTTTCCAGTGAGGGTGGTGAAAGCCTGGCAGGGGTTGCCCAGAGAGGGGTTGGAGGCCCCATCCCTGGGACCATTCAAGACCAGGTTGGCCGGGGCTGTGAGCAACCTGATGTGGTTCAAGGTGTCCCTGCTCCTGCAGGGGGGTTGGGCTGGGTGACCTCTAGGGGTCTCTTCCAGCCCAAAACATTCTGTGATTCTATGATTCTATGAACTTGAATGTTGCATTTCCTGCTTCTCACCTGCACTGGGTATGTCTGCTCTGCAAAGCACAGCACTGCTGGTGGAACCCCTTGCTTCTCTCCTGTGCTTGCAGAACTCAGTTTAAAAATGATTTCTAAGAACCCAAGAGCCACTTTCACAATCTCAGGTCACTCGAGGATACCTCAGTGCTTTCTGAGCCTTGCCCCAAACTCTTTTTCAAGATCAGTTGCGTCTGTGGGCACTGAACCAGCAAGCCTGGCTCTGGGAGGGGTGAATATTACCCTGGAGCATGGGGGTCCCACATACCCAAGGCAGATGAGCATGGGGCTGGCCACGGTGGGGCATGTCACTGCGGCTTCTGTCATCTGCTCTGGAAGCCACGATGTGAGCAGAAGGTGGGAGGTTCGCAGGAGCTGCCTGCCAAAAACGCCGCAGAGATAACCGGTGCGGCCGCGTTCGAACACCTCCTCACCCATCGTCCTTGCCCATGTGGTTGTCTCTCTCAAGGGGCTTGCTGTTTCTAAACCAATAAATAGCTTTTGGTTAAAAGAAATGAAAAGTGGAGTTGTGGCTGATGTTATTCCGAGCCCAGTGAGCTGGTATCAGCATGGAGTGACCAGCAACCATGGGCTGCAGGTACCTGCCGAGGCTGGCGTCACCGGGAAGATGTCCCCTTTCCACAAAAAAGGGCATTCCTAAGGAGTGATCTATTCACTTGCCTTTTATACAAATGATGGACAATTTACTTTGTTTCCTAATTTTGCTCCATTTATTTCCTTTCTAAAAATAGAAAAGGAGTTAATGTCCCCTAAGAGAGGAGAGGGATCCTGGCAAAGGTTTCCATAGCTGTAGCAAACCAGTATGCAACCATCAGCCATGGCAGTTATTCACAACAAACTGACTGATTTATTCTTTATTTGTCCCGAATAAATGCAGCGTATATATTGGCAAACATTTGTTTTAGACCTCCTGATTGCACGGCAAGGGATGGAAAGTCCTTGATGAAAAGGGCTCGTCTGGGGCGCGCTGCTGAGGTATCATTTTTCTGAAAGTTTCCATTTTCTGGGTGTTTTAAAGAGCTGCAAACGAGGAATTTGACTTGCAATGAGGGTGACCCTCTGGTTTGAGAGCACAGAGGATATAGCCATAGGTGGACGCTCCCTGTATGGTTTTGTGAATCGGCAAGTTTATCCATAACTCCGAATTCAGTCTGGGGATGTACGCAGTGGCAGGCGTGAGCCCCTGCCACCCATGGGTGAGCACCCCCGGTTTGCAGAGCCTCCCCGCAGGGCACGGCGGGGTGAGGTGGGGAAGGGCTGAGCAGCTGCTGCCCATGCTCAGCCTATTCTGTGGATAAACAAGGATTCAATTTTGCAGCACTGTTTAAACCAGCATCTTCAGAGCGAACATATGTTTATACTCATTATGCATATGTTTATTAGAGCCGGTCATAATGTTTTGACAGAAAAGTCCAATGAGAAAATGCAGTTTTGTCAAAACCGAAATGTTTTGCTGGATTGTTTCAATTTCTTCTTCACAGCAAGAGTAAAATATTTAACTTGAAGCCAGTAAACATTTTGCTTTAATTTTCCTATCACAGTAGAATATTAATATTTGGCGTAATGCTTCCTTATTATCGAAGCAAAACATTCCAGTGTTTCTGATTCAACATTTTGGGGAATCCGCTTTTCCAGGGTTGGTTTTGTGGGGTTTTTTTAACGTCTTTTCTTCAGAATTGGAACCATTTCCAAAATTTAGCCTGCCCTCTCCTGCAGACAGCAGTAGCATTCCAGGGTGTCACTGCGGCACCTCTACCTATCACAGCACCCAAGACAGAGGTGAACAGCCCACTCCACGAGACAAAGCTTTCCTGAAGTTATTTTCCCTGCTTGGAATACTTTTACCAGCCCTCATGACTTTATCAGAAGCCTCCTGCTCTGTGTTGTGTTTTTTGAGACCGGCTCCCAGTATCTACTGATTTATAGGAAAGTCAAAATGAAAAGGCAACACAGCCACCAACAAGACACATACATTTCTGGCCATTGTGGTTTTTGAATGAAAATAATCTAAAATATGAACCAAGAGGCTCAGAAACCAGAAGTCAAATTAAAAGAGCCCAAATGTATCACTTTTGAAAAGCCTTCTGTTTTTTCTAAGGCAGTCTCATGATTTTTCTTGGCTCTGACAGAGTATTTCCAAGGATCAGAGGCTGACAGTATTATAATCTTCCCTCTGTTTCTCTCAATGCATGTGGCACTCAGGATTTTTCTCTTTTCATCCGTACATTCTCCATTTTCTGCTGCCTGCAAGTTGAGTCCTGCAGCAGCCAAGTTCACCTCTATGCTGCTAGAAAAGCCCATTTTACAGAAAGTCTCAGCTGCTTGTTTTCCCCATATCAGAATAAAAAACCCCAAAACACCACTTTTGTGCAGTAACCTGTATCGCTTTGCCAAGGCCAGACCCTAGGGAAGGGTGGGAAAAGCAGCCTGGGCTGCATCCCAGGAGCAAAGGATGGGCAGAGCAAGGTGGTGGGAGCACCACAGATGAAAGAACTCCTACAAAGAAAGTGCAGCATGGTGTGAGGGTCTTGCAATTGCCTGGCTTCAATTTTAGCAGCAATTATTATTATAGAATGTATAGCATTCATTTAGATTTATCTGTATATTAGATAGAAGCCTCCAGTAAATGTAAGATAGAGGATTTTTGAAGCAAGAGCTGTCTTTGCCCTCTTTTCCATAGTACCTCACACTATAGAGCAGAGTAAATTACACCATTTGCTATACTCCAAAGATTGAGGAGAACAAAAATAAACAGCAGATCAAGGTATAAGCCCTAAAGGGCAATGCAGGCAGACAAGATGATGCCCCCACCTACCCCTCAGGATCCCCAGCAATCACATACAGGCAGCATCACTCAACCAAATCCCTATTTAGATCACAAGAACATAAACTTTATTTCCTAGAATCCTTCAATCTGAAGAAAACAACAGAGAGAAGAACAGCATCAGAAGCTGAGCCGCTCCAACACCACACCTTCAAGGCTGTAAGAGCTGGCCAGCTCTATCAGAAGAAACAGGAGCCCCAGTAAAGCTTTCTGACTGCACTTGCTATTGCCCACAACAGCCTACCCTACCACTAAGACCACCAAACCCATAATCTGGCCTCTTTTAGGTGCACCAGAGGAAGAAGAAAGGCTTAAATACCCCTTCCCCCTCACCTGCCGGGCTGCTCGCAGGTGCCGGTGCTGCCGGGGCCGATGGCTCCCAGCTGGCAGGGCTCTCCTGCAGCCCTATGAAAGCAGACAGGGCAGGCAGGGGCCTTGCCTGGGCTCCAGAAAGGCTGCTGAGGAAAAGGAGATCTAGAGAAGGTCTTTTCTACAGCAAGGTAGGGCACCTACATAGAGTAAGTCCTTGTAACTTTTATATTTTCATCAAATTTTCTAAGTTTTTTAAACCTAGCTTTTGGTGTTTAGCTCAGCTCTCTTTATTTTGTGAGTCAGCTCACATATCTGGTGTTTTCTATAGTATGTGAACAGGAAAAAAGAGTATTTTTTTCTGTTTTTTTCAGTATTTGGTTTGTGATGGAGGAATGTGTCTGAACTGTATAGAAAGTAATATTCCTGTTTAGCTTGTGCTGTGTTTTCTGTGTATTTTGTGCTTTTGTAGGGTCAAAATCACAGACTGCAATTAATTCAGCTTTTGATACTTATTGTGGCTTGGAGTGCATTTAGTAAAAAACCCCTAGCTTTGCAATATTTGTGTCTTTTTTTTTTTTAACTTTGTTACAAATGAAATGGAGCATTTATGAAGTTTTTTGATTTATTGCCTCTGTTTACTGTGTGTATTCCAGAAGGTTCTAGGGAAAGCCTCCTTAGCTGCAGAGCATGGGAGGCAACGAGTGCCTGGGCAGCAGCATGGGGAAGCCCTGTGTTGTTACAGTACTGTAGGGGACCTTCTCTTAGGGGTCCCTTCTGCTTCGGGACAGGGTTTAGTGGTGGGATGGCAGTGTTGGGTTAACGGTTGGACCTGATGATCTTAAAGGGTTTTTCCAACCTAAATGTTTCTATGATTCTATTCTATGATCCTTGCTTTGCTTTCCCACAAAAAGGGAGAAATGGTGTATATATAAATGCATTTGTTCCTATAAGAATCCATGTTGACTTTATTTTAGAGGCTGTAAAGTCCTGAGAGTTAACTGCCTTAAGCATAGGTGCTGGTGTGAGCCTGGTAGTGCTCTGAAGAGCTGTGGTAAATCACAGCTGGGGTAGTAACCTTTATAAATGAAAAAAAAAAAAAAAGAGAAGCTTCCATATGTATATCTGTGCTCCTGATGTGACAGTAGTATTTTAGTTTTGAAGCCAGATACCAGGTGTGCAAGGGAGTTTGGATGAGAGGGTTTTTAGTAACCTGATAGTCTTGAACATAAAGTACTTTGTTTTCCTTCCTTGAGGGTATATAAGTTGAGAGGTACCATGTATAACCAAGTGGCTAGAGATAAATTTAGGGGTGTATATATACACACACTATTTTCAATACAGTGACTGTAATGGTAGTAGAACATGTGGCCTTGTATCCGTTTAGGGCTTACTTCCAACTATCACACAAGTGTATTTTTTAACCTGACCTCTTTGTCTTTCTCCTCTTTCCCCCTTTGCCATATAAAACTTGGCTTGAAGAGCGTTGACCTCAATGGGGTTATTTCTGCTGCCTGCAGTGGGGTCTGGATAAGACCCGGGGGGGGGGGGTGAGCAGAATAGAATAGGTCCGGGGGGGGGTAGGGTGGGAGTGATTTCCTTTCTTTCCTAGCAGGCCACAAAGTGCAGCCTCCTCACCTGTTTGTTTCTGCTCTTTCTCCCCTGCAATTCAATAGCTATTGTCCAGCCTGGAGCCCGAGGCACGCAAGCCCCTGCAGATGGGCAAAGCATGGATGTGCTCGCCTGGCAGCAGCTCTGCAGGTGGACCCCTGAGGCAGAATGAAGCCCTGAGAAACAGCTTCCCCAAGCTGTTGTCCTAGCTGAAGGCTCAGCTTTCCCTCCTCAGGGCTCTAATATCCTTTCGGGACATAGAATCCCTAGGGATTGCTTGGGCTGTGCAGTGTTCTCCCTGTCCCAGGACCTATCCATTTCTAACCCTTATAACTGTCTGTTTTGCTGGAGCTCAGTTCTGGATACAGCTCTGGGTTCCTACTTCTCCTCCTTGGCATGTGGATAGCGCAGTCGAGGTGCAAAAACTTTGCGCAATGGTTGGAAGAAATGTTGAATTCTAGATTCCTTTCATGGTATAGGAGTAAGGAAAAAAATTCACTGCAAACGAATGAATTGGAGAAGGTTTGTGCAGGCTTCAGCTAGCTTCTTGTTTAAGCTCTTTTTACTTAAAGAGGAGTTATTCTCTTTGGTTTGGGAGAGAAATTGCACTGTCAGGAGGGTACATGGCTTACTGTAGCTAAGCCAACACACTGAGTGACCGAGCAATTTGATCAAGTTGACTTAATTGAAACTGTGTATTGACAGCATAGGGGATCCATTTCCAGTGCTGTACAGCTCAATTTGGAAATGATCCTGGCAATCAGAGTGTGCTCAATATCCCGATTGAATGTTTGGTCAGGGTTCTGTTAACCACCATAATAAATACTTAATAGGTACAGCTTGCTAAGAGTAAATACTGACTGAAGTTTATTCAGAAACTGCTTCTCTGTGTCCTGTGATCAGCCTGGTATTAAAACAGCTCCTCCTTTGAGTTTGTGCTGGGGGATTACAGGTGTTGCCTGAAAATATCTGTTTCCCACTATGGTGTTGCTGCTAACCTGGGGGAGACTAAAAAGATGCTTGAACATGATCAGGTGATCATGTCGGATTAAATCTAACTGCAAGTTCTGCAGGCTTACCCTCCTCTTCCTCCAGTTATTCCCCATTTGGAAATGTCCTGATACATGGTTGTCAGCCTATGCAGATCTGCGTGAAATTCTGTAACAGCTTTGCTGGCAAGGGTTTCATCGGTTAGAAAACTAAGCATGTAGTTACCAATCTGCAAGTTCAAAATACTTCCAGCTACAACTTCAATTGCTCAAATTTCAGAAATTTCATAGCCTACCTTTAATAGATTTTGAACTGCAGTATTTAAGAGCAGCACTTTTGTAAACAACCTTTGATTATCTTTTTAATTTCATGTGACCGTAACTTCAGTGGCCTTGACGCAGATCCCAGGTGTCTTGATTTTTCCCAACAGGACCTATACTTCTATGGAAATACATATATAGGTTTCTACATATGTGTATAGATATATACAGGTTTCTATATATGTGTATGTAACCTCACAAAACACACCTTTCCTTGCTTTCCCCTGCTGGGGACTCAAGTCCTCTGACCTGTTATTTGCAAGGTGGGAAGTCAGTGACTTATTTGCTTCTTCACTTATAAACAGAACTGTACAAAGCAAAACAAATGACAGACAGCAGCTGAGGAATCCGAAGGTAGCCAACTGCTCACATTTCATTTAAAGGTCAGGATCCAATTAGCTATGCTAATGTGTTCGCCAGCATTCCCCTCTTACAAGTTCACGTCGTGTAATTCTTTACAGTGGCTGGGGCCTCTCTGAGGTCCCTTGTTATCACTGCAGGATAGTAAGAGATAAGGCAAGACGCTTCCAGCGCTTCTCGTTCCTATCCATTCCTCCCCCTGTGGTTAATGTACATCATACAGTGGGTGACTTCCCAGGGTCAGGCATGCTGGGTGAACTGAAGATACCAGTTTGAATGTGTACTTGCTGAGCGTTGCCCATTCCAGCAATGAGCAATCTCCTTAACAAGACTTCTTGCAGATGTGAGTAGATGCCAGTGAGAAGCGCAGGGCAGCCCGAAGGGAGCTGACCCCCCTTGATGAACACCTTGGCTTTGCCCTTAAGGCTTTCCAGACCCTTGCTGCTATCCCTACCTCCAAAGGCAGAAAGCTGCACTCAAAACAAGCGGCCGAAGACCGTTGCATGGCATCCTGTGATACAGGCTAGGAGAAGCGGGACAGCAGTGTGTCTGCAGGGGCTCTTGCTTAGCTTGCTTGTACCAAAGCACTGATTTATTTCAGGCTTTCAGGCTGCTTTGATCGGCAAAAGCTGAGCACGGGGTGGATGCCTAGCAAGAACAGGCTCAAGGGCCAGTGTGTTTGGCTGTACAGGTAAGTGGGGCTTATAGCTGTCAGGCTTATACTACACATAGCTTGCTATAAAAGAGTGTGTATCTAGTGTAGGATAGAGGTGTGGAGATGTTAATATAGATGGCATGTTCTTGGAAGGGAATCAGTAGTGAGGCTGGATCAAGAGGCCTCACTGATAAAAAAAAAATAGTGTAGATAACTTATCTCCTTTATTCATGAGGCTTCTAATTTCTGCACTAATTTAGTCCCTGTCAAAAGTATCAAATCACAAAATAACACCACATTAAGAGGTATTAGACTTCCTAATGTTGATTCTGACCACAGGTGTATGCAGCTAATGTGTCTGAAAGTGAACTGGAGGCCTTTAGAAAACAAACCTGTTGCATACCAAGGTGCAGACTCTTTATAGCCTTGCTTCTACGGCGTCTGCTGCAGAGGAACCTGGAGTGCTCTTCCACATTTCCCTATCTAGAGATTTGAGGTTCTGCTCTTGCTAGAGGTGCTCTCTGCTGTTATTTCCAAAAACAGTGACTCTGTCCGCATAACCTCACGTTCACCCCACTTTTAACCACGTGCTTTAGAAAGTTTTGGCATTTTATGACTTTATATAGACCACGCCAGGACAAGAAGAACCTAATGTTCCTGGAACACCACTGGTTCTCACTGTGATTTTTCTGTCTTGGCCAGTTGTATAAGAACCGGATACCTTTTGAAAAAATGGTATAAAGTAAAAATGCTGAGGCATGAGTAACACTCCGTATAATTTGCAAAAAGGCTGAGTTAATGTGACTGTCAATTTGGCTTTCTCCCAGTTGCATAAACATTACTGCAGTCATTTTCATCCTCTACTGTGTGGAGACCTCAGCTCAGCAGGGAAAAAGATTCAAGAGCTGCTTCTCCAGCTCGGAGGTTTGCCCCTTTCCTTTCTTACAATATCTAAAGAAATAGCTTGCATACGTGACCATCCAACAGCTCTTTCCAGTCCTCTAGTTTAACTCCAGTGTAACTCTGACTGATTTTTATTTTGGTGCAAATTACTAAATGTAAATGTTGTTTTTAGGGTGATTTGGGTATCTAAGAACCTTCAAGAATAAAAAAATCTGAGCATACGCCAGCTGCTAATATTTTCTTCAGTTACTTTCACAGTGGTGTGAAACTCGCTGTATCAATCTTACACCCGTAACTTTAAACCTCAGCGTCTTTCTTTAAATACAGAAAATGCAATGTATTGCTGATCAATGCAGTAAGTAACTACTACTTTTCCAAAAGAAATCAGAGACCTGCAGAGTGGTCTTTAAAATGCTGAGCATCCAACTGACAACTATGATAAACAAATGGTTATGTGAAGAGAAAAATACATTTTGAAATAACTGTGCAGTAATGTGTCTGGCATCACTGACACTTGAGGTAGGGCAATAAGTGAACACAAGGTCATGATTTAGAACAGAGTGGTGCTCTGCTGTGGGTAACGCAGGCTGCTAATCTTTTTCTGGTTTAAACCTCCCTGCTTGTCTGCTTTGTAGTGGAAACCCAGGTATTTGTACCGTACTTGTGTTGATGAGTAGAGACCATTATCAGCTCCTCGATGTGCCGAGCTCCTGGGCTTTCACAGATGCACGAGGAAGTGAAATACTGATGTACAGAGAGGTCCTCTGTGGAACTTCGTCATCAGAAACTTGCAGACTTCACAAATTTTATGCAAATTGTGCAACTGGCATGGTAGATGGTGAAAAGACGGTGTTAAAGGCTATTTTCACTGGATTTGGAATGGTCGCGTTTTGGAGATGGACATATTGTCCCTTCAGGGGTGGAATCTGGAGGATCGCTACCCTGACAGTCTGCAGAATGACCAGTGACGCACAAAACTCTTTGAAGGATCCTGTCAGCTTGTCTATAATAATGAAGCTATTGATAATTATCATGATGTCCTTTGGCCATAATATTCCATCCTGACCATAAAAGCATCTAATGAATAGTGGAATTAGAGCCTTAGCAAGCATAGGTGAAGGTTAGAGAACACTTTGCAAAACAAGAACATCTTTTCATTAAATTAAAAACAAGTATTCTCTTCTAAAAATAATAGAATAAAGGATTTATAGAATGGTTTGTTTCAATTCCAGCTATTCCATGGTCTTATTTTAGTCATTTAACGTAAAATTCACTTCAGTGTATGAGTGATTCATCTCAATTCCATTTTGAGATCACAAAGAGCCTGATGTAATTGTGTGGAGAATCTCTGGGTAAACCTCAGATCTGGCTGTACCCAAGCAGTCAGTCTGGGTAAATGTAACTTAGCTACAAGAGATAGATCTAAGAATCCCAGACTGGTAGGGGTTGGAGGGGACCTCAGGAGCTCACCCAGTGCCACCCCCTGCTCAAGCAGGCTCACCCAGAGCAGGGGGCACAGGACAGCGGCCAGGCAGGGGTTGAAGATCTCCAGAGAAGGAGACTCCACAGCCCCCCTGGGCAGCATGGGCCAGGGCTCGGGCACCCTCAAAGTCAAGAAGTTCTTCCTCATGTTCAACTGAAATCTCTTCTGCTTCAGGTTGTGCCCATTGCCCCTTGTCCTGGCACTGGGCACCACTGAGAAGTCTGGCTCTGTCCTCGTGACCCCCACCCTTGAGATATTTGTAGGTGTTGATGAGATCCCCTCTCAGCCTTCTCTTCTCCAGGCTGAACAAGCCCAGCTCCCTCAGCCTTTCCTCGTAGGGGAGATGCTCCAGTCCCCTCATCTTTGTTGCTCTCCTCTGGACTCTCTAGGAGTTCACTTATATGTTCCCATTAATACTTGGAGGGGCATATTGGATTTTCCCTCTAGCTTTTATAAGTCGTTGTTGGTTGTGCATATACATATGCACAGTTCCTTTCAGGTGCTTAATTGCAGATTAAATAGATAGGTTACGTGTGTGTGAGAGGATGATGTGCGCTGTGGTAACTTGCTGCACGATGGTAAAACAGGAGTATTGGTAACAAAAGCACAAATAGCCAAAAGTTGCATCAACAACCTAAATAAAAGAGGTTTTAGCCTTAAAAAGAGACCCTTCCGCTCGTTATATGATTTTGATCAAATGAAGTTTAACCAGTTTTCAGCAGTGGTTTTCCAAAACTTCTCTTTCCTTCCAGAAGCAGAGAGAGATCTTCTCAGCCATGGAAGGTTCTCTGGAAACAAGAGCAAAGTGCTGCTGCTTTAGAGTGGTAGTCAGCATAACAAATTGAGAAAGAAAACTAGGACATGAGCAGTTGTAGATGGAAACACGAATGGGGACACAACAGGGACCTTGTGACCTGTGTTCTCCGCATATTTGTTTGGTTCACCTCAAATCATTATCTATATAGATTGCGCTGTGCAGAGAAATAGATACAAGGTTGGACTGTGATGGAGGTGACATCTATTTTTAAATGGCACAGATGGTATGGCTCCTCTGTCCCGTGCCTGTATGTTCAGGACTTGTTTGGTGTACGACCCCGGCAGCACAGCGGCGCAGGCGGTCAACGCGCGGCACCTTCGCGCAAAGCTCCGCACGCAAGCGGGACGGTCTGTGGTGGCTTGGGAAGGGAGGGGTCTGGGGGCTTTGGTCACCTGCTGTTGGGGACAAATTATGTATGCACTCCTTCAGAAGTTAATGAAGCTGGATTGTTAAAAATGGTTGGGTTTCCTCCCTTTTTAATGCGTGTTTGTTGGTAGCTCTGGGACTGCATTTTTCTCTGGTCTGAAACCACTTTCTCCAATGCACCCTAAATATTTCAAAGTCCAATTAATATGTGCGTTAGCTTTTGTGCCAGCAGTCTGCAGTTCTGTCCAATTCCATCCATTTTCTCTGTGCTCTCTGGAAAGGGTGAAAAGTTTTCAATTTTTTTCTTTTCCCTCGGTTTTCCTTTTCCTCCCCATCAGCTCTACAGCTCATTTGGTTACAGCTGCCCCTCAAAGGCACTGCACAAGACTTTGCATGTGGCACTATTGATTTTGCAGCAGAGGCTATGATGCTCAGGTAATGTAACGCTGCTGTTCAAAAGGAATGTTTGCTTTTGTTTAACCCCTTACAGGCTCAATTTATGCCTGCTCAAGAAAAGGTGTTAAATATGAGATTGGCTTTCTGGGTCAGTGTAAGAGAACACCCTGTACAGCTTGCTGGTATATTTAAAGAGCACTTCATGCTCTGTGGAGAGTACATGGTACTCGCGGGTGATTAGTGGCGTATAGTGTTACAGACGGGATTTTACTGAAGGAAATTCTACAGGAGGATAAAGGGAAGCTTTTATCCATTTAATGTGAGGAGCATAGCTAGCTTTCATTAAAACACTTCTATTTTAAATGACAGCATTTTGCTGCCTATAATTATGGCTCTGAAAGTGCATTAAGGTTGTAAAACATCTGAAGAGCATTTGAATATTTTTTTCAAGTCCTGTTTTGACTTTTTTGTAGCCAACGATGTCAATTCCCAATGCTCTTCTGGCCTCTTCAGAGACTGATGAGAACTGGATGTCAGTCTAGTACCAATTTGCACTACTGGGAATTGCTGCTGTAAGTGTAGCAGAGGTGCTGCGGAGAAAAGTGGTTTAAGAAGGCGAAAGTGGAAATTATGTAATGACAAGTGGAGATAAGGGAGGTAACGTAATGGCAGGCAACACAAAAGTAACTGGTAAAAGGTAGATGCATGGAGCTGGCAATGGTTTTTAGGGAAACAGTTGGAAACTTGTAACCTCCATCGGTTTGGGTTAGTCGTGTAGATGGGCTCTCCCGTTGCCTTCATGCTTGTCCCAGGACAATTGATCCTCCAGAAACTGTTCAGCTGTGGTCGTGGTAGATGTGAAAGGCTTTGCTGGGTTGGTGTGGGTCTGGTATAGAAAGGTACCTGAAAACTTGGGACTGGAACTGATCCTAACTTATTTTGGTTTGTAACTAGTGGGTCTGGAAATGTGAACTCAGCAGGATTTGTCCTGGAAGGGAAAATGTGCTTGAGAAGTTTAGAAACAAACTGATTGAAGCCATCCTTCCCTGTGCACTGCTTGCCCAGCTGGGTCATTTGTCTTCATCTCCATCAGTGCTAATTTGTCATATGGAGGCCAAGTGAGGGTTCTCTCTGGATGGGAAGGGTGCTGGGGAGGAACACAGAGAACTGAGAGCTGTCTGATTGCAGCAGTGTGCTCTGTTAACATTGGGAGCTGAAGAGGATGGCTGTTACTCTGGGAAAACTGTTCCAAAGATAGGGATTGGGAAAATCTAAACACTTAATAAAACCTGTTGGTTTTTTCCCTGATGTCTGCATTCTGTATCTATAAAAGGGATCGCTCAACTGAAGAGTTCCTCAAATTTTACTGAGTTCTGTGCTGTTAAACTCTGCCAACAAATACTGTGCTTAGATTCTTGTATTGAGCCCAGTCAGCTTCAGAAAGCATTTTGTTCTCTGGTAAAACTAAAACAGGGTTTTTTAGCTTAACACGGGCATCTAGCACCTGCAAAGATGCATTGAAAATGTCAACTTCAATTTCAAATTAAATAATGTTAGTAACATCGGATTACTTCACCTAGTAAATAGTGCAATGAGGGTACGGCTTAAAATGATTTTCTTCAGTAGGTCAGAAGAGGTCAGCCTGGGACTAAGGGAGCTTGCAGAGCTGGCCTTGGGTAAGCTGTCAGGCTGTATGGCTGGGTCTAGAAACTGAAACCAGCTCCCACCATCGAGCATTCATCTTGGGTATCTTGAAGGCAGGAATGTTTTGCTTTAGAAACTGGTGGTCACCTTGGTATTTATGAAAAAGAGTTATAAAACATGGATATGTTTTGGAGACTCAAACCTTGAGTGTTTCTCTTCTAACCATGTTCTTGATGCTGCTGTTAACACACCAGTGTGATGACTGGGATGTCTGGTTTACAACTCACCTGAACCCTTCAGTTTTCTGCTTGCCAACTCAGCCAAAAGTGCCTTGGTTTCTGTCAGACTGGCTGGACAGCCAGGAATGCCATGGGGAAACTTCTCTGTACAAGGATAAGTTCTGCAGGAGGCCTGATGTCTTGTGGACACTCTCTTACGACTTCAATTTAGCCTGGAGGTTTTTTTGCTGCCATAAAATCCCTGAAATGCAAGGACAGAGTCATTGGAGTATCATGAGCCAAAGCTGTTCTCAGTGAATGCAAAACATGTGGGACTGTGCTTTAGGTGGTGCATGTAAGCAAGTGTGCCAGGATTGGCAGATTCTAGAAATTTTCTTGCAGTTCCAGATTTTGTTCTTGTGCCTTCACCATGTAAATTGAAGATGTAAAATTCAAGGGAAGAATTAACTTGGCGTGCTTTAGCACGGGACTGATGTGGCTGTTACTTGAAAGTTCCTCAAGCGATAGTGCTGCAATAGGAACACAACTCACGCTGTCTCATGCACAAAGTTCAAACAGAATTAACTCTGCCAAAGCTTAAAAGAAATCCAGTTAATGTGACATTAATCAAGATTTCCACTTTCAACATGTGTGAAGGACCATCTTACTTAGCCCTGACTTATCTCGGAGTCAGGGAAATCTACTGAAACATCTTTCTGTGTGGAGACATTGCTGCCTAGTTGAAGTGCTGGCAAGAGCTAAAGGTTTTCTACCAAATTTAACTGTCCTCTACAAATCTGGTTAGAAAAGACAGTTCTCTGAAAATGTGACAGGCTTTGGTTTCCATTCCTGTGTAAAGCAGAGCTGTAAAAGCAGCAGGAGCATTTGCCCTGGACTCCCAGCCATAAAGAAAATCTTTTAAAACCTGTGGTCATGGGTACTTTCTAAAATATTTGCTTATGGTGCCACAACTAATTAGTTGCAGAATAAGTAGTGTGACTCTTCTTCCAAACATCACTTCAGTTGTGAAATCTCTTTCTAGAAATGATGAAAGAATTGCCTTCCAAGAGTAATATCACTTTACCTATGTTGCAGACATGTGCTTGAATATGTATGTGGGGGGAAAATTTTTCTTTTCAATTATGAAATAAAATGAAGGTCTAAATTTTGTTTAGAACAAAGTAGTAAAGGAGTCTTCCACTGAGCCCTTTCCAGCATTAACAGCACCACAGAGCTGGTTATTTTCTATAAACGTCTGGATCTGAACCTAAGACCTCATTAGTAATATCTCTGGCTCAACTGCCTTACAAGTTCTGAGCAAGGAGAATTTATCTTGCTTTAATACAACTAAAAGACTATGCTATTGCTACCCAACAGTTAATGAATGAGTAAAACCTCTCAAAACCAGTATATAACCAATTCTTCCCTGCTGTGTAGTTAGCTTTGCCCAGTGATACTCTCCAGCTGTGGAGGAGGTTGAGATACAGCCTCATTTGATTCTGTTTTTGCTCTTCCCACTCTATATCAATGTGGAAGGCCAAGAGGAGAGAATTTAATGTCCATTACTCATGGTAAAATAGTAAGACATGTTCAGCTGTTAATAGTCTGCAGCACAGTAGCTCATGGAGGTACAAATGAGATTGGGGATTCGTGTGTCTGGCGCTGGCGTGGAAAAGATGCAGCCCTGTTCGGTGGTGCTTGAAAATGGCAGGGGTGAGGTGAGGCTGGCTGGCAGAAGGGCTGCCAAAATGGAAAAAAAGAAATGGAAAAGGGCAAATAGAGGCTGATGGTGATTAAAGATGCCTTCCAGCAACACCTGGTGACTGCAGAGTTGCCTGTTTGACCCCAACCCCTCCACCTGCCTGTCCTGTTTCTGTCTAGGAGTCACCACTCCTTCAGGAGGGCTAGTGGAGGGCTAGTGGAAGTGGGTTGTTTCTCTGTGGCCGTCAGGCCTGTTAGCTGAATCAAAAAGCGATTTAAGTTAATATGCCAAGTACTCCGTTATTTTCAGGCCTGTACCATATACCTTCTTTTCTGCTGTCTTTTATAAGAATGATCCTCCCAAGCCAAGCTGATGTGAACCGAGCGTGTGTGTCTCCATATTCTTTAGAGCAAAAACCAATTACACCATATCACAAATTATTCAGCCTTCAGTAATTATCAATGCACAGTACTGACAGTAATGTAGAAGAAACCCTGAATGGTGAGATGACAACTCTTTTGGCTTGGTGTAGCTACTCTGTAGTCACAGGTTGCTTTTATGTAGCTCGTATTTGCTGTATATGTTTGTAATCAAGTTCAATCTGCATGTTAGGGCTGTCTGAGATTTCTTTAAGTCCCCTGCACTCCTGAACTCAGCTAGGGGGAAAAAAGGGTTAGCATAAATAATTTTAAAATTTGCTGGTTGTCTCCAAGTCAAAACTTGCTGATCCTTTCAAGATAAATTTGTTTCAACAGAGCTGAGCAGGTAAGAGTTGGCGTTCCTTGATGAGTTAATTTCCTTTTAAATGTGTCTAAGTTACATTAATATATAAAAGCCTGCAGAGCTATTAACTGCCTGTTACAAAATGCTACAGCCATTAACTTACAATAAATCTCAAGATATTGTATTTGGTTACTCTGTCAGAGTTAGTCACAGATTGGTCGGTGTCCTCTGTGTGTGTGTATGATGGGACATTCACTTCTTGCTCTTCCTTGGATGCAGCTGGGTCCTCCGAGATGTTCTCCTGTCATGTGCTGCCATCAGTCTGGTGTCTGGCAAAAAAGTACAGGATGACTTTTCAGTCGCAGCTTAAGAAGGCTTTGAGCTTTAGAGCATCTTTCATCTGAGCTCTCCCATGACGCTGTGAAGGTGACCTAAAGCCTCATGGCATCAGGCAGTGTTTTAGCACGCAGCCACTCTTTCTGGTTGTGAAAATAAGCTGGGTATTAACCCTGCGCTTGGTAGCTACAACCATCCTTGGTGTGCAAAGGGTTGTTACTGCACAGACTCGCCAAAGTGGCCTTGTGAAGATAAAGGCTTCACAACATCATTTTCTACTTTTCCTAATGTTATAATCCCCTACTGGGGATATTTCCTTAGGATATGAGTGTATATAGTGAGCTATGGAAAAATGTTGGTTTCCATAGGCCTTGTCCTTTGGTTCTGAGTAGTGTTGGATTACCCTGTCCCAGCATTCAGGCCAGATCTTACTCTGGGAAAGAGAAGATCTGGAGGAGATCTCCTTGGTGTGCCTGAACACAGGGCTGGCTGATCCAAGGTGTGGTCTTGGACTGGACAGGGGCTATGTGAAAATGTATTTTTTTTCAGACCTCCTGCTGGAGGCAGAAGATTGCAGAGCCACAGGCTCCCGACTGCACAACTTCACTTGAGGGCTAGGCTGGAATATGATGAGAACATTCCTGTCCAAACGCGATAGCTGTAATAACAGCAAAGGCTGCGTTTGGCAAACTGAGCTGGTGTACAACGTAAATGTTCTTTTCTTTCAATAGCTGCGTGCCAAGGGACTGAACAAAGTGTTCATTAATTTAATATTTTTTGTATATATTTTTGCTTCAATTTCATTATTCTTTCATATTTTGATAAAAGCCAGAGATTTCATGTTATGTTATGAATATGGATTTGTAGCCAGAAGCTATGTGGAAAAATCAATACATTCCCAGTTTACTCCCGGGCACTGCGAACTGGGAGGGCAGAAGTCGTCTGCTAGCAGGAATGTATTCTACTGCCTGCTGATTAAAATGGATTGGGGCAAAATGGCTAAAAACTGAAAGTTGAAGAAAAAAATTGTGGTATATATTGCATGAATTAGCCTTCAGTTAAATAAAGATGAACTCAAATGCGAAAATACCAGGGATGCCAGAGGAAATAATTCTTGGGAGTGAAAATTGCCAATTAAGGTATACAGTCCTGCTAGACTTGTTACACACCTTGAACAAAGCCATGGAAATAGTCAGACACTCTGTGGCATGTCAGTGAGAAAGAACCTCCCCGATATGATGCTCAGTGCTTGCCTGTCTTCAGCTGAGTCTTCTCATGCCAAATGTGAAATGCGTTTACCGAAGGACCCATGTAAAGTGATAACTGGAAGTGTAGCGGACAAAGCTGAGAAGAGCGTAGAAATAACTGAGAGGGGTTTTTTTCAAAGCTGCAAACTGAGGCTCTGATCAAAAAAAAAAAAAAATCCCTGGCTATTGTGCAAAAAGAAGTGATAATGCTTGTCTGCTTTGTAATCACGGATTTCATTTTGGATGTGATGGGTTGGGCTGTTTCTCTGACTCTCAGAGCCAAAGGCTGTGCATAGCTGGATTTAAAATAGACACCGCTCTGAAAGGGTCTAGAACTCTCCTTTGCATGCTGTCATGTCTTGGAAAACATGCCAGGTACTTAGTTAATTAGCAGATGACAAATTAAATATTTGCTAAGTGAAATTGAAGACAGTGGTATTAGCAAGCTGCCCAGGATTATATCATTATTTGAGGTAACTTGGGTTGTGATGCATCAGCAGGGCTAGGTTTATAAAGCTCATGTTTCATAGGGGTGGAAAAAATATTAATCTTGCACTCTTCCTTCCCAAAAGACTTCATCCAACTGCCAATGTCATCAGCTCTGGGTATGGCTACCAAAGCTCTGTCTGAAACCCCTGGGAGACTGAAGTTCCATTCTGTGCCCTTAATGTCTTACAATTGCAAACTCCCTATCTAGGGCTCAATCACACCAGGACCTGAGAACTTTTCAGAGCCTGTTGGATTTCTCCTAGAAAGAATATTTTACAACAAATTTATGCCAATTATCTGAATACCCACTCTCCTTCATCCACGGCAGAGCTGTAACGTGGTCCTTCCCGAGCAAAGGTCTTGCCTGCATGCTGGACGTACTGCTCCTGTGAGACGTGAGGGTATAAATACCCTCAAGGACTGTAAGTCAAGCCTGTAGTTTAACTAGTGCTGGGCTTTAGATGAAGCTGGAAATGCACTTGGGGCTCGGCTCTTTCTGGCTGAGATCTGATTTCAAACAACTCCCTTCCAGTAAAGGAAATGTCCGGTGTTAATTGTTCAAAACTACTTCATGCATGGAGCAACTAATGCTGTTTATTTTGATCCTGGTAGCCTTGAGTGCAATAAAAGGCTGGATTTTGATGGTGCTTGGGGTGGCTAGATCTGTGCCTTACCAGCCCAAGGGCTGAAGCTTTGGTCTGTGCTGGGGGCAATGTTATGTTTGCAAAGCTATGCGCTTGTGCTGCAGCAAATGGGATCAGGACGGAGCCCAGCTTCCACAGCTGATAGAGCTGTGAAGATTTATGCTACCTGTCCCTTCATGGAGTTGAAGTCTGTCTTTTTTTATCGCCGTAGGTTGTACAGCATCTTTGCAAGTAAATGTAATTCACTGTGCAGTCTGGATTTAAGATCTAAGCTAATGGCTTGTTCTGGCATTGCTGTCTCTTGCTGAGCTTAGCTTCCAAAACCCTGATTTTTTTTTTTCCTGTGTGTGTTGAATAAATCAAATGGTGTAGAGCACAAATAGAAAAAAGGTTGTGAAAGGGAGAACCAACTAAGAGAAATCTGTCCTGTAGAACTTCACTGCTGCTGACAGTGCTTAAGGGGCAGCATTAGCAGCGTTTGAGAGCTCCTCTGATTTATGGGATGGGCAGCATCTTAAAGCTTGCTCCTTTGTTTGAAAACACTTGTTCAGGGAGTCCAACTCAAATGAATAAAGAGGGTGAGACTTGGACCAGGGGTTTATCAGCCTTTATTCACTTAAGGCCTGTACTAATGCTGTAGGGCTACACTGGAAAGATAGGAAGGGAGTAAACAGATTTTCTATATGGAAAATTGTAAGGCATTTTTAAGAAGTCTTAAACTTTGTTCCCTTTTTCCTATTTTTTTTTTTTGGAAGGAGCCTGCAAGCTCTAAAATACAAGAGAAATGTCTCTTACCAGAGGTCACTTTGCTGGCATGAGCGGTCACCTTCTCTTGTCAGATTTACTGCCACAAAATGGTTAGTCCTGAACCAAAATAACTGAATCTATGGGAATGCTTTAAAACAAGCACAACATGCATGTAGCTGCTGCAGCATGCTTGGGAAGGAGCATCTGTGAGTGCTGAGTAGGGCTAAAGAGGGAGAGCAGTTTAGTTTCACTTTTTCTTTTTCCCTAGGAAGGGGAGAAAAAAAGTCTGCCGTTTTTTCAGTATGTCAAACCAGCACTTGTGCGCTGATAGAAAATGGAGCTGTGTGAATCTGTTACAGTAGGAAAAGGGTTGATGGTGCCAAACGGATGCCCAGGAGCTTTCCTCAGCTGTGCCAGAAGCTGGTGCCCAGCTGAGATCCCAGGGACTGGGGTCACCTCCAAAGGGTAAATTCCAGAGGTTATACCCAGAGTCACTTTCCAGCAGCTTGATGGGTGGAGAATGATCCCAACTGGATTGGAGGACTGCAGGGACTTTAATACCATGTCAATCAAGTTGCCCTTTCATTTTATAATCCAGAGGCTGTGGAAGATTGTAAAAGAATAACGAAGGCAGAGGTTGCCTGAGAGGGCAATGGCCAGTGCCGATGGGTTCTCGCTGCGTACGTGGCTACTTTAATTTACGCTCCTCTATAGCAGGTATTATTTCCCCTTTAGGAGAGCTACACTGTGTTACTGTATAGAACGAATCTGCTTATTTTACCACGGCTATCGCAGCTTTGCAAAGCAACGCGGAGAGGCAAAGCAGGGGTGATCGGAGAGCATTTTATCGTTGCTGTTTCAATTTTTATTACACTTGGAAAATGTGTTTAAAATGAAGAGTGCAAGACTACAGAAATGATCTGGAGATAGGACAAAATGCCTTGACACTTTCTATTTAGCTTATGAAAAGGACTGAGCGGTGATTTAAATGTAGTCACTTTCCCTTTCAGAGAGAATTTTGGCTCTTAAAGGCCTTTTTAGTCTGCCAGAGAATACACAGTATTTCATTGGAAGCTGAAGCCATACAAATTGAAATTAGAGACTGGGTGCATTTTTTAATGCAATTTATTGATTATATTCTGGAACAAATTGCCAAGGGCAATGAAGATCCTCAAAGGTCGAGAATCTATTGCTCCAAGAGTAGAAAGTATATTAGCTAAACTCTAGCTTAGGCTTAGTCAAACCCAGGTATGTTATTCAATACTGTGGGTGACTGATTGAAGTTCAGTCGTCTTCTCTGTACCAGATCAAATTAAATATTCTAATATGCTTTTCTGAATATAAATCCTATGGTTATTACCAAGCAAATATTACCTGAGCCAACCTTGGCAGACACACTGTGAAAAGCTCTTGTATTTCTCTTCCCAGTCCTGCTTCCTCTAAGTTATAGTTTTGTTTTCCACAAATACCTGTATATGATGTGTGTGCATGCAAATGCATAAAACAAGTAAGGGGGGGCTTCTCAGTGTCATTCACTGGGTGATGAAGAACACGACCACATGAACTGACTATGCAGAAGATGACAGAGTTCTGGTAACATCAGGGTTTAGCTAGAGTAAGGAAATATCTTTACAGAAGTTGCATATTCTGCTTGGTATTTAAATGTAGGTGTGATGTGATAATATCTAGCATTTCTGTGGCCAAAGACTATTTAGTTCTATCAGCTTATCACATCCATTTATTGTGATCCTTTGGGAAAAGATTAGCACTTAATTTCTTGAGTAATGACTTCTTGAAATCAAATTAATTGTCTTCCTTCATCCCTAAATCGTTGAACACCCGTTATCATTCATTATTTTTAATATCTGTTGTCCATGTGTCTGATTTATCTAACCAGATGTAACAGTTACAGAGCACTTATCGGGCACACCTGTAGGTTCTCTTCCATGGTTAATATTGGGGGTCAAATTCCTTACTGTGTCTTTAAGTCAGTTCAACACAATTTGAAATATTAAGTGGGGTCTGAGATGGGTAATTGCCTCGAAGGCCCTTTTTTTGCCAGTCTAAATTCTGTCATATGTCCTGGAAACATTTGATGTGAACTTGTAAGTCAGGATCTGAATGCATAAGCGCTTCAGGGTGAGTTGAACTCTTTCTGCTTCTGTTCCCTGCAACATCAGAGCTCGTAAAGTCATAAAATCCTTTTTTCTCCTCTTTGCTCTGGCTTCAAAATGAAAAGGCCAATGAATTTTTTCTACTGGCCTAAGAGTGAGTGGGAAGTGTTCTGATGATGTCACACGTGGCAGGGGCTCTGATATGGATGAGATCCCGTCTGTAAAGCACCCTCCATCAGGGGCAGCGTTGTGGGTGCAGGGCAGGATACTTCACCCACCGAGGGGAAAAGTCAGCCGAGCCTTGGCTTGAAATCCAGTTGCAAGTAACCCCTCTCCCATCCAGCCCAGCACCCACCCAACCAGTGATGCCCAACCAGTTCAATAGTGTTAACCTCGTTAAATAAAACTTGTTCAGCGTGGAAGGTGGGAGGCTGTTTTGTACAGCTGGTGACAGAAATGGTGAATAGTGCTGGTTTTTGGGGCTGCCAGGTCGAGCACCTGGCTGTGTCTCTCTGCAGCAGAAGCAAAGTACTTCAGCACCGGAGGGGATGGAGCCATCCTTGTGCGGCTGCTCTGGGCTGCTATTTCTATCTTTGCTGCCTTCTTTCCAGGCATTTGAGGAAATTTCTCATTTGGTCCCAGGATGGGAAGGGCTCCTGCTGAATTTTCATCACCTCCCTGATCTATTTGTATTGCCTTAAGGTAATCCTGAAGCTTGGCATCAGGCAGAATATGCCATGCTTCACTTCTAGGAATTACCCATGAAGTCAAGTTGCTCTCACTTTAAGGATAGGTTTTCCTGTAGTAAACCACAACAGAAGAAAGAAAATTACTTCCCCATAGCTTTTTGTTTGTTATTAAACAAACCAAATGGCCAAAATATTTGCTCTGTAGCATAGCAACAAATAAATGGGTTGTTTAGCAACATAACTTGAAACTGATCCTTAAAATAATACAGCTTTTCCCATGCAGGGAGAGGGCATTGGAGGCACCTTGCTAGGTAGGGTAATGCTCTTCTGCTTAGGTGGTGCATGGTAAACTAAGAAATGCAGAGATGTGATTCTGCTCTGGCTTGTCTGCTGCTCTGGGCTGTGCCTGTGCTCATGTGGGCCTGTGTGAACCTCATGAGGTTCAACAAGGCCAAGTTCAAGGTCATGTACCTGGGTCAGGGTAACCCCCAGTATCCATACAGGCTGGGGGAAGAAAGGATTTAGAGCAGCCCTGCTGAGAGGGACTTGGGGGTGCTGGGGGATGAAAAGCTGGACATGAGCCAGCCATGGGTGCTGGCAGCCCAGAAGCCAACCCTACCCTGGGCTGCATCGGGAGAAGCGTGGCCAGTGTGGAGGGAGGGGATTGTGCCCCTCTGCTCTGCTCTGGGGAGACCTCCCCTGGAGCCCTGCGTCCAGCTCGGGAGCCCTCAGCACCAGGAGGACATGGAGCTGTTGGAGCGGGGCCAGGGGAGGGCTACTAAAATGATCCGAGGGGCTACTAAAATGCTCCGAGGGCTGGAGCCCCTCTGCTCTGAGGCCAGGCTGGGAGAGTTGGGGGTGTTCAGCCTGGAGCAGAGAAGGCTGCGGGGAGAGCTGAGTGCGGCCGGTCAGGGCTTCAAGGGGGCCCAGAGGAAAGGGGGGGACAAGCTTTTTAGTAGGGCCAGCTGGGACAGGACAAGGGGGGATGGTTTTAAACTAAAACAGGGCAGGTTTAGACTGGATCTAAGGAAGAAATTCTTTACAATGAGGGTGGTGAAACCCTGGCAGGGGTTGCCCAGGAAGGTGGTGGAGGCCCCATCCCTGGGACCATTCCAGGCCAGGTTGGACGGGGCTGTGAGCAACCTGATGTGGTTCAAGGTGTCCCTGCTCCTGCAGGGGGGTTGGGCTGGGTGACCTCTAGGGGTCCCTTCCAGCCCAAAACATTCTATGATTCTATGTTTTGGAGTCATTTAGGCTTTTTTAAACAAAGTGCCTTCTGCATCGCTGCGCAAGGTGTGATCGTACCTGCTCTTTGTAGGTTCTAGATACTGCTGGAGCAGGTGCTGCCATAGGTTATTGGGTTGCTGTTATGATAAAAACTGGACAGAGCAACTCAGCGACTGCTGCTTTCTGTATCCTTCTCCTTTTTTTTCCTCCTGTTCCTGAGGATGTGAGTTCATCCTGCACCAGCAACTTTCTGGCTCGCCTGAGCCACTGTCAGTGTTTGGCCACATTCTGAGGGTGTTAACCAGATCTAATTATTCACAAGTAAGTCCAGGACCTGTCCACCATACGTGATTTAGGGGCAGTTTTCAAAAGTATCTGTCTCCTTGAAAATTCCCAGAGCACCAGCATATTTCTAATGCATGCTGCCATTAAATAACAGCCTGTCAGAAGGCAAAGTCAGTAGAAAAGCCTTCCCTGGTCACCGGTGCTTTGTGCTGTATTTTAAGAAGGAGGTGTAATCACAAAGCAGATTTAATTTCCTGTTTATCCTTAAATAATTTTGAGTTGGTCTTCATTGGAAAAGCAGGGCTTATGAATGAACAGGAACGTGTGCGGCTGGTGCAAGGGCTTTTATTTCTCAGAATTGTATAATGCACAGGGAAATTCCCTTTTTATGGCTAGGATTTAAGAGGCAGGATGATGGGAAGTTCCAGTCTATCAAAAAAGCTGCGAGTCCCGGATGTCAGCAAACAGATGTTCTGCGTGGGCCAGCTGCTGCCAGGCCAAGGACCTAATCTGTTATCAGTGATTTAAATTTCCTATGGACCTCTAGCATGCCACGAGTGTTACTTTAAAGGGCTTGTTTTCAGTGACTTTTCACACTGTTTTCAGCTGGGGCTTGTGCTGCTTTTTAAAGCCAGCACAGGGTGATTAGTTTGGAAGCCTGCTGCAGCTCTGTGGCCCCAGCCAGCCCATGTCATTTGCTGTCCTGGGCCAAGCTGGGATTGTGGGCACTGGTTCTCTAGGGCAATCACAACTGCCACTTCTCTTTGGGAAAGAAAAGAAGCAGAACGTTACCATCGCTCTCTTCCATTGCCATTGCTCTCTTCCATCTCTATTTCTGACAGCTTTTATGTGCACAGGCTTTTCTTCCTGCTTTTTATCTCTATTCTAGGTCTACCTGGAAGCTTATAGAAATGAAACAGAAACAGGTTTCTTGCATGTGTAGAGAAGTGAATTAAAATTCTAGGGTAAAGCACCTTGTGTAATGTTGGGCTGGGATTTTTTGGTGCAGGCAGGTGTTTTCCCTAGTTCCTTGGGGTCAGCATGGCTTTGCAGCTGATCCAGCTCACATAGGTGCAGCGAGGTGTCTGTAAGGTCTTGGAAGTGGGAACGGGTGAGCAAGTTGGGCAGGTAGGAAAAGCCTGACCTGCATTTCAATCTGCCCATTTAGAGCCGGCACTCGGAACGTGTGATGAGTGGAACATTTGGTAATGGAATTCAAAGTTTTCCTCCCCCATCAAACCTGGGCGTGTACTTCATGTCATACTCATTCATTTTTATATAAGAATTGGCACAGCAGAGGCAGTTCAGGACCACTTTTCTCTCTACCAGGTATATAATAGAATAATTCTTTTTAACAAGTGAGACTCCCCATTTTATGGAAAAGGGCTTTTATATTTTGAAAAAGCTCAGGTGGTCAGTTAAACTGCATCAATTTAAGCTAACAAGCTTGTCATTTGAGGGGGTTTTAGTTATTGATAATCTCTGGTTACACTTGTTTCCTTCCATCATTCCAAAGACAGGTGTGTTGTGTTTTTTTTTCCCCCCTCTTCCTTTGGAAAAATACAGACAGGGTGCTTGATAAAACCCAAACCCATGCAATCGGGTATGTGCATGAGCAGAGTGGATGCTTTCTAGGCAAATCCCTGGTGAATCAGATGATGTGAATAACTGGCACCTATGTACCTCTCTCCTGCAGTATATTTTCTGCAATAAAAATAGCATGGGGCAGGTAGTGCCCCTTGGGCAGCAAAAGGCAGGCACAAACTTTTTCCACCATCAGGTTTGAGTTTGGAGAAGATGAGAGTAAAGTTGTGCTCAGCTGCAGGCTATGACCCCATTTTATCAAACATGCTGCTAGCAGCACAACACCAAGCGTAGGTTTAATAAAAGTTCCCAAATATGTTGTTAAAACCAGGAGGGGATTAAGCGAAGGTCCTCTATCTTGGAGGTATCTCCAGAGCCTGGCTAAGGGCCAGGTGAATTGTTTTGATGACAACTTACCTCAAACCTCTGATTCTGGTTGGGGTTTTTTTGTGTTGCCCTTTAGTTTAGGTATCTAATGTTATTTACTGTCTCTTCACTTTTTTCTTCAATGAAAATCTGAAACTTTCCATTCCAAAAATAGCAAGTTTTTTGAAAGCTTATTGCTTTTGTTCTTATCGAGGCTCCCTTTCCCACAAAAGCTTGGACCAGATAATCTTTCAAGGTCCCTTTCATCCCTGGGCTTTTTTGTTTCTGTGGTTTTGTGGCCAAAATTCTGTCACATTTTACCTGAACACGTTAATACCTTTGGTCAAGGCCAGATCTTCTTTATTGTAACTTACCCAGTTCTAGGCTGCAATAATTAATTTGGAGATAACGTAAATCAGCAGCACAGATGTCTTCCTAGATCCTTTCCGTTGGGGGGGTTATTGGCCTTTCCTGGGCAGGCTTCAGCAGGACTGGCATTGGTTTGTCATCCAGAGCCAATTTGCTGCCTGTTTTGTGCTGGAAATCCGGTGAGGTGTAGATTTCTAATGACTGGGATTCCTGCATTTCCTGGGGTTGATTTGGCAGGAAGCTTCACTTACTGCCACTTTGTTACTCGGGCTTTCTATGTAAACCTGAATGAGCCCGAGCGTGGAAGCACAAGCTTTGACTTCAGGCTTAATCGACCAACTTCATACGGTTACTGTGTGCTGCGTTCTTGCCCACTGCGTTCCCTTTCATGGATTGCATCCCCTTCATGGGTTGCAAGGCAATTACCAGTATGTGAGGCTCTCCAGGGCAATGCTGTTGTAGCTTTTAACTCTATAATACAAGCAGCAGGTGAAAGTCTCTGTCCCTCTAGCTGCTTGATTGCTCTAAACTGTAATTTATAGAACCTCATCCATCCTTTGTCTGTTATCTCAATACCAGCTTAAAAGTAGTAGAAGTAACTTTATGTTATGCTGAGGGAAGAGGAATCCAGCTGGTTAAGCTTCCCAAATGTTTGGTCTAAGCAAAAAAGTGGTCACCCAGTGGTCCAGGGTACTGCCCTGTGAAGTCCTGTCTGTTCCCATTCTGGCCTCATCATAGAAAATAGATTTGGAAGTGACAGATGAGGTTGGAAATGTTTCCTACCTCCATGTTCAGCTGTAAGAAGTAACCTTTGGTGCAGCTTGTTCTGCTGGGGCCACCTTGTCAGGTTATTGGTCCTGAACAGGCAAAACAGTCTTGCTCCCAAGTTTCTGTCCACGTTTTGTCTTTTGATCTGGTTCGGAAGGTGGAAGGGCTGCTGCACCGAAGGCTGACATAATAGGTGGTAAGTTCACATCACATTCCTTCCTGCTTCATCTTCTAATCATGCTTTACAGTTATCCAACCCCATGGCAATTACTGGAATGCTGCATGGCAGGGAATGTCCCAAGGCTCTCCATAACTCTGTACAGTTAAAGAGAATATAATAAATTGCATCTGAAAATGTCCACTTGGGGAATCATAATGATTCTATGAAAGTCAGGAGGAGGGGGGAAAAAAAAAAATCTGTGCTGTGATGTAAGAAGCAGTTGGCAGCAAAACCCTTCTGAGCAGGGGAAATCTAAACAGGAGCCACTTGTTAACCTTGTGCTGCTTGCTTGAGTGTTTCCCAGAACATCCCTTGGTGCCTCTGACTTTCTGCCAGGGCACCAGCTGTGTTCACTGTTTGGCCTTCTCTCACCCGGTGAAGTGTTGCCACGATGCTACCCAACCCTGCCGGCTGCCCGGTTCCAGGGGCAGGGGCTGCCTGTGCAATGCCAGCCTTGATTGAGGAGCCTTTATTTGCAGTTAGGAGTTGTTGGTGTGACAGTACATGCATATACAAAAATAATGCCTCTTCCTCTTCACTTGACCTGGAATATTTTTTTTTATCATTTGGTAATTTATGAGAAATTTGTCACATCATCAACACGCAGTAGCCGGACTCAAGAGGTGCAGATCTTGAGCTTGGTGGAAGCTCTGCAACTTTGTGGAAATCAGCAGGGTGAGAAAGGCTGATTGAAAGTGTAACAAGCTGGCCATAAATGTTAAGAGAATCTCTTCAGATAAAAACAATGAGAGCTTTTTCCTTTCCTGAGAGATGGAAACGGAAGCAACGTTTTCTGAAACTGTCGTGGGAGCTTAAAAAATCTCTGCCTTTGTAAAAGTCTGCCAGTAGCAATATGGGACACTTCTTCTGCTTTTTCTCTTTAATTGAATCTAACACCTCTCTGGAGGTAACCTGCTGAGCTAGGGCTGTTACAAACTGTCCAGCACAAGTTATACTCGCAGAGATGATTCCGCAGTAAATATAACCCATGGCTTTCACCTCCTGCCTCTGCTAACACCTTAGTGTTTGAAAGCAGGGCTGTTTAGCTTCAGGAGGGTGACACTTGGGATATGTTTGGGTCTTTGGTTCTGGGCTGATTGTTTATAATTATGGTTACTTAGAGAATTGAGTAACACCTTGTTTTAGTGACTTTGATATTAACACTAATTGTTCATTGAATTCCGATGGAAACTCTGAGGTTCATCCATGTTCACTGTGTAGTGATTCATTATCTGTGTGCTACTGTTCCTGCAACCAACGCAATGGGGAAAGCGCCTGTATTTTCTTTTAATAGCAGCTTTTAATTTACTGGAAGGAGTTGCGATCAGTCAGGCACCATGGGATAATTGCCACCTTCTCCATCAATGTTGGTAATGCTTCTCTTCATGCACAGATAGCTTAATCATCTCGTGCTGTAAAGGATTAAACACACCAGGAAATTCCTCACTAGTTTGTTTTCTTAACCTTTTCCCATTGTAGGCAGAGGTTTGATTATAAATGCAGACTGCAAAACTGATGCGTGCTATGAACACCAGCCTGGCCGCGCTGCTGATGTGCAAGGTGCCCCCCTGCCCTCCCCAGGGCTGGGGGCCAGACCCTGTACCCGGCTGGGCATGTCTGGGGGTGCCCCTTCATTGCAGGGCTGACATGTGACAGCGGGGGTGACCTGAATGGGGAAGTGACAATGCAATCCGTTTGGGGTGGACAATTAATTTTTAGCTATTAAAAAGCTGTTTAACTTGCATAGGTCCTGGTGAGTCTGGAGAGGCACCTCCAGAGGACAAAGCCTTCTCTTTTAGGTAGCTACAGTTCCATAAGTTTTGACTATAAGTATATTTTTAGATATTTACCTTTGATAAAGGGATCAGGAAAACAGACATAAGCATTTGCTGGGGAAAGGTTTGTGACTCCTTTTTCAGCCTGAAAATTTCTTCAGCCTGTATAATGAAATGATGGGTACAGCATGCCAAGCAGCCCTCGCCTCTTGGAGGATTTGCAAAGCTGGGAAAGTGTGGAATCAGTCATGAATCTGACTTGTAGTGAGAGCTATCACCCCCTTCGTTTCCTTAAAGCTGTGGCCAGGGCACAGTCACAGCCAGGGAAGCGCTGCCACTGTCTCATAAACTTCCTTCAGCTAAAAATCCCCATTTACAAAATGCACATGTTAAGAGTGCCTTTGTCCATGGGAGGTGGCAAAATGAGAATAAACGTGGGTGCTGAGGCATGGAATATGTAGAAAAGCTTACTAAAGACTACAGTATGACAACGGCATCGTTCCGCTCTTGGTACTGCTGCGGGGAAGCAGCTTTGTGGCAACTGGTGCGTTGCAGTTTGGCATCGCTTTGCTTATTATGTACCAGCTGTTACAGGAGCGTGCACAGAAAATGCTGTAGTTGCCATTATGACACCAACACTGAGGGGGGGAAAAAAAAACCACCTTTCTCAAAGCAGATGATGGAGTTTGCTCTACCAAAGCCCACACAAAACTGAGGTTATCTGCAGGCAGTGACAAGGTGAGAGCTAAAACTGTGAGAATTTTTGATGCAAATTGATGTAAAGAAAATGGACTGAGTAGCAGCCACGTGAACAAGGTATCCAGAATGGATATTAGTGATATAACAATTACTGATTTATGATTACTTTTGAGGCAAAAGCTGGAGAATGTTACAGCAAAGGAGCCAAACCTGACCCCTACTGAGACTTGTAGAGGTTGGTTTGAGTCCCCTAACCTGCTTTGCCAACCCACACCAAGCTGGCAGGCAATACTCTCTCATGGCAGTAGGTATGCTTACTCGTAGCCTTTTTAATGTTGAATTAGTGAATGTGCAAATAAAAATAGTAGTTTGTAAAGTCCTGTGCAGCAGCCGGTGATATGAAGTCAACCAATTCTGACAAGTAGAGTAATTATTTGGCTTGCCCGGTCCCTTCTCTACTTCCAACTCTTGTTCAACCCTTGATGGTATCAAATAATTTCCTGAATGAAGCAGCAATTCTGCCTCAATAAAATATTTATGATTATGGCAAGGGTTTCCTGATCTCGGCTTTGAACTTGCTTTTTCTTTATTTGTTTATTGGGATTCATGTTTCTCCATTGCTCTGGGATGGAGGAACCAAAGCCCCACCTGTTACATGAGTGTTGCCTGAACCTGTTAATATCTCTGGTCAAGGCCAAATCTTCTTTATTGTAACTTACCCAGTTCTAGGCTGAAATAATTAATTTGGAGATAATGTAAATCAGCAGCACAGATGTCTTCCTAGATCCTTTCCTGATGAGTGGTGTGAATGAGCTCATTTTGGATATTTGAAATGGTCATTTGGTAATCTTCAGCTCTTTCTTTTTCCTGAGGCTAATACCCCTTTGAAGATGCTGATTCTCAACTTTTTTTGTTTTCCTAGTGAATGAACCCATGGTTAAGAACAGACTTCCAAAAAGCAGATCACTTATACTGGGTTTAAAATTACAGCCTTGTTGTTCTCATTTCCTACTGCCATCCTTGATTCCTATTAGCAGGTTACAGGTGATGTCTCTTCTCTCCCTTCCTCAAGATGAAATTAAGTTGTAGCTGTGAATTCTCTATCTTATGATTTTTCCAGTTACCATAAGGCCAGTGCTGAACTGTAGCAACTCAGAGTACAAATGCAAGCGTGACACCTGAGACACTGCCAGAACTATTTCTCCTGAGTTTTATTGTTATTAATTTAATAGCAGGCTTGTGGCCAGCTAACTGGCATGGATGACATTTGTTGTTGTTTATGAAGGATAAAATGGAATTTACCCTCTGTAGATGTTTTCTTAATGCTTCTTTCATAACTGATGCCAGACAAGGTGACTAAATGTAATGCACTGTAAAAGTTAAAATGGAAAACAAGTGTCTTCTGGCTTAGTTTGTTGCTGACCAGTCAGAAGGACTCCAAAGAGGACTTGGCTCGTGCTGCTCTGCTTGGAGAGCCTGTGTGTTCCTTTCCAAAGGGTTTCTTAATTGGCTTGGAATATGATTATTTTTTTCCTCTGACCAATTATGTGTATTACAACAGATATTACTGCTTTGGTAAAACATTACGTGCTACCCCTCACCAAATACCCACTGAGTATCTCCACAATAAGACTTTTAAATAAGGGTGGATTCAGAAAAGAAATTGGGCTCTGTAGCAGTATGACACCAGCCATTGCTCAGTTAGTGGGACAGATTCTTCTATAGGGAAGCAAATACTCTACCTGTTATCTTGTTTCCCATCTATCAGGTGTGTAGATATGATTTTTCTCCCTTTCACAGCTAATTCATATCGCAGCCTCATTCCTGTCTTGAATTTGGGTGTGGAAAGAAGCACTTTGCCCCTCTAGAATGTGGATGCTGAGAGCCTGGCTGGATTTTAAGCAGCGTGTTCTGGTCCCTTTCCTTCATCCAAACTGTATGAGCAGAGCAAAACTAAAGGGCACAGAAGGCATGGACTTGTAAGGGGATTACGGCAGGGTCAGCTCAGCTACAGAGCTTTCATCTTTCCTAGAAATAAAAACAAAATGAAATACCCCCTTCTTCCCCTGAATCTACAGGAGAAGCAAGGCCGTTTGAAAAGTAATTTTTTTGCGATTCACTCTTTATGTAACTTGGTTTAATGATGCTGATCACTACCAATCCTGCACTGGAGGGTTCCCAAGGATGGCTCCCTAAGAGCAGGCTCAACTGCTAAGCTGCCCGAGTGCAGGGGATGGCTCAAATAATTAAACTCACAAGCCTATAATGAGTTGCCCTGTCATTTCATTTGGGTTTAGAGTTTAGACGCAGCTAGGAAGGCTCAGAAAGAAGTCGAGTGGCACAGGATAAGGATAAACCCAGCCGCACTCGCCCGGCATGCGGCTCCCTGGCCTGCGGCGTGGTGCAAACATCTGGGCCCTTTGCTAAGCTGGGATGAAGTCAAGCAGGGGTGGCAGTGCCTGGCCCAGATGCCACATGGTTGGGTCACGGGTGATGTTTTGAGGCTTTGCCTCCTTGCAGGAGCTGGCAAGCAGGCTCTTGCCCTGCTCTTTCCGAGCCCCAACAGCAGGGCACAGCTGGAGCTTGCTTGATGAGTTCCCTTTAAAAAGAGGTATCCCTGTGAATAATGTACAGGGGAGGTAGGACAAAATGCAAAGCATATATCAGTGTTCATCATCTCTTTCTTTGCTCTTCCCAATTTTTACTGACTCCAGCACATGAAGTCCTATCACAGCCCATAAGTTTTCCCTGGACTGTAATTCTTTCACTCTCAGGTGCTTATCTGTGGTCACCTTTTTCCTCTGTCCTTTCAAACTTGCTTTTTGATTCTCTTCTGAGCAGTCTCACCATCCTTGGTTTGTTTTCATTGCAGCCTGCAAAAAATTGCTTTCTCACTTCTGCTAGGGCAAATTGCTTTTTGCTGACATCTGTGATTCTCTTCCAAAGAGCTCATCGGTTTGGGCAAGAGCGCTTGCATTCAGCTTCATTTACTGTGCCTGGAGTCTCTTATAGCTGCCTTTTATTTTATTAGTTTCAATTTTAATAAAAAAGAAAGATATATAGGAATCCAGCCATGTATCTTCTGAAGCAATTTTCTTGCTGATATTTCAGTTAAGTACTGAAAGCTATTCCAGCTTTGGCTTATTTTTCTGCATTAATCCTAAAGCGGCAAATGGTTCTGGCTCTGGACAGTACCTTAGCAGGCAGCTGGAGGCCAGCATAAGCGTGCAGTGGTATCGTACTTTGGGATAGGTGCAATCATGATTATTTGGAGTGAGTGGTTATTTACCTCTGCTTTGGGATCCAAAATGCGGGGCAGCTGTCTTGCTGTTCTTGCTGACCAAACAAGAAGGCAATAACTGTCCCAAAGAGCTTAGGAGCCAAGCAGAAGGCCAAGGTGGCAGATGGGGCAGCACGAGATGCCTGTTGTGTTGCTCTTCTTACAGTAGTCCCCAACAAGGCACACTTTCTCTCTAAGAGCAAAAGACAAAAAGTGTTACCAAGCCAGAAACTGTAGCAAATTCAGATGCGGTTAGCATAAGGGATTTTTTTTTTTCTCTATCAGTTATGGATTTCCAATAACAGGAACCAAAACCAAAATACCTGCTTCAACCATCTGAATGTAATGTTGGGACAACAGACACCTGATGCACTGCTTGTTAAAATAGTCTATGAAAGCAAGCGTTAGTATTGGGTAAGAAATTAAAATTGGAACTTAAAGTCTAGATAGTGAAAAAGCCATGAAGCACCAGTGCATGTGGGATATTGAAAACCTCAGGCCTGATGCTGGGAACCAGGTTCTCCTGGGGAGTGGTTGGTGTAGATGCCCTTCAACTCGGTGGGATGTCTCACCAGAGCAGGACCACATGTGAGCAAGTACCTGCAGGACTATCTCTGGGGCTTGAAAGTCTGGAGAGGCCCAGGTGCTGCTGATGGTGTGACTGTGGCCAGCTCAAAGAGCAAATGCTTTTGGAGCTTTATTAGAGGGACATAAGTCCTTTGGTACTGGGGAGATCGTAAATTAAGGGAGTGTTACAGCAACAAAACACCTCTCAGTAAGGATAGAATACAGATGTCAGGTAATTTTCCTACTTGCACATCTCCTTGGGAATTAACTCTTTCTGCACAAGCAGGCAGTGGAAGAGATGCTCCTTCCTGACGCCTGGAGGGCGATGCCTGCATTTCTCGATGCTTTAAGTAGTTCCCATTGCGATGGGAAAACAAACTCCCTGCTAATAGATGTTGTACTGCAAATGTTCCAGTGCAGCAAGAGGAGAAATCTATCGCTTCTGCCTGCCACCCTGTGCCAGGAAAACAGTGTTTGGGCTCTGAGGTGATAGATATCGAACATAAAGTGAACTTGTCATAGTTGCCATCTTCCACTGCCCATCTGCAGATAAAAGGTATTCATAAGGATTTCTCCTGCTCCAGGCTGAGGGTAATGCCTGTCAAAAATTCTAAGGGGGGGTTTATTACTGATTCTGGTGAGCTGAGGGGCTGCCTCCTGTATCAGCTGACAGCTCTTCACTCTCACAGCACTAGTTGTGACTAAACATGACCCTAGGTCTGCAGTGATATCCGCCCCCCCACCCCCTCCCAACTACCATAGGGATGGCAGGGGCCACATGAAGCAGTGGCTGGTTTTTAGTGTTAGGCAGGGATGGATGAAGGTGGAAAATAGCCATTATTAGCTCAAAACTTCACTATTTGGAATCCCAACAAGATTTTCGCTTAAATGGTTCTTGTCTTTAAACTTTTAAAAGTTGTTGTGTAATATAAGGTCAGATTCGGAGAATCCAAATCTTCCAATTCTCTAAAAAAAAAAAAAAATTGCAACACAATGTATCTAGCCACATTCCTAATAGTATTACTTTAGAATGATGTACAATGTGTTCTGTTTGAAATACCTGGGAACATCAAATTGGGTCCTATGGTTCTCAAAAATACAACTGATAAAAAGACAGTAATCCAAGAGAACACAATTAGCGAAAGGCAGGGCTTAGATAAAGCAAAAGGGACATTTGGTTTTAATGGCATTGCAAAACCAGCCTCCTATTAAAAACATCATTTCCAATTAAATCATCAGAATTTACTTTGTAGCATGGTGAATGGAGTTATTAGAAATGGCTCTGTAGTACTGGGTCTCTTTTGTTATGGGAAGGTATATTGATTTGGTGCCAGGTTCTGATTAACAGAAATAAGCAGCAAGCCATGGCACTATCATTCTGTTAGGGTTCTTGTACTAATTAATTTTCTAATTAGAACCAATGAGAAATTGTGACATCATTGCTCAGATAAACTTCCTACTTGTTAAAATAAGGACTGCAACTTCTGGACTTGGGGTGAAAATTCAAAGCTTGGAAATTTTACTGGAACTCCCAGTGATGACAGCATTTCTACATTAACTGCATGAAGGCAGAATTTGGCCCTTCTGCTTTGAAAAACTTGCTCTGTCTTGCACTTCACATTGACTATTTGTGCATCTAAGATTGCTTTTTTTATTAAGGAAACATATAGGGAATGATGGCTGCCCTGATGGATTTCACAGGTATTTCTTGGCTTGAAGACCTTTAAGTGAGAAAATGCTGGGATAAAGTGTCTGCTGATTTTCTTTTCCCCTCCAGATTTTCTCCATCCTTGTCAGTTTGAGTGGTGCGATGGGGAAGGCTTCTTTTGTGGAGCTTTGAAATAAATGCTAGGACTTATGCCAGTTTTTCTTTAAAGGTAAAAGGCAATGACTTCACACCCAAGGAGTTCATACCACCTGCCTTGGCATGAGGTTTCTCCCCTAATATTGTAATTTTTTTGCCGTTGTTATTATTGTGTTAAGTTATGGGTAGGTTAAAGCCTCTGTCTTGGAATGGAGCCTCTTGCGAGGAATGGTTCCATTGCGGAGCTGAGGCTGTCGCTGCGTCGTTGTGTTTGCTTGGTGGCGAGGGGAGAAGAGATTTGCTGCTGAGCTTCAGCCTCCTGTGGGATGCCTCCAGCCAGCATGTGTGGGCTGAGGCTTCCAGCCCCATTTGGCTTCCAGGATGAAGGCTGCTCCTAGGAGAGGCTAAACCTGCCCTGGTGTTCTCCTAAGACACTGCCTCAGCATACCAAGGTTTTAAATCACTGGTGGGATGAGTGCAGTTGGCCAGCCTGTGGTGATGCTTTCTGCTGTCCTCCCCAAATCCTGCAATAAGCAGGTGCCTTTGGCCAGGTGGGCTGTTCCTCTGGAGATGAAAAGCTCTGTTCTCAGCATCCCATTTCATTGCTGTTGTCAAAGCCCATCCAAAGACAAACTGAGCCAACAGAAAGGCTCCACTGCCTTTAGAGCTGACCTGTAGGGAGCAGCTAACGAGCTTTGATGGGAAATAAAAACCTTTTGCTGTTTCTTGGGTACCAAATCCTGGAGGTAGTTATGTGGTGTTCCTAGGACAGAGAGTGGCTTCAGCAAGCCTGTGATAGATCAGAGGAATAGGACTCTCTTACTTTGCCTTAAAGTATTAATCTAACCTCTCGGCAAGGCTCCGCTGTGGTTTTGACTAGTCCCCAGTAACTTCAGAAATTAAATCGTCTGTTTGGCGCAAAAATCACTTCTGCCGGCTCCTTTTGACAGCTAATATGATAAGTAAATAACATGATACAAGAAGTAAATTCCCCATGGTCAGTGATGCTGCCATCTGATAGATGTCTTTCCAGCAAGTTTTATCTTTGTCGAGTTTCCTGAAGAAATCAGACTTCATGCCCCTGGAGCCAAAAAAGGGATTTCTCTTTAGTGCTTTTTTTTTAACGTCTCTTTGTTATGTTTGGGGACTTAGCTTCATTTGTATTTATTTTTTTCTAACGGGAGGTGGGAGAGAGCAGAGGGGAGCGGGACAGTGAATCCAATTTGGCAAGCTTGACTTTCTCTCCTGCAGCCAAAGCAGGAAGGAAACATCTTGCAGTTGGCTGCTGTCCTTTCTGGATGTGTCTGACTGCTTAAAGTAAAATGTGATGACTCTGGCCACCTTGGGGTTCAATGCCAAACTTAAGCTGGTCCCACTGGGTGGCAAAAAGAGTTGTGTGACATGGGGGAGGGGGTGGGGGGGTTGAAGGGAAGGGAGGGACAAAAAGAAGCAGGGATGAATAAAGCAGAGTTTTCTCTGTTACTGGATTGCTGTGGACAGAATATAATATTCTGAATGACATAACGATGTCCAAAAACTGTGTATCATGTGGGGTGACTGAGGATTTAGTGAGATTACCCTTAATCTTCCTCAGTCAATAAAAAAGGAAACAAGAATAGATCCTTTCTTCTTAGAAAGACAATGACATTTCATATGTCTGCTGGAGTTGGAAAATTGGCACAGTGTGTTTCATGTCATAATAACGTTTAAATCTTCGTAAGTTTAGACACTGAACTTTATCTGCTTTGCCTTGGCGCATCCACAGCTAAATGTATTTTCCTGCAAAGCTCCAAAACTCCTTCTCTGGCAGAGGTTTGTAAATTTGCCTGGTAATAGAAATAAACATCGTTAGTAGAAGGATGCTGCTGGGTTGTTCTAGCTGTTGTTGGAAAAGACAACTTCAAACAAATACAGGCTTTATCTGTCTTGAAAACTGATGACTGCTGTCTCTTGCTTTTGTGTTGCCTCATTTTCTTTTCTTACCTGTGCATTTTGAGTAGAAATGAAACTTGCTCGAAGCATGGGTTCCAGGGGAGGTCCCACTTGCACCCCATTTCTAGAGCTGGACTACAGGTGGTCTGGCATTGAGGATGCTCAACTAGGCTGGAGAGACCTGGGTTAAATTGCTTGTTCTGTCAGCGCTTTGAGGTCTCCAGTAAAAAAATGCTACGTTAGAAGTAGGCAATAATAATAATTTTTCCCTGTCTCAGATTGCCACTTCAAAATTGGATAAAATTACTTCCTTATCTTATAGTTTTTAACACACTAGAGGCTGGAAGATTAGGAGATCCTTGTGGATGTACAGGACCTCTAGGATAAGCTTTTTTCTACTGCAGTGATGTTTCTAAATAGAAAGTAACATAGCAAAATCTTGGCTGGTTTTGCAGTGAGACATAATCCAAAGAAAACCATATTCATGTGGATGTTGCTGAACACCCCTCACCTGCGTGCCTGTGAAGATTGCTTCTGACACTTATGTGCATGTTAAGGCATTAATGTATCTAGATCTTACTGATGTGCCACAAAAGAAGTTTTCTCTAACAGAGCAGCTGAAGCTTAGTTGTGCACATGGATTTAGTGTGTGGGCCTCAAAGAATGGATGGAGTTTGTTTTTTGTGGAGAAGGAGCTGTGCCAAGCAAAGTCCGGGCTGTGACTCATGGAGGAAAACTGCCTCGGGTGTGCAGGCTCTCAACCTGTACATCATCTCGCTTGAGAAAAGTCCATCATGGTCATTGGTTGCCGTGAGGCCAGAAGTGTGTTATAAACCCTTCGCTAGTTTGGATTTTAGAATGAAATCCTATTCCTTTGAAATGAGCATGGATGCACCATCGTACTCTGCTAATGTTGCCAGCTTTGGGGGCAGTACCTTGAAGATTGAAGCCTGAATCTCAAATTTAGCTTGCGTGTGAGTTTATGATCTTAAATTTTTGTATTCCTGTATCACCTATGTAAACCTGTCATGGGTGAAGCCACATTACAGATGATGTATAATGACCCCATCAAAATATTTGTCCCTGGCTTGATAAAGATGACTCCTTGAAGATAGCTGTGTGTGCAGGGAGGGGGCAGGTGGGATGCTCAAGAACACACGAAACTCAAACAGCAGGAGGTAACTACAGGCAATAAAGCTCTCTTGTAACAGGTTTTGAACCAATATTTAGTTAATTTGCTTTTCAAGATCAGCTCATGAATCCTGCATGCTTGGATTTGGAGATCTCCTGCTTAGGTGACCTGTTTGAGCTGGCATGGGTTAGGTTGGGTGCTCTGATCTCTCCCACAGGGAGACTTCCCTATTTTTCTGGTACTTTAAGAAAGGCACTGCTCTGGAAAATGCCAACTATTTTTCATAGTTATAAAAAAAGGTTATTAATGGATATTTCATAATAAATCTTTCTCTAAACAGCAAAATACCTACCCTGTGTGGAGACGGGTTGTCACAAGCAGCCTGAGCAGCATTTGGCGCTGGAGTTCTGCCAGGCTTCACTTTTTTGAGTGTTCACAAAAGTTTGCAAAGTTTGCGGGTGATATTCCTTGGTTTTTCACCAGTGAAGGAGGCTATTTGGTGGTGAAAAAGACTTAAATTTAGTCTGAGCCAAATCTAATGGTATTAGTGATTTGCCACACATGGAAACCCATTATTTAAATGGCGATGTTCTTATTTTCACCTTACTAGAAAATCCATCTGTCTCCAGTCCCATAAAAATATCTCAGATGAAAATGGAAAACTATAGATGGCAACAGTTCTTTTGGGAAAATATCAGCAAATCTGTTACCCTTCTTACCACCATCATGCAAATACTAATCAATTTGGGATTCATATATAAAATAAAAAGAACAGGGAAAGAAATGGGAAAGAGTTGCAACCATCTCATGGATGTCCTGTTTTGCTAAAACCTGATTAACTTCAGCGATCCACGCTGCTAGAAGGAAAAGCTTTTAAACTCTCTCTGCAATTGGGCTTGTAGAAATGTCAGTGGCTCTGCTAACTTTAGCTGAAATATTTGAGCTTGCAGCAGTTCAGGGTTTGGTGTTCGCTTTGTGCAAATGTTTGTACGCTCACAACAACCTGCTTTTATAAATGGCTGTGAACAAACACCCCCTCGCTGTTTGACCAGCTCTGGTGTTTTTTATTGGACTTGCCCTCATGGCTGAAAAACTCAGGAATATATATGGTGAGATTATTTTTGATCCTGAACCTATTCGTGCAGTTAAAACCTTGGAAGAAATGCTGGGGTACCGAAGGGATGAGCTGTCTTCTGGTGGGTGGGTAAAGCTTGCCAGCTGTCTGACCCCAGGTACAGCGTGGTGATGGAGCAGGATAAAATATGCTGACTCCTCAGCTCTGCAAATGGTTTCTGATGTTGATGCTGGGTTTTTTCTCCCTTGCAATCACAGCTGCATACCGCTCCGTTGTCACAGATGCTTTTTGGCAATTAAACAAGCTGTTACTGCTCACAGCAAGTCCTGGCTCTCCCCAGTTCTATTTGGAAACCTTTACCTTGGAAATAGTTAATTACTCAGCTTCTCTCAATCCCTGTGAGCTGCTTTTTTCAAGTTTTCTAATTTACATTGCCATGACTGGGCAGCAGTAAATCAAAGCCCAGCTGCAGCTACTGATCTCCATAACTCTTTTTTTTTTTTCCTCTTAGTTGTAATTTCAACTATAAGCTCAACAATAAGCCCATCTCTTAATCTCAGCATGAACAAATGGAAAATGGTCAAATGACGCACAATTTTAAGCTTCTTGCTGTATAAATTAGACAGAGTGCGTCAGTTCACTGGAATACTCTGACCTTTTCTCCTTAAATATTGGGGGGGGGGGGTGTAGATCTGGGTTGAGCCCTAGGTTAAAAGTCTCCTATATTTACAGTGCGCAACTGCCGAAGCATAAGGTACCAATATGTACAGAAGCTGGTGCTTAAAATATATGGGGGAAATGGAAGCCAGGGCATATAGAGAAGAGTGCCAATAAAAGCCAGACTGTTACTAGCTTTCAGCAGCTAAATTTACTATAGTATTTGTATAGGATAGTATTCCCCATCCTTAAGCATAGGGAAGAGGGATATGCCAGCTACCTGAGGGATTTAAAACTGAATTACTAATCATTTGACTCTGCATTGTCCTCCTTTATTTTGGCTGTAAGGTGGTGAGCTGAATTTGGCCCCGCTTCCACCAGTGTGAGGCTATGAAAGCCAAGGGAAGGCAAAGCTTGGCTGGCTCTGCTGCAGGAAGGGAAGCCAGGAGCAGCCCAAGGCTGACCGTGGTGATGGAGCCTGTCAGCACCGCGCTTGCCGCAATAAGCCCTCGAGCGAGTCCCCTGCACCGTCGCGGGATAATTTGAATATTAATCTTGCTTAATGCAACCCGTGGCTGAGCGTTGAGCAAAGTGAGGTTATGAACTGATCATGCTGTTCTGAAAATCCACTCCCGTCAGGCTTGTGGGAATGGATTTCTCACCCTGAGTGCTTGTGGTGGTGGCGTGGATCTGAGGTATCAGCTGGGTTTGGTTTCAAATTCCTGCTGTAATGGTGAGCAAGTCATACAAAACAGCATGCTTTATAAACTCAGCAGGTGGGCAATGTTTTATAAATGAGCACAGCTCTATGTACGTAGACAACACAAGGAAAACATATTTTTGCTTGCATATCACCTGATCATGGAATCATAGAATAAATCACAGAATCGTTTGGGTTGGAAAAGCCCTTTAAGATCCCCAAGCCCAACTGTTCCCCTAACCCTGCCATCCCACCACTAAACCCTGGCCCTAAGCACCTTGTCTGCCTGGCTTCTAAATACCTCCAGGGATGGGGACTCAACCACCTCCCTGGGCAGCCCCTTCCAGTGCTTGACAACCCTTTCAGTGAAAAAATTTTTCCAAATGTCCAACCTAAGCCTGCCCTGGCTATTTATGATACTTAATATAAAATAATTACTGCTACAAAAAAATGCATTTTCAGAGTTTCCACACAAATATTCACCTTCTGTACTCCTTTGCTTTAGAGCCAAGTGCTTATTAGGTGTTCTCTTCTCTGTGGCTTCTGTGCCGGCCCCAGCGTGGCCGGGCTCTGAGCTGGCCTGGGCATTGCTTCTCTCTGTCCTTCACTTCAGCCCTGTTCAGGTGAAATTAGTTGCTTCTTTACCAGTGTCTCTTCTTCTTGGACTAAAGGAAAATGATTCCTGAGTGTGGAGAGAGAGAAATAAACTTAACAGGATTTGATTTTTTGAGGCAAGGCTGAATTTTACTTTTATGGGCTAGTGGTAGCCTGAGCTGTTACCTGAGCTGAAAATGTGAAGAAAAGCAATTTTTTAAAGTATTTTGTATCTAAGTTGCTGGTGTTTCTCTGAGGAAGGAGAGACTCTCTTGGTATGTCTGAAATGAAGCCGCAAGTGATGGCTTTCACTCCTGACCCTGGCTGATCCCCCGATGGTGGCTCGTGACCTTAACACTGCTCCCACCAGGGTTGTTCCCCACCTCTTCCTTCTGCAGGACATCATCCCCCTGAAGTGTTGGGGTGCCCACGCCTTGGCTTCTGAGGGGTAACCGTCTGACAAAGTGACTACAGGGGCTGAGGGGGGATGGAAATGGGAAGGGCGCTGTTGCAGCCCCCAGTGCTCCTCATGGCAGTGAAGCCAGGTGGGAGGTTGCCAAAAAGGCTGGTGCTGTGGCCACTGGTCACCTTCTCCCCAGCACTGAGGATTTGCTGTGGAATGTGCTAATGTAAACCCAGCCTGGTTTGACTAAAGATTTAAATTGAATTTTAAATAATGAAAGGCACGGGGCACAAAAGTGCTGGAAAAATGTGCTGGGGGGGAGGGGGGAAGATGGAAAATCTCTTAAAGTGAGACTCCAGATTCTTAGACGTAGTGCTGGACTAGGGAGATCTTTCTCAAAGATCCAAATCCAGTGTGTGCATGGGTTTCCATCACAAGTGAAATGCCGATGTGTGCTTGTGTTCCTTCTGCCTAATACTTGAGCTGAGTGAGAATTAAGCTCCAGGCCCCTCTAAGACTCCCTGCCATTCCTTAAATCTGACCATGCGCATAGAGCGTTACCTGTATTTATCAATATATGTATCTCAGTCTTCATTTCTTCCTTATGGGCTGTTCTTAATTCATAATTTGTGGGGTGGGCAGTAGAGCCCCAGGACTTCACCTTTTTGATACACCCAGGCTCATTTTAAGGAGGCCGAAACCTGCTGTTTAATGCATTATTGAAAGCTGTTCTTTATTTTTAAACTTTCCAGGAAGTTAAAAATAGACCTGATCCTTTTCATTCTCTTATAAAGAGCAGATCAGAATTATGCATTGAACACTGTGTATAATCCATTGGTTAGGGATGACATCTGGTGAATGCATCAGTTAACTGAATCAAGACTATTTACGTTTTTTTTAAAAAAAAAAAAATCCAACCTGTTTCTTGGCCATTGCCTTGCTGTCAGGATTAAGGCGGCAGTTGCAGTGCTCTTGCCTAGTTTAAGCGTACTTGATCATCACTAGGTTTTGAGCTGTGCATTTGTCCTGGATCTGCAGGTTGACTGGGAGTTTGAGTGAATGCTCAACAGAAATGCTCTGATTTTGTATCAGTTGTGGGTCCTTTATTTTTCTTAGAATATTCTGAGAGAAAGTAACATTACATAGAGCGAACATGTATTTTTTGAAAAAGAAATTCTGTCCTCTTCTCACTTTGAACTGGAGATTGTTCAGGAGCACAACCCCTTATCCTGTTTGTATGCAGAGCAGTCTCCCTTAACACCTTGCATTTCACCATAAAGAACATAACTAAGAAGGGCAGGGCCAAAACAGCCCTGAGCAACTCTGCTAGAGATCCGTGAGAAGGATCCGTCCTGGTGTGGAGGCACACATGAGCATACTGGAAACCAAACCCATTTTTTTCACTTTCTATGAAAATGTACTATGCTGCTAGGTATTATGTCTTAAATAACATTAAGCTGCATAAATGCAAGGGAGAAATCCAATCAGTGCCTAATTTATTACAATGAATTGTCAAAGAGCCATAGGGGTTTGCATGCAATGCTGTGAATAATTAATCATTACAGGTGGGATTTTCAGAAGTGCTTGGGGGCTTGCTCAGCCTCATTCATGCCAGGGAGATGGATGAATGTTCTAGAAAATCTCATTGAAATACTGAAGATTAGAGCTAACCAAGGACTATTTTTCTATGTATGCCCTTGTCTGTGACCTCCTTTACTGGAATTTTAGGACCTGAAAAAATAAATATCTTGTGGAAAACTTTATTGGAAAGGTAATTCTTCATATCTTGGTCTGAGTTTTAATTTTTTCTAAAGGACTCTGCTAAGAAATCTGAGTCAAAGGAGGAAAAAATCAACCAGTTTCACCAAAGCTGTCAGTAACTGATAATTTGGAATACAATATTGTAGCCATCATTCCTCACTTGCTCACAAAAACCACCCCTTGTGTCCATAGCATTTTTCTGTGCAATTATAAGGGGTTTGTGCCATGAGTTTCAATGGGAGAATGAACTCTCGGCTCACATCTGTTTTGAAAACCATCTCGTGTGCACTTCTGCAGCTTTCTGCACCTTAAATATGCCCAACTCTTAAGAAAAACAATCTCTTCTTGAAAGGGGGCTTTTTTGGATGCAGACATGCAAACACGTCGCTCTAAGACAAGCTGCAGAGTGAATTTGTAACGAATGCTGCTTCTCCAGAGGAATTATCCCTGTGTGCATTTATTATTGAAAGTGCAGGCTGAGCAAGCTGTCCACCAAGAGATTCATGTCGAGCGCATAAGAACAGCAAAACTCTTGCTTGTAGCCATCAAATACCTCCTGCAGGACCTTTGCTCGCTAATTGGAAGAGCTGTTGGTGCTGGCTCTAGCATGCATCTCTGATTTGTATCCTGTGCTTTGTAAAATGTAATCTCCATATGTGGAATATAAAATGTTTTGTGTGTGGTAAGAATTGCTCTCTGGGCTTCAGCTTTTTCCACCTATAAAAGAGAATACTTACTGGAGAATGGAAAGGTTCAGAAAAAAGGGAGTGCTTTTTTTGTTGCTAGAATCTTTCCTGCAAGGTGTTCCATATCCTATTGCTTATGAACCCTCTGATCTATATTTACAAATGGCCTTAAAATGGCAGGTAAGCAAAAATAGGGTTGGATGAAAGGAATATTGCCAGCCACCTGGCTCACCAGCTTAGTATTGCGTTCAAGTCTTTCGACCTTGCTAGAGCCTCCACGAGGGGTGTTATGGCTCAGGGGGATTAGAAGGAATGAAAAGCACTAATTCAGCTTTCCACACAGAGTAGGTTGCATTCGCTGTTGCTATCAGTTACAATAAGATTTTCTGTTTTCTAATAGAGAGGAGTTGGCCGGGGAAGCGGGCATGCTAGCTGCTCAAAGGCAGGGGTGGCTGGCTACCCCTCAGAGCTCGCTCTGTATTTTTGGAAATAAATTCTGGAACAGTTGGTGGAAAATCAACAAGCTGAGAAGGGTGGCCACCACTTAAAAGTAATCTAGAGATATGTTTGTTCTCAAATCGTTTCTCCCAGCCTTGCAGATGGCAAAGTGCAAAAGAGGGGTTGTGAGCCTGGGATTTTGTTCATAGTTTCAAGGGCTGTGTGAAGACCACATTGACAGGCAAGGTTGGCAGTTGTTTAATGCAGCAAACTCTTCCCCAGGGCTTTGGTGATCCAAGGTGATGGTGAAGGGTCAGGGTTCCTGCTCCTGCTTGGCAGCAGGAACAGGAGAAGACCACATCTGGGGTCCGTCCCAGTTCTCCACCCACCCCTCACCTCCCTCCAAGCAGCAGCCCAGCGGTTGCCTCTTGTTCTTGGGGTGACAAAGCTCAACCATGCTGCTGTGGGGAAGCCTTGAGCCACCTCTGTTCTGCCCTTTCAGGAAAGGGCAAGGAGAAGCAAAAATGGATTTGTAAATAGGCTGGATTACTGGGGACTCCTCTTGCAACTTAAGATTTGGAGTGGAGGGTTAGTTTGGGGGAATGCCTCTGGCCAATGCTCTGTCTATGCTAAGTGTTAAAACACTTCAGTCCTCGCTGACATGAGCTCCTGCCCATGTGATTTCTGATCTGTAGCATTTTTTTTTTCCTGTGCATATGTAAAACAGCCACTGGATGACACCGCTTGTATTTCTGGAGATGCCACCTACCACAACGAGCCCCAGATTGTCACACTTCTAAATACTTGATTTTGATTAAGGCTCACATATCTTCACCCATGTGAATTTTGCACTTTAAACCAGGTGATTAACGCTCCTGCTGCAGCAGTTTTAAGTTCCCAGAAGCAGTATAACCTATCAGCCTCCCATAAACCTAAGCAATCCCAGCTCAGTCTGTACTGAGATCGATGTAGGCTTTAACTGTTGTGCATGGCTCTGGTTTGCAGAGCGGGATTCGGCTATTTCAGGGGGGTGGAAATGGAAAGTTCCACTGCAGGGCTCCCTGCAGAGGCTGAAACACAACCAGGTTTATTTAGATGTGAAAGACTAACTTGTGTCCTGGACCCTGTGTGTTGAGTGAGCGGCTGAAGACATCGAGGACAGAGGAGGGCAAGGGCAATGAGCAGCAACAGTTGGAAAATGCATTTTCAGTAATATTCTTTCCTGATAAACTGCAAGTACCTATTTGCAGGAGGAAGGTATTCTCTGCTGATTGAAAAATTCCTGGGGAAGATCTCGTTACTTCTGAAGTTCCTCTTGCCTAACTGTAGGATGAATAGGAAAGCTTGAGACTCAGTTATGTCTGAATTAATGAAAACTGGAGCTGCTCCAAGCTTATACACAGGTATTTTATGATCTGTCTCAGAGCAATTATTAGGCACTTATATAAGTTGTGTTGAAATTGAGGTCTCTGACTCAGAACCAGGCTTTGGGAAGGTACATCCAGCTGGAAAACAAATAGTCTTAAACGTGGTTTGCCCTATTGTGGCAAGGGCAAGCTGTGCTGGTTGCTGTTTTAGTATTTTCGAAGTGTGCACGCTGAGCAGCAATTCCATGTGAGAGCATTTGCTGTCATACATGAAGGCAGAACAGCAAAGGAAAGTGCATTTTGAGCGTATGGAACTTCTTTTGCTTGAGTGAACGAGTCAAGCAGTTGCTCAGCCAGAAAGATAATGCTGACAAACAGGCTGTGTATGGAAACATGGGTGTGTACAAGTGGGCTTCAACTCCTTGACGAAGCTGCAAATGATTAGGCCTGTGATGTTAAGTGGAAACATATAACACATAAAAATAACTGCGTAAAAATAAGCTTTCCAGTCTAGAGGTCCAAGATTTTATATTTACAGATTATTTTTATGGATGCCATTTTCTCTTTCCAGTATTGTCTGTGTCATTGGTAGGGGAATTATTAATCTATTCTACTCCTCAAAGATTTATTTGCTAATCTCCACTAACAGGTGCTTTCCAGGCATATGCCTACCCATCCCTTTATTAAGATGCTTTGGATCTGCTTTTGGGGCTCTTCTTCCATCTCTGCTCTTAAAACCCAAGGCCAAAAATTTCATATCTGTCTGCCTACTTATTAGGTACCTAAATCTGTTTCATGTATCACGTGTGGAATAAGAAGATGAAAGCGTCCTTGTAAAGGGTGGCTGTAAAACTGAGCTTGTGCTCTATTACGAGAACTATCTACAGAATGCAGCAGCTCAGTCTGGCCAAATTTACAAGATGGGTTTGTGGGTGCCACCTCCATACTCCTCCATCTGTGTCTTTGGTTGCTTTCTCTGAGCTCAATCAAATGGTTAATTTTCCCTTTAAGCCACGTTTGCTGATTCAGGACCTTTTGGTTGAGGGGCCACCAGTTCTCTATGGGAGAGGTTGTTATTGAGTTGTGTGCATGACCAAGAAAGCCCTTTGGCCATGAGGCCTTGTGATCCATGTCTGCACTTTGGGTCGTTATTTCCTCTGCTGGCCCTCTTAGCTGCTCCAGAAGTTCACTCTTCACCTAATCAGAAACGTCTATGCTTGAGAAGTGACTTTTTTTTTTCTGAAGGATTTTCTTCTTTCTTTAATTTTATTCTCCTTACAGACCAAATGTTCAATTCCATGATATATGGGCTTCTCCTCTGAACAAGTCTAATGTTAATTGTGTTTATCCATTTAGTGCTGGAGCACAGGGAGAGGTCTCAGATTTACAAGTGGGAAGTTTGCAAGGAAAACAAATGGTCAATGTCCTAAAGTCTGTTCCGTGGTAGAAAGGGGAATCTGAGTCTCTTGACTCTTGCAAAGCTGCTCTTAATTGGTTGAATAATAGTTTAGGAATTGTATAATTTGTGTGTGAATGAATCCAAATTAATGAGCTGAAAACAAGAGATTCTTTGCACTAAAGCCAAGTAAAACTGAAGCTTCTACCTATAACTGGGAAAGCCTGGCATTTTCCAGAGCACAGGGAAAAGAAAGAGGCAACATTGCATGAAACAGTGCTATTTTGTGCACTGTATTACTTTGGTCTAGAAGGTCAATGATGACATCTTACACCAGCAGAGATCATGACATGTTTTGGAGAGTAAGAAACCCATTCAGAGAAGCTAAAGGGATTGTCTGAAACTACAGATCGAACCACAGAAGTCAGTGCATCCCTGATAAAGCTGCCCAACGGATCAAGTTCAGAGGTGAAAAGAGGACCCGCTCTTCTTTGCAGGGGGTGAGGGTAAGGGAATTGGAAACTAAGCACTGATGGGGAAAAAAATAACTGCTAGGTTGGAGATAAGTGAATAAAAATACACTGCCAGCAAGCAAGGACAGCTGTGGTGTTACACCCAATGGCAACTGTGGAAAAACAAAGCTGTAAAATAAATATACACATGGGGAAAGGTTAGGCAGGTCTTAATTTCCATCCTACTGTTACTGTAACCCATATAACACAACACCTTGTTTTCGGTTGTGAACAGAACAGCGAGCGCTTTGCTGTTAGCTAATCCGAGGAAAGGATGGGTGACAGCTTGGGTCATTCAAAATTCCCTGCTTTGATCCATCCCTCTCTCCAGATTTCCCTGATTCTCAGCTATAGGGACAGGGGAACTTTAACATCAGCGGAGGAACGGCGCTGGGGTACTTAAGCGTAACCATTGCCTTCATGCAGCTGCTGAAGAAAATGTCCCAGGGCAGATGTAACTGCTCGTGCTCCAGATACTGCAGCAAGGTTAGGGAGAGGTCCCTGGCTAATAATCAAAAGTAAAAATAAAATAGGGATGCATCTGCATTCATCCTAGCATTTGAAAGCGGAGTAATTTCTCAGAAGATGGTAACTTCAACTGCTTGCTAAAATCTCACTGAAAGATAAAAATCTGGCTAAAAACCCATGGCAGTTGGAGTGGTTTGGGTTTCTGAGAAAGGATAAGGTTTTTTCAGTCTGAATTTCAGTACCTCTCTGTGGTTGTGAAAGTGGTGAATGCTGAGCTCATCTGAAGTTTATCCTGGTCTTTTGAGATGCATTATAATATCCAAGCTGAAGGTAAACGCAAAAACGATCAAAATGATTCCACGCTATTTCACACATGGTTCTAACTCAAAGGAAAAGAATCTTTTGTAGGAATAATTTATAGCTTTGTCTTAATTGCACATATTACTCTCCTATTGTCTGCAGGCATTTCAGGACCCTCCAGAAGTTATCAGAATCTCATCTGTTTCTCCATTGTTAGACTCATACTAGGCTTTAAAATCACCATTTTTTTATACCCATATCTATGAGAATCTTACATTATGCTACTATGATCATGCTGTTCTGTCAAGAAATATGTAAAAATGAATCAGTTTTGCCCAGAATGTTAATTAAGCTAAGGAACTCTCTGTTCATTCTTTTCCTACTAGAAGTGTGTAGAATGAGACAAAGGTAATTTGTTCAAGGTATAAAAATAGGAAAACTGCATCATTTCACAATTAGATCTGGTGTGGAAAAATATTCAGGTTTTGTGCTGTTCTAAGCGGGAGCATCATGAGATGCTCTTTAAATGGACACAGCATCCAAGCCAGGCTAGCAAGCCCCAGTTGTGGTTGCTGGCACAGAGGTAAAGGTAGCAGCAAAGATGTTGCTGCTTTGTGGAGTTGTTTGAACACTTTGGCTTCATGTGATGGGGAAGTTTTTCTCCTTGCTAAGAATAATCAAGGCAAAACCCATGCAACTGCAGAAGGCTTCCATCTCCAGGAAGGACATGCAAGCCAGTTTTGGCCATGCTGTCTTGCCTTGCCTCTGGTGACAACCAATAAAGCATTTGGCTCTTCTTACGTGAGGTTTGCGTGGTCTAAATATTAGGCATCATCTCTAAAATCAGTCCCAAATATTTGGAGAAGTAAAAAAAAAATTACCAGAAATTATGAAGATGAGCAAGTAAACCTGAAAATCCCAACCAACTGACCTAACTCCTGTCCAATGGGATTCCTTCCCAGCAACAGGCTGGACAAGGGTCATTGCTCAAGTCTCCTACAGTCACTCAGGTTATTATTAGTCCACTGTTGTTGGTGCTATTTAAGAATTTCCAGTATACCAAATGGTAACTTTAGTCAGCATTGTCAGGAAAAAAATACCACCTATAAACTATTTTAGACTTAAGCACATCAACAGTTACTAATACAGCGCTTTACAAGGCTCAGTAAGTTATGGAGCTAAGCTCTCTGTTGGTAAAATAAAACCAAACCCAGTATTTAGCCTGCAACTGGGGTGCTTACAGCATATAAAAAGTTGCTTGGTTTTCCATAGAGGGAGGGAGCTTTTTATGCTGTCGCAGTTGTGCTTGCAGAAATTACTGGCCACTTTGGCAAAGGCATTTCATAAGATTGAGCGTTCAGCGTCTGACAAATGTTCGTCCTGTTACAATCTTGATTGGTTTCAAGCATGCAAAAACAAGCGTTATAGTCATGAAAAGTGGAGTTAAGCAGGCTGTAAAAAGTGATGTTTATATAAGAAGTGTATAAAATTAAATTAGTAAATATTAATATTTACCCTTATGAGAATCACAAAGGCAAAGAACTAAGCAAATAAATATGCAAACTGTCATAGTGTCAGAATAAAACTCAAACATCAGAAAACAGAAAACCGATGGATTTTACAGATACGGTACAGAAAATTGTCAGTCTAGCTTGATTAACTGTTCATATTGGAAAAAGTGAACATGACAATTCCACTTAATTTCTATTAAAGTTTTCCAGATCTGCCTAATGTAACAAGTGTCTTTACCTAATGGTGCTGGTACTCAATAATATGGCTTACTGCAAAGTTTGTAGATGTCATGGGCAAGCCCTAATTAAGAGGTTGTAATCAAGCCATATCTGAGCCCTGACCCAGCATTCACTGAAGTCTGTGATAATCCTTCCATCAACCTTGACTGGTGATCGCTCATCCTCTATGGAACTGCTACATACCATGCACAACTGACTCCCAAACTTTGCTCCTGCGGTGAAGACCCAGTTCTGGTGGCTTTTAGACTTCCCATTGTTAATGAAGACCCATCAGCTGGTTTGTTAAAATTGTTTAGGATAACTCTGTACCATGATGTACATGTGTACATGACACATCTTGTAAATGTAAAAACAAATTGTTGGCCATTCTCTTCCAGCAATCACTGGAGAGTGCTGTGGAGAAGGCTCTGTCCCTGCCAGATTCCAAGTTGTGGAGCCTTACTGTTTTGGCGAAGAGTACAAACAATTTCCATTGTGCAGCTCAAGCAAAAAAAATATATACAAAGCTGTTGAATCTTGCACTTTTATGTGTTTTCATTTGGCACAGGAAAATGTAATCATTAAACAAATCTGTTTATCTAACAGGTCAACTTTGATGTATCTTAAGCAAGTAAAAGCCATCATTACCGTATGTCTATCTCTTGAGGAGCATGAACTAGCTCTCTTAGAACAAAGCACAGAAAGCTGATGCTAGGCATAGAGGCTGCCAGTGAGGTATTTTATAGCCTTTCAGTGCCTTCCAATACCTTTGAAAGGAATTTTTATTCTTTATAATGTACCTCTTCCTAATTTACCTTTGGAATCGCCCTCTGCTTTATTAAAGTAAAAGGCTTTTTCATTCCATTATGATTAGTCTTGGGGCAAGTCAACGTGATTTATAGAAGACAGATACAAGCTCATCCTACTTCTTGCTCCAGCCAAAAGCCACGTAGGCCTATAGTCATCTGAATTTGGGCTCGGCACGGTGTGCACAGCAGCTGCATGCTGTATGTTCTGAAGATCCTGCTGTCTTGAAAGGCAAGGGGGCTTCTCTCACACCTTCAAACCATAAAGCAAAGCCTGTTACCTCGAGTGCTCAGTCAGTGTCTTCCAGGCTCAGCACGATCATCTGTCAGATTCTCTCATCTGCAAAATAGCCTGTGAGTTGTGAGGCTGTTCTTGACAGGGCATAGGGAGTTAATGGTGTTATTTTTGTCCAGGTGTAAATAACTTGGAGAAAGGGCATGAAAGAACCCAGTCCAAGGTGCTGTCAGTGTTGTGGGTGCAGATTTCCCACAAATCTTTCTTTTGCAGCTCTTCCCTTTTAATGAGTTACAAAACCTACTAATCCACTTTCTCTCATTTTATTACAAGCTGCAAGTGTCCAAATATTTCCCCATCTGAATTCTGACTGTACAATAAGTTGTCTTTCCAGTCCAATAAAACTTAGCATTTATGACATTCCAAAAGCTGTTGCCCATTAGCAGTTTCTCAAGCTTCAGGGTGTTTTGCAACACAGCAGTCTAACTAATGATTGAGGGGAAAACAACATAATCATGTGCTGACATTCCAAGTTATTTTATAAGCCACTTTTATCTCAGGCACCCTTTTCCTCCCTGCCATGCTAGTCGAAATCTGCTCCATCCACTGCTGCTTCATTGAAACGTTTCTGCGGTCGAGCCTAGAGGTCCTCCTTCAGCCGCCTTGGAAGGCAGCAGATCTTCCCTATGGTAGGGCATGCCCCCTCATACACCAAAGATAAAAGGAATTTGGTTTATGGTAACCATTTATTAGCTGTCCTGACTCTGCACCATAATCGTCCCCAGAGGCACCTTTACTGGCAGGTTTAATTTAACGTATGTTGAAGTAAAAACTGTGGCTGTGCTTCTGGCGTGCAGAAGTGATGACACTGCTGGATAATTTATCTGCAGGGCTCAACTGGGCTTGGGATATCTAGGCCTAAAAATATGACTTTCTTGCCTGTATGGAATGGTTAGGGATGCATATGCAGTAGCAGTTGTAGGTTGAGGTGCCTAAGCTCCCAGACTGATGTAAAGAGTTTTGTTGTGTTAGCAAGTCTTGGGTGCTGCTTCTGAACGGGGATGCTTATCCACAGTAATTTAGTTCCCCTTGTATAAGCATTCCAGAGAAGTGAGGTGTTTTGTGGTTGTGTAGCTCGCAGGTGATGAGCATGAAAACCTCTGGGGTCCTGTGTGGAGTGGGAGAAGACCCCACAAAATTATTTCCCTCTAATGAAGTGGGTTTGCAGAATGGGAAAACCGGAAGAGTCCCACTCCAAAGAACATGGCATCGACAATATCGCAGTCTGTGTTTAGAGGTTCTCTTGATTCTTCTGGATACTAAAAAAATAGATTTCTGTTTGCGGTGGGTGGGTGGGTGGAAGGTGTGCCACAAATTCAGTTTGTCTTTGTAGGGGTTTTGTGCAAGCTGGTTCCCTTTGAGCATATGGCTGGGCTTCTCTTTGATTTCTGAGTTCTGGTGAGCTTAAAACCGAGAAAAACATGATACTTCTCCACACCAAACTGTGAAACTGCAGCTATGCCCCACTGCAATGCAAAGCTATAAACTGGCCTCAGTTCCCATCATGTTCTCTAAATAAACAATTTGTCAGCTTGCAACAACAGACCAAGCTAGCTAAAAGCTTACATCATTTGGGCTAGTTTTTAACAGAAACTGCCAAAATTACCTGTTGCTGAGCTGAGGTTTACCTGTACCCTTACAAATAAAGCACAACTCTTCTATTAATTGGCATTAGGAGTGTTCCCATAATCCCCAGAGGAGGCGGGGGGGGGGGGGGGGAAGGGTGTAAAACCTAAACTGGCCTCTAGTAATGTGCCCCCACTTGCACTATGCAAAATAAATATTGTAAAGTAATTCAGCAATGTTTTTATTCCTGGTTGATTTCTTTAATCCCTTCAAGAAAAGTTAGGGATACCAAGGGGATACTAAGAGAAGTGATCCTCACTTTTGACAGTATATTAATGGAAAGTCTGAGGCAGTGGAAAATAATTTCTTGGTTTTTTAATGTCAGTGATATTTACAATTTGCCAATTCGCTGACATTTTCGGCAATTCCTATACATGCCAGTAAATACCAAACACCGAAAACTTGGATGCAAAAGACAAGGGTAGGATAGGAAAATGATAGGGATTGTTTTATCTGTGAGCCAAGCCTGCTACCTTGAAATGAGATGGATCATTCTCGGGACAGATCAGCTATTTCTGTGGGTAAAAGTTTTATAAAGACTATTGTCTTGTTAAACTATGGAAGAGCAGAACTTGAACTCTCTCTTAAAAGTATCTGTCCAAAGCTGTACAGTTCTGTTTATGGTTATTCACATGAGGCCAAACCACTGCGACTTCAAAAAGAATTTTCAGAAGAAAATAGAACTCTCATTCATTGATTCCAGAAATTAAATTTAAAAATAATTAAGTAAATTGAAAAATAAGAAATTATTTCTGCATTGTTATATGTTCATAGTTTCCAGTGTTTAGATGTTAAAATTGCGGTCGTTTTTTTGGTGGCTGACTAAAGAAAGAATAGAGAAGGAAAAAAAGTCCAAAGGGGATTTAATTAAAGTATTAAAAGTTATGAGGGGCACAGCTGTCTGATCACTTCATTGTCCCTCGGGGAACAGTCAAAGGGTCAAGATTAATGACAAATACATTTAAAGCATGTCAAAGGAAAAATATCATACGTGTTTAAGCAGCCTTTGGAATTAACTGTTGCAGGAAGCCACATGAGTATATGGTATAGCTTGACTTTTTAAAGAGCTGGATCACTTTATAAACAGTAAGAGCTAAGAGGTAATATTTATATCTTGATGCTTGACAGCTTTAAACTGAGCTATGGTGCTGGATTTTAATGGTGCTAAAGTCTTACAAACCCTTCTTGGCACAAACAAAAGTGGGTATTGCTGTCTAAACCAGCAAAGTCCTACACACAGATAAGTCACAGAAATCTAAGTGAAATATGAGCGTGTATATAAATTAATATTTGGATCATTCATCTTTTTAAAGAGTAACTGATGAGAGAGAGCAGTCAGGATTGCTTGTATTCAGGTTAAAGCACAGGTGCTCTTCTGGGTCACCGTGAATGCTTTGTACCCAAACATGCGTGCTGCAGATCTTCCGTAGACCCTGCCTAACTACCACAGCTATGTAAAGAAAAAGCAAAATCTGAAGGAAAAACCCAAACAAAACCCAGGGTAAAGCTCTGAAATAGTCTGCATCTCTACAGTTAGTTTCTGTAGCAGCTATATTGTATACCCTTCATAACAGACTTTCAATATATGGAATCCGTTTTGCCGGAATTGATCCTTATTACTTATGTATCAATACTTAAACATTTCAGTAGTTAGTGATGATACTTGTAAGCAGTGAATAAAGTGTCATCTAGTGCAGCATAGTGATACAAAACAGAAAGTGCTCCTAGGGCTTATTTTGTAATCATTTGGCTCCTAAAGAAAACCTGTCCATATCCCACCTATCCTTTGCTTGCCAGGGATTGGGAATCAGTCCAGGGTTTGCAACTGGTTAACTCATCTATTCTTAGTTTATTAAGTAAAGAGTGTGAGACTTGCAAGTCAGAGCAAAAAGTGACAAAATGCAGGAAAACTTCCTTCCCCCTCTTCCAAGGGCTTGTTCTTTGCTCGACCCCCTTCTGGTCTCTCATCTTCTTGGCATCAGTTTAATTCTCAGAAACTATATCCCATGTTAGCCCTTTATTTTTATTTTTTTTTCCTCTTCTCTCTTTATGTCTAGCTATTTCTGTGGTCCAGCCGTTCTGCAGAACTATGGCCTCCACTCCTCCAAGTGCCATTGCTGTCATGGGTCACTCATTTCTATTCCAGCAGTCCCCACCGTGCCATTGGCTTGCTGAGGACCAGAAGCAAAACAAGGGATTTAGCTTTTGCCCCCCAGCCCCTGGATGCACTGGGGGTGCATCTCTGCCTTTCCTCACCCTGTTAAGGCACACAGTGCGCTGCTGCCCTTTTATTTAGGGTCTGGCACCCAAGCACCAGTCCCTTTCCCAAGGAACCTCTGCAATGGTTACACTGCCTTCAGTCAAGGGACTGGAGGACTCGCGTAATGCAAGTTCTTACTGGTTATAAGCACCAAGCAATTGCCTGCTCATCAGATCAGACCCATTTGTGTCTTCCTTGCTCTAAAGTTTCACTAAACTTGGAAAGCAAAGGAGTTATGCAAGTTCATATCAGCTGAAGACCCGACTGCCTTTTATTAAAGCTGTGCTGGTTTGTTTTTCTTTTCTGTTTAAGATTAGGAATGGGCAGGAAAATTTAAACATTTAAATCAAGTATCTTTTCAAAATGCTAGCCAACCCTGCAGTGGGCTTATTTCAAGTGTATTGATGGTTTCTTCTTAAAGTATCCTGGCAAACAGCAGCTTCAAAACGTTAGCAATTGTATTTGAATCGAAGTTGGCTGCAAGTTTGCAAACGTGAGCAAAATCAGTGCAAGCCACTGTTAGTGTGTATACCACTGCCAGGTCGGAACGAAAGCTCGCTGCCAGTGCACTTGAAGCTTACCTTCAATATTCCCCAAACTGCTGCCTGTGCCCCTGGAAACTTGATGTGAGTTAAAGGCAGAGAGATACCATACACCTGATGGGCATTCACCCCTGGAATCCTCAGGTAGACGAAGGGTGGCTGGCAGGAGAGCAAACACAATTTTCTCCTGTCTCTGTCAGACTTTATCCTTCAAGGGGAGGTACAGGAGGAGAAGCTGAATGAATTACAATATACCATGAACAATTCTGGAAGGTGTAGCAATGGAAAACAAAGGGCTGGTGTGTCAGCTGCCGCAAGTTAATAGGGATTTACTAAGCCAGTAGAGTCGTTCCATTTTAGCACCAGCTGGGGAAGGATCTGGCCCACTGTCTTTCACTTACATGAGTTAAGAAACAGAGATTCAGTAACATGCCTCTCTGCTGAGTCAATAGAGTAAGAACCTTTCTTTCCATGTGCATTAGTTTTGCAGCTATGGCAACAGTGTATGCGTGAGGAAAGGGAATGCTTAAAATAGGCTCCTGCTCCTAGTTGGAAAGAGCTGACAGCAAACACGTGTGGTCACCCGAGAACAGAGAGGGAGGCAGCGCGCTATTCTCAGCCTCCCTTCGGGTCATTGGTCCCTGGCTGGTGGAGGCTGTAACCGAGAAGGTGGAGGCACCTGGTCGCAGCCGAAGTGCTGTGCCTCAATCACAGAAGCTCTGAGGCTTCCTCCTCCATGCACCTTCTCACCACGCTGGCTCACCTGTGAGCGAGCTGGGATGAGCTCAGCAATGAGGGACTTGAGTGATGCTGGTTGGTTGTGGAAGAGCTCATGCATGGCTGACAACCAGGCTTGTCCCTGCCACTGGACTAACTGTAAGGTCAAGGCAAAGCTCGTTCTGCGCTGACCCAAAGGCATAGCAAAAGGCCCCCAGTGATGAATAGATATTGTAGGGTGTCCTTCTTCCAACCCTAGCTCTACTATGCTATTTCAGAGCGGGGGAAGGCTATGGAAGTGGAAAATAGTAGCGTTGGCTCACAAGCTGTAACCTGTTTTGGTCTCCATTAATTTGGCATTGGCTGTATTGTGTGCTATTATTAGGCACTCTATTCCCCTCTGCAACAAATTAGGGCTTTCACATCTGCCTAAAAATAAAACTTTCCTGTCTGCTGGCTAACAAGCAAAACCAGAATGCAGCATATGTGTAATAAAGATGCACAGCTGTTCTGTCTATGAACTCAGGAATGTGTACGGGCTTTTTTTTGTTTTTGTTAAGGATACAGTAGGTACCCAACAGCGAGAAATGGCATTTCTAAGAAACTGTCAGGCTTAAGGCATTGTAGGGGGATGGTTACAAAAGGTGAAACCAGAGCGAAACATCTGGGAAGATTACAAGAACTTAAATAGGAAAATGTTAATTTGTTTTGGTTCTTTAAGCCAGTCCTGAATGCGACATTCTTGATAAAAGAGAAATAGTCCTAAGGGAAGGTGTAACTCCTTTAGTACCCCATGTAACTCCCAGAGAGCCCTAAGCTTCAGAGCCTTTGGGACCCTCATTTTCTGCCTCTCTAGTTGAACAGCTTGTGCTGTACTTCCCACCAGAGCTGTGACTCTGCCCACCCTCTGTAGATGGTCCCCAGGCGTGGAGCTGTACTGGCTGCCATGGCCGAGAGAGGAGAGGGCTCCCGCGTAGCTGGGGCTGCACCCCGGTGCCAGGCACAGCCCTCCCCTGTCCTAGCCTGCCAGCTGAGGAAGAAAAATGTGCACCACTGGTGGCTTGCAACGAGAGCAGCAGTAAAACCAGAGCATATATATTGAATATGAAACTATTTTATAGCATTTCTTGCTCTAAGGAGCCCCTGCGTGTGATATCTAGCTGAAAACGTGGAGCGAAAGGAAACCTGTAGCATGTTTTATTGTCTCAGCAACCATGTGCTTGGTAAGACTTTTGTCACCTCCAAACTTTTGCTTCTGCTGTTCAACGTGCTCCAAGCAAGCAGGCAGTGATATGTAATACAGTATGTGCGTTTTCATTCTTTCCGTGGCTCAAACAGGCAGGCATCTTCAAGGGAGCTGGTTTGAGCTGGTCTGGTTTTTTATCACCTGACACATTTAGATACGCTCTTTAGATAAGATTAACTAATGAATTTCCTTTGACACTGGTATTTACTCTGTCTCTGCATTAGTTACCTCTCGTGATGTGGGATCTTTGCTTTGCTCTCTTTCATTCTGGCTGTCGGTGTGATATATTAATATTGAAGCCTGTTATGTAGGCAGTAAGCACTTTATTTTTTTTTCAGAAACTGGTGAAATGGAAATGATCTGGTTTACATTTGCATTTGGCCCCAAAGTAACAGGATAGAATCGTTAACTGGCAAAACAATGGCTTGCAAGGCATTTTTTTGAGATAAAGAGGAGAAAAATCTGTTAATCAGATCAGTGTAAAATGTGCCTACCACGTTCATTCAGATGCATTAAGAGGAACTATAGCAATTAGTACATTTAATTCTTAATTTTACGTGCAGGAAATAGTAATCTCCGAAGCTAAGGCACTTGACTCCAAGGTCAGGTGGGGTATCCTCTCAAAGCTCTTTCCCCATCAACAATGTTTTCCTGGTACCTGAAGGACTTTCCTGAGAGAGGGGTCATGGAGTCCAGGCTCCTGATTCCAAGATACAAAGTCTAACAACTAGACCATCAACAATTTTTTCCTATAGAGATTTCCGGATAAACCATGCAAGGGAAAAAAAAAAAAAACAACTCAAACCCAAATAACGCTCTCTTGTTTTTCTCCTTTCCTTCTGAATTACATGACATTTCACAGAAATGACTGCGAAACTTTTTCCATTCAGACTTTAGCACTGGTTTGGTGACAAACTTGGAATTAATTTTAAACTGTTTCTGAAGCTGACTAAACCTTTCCATTCAGAGATGCGTTTTCAGGTTTTTACAACTTTTGCAAACCTTAAACCTTGGTTTCAGGATGACATTTTTTTAGGCCAAGAAACTCATCCCTATTTAGACACAAATACACACACTTTTACGTTAGTCGGACCCTCGTCCACGGCTGTTTCTGGCTATTGTTGGCCCCATCATTTAATCATTTTCTATGCTCATTTTCCTGGCTTTTATCTTTCAGCACACTTCCATGCATTTTGAAAGTGCATGAACAAGATGTAACAAAAAAGTAAAAATTTTTTAAATTTTTTTAAAGCTTCTAACCAAACACATAAAGCTTTTGAAAAAGAAGGTTTTCTTTTTAAAAACAATCATTTTAAGTTCATTAAAACTTAATGCGCAAAACATGCAAAGTTCCCAAAGTCTGTTTTCGTGTGCTAAATTACATTTGCAAAAGCAGACCATTTTTCAACTAAGAAAAACATTGTCTGAAAAATATTGATCTGTGGTAATACCAGGCATTGCCAAATATGCCTTGTCTTATCTCTCCCAACTTCCCCACCTTTCTGATGATAGAAAAAGCAACAGCTTTCCCTGTTCCTGATGAAGATCTAGTTTTCTGAGCCAATGTCAATAGCCCTACTAACATGCTCTTTTCCACAAAAAAAAGAAATTTCAGAGCTTTATTTGATTTTGGTGACCGTACATAAGAACAAAAGTAAGATTTCACAGGTATAAAGTGGACAATAAGTAATTTTCTGGTTTTAAATACCCTATCCACTTATAGTAACTACTAAAGCTTAGCACTAGGGTGAAGAAATCGTATCATGGAATGAATTGGTGTTTGTAATAGATTTTTGAAAAGCTATTAAGATCTATTCATGCAGGGTATAAAAAAAAAAAAAAAATTACATCAGTGACTCATTCCTGTTCCCTGAGTCCTGTGCATTCGGTGTAGGAACGTCCTGCCTTAGACACGGCTCCTGCTGTGAGAATGAGGAACAGGTTGTGACTCAGCCCAGAGGAAGATCTGTACAACCTTCTCTGTGCCACATCAGGGAACCCGATGAGAGGAAAACCTTGCATCGCAATGACTGACGCGAGGGCTGGCAACCTGTGGAGATTGACCAGGAGTCCAGCTCTGTGTTGTGCTGGGCAGTTCTGGTTGAAGTTGATGGATTGAAACCTTGCCTGTCCTTTATTCAGGCTGTCCTCCCTCTGAATAAGACAGCGATGGAGCGAGAAACCCTGGTTGGGGCTCGTGGACTGTGAACAAACAGGCTGTGAAACAAATTATGGATCGAGAAGGCAATCATGGACTTGCTTCTGGCCGGAGCATGGATGCTGATGGTGCATGGCCACGCAGGGGCTCAGCACCCCCTTGAAGAGGGATGGGAAAGTCACTGGCTGCTTTCGTACTGAATCTGGGATCTCCAGCAAGGAGAAGCATTTGGGATGGAGGCGTGAGCAGCGCAGCAGAGAGGTGCAATGGGCTGAGAGTATCTGTGGGTTTGATTCTCATTAGTATCTTCCCCAGACTGCAGCAATTTCCCTTCTGGTCTGCCTCACAACATAAGTTTTCCTTGGCTTTCCAGCAGAAGAGAGACACCGGCACACACTGAGCTCCTGTGGCTCTGGGAAATGTATGTGGAAAAGACCTAAGTGGTTTGATAAAGATGGAAACCAAGAACTAAGTCCAAACCCACTGAAAAACTCCCTTGGTGTAATGCGTGGTTGAGTCAAGCTCTTTGGCGTGTTTGACAGCAAATGATAAAAAGGAACGTGAGGCAATATTTATCTCCATCAATAAAAAGTCTGTGGGGATCTATAGGAGAGATGTAAGTCTCCGTGAAATAACAGCATTCAAATAGCTTCAAAGCCAAAAAAAAGTTTAATAGAAAAATCAGTGGTTTTCATGCAAAAAAAAAAATAGATAAGAGGCCTGGATTTCAGAGGTTAGATCTGTCTTTGTCAGTGAAAAGCTGCTCTGCTCCCACAAAACAACGTAGCCAGTGGGAAGAATTATATTGCCTGTTTGCCCTTTCTGACAGTTTTCTTAGAGATGGATTGGCCTGAGAACGCGGCAGAGCACACAGACCTTGCTCTGCTCCCTTTGATGCTCTTTCTATCCAAACAAACCTCTTGGTTCTCGAGCAGGACCACCTCGCACTGTCTCCATCATCACCTTACTGTTATTGAAATACTTGAGCTGATTTATGTTTTCAAGTGTCTTTAGATAGTTTTTTCAGGCCGTGTTCCTAATTATTTTTTTAATGGCAGTATTATCATGCTATAGACGTATTTGTTTAAATCCTGGCTGACTTTACAGGGGCAGTTTTTTAAAGGAAGAAGAAAATGAAAATCATAATCAAAATATGTGCTAGTTTTTTTGGGATAGATGCCAATCCGGTTTCAGCTGGCACAAATGTGAACAATAACTGTGGGACTGCATGCTCCTTTTTCCTCCAAATAATCATCATTTTTTATTGTACGATGTTTCACCTAGCTGCTCTACAGTTTGTAACCTTTCTCAGCCCAGCAGAAGAGAGCAAAACTTGTCTTTGTCTTAAAGCTCTGAACTAATCAGTTCTGCTCCCTAGCAGAGACAGAAGGAATTGAGGGGAAAAATGAAATCAAAACCTCTAGAAAAGTTCACCCTCTACGGTGGAATGAGGACTGAACTTAAGATAGCAAGTATTCTTCTGAATATTGTGGATTTGAATTACTACCTGTTGGATTTTAGCACTTAAATGAGTATAACTAACGTTGGTGTGGATTTCCACACCTTTTTATCAGCCATACTGAGGCTTCCTCTGAAGAACATGGAATTAGGAATTTTCACAGTCAACAGACTGTGGAACCGATCCAAAACGGTGATTCCTGAAAACGGAGCTGAGGGTTGTTACTGAACACAAGAGAGGTTGGGTATGGAAGATGATGGGTAGGGACAATTTGGTGGTCAAAGGGACAATTTGAGAAAAGCCGCATTTAAATAAGCAGGGAAGTCTTTAGGTCTATCTTAACCAAATGCAGATCGTCAGCTTGTTTTGTTCATGTCCCTCTAAGCTTTCTATTTTCAATAGCCTCAGCCTAAAGCAATCCCCATAAACTAGATATTGGAATTGAAACCAGCTCCAGCATCAGACTCTAGTGCTTGTCCTTCCTTTTGGTGGTTTAAAAGTTTGGTCCAGATAGCTCCTTTGATCAAGGGAAAACAGCTCAAAGTTACCCATAGCTTAGCCCAAAAGCAGAGTGAGAAGTCAGGCTTTGACTTGTCCAAGGGACGGACAGGTAAGGCACGGGTTAGCGCATCCTGGCACCTGCCTCTTCACACCGGCTTTGGAAGCACAACTGTGACCTCCAGTGCAGCCAGAGAACATGGGAAAAAAAGAAATCCTACTCTCGGACCTTGACCAAAATCGTCCAAGTTCAAGTTTACATTCTTTAACTTCTAATATTGGCACCGCTGCTAATGCTTTCATTCTGAGAGTGCTGCATGCACAACAAGAGAAAATAAAGAAAAAATGACAGATGGAAAAAGTGTGCTTTAGCCACAGCTGTTTCCTCCTCCTTTCAAAAAATGATTTAAGCACCTTATAACCTAAGGGAGAAAAAATGATGGCTTTCTAAGTGAAATATCTCCTGTTGAAAAAGCTGCTATAAAATTGCTTATTACTCAGTAAGATAATCTCTCAGAATTATTGCTTAATGATTTAGGATTGGGGTTTTTCTTAACCAATCATTCCCAGAATTTCCATTACAGAGAGAAAGAAACTAGCCATTGGTGACAGGCTTTATGAGAAAAATATGAACAGGGTAAGGAAAACGGAGAAAAAAAAAAAAGCTAAGGATTTTGCTTACATCTGATGTTCTGTCTAGTGTAGATGGGGAAAAATAAAGTATTTTCTAACAGTTAAAGAGGACAGAAGAGCACCTTTGCACCTGAAGAGCAGGGAGTTCCTGGCTAAGGTTCACCCTCTCTATATATTAGGTATTTATGTCTGTTAAGATAGAAAAAGGAGAAGTGGGATAAAGTGAGTAATTAATGTTTTGGGCAGATGGAATCACCCTCCAGGGAAGCTCTTATCTCTCCATCTACCTGAAGCCCTAAAATGGCAGTGTTCTTACTGCAAGAATCACACCTTGGTCACAAAAGTTAGGTGAGGCAAAAGCAAGATTGGATCTCTTACAGGCAGGAGGATGGATCTGGAAGCAAAGCTCATTTTAAGCAGCACCTGAGTTTTCTGGGTTCCACGGCCGCAGCCTCGTACTCGTGTATCTGCTGCTCCCTGCCTGGCTCTGAACGGGACTGGGGGAGCAGATCCTTATGGTAGCAGACACTTTTGTGGGTATTGGCCCTTTCTTCCCATTCTACTTTCAAGACTTCTCTAGGTCATTGTCACCTAAGACATGGCTGCTGGGAAATGTTTAAGACTGCTTTATCCTGTTGGGGAGGTAGTGGGGGGACGGGATGGGACAAGAAGTCAATACAGTTAAAGGAATAAAGATCACTTTTTAAGATGTGGTGAGGCTGGCATTTGGCACTCTGCCTGAAGCTTTTTACCTGACAGCAGCTCCATTAGAGGTAAAAAAGTGGAAAGGACCCAGCTTGATCCTAAGAACGATATGGCAGCATTGGTCATTAGACACATAAAACTATTTTGGTCTGAAAACTGAGTAGGCTTTGTATGGAAACCAGTAGGGAAGCATGTATGGAGCCCTAGCTTTACACTTCCTAAGGCCTCAGTTCTACAAATGCATATATTTTAGCACACAAACGTCTGTTTCATTTCGTAAGGTAACGCAAATGCATAAAGCCAAGCGTATTTGGAAATGGTTGCCAAACGTGGGTCTAAAATGGAATTTAGAGAAGTGCTTGAAAAAAAATCTGCAACACAAAAGTAACTTGGAATGGTAAAGCACTGCTGCTTAGAATAGGGGACCTATGTCAAAACAAAAAAGCTGCTTATCAATCTCTAATTGAGCTTTTGCATGAGACATCAGGTATTAACAAAAATAGACAGGTTTGAAATAAGAAGCAGATGGTCACCCAAAAGCTCTTGTCTTGGAAAATAAATGAGAGGAAAGAAAAGCAAATTGACTAGCAGTGATGGTTTTATATACAGTAATCTGGTCAGAGATCTGGAAATAGTTGACAATTAATTGAAATAACACATTGCAAATTGTCACCGTATGATGAAAAATCTTCGGGGGGGAAAAAAATGCTGTTTGGTCTGGAAATTTGGATTGTACTAAAGTCATTGTAAGGAAAAAATGTAACCCAACTCAACCCAAATTTCCACAGAATTTTCCCACCCAAAACATTTGCAGGGATTTTTAAGTACAAGCTGATATTTCATGTTAGACTTTTTAACCATCAAGAGGTGGAGGTGTCCTTTATCTAGTATGAAACATGGATCCTTTTTTTGAGAGAGAAAAAAAAAAGTAGTAAATCTTTTTTTCAAAGTTAAAGCTGCCTGAGAACCTTAACCCCATCTCAACCGAGAACCAGTGTTCTACTGTCCAATTCATATGTACAAAAATAGTTTGCTCCAGTTCAAGACCGAACATCATTTCTCTTTCATGTAGGACGCTTATCAAAACATGGTATTCGGGCCAGACAAGCTCTCTTATAGGATATGTTCTTTATCTCCCTTGTAAATAACTTTTCTGCACTGGAGAAAAAAAAAGGAAAGGGGAGGGAAATGCCACCCACAATGAGGCGCGTAAGTAACAGCAATCAAACAAAGCCACATGAAAGCTTTATTTTTCCCTGATTTTACCATGTGTTCAAGTGAGAAGGACAAGTGAGGTTGGTTTCGGGGAAAAATAAGCCCATGTGTACAGAATTCTATTGTCGCTGCCGCTCATGCGGTATCACAAATTCCAAATCAGCAGGAGAATTAGTCACTGAATTACAGACTTCCTTTTGCCTTTATACGTTACGCAGCCCTGAACGGACGCTAAGCTGGGTTTGCTTCTGAGCCTGCAGTGGCCGAAGCAGAGGGAGCTTTTACTTCTCAGTCCCCAAGGAAACATAGCAGAGAGGGCAAGGGGGAATTGAAAAAAAAAAAAAATTAAATAAAATTTAAACAAAAACACCCACCCTGGCTGCATAAACCTGTTTTTTGTAGCCAAGTGGGAATTGAAAATATCTTCCTGTTACATTCTTTCCACATCTGCAAGGGCCATACTTAGATTTCATTAAAAAATATTTCCTCTTATCTTGAACAGGTTCTGACATAAGCCAGGTATTTGTTAATCTTAACATGCTTTCTTTTTTTAGCTGGTCAGACTTTTCCTGCAAGATCTTGTTATTCCTGCCCTTTCCGATGTTTGCAAAGGGGGCCTTTCACCATACGTGTGTCAGGATCTTTGTGGGAAGGTATATTCCAAAGACAACATGTAAATCATACTTTTTTAGGAAAAAACCACATGTGCTCATTAGCAGCAAAGAGCAGCTCTAGATGCATAAATGAGTGTGCAAATAGAGATGCAAACAGCGCTTTGTTATTAAGACCTTGGGCAATCTGGGCAGAGGGTGAACCATTGCTCTCCAGCAAGAATTTTCAGTTGCATGTTCCGGCCTATTGACTCATATCTTCTTTCTGCAGCTAATTTCTACCTGTATCTTTTGAAAACCCTTCTAATTTTTTCTGTCTTGGATAAGGACAATCTATTAAACCAGGTTATCAACGGAGTTCATTTTATTCCAGCAGACTTTTTTCCATGTTACAAAAACCAGAACCCTAAGCTGCTCCTTGGTACCACATGAAGTCAAGGGAGGTTTTACAACTGACTTTATTTCAAGGAGAAACAGATCTTTCATCTGCCTCTGCAGTGTGCTTGGCCCTGGATAGATACGATGTTGATGAAAAAGAGAGGTGGTAACGATTGATAGTAAATGGAATTAATTGCTTTTACCAAGTTATGAAGGGGAAGTTGTTCTCTTTACCTATCTGTATTCTTTATCCGATATGTATATATATTTCCTCATTTTTGAACCTCTAACTGGGCCTTAAAATTGCAGAAGAAAAAGCACTGTCCTTGTTTGCTGCTGTTAATGAGGAAATGGAAGAGCTGCAAAGCTTAATGTCGTAACGCGTCGCAATATGATACATGGTGTTTTCTCACGAGCCTGCACGCGACACAATGGATGTGATTAATTGTTGCGTTACTACGCAGTGATTGTTTTGTTACTGGCAGGGGTGAAAGCAAAGAACCGCTGACCTTTCCTCTGAGTCCTCAGGTCGTGATACCATCCTAACGCGTGTTGGATGGGAAATGTCAGTAGAGGAAGGGTTGGGGAGGACCCTCACCACCACATCCGAAAAGAGGAGCTCATGGTAGGGAAAGGGTAGGATGAATCCCGGGAATGGAGAGTCTTTCTCAGAAGTTATTAAATGGGATTGACTTGTTTTGCCTGAGGAGAGAAGACTGAGGGAGATCTGACAGCTGCCTATGAGTGCATCAAGGAGGCAAGCAGCAGGCAGAGGAAAGTTACTTAAGCAAAGAGACAATGTTGGCACGCAAAGAAATGGGTATAAATAGACAGACGCTGGAAATCCCTTCCAGTAGGAATAGTGAGGACACATGAAAAAAAAAAAAATCGGGCCAATTTTTAAAATTAAGATCATGAAAAGAGATTACATGCTTTCTGTGGCAGCTGGGATCTCTCGCACAGGAGGGCCATCCTCTATTTCTACATGAGTAATTTTCCTCTTTCTGCATTTAATATTAAGGCTGGCATCAAATACACTAGTGCTTCTGCACCAGCTGAATTCAGAGAGCGAGCTGGATATAGGGTGCTGCTACCAAATATCTGTGAGCCTAGATGCTCCCTCTTCATGATGCAGTTGGATTCGGCGTGTAGGACCAGAGCCCATCCAAGTGCAGCCCAGTCCAACTTTTGCTGCGTTGCATTTCGCCAGCAGAAATGAGATACTTTCCTGAGTCTGAAATGTCTTTTGGTGTTGTGTGAGCTCATTAAAAAGTCAAGATTATTTTTGTCTTTCTAAGTAAAAGGGAAGATTTACTGTGTTGATTTGATGACCTGATGTGTTTTCTGGACCCTGCAGTACTCCAGGCTTGGAACAAAGGACGATGAGCGCATCCATGATTTTCACAATAGCGTCTTTTCACTGTGGCACCGGTACAAATGCTGTTGCAGAAGAGGTTTGGAGGATTGAGTGGCTTGCTCCAGACAGGCAGGGGTTTGAATGATCGGGAAAAACAGGATAGGAACAAGTTTCTCGCACACATCCTCGCTGTTACTGTTGTCAGTAAGATTGGAAACGTCTTTAAGAGTCGCGCTTTGGTATTCCTTCAATTAGACTTCTATCCTTAGTTTTTGGGGAAGGTTTTTTAAAGTGGTTTTTTAGCCCAGCAAACAGCACTTTAAACCACGCTCATTGGCTTTCCCTTGAAGTTTTCAGTGACTCTTAACAAGCAGGCATCCTTCTCAAGGGGACGGCTCGACCTGGTCTAGCACAAGCTTTTTCAGATTCTCTGTCTGTAATTTCTATTTTTTTTTCTTTTGCTTTTGAAGGCAGATGCCTTTTAACAGATTTTTGCATATGTTGTTGGCTTTTTTCTCTCTGAAGTCAATGTATTATACGCAGTTAAAGAAAAATCATCATGAATTATTGCAAATGAAAGGAGACTTAATATTATCTTATAAATGGTTACTTGAATATCTATTTTCTTCACGCACAAAATGTGTGCTTTTTCCCCTGGTGTTACCTTCTTCTACCAAGAGTTGGTATTTGCCTTTAGTTTCAAACTTAAGTTTCAAAAACTGTTGAGCAAAACCTTTATTACGATGTTGCTAAAACAAATCTTAGTCTGTAAGATTGTCACTTGGCAACCATTCCTGCACAACGGTCATGCCCCGTCCAAGAGCAGGGGTGTTGGCAGTCACGAATGCAGCGGGTCTTGTATTTTCTCCTCCTGAGCAGTTGCGGCAGGCGGAGGAACGGTGACGTTTGTAGCTCAGCAGGAAATATCTGGCTTAACCAGATGTACTGAGAGCCCTGCAGCAAAGATGACTTTTTCCAAACCTGCAAAGCTCCTTGTGTCGCTTCTCCTTTTGCACCCCTTTCCGTGACCTCACGCTGCAAACACGAGCTCTTTGGTTTTGTGTTTGAGGCTCGTGTTGGCCTGCAGGACCAGACCTCTATTTCTGCCTTGGGCTGACAAATTGGCTCGGTCCTTGCCTGCGATCCCTGTTGTTTTCTCTTTGCAAACAATTGCTGTCTCCTGTCTTACAGAGAAATGGCGCAGGGCAGCAGCCACTTTATTCTTTTCTTCCCTATGAAATGCCTTTTACCATCGGGTCCAGGTCTCTGACTCCGTATCCTCAGTGCTGCAGCAATACAAACAGTCATTTGTAATAACCAGCCTGTATTCCCTTGCATGTTGTGAAAGACCCACATAGCAGGGAGAGGTCTCTCAACTTCAGTTGCGATGGTAGAGTTTAAATTATTCTTGAATTGATCGTGAGCATAAAATCCTATTTTTACCTTTAATATGAAAGAGATGCTCCCTGGATTAGCTTTACCTGGTGTCCAGCTGTCCTATGCACGTCCCTGATATCAATGTCTCTCGTCACTCCGAGAGGGCATATATTTTCTGCTCTATCTCTACAGAGTTTATTCAACTTTTTATCTTATTGCTGTTACTTTATTTACACATTTTTTCAAGTTTAGGGGAAGTCAGCCAGCCCCCCAAAAAAAGCCAGTAGACTATTGTTTGCTGAACATTTGTTAGATAAATTAGAAGCTCTGTACAGGGCTTAATGTTATTGACTTTTTTTTAATCTCTACTGCATGCAAAGGTGTTACGGTTTGGCGTTTGCTTAGACAAGGATGCTGCTAAGAAAATATTGGACGAGTGGGTGGTGAAAGCAATAGGCTCAGCCTAGCAACAATGGCCAGACTTGCAGTCAGAAAGATTAGCGAGAGGTTTGGAGGTGGCATGACCTCCACAACCAGTTAAGAAGCTGTCTCGGAGTGGGGTAGATCCGGGCTTTGTGGAGCGCTTTTCTGCTCAGAGATGAACAAATGCTGAATCTTTATCAAAGCTAGGCAAAGTGGAAAGCTGCAAAAGTAGACTCAGCTTTCGGGGTTCTGCAGACCATTGCTCCTGGACTGGACCTTGTCCTGCCCTGCTCCAGGCTGCTTTCTAGCAATACTGGTTCAAAATGTGAGTTTTTGAGGCCCTCTGCACTGCACCCCGTAGCACAGGAGGGATGTGGTTGGGCAGACAGGGGTTTTGCCTAAAAACTTGGTGTTCAGTTATCAAAACAAAGAACTGAGAAAAGGGATGGGCTCTCCTTACTTTCACTTTTTCGGAATGAGATTGGATGTTATTTATACGTTCAAGATAAAGGTAAAACATAACAACGTTGTGACTAAAAGGTAGGCTTTGACTTAAACTCTAAGGATCTATTTAAAATAGATTTAAATGCCACTATAGTATTTTTTTTCTTATCTTTGGGTTTGCAAAGGCCATTGAGTCTCGGTCCGTGGCGATGAAGCTCACAAATGTTCTAGGAAAATTCATGAAAAGCGAATTTTGAACCAGATGTGTTTCCAAGTGATGGTAAAAGGTTGAGTTTTAGGAGGAAGCCTTTCCCCTGTCCTCAAGGGAGGGAAGAGCAGAAGAATTTAGGAAGAGAAAGCTCATCCCAAGTCAGACCCTGCAGCTGCACATCCAGCTGCCATGGTGAAGCAGCTTCATTATATCTTCTAAGCGAGGCTCTGGGTTGGACCTGTCCAAGAGCACAGTGAAGACCGCAGCTTTAGCAGTGCCACTCTCTGTCATGCTGTCACGTGCAGGTTACCCTCTCAGTTTTAGTGACGCCTGGGTTTAAAAAGTAAGGACTTTTGCAGAGCTGGGCAATCATCCATCAGGAAACTGAGAAGGGGGCTTTTCATCGGAGCCTGGGAAGTCCTAGGAACATCCTATGTGTCCGAACACTGGCAGCACAGCTACTAAAGTGCGCTTTAAAACAGAGTAAATAATGTGTCTATCCCCTTTTGATTGCTCTATATTTATGCTGAGCTCAATGTGTGTCTCTCTCATTTTTCCCGAAGGCTGACAGATCTCGTAATTTAAACAAAAATCCATCCACCCTCCTACCTTGGGTCATGCCTGCCAAATGGCAGGTGGAGAGAGATGCCTGCCGAGGAATACTGACATCTATGCAAGACAGCAAACAACCGAAAACATGTGAAACATTTCTCCAAACTGCAGCTGCAAAAAGTATTTTTGCTAGGAGCAGTTGTAGCTCTTAATGACTGCTGAGCCCTGTGCACTTTTAACTCATGTAATCCTTTTTCCTACAACAGCACCATCTTGGAAGAATCGGCCAGGGACTGTGAACATATTTTCCTAGTACTTGCATTCTTGCCGTGTATTAATGATACCGATGGAAATGCGTGGGGAGTGGGAATACAAATAGAGCTACCTTACAGTTCAGATACTCCAGAGGAAGGTTTCCATAGGGATGCAAACATTTGGACACTTACCAGGAGCTGAAATTAGCTTTGGATTTTCAAAAGAGCCCTTAGGGGGTTAGATGCTTTGGGGGACCTAATTCTTTTAGGTCCTTTGTAAATCCCTAGCCTTAAAAAGCAAAAGCAAGGCTCCATGTGCTCTCTTACCGGCGAGGCTTGGATTCATCCCACCCTGGTTTAGCCTGCCGTTGGAGGTGTCTAAGTTAAGAGCACAGCCATTGCTTCAGACAGCAAATAAAGGGAGCAACGTTTCCCCAGAATACTGTCATTTTTCTAGGAGGCAAAGTGCAGTCTAAAAATGTAATTTTCAGGACTCAGCAGCTTCCCAAAGGTCATAGTAGTACATCAGCTTTCAGATTCCTGCTTATAGCTGGTCGCTGATGAAGCTTAACAAATTTATTGTAATGATAGGTTGGCCCAAAGGACGTAAATAGCTATTATAAGTAATGACCACCCAGATCAAGGGGAAATAATCTAGTTGAGGAAAAAAAATCAGTGGGACAAGTGGTCCCTTGGTTTAACTTTCAGATCTGGGATGGCATTTAAAAGCAGACTGCAGCTTCCCAGAGAGGTACATGAGGGTACTTAGTAGCTAATTCCAAAATTTTAAAAAGTTTTCTTTTCTCACATTTTTCTCCTTTATGTGTGCATAGGGTTAAAATTTGGCTTTGCCCAAACAAAGCTAATGAACAGAATGAAGTCAAAGCTGCAAAATGAGTATGCATGCGGGGCTGGCAAGAATTCCAGATTGAGGTTTATGCCAAAAGTGGTGCAAAAAAAGTTAATGGTGAAACCAGTCTGATTTCATGTCTGTGTCCATAGCCAGGGTGCAGTCTCGACTGACATCCCGTCCGTAAAGCGCAAAGGCACCACAAACACAGTTCAGAACTCCATTGCTTTGTCTGCCAAAAAGCCTAATATCCAAGTTGATTCATTCAGCACTTGCTTAATGAAAAGTTTTTCAGTTTTCCTTTTTTATTGCCCTTGAGAAATGATGCCAGGTTGTTCTCCAGCCAATTCCATGGGTAGAAAAGGATGAAATTCCTAAAAGGCATTAAATGCAGCCTCAGGTTTGGTTTTGATAAATTTGTCCAGTATAAAGTGATCAGAAAAGCCCAGGATTAGAACAAAAGATTCTTGCAACATTTCAGGGAGGTATATTGCTTATATTTGCCCAGCGTTTGGTGATAACTTTGTTATTTATGAGTAATAAATAGGCATTAATTTAAATACACATATCTTTAACAAACACCCGTGCAACCCACAGATGGGGGGGGAGGGAGAGCTCATTCCTAGTTGCCAAGGCACAGCAAGTCAGCTCTTTTATCATTTGGTTCTGTTGAATTGGTCCGTCCCCACCTGGATAAATACTGCTCATCTGTTCCCAACTCCAGCTGGGCAATGAGAGGCCTCCAGCCCCTGCCCATCCCGCATCTGCCACCTCTTGAGGGTCCTTCTGTGTACCTTGGCTGTATTTAAGGTAGATGAAAAAGTGCTTTAGGGGGTCCCCGTGTTCTGGATGTGCCCTTCCCTTTGACGCAGCCCTCAGGCAGGAGGGGAAGGTGCAGCACATTGCAATTCATTTCTGAGAAGAGCTCTGGGAAATGCCCCTAGGAGGCTGGACTTTGCTTCTAAACTTTACAGGTACAAAAGGGTCTAAATGGGCTTTGGAAAGTGCCAGGAGCTTCTCAGCACTCAAAGGCATGTTCCTTGGAGTGCTGGGGCGTGTATCTTCATTTTAGGGCATGCCTCTGCTGTCCTGCTATTGCAGCACTCATCTGCTTGTGTCCTGCAGCTCCCAGGCACGTGCTCGAGCGCTGTCAAGCCCAGAGCTTGAAACACGCTGTGTGGGTGGCTCAGGGAAGCAAGCCAGCACCCAATGCCATGCTCATCATTTCTCTGGTGTGGATCAGACACTTAATGGTCAGCTGTTGCTGTTGTAAATGTGTTCCTCGGGGTCTGGGCTCTCTGATGGGATGTGGTGGAGTTTCATTGAACCCACCCGCTGCAGGGCTCTGCTGCGTTGTGTAACTCTGCTCCGAGATGTATGGGCACAAAATGGGAATGATGCTGGCGAGGTCAATGTGCTGGTCCGTAGTGAAACCAAGATAAGGCCCACAGTGATGCCGCTGTGACTGCTCATTGCAAAACACAACATCAAGCAAACAGCCCAAAGGCTATAAGCTCTGATCCGGGACCAAATCTGAACAGCCGTTGTAGCTTTCCCCTCTTGGCTTCTATGCGTTGTATCTGCTCATTAGCCACAGAGGTGTAAAGCGCCTTGTGGGTCCCAAAATCTTACTCCTGAGCACATCAGCCTCCTTGAATTAGCACAAAGGAGTTTTGCAAAAAGCAAACAGGTTATTTAACAAGCCACTGCATGTCTTCAGCCGCAATAAGTGATTAGGGTAAGAGTTATTAATAAAGCGCTTTGTCAAAGCAGCACTGAACCATACATACTCTGCAGTTCTAAGGTGTAGAAATACGTGCATGTATACGTGCGTATGCCCGTGTGTGCACGCAAAGACAGAGTAGCTGGCTAGAGGGATGGATGGAAAATGCCTGCAGTTCAAGGGTTAAAGGGCAGCTGATGCTGCATGGAAAACTTCTCAAATATCCTATTTATAACAGTCCTGTCAGAGGTCAGATTTTTCTGTGTTTTACTTCCCTGGGTGTATTTTTATGCATAAGGATATTTTGTCAGTTTACACCTGCTAAGGAGCTGGCCTCAAAAGAGAAGGTTTTTTGGAGGTTCAGGACCACTTAGGATCCTGATGAACCTTCCTCCTTTTTGGGGCACATGCACTGCCTGTCCTCTGTGCTCGCCTACCAGAGGCTGGTTTGGGTTATTTGTGCAATAGAGCGTCATAGCTAATATTAACTATGGATTGTGTAGCTCAGAGAGTTATCGTTACAGCCCTTCTATGTGGTGTTTGCATGTGTCTGATGTTGGGTTCTAACCCCCTGACCTGTGCTTTTTTTTCACAACCGTCAGTGTCTCAACATTTAGGGGAGCCCTCATCACCCTCCACAATTGCCTGACAGGAGGCTGTAGCGAGGGGGGGTCGGCCTCTTCTCCCTGGTAACGGGCGATGGGATGAGGGGATATGGTCTGAAGTTGTGCCAGGGCAGGTTTAGGTGGGACATTAGGAAAAATTTCTTCACCAAAAGGGTTGTCAGACTCTGGAATGGGCTGCCCAGGGAGGTGGTCGAGTCCCCATCCCTGGGGGTATTTAAAAGAAGGAGAGATGAGGTGCTTGGGGACAGGGTTTAGTGGTGGGATGGCAGGGTTAGGTTAACGGTTGGACTTGATGATATTAAAGGTCTTTTCCAACCTAGATGATTTTATGATTCTGTGATTCAACATGTAATGGGAATGGCAGGAGGGGAGGTTTATCCACCCGGTGCTTCAGCTGTGAAAGTGAACCGTGGGCTCTGAAACAAGCTGAGCCTAAATAATTACCTACCTGGGAAAGGCTAGCATTTGTCATTATGATAGATGTAAGGAAAAGATCTACAAATAATCACTGCAGAAACTTGTAGCATAGAAACTGGTAATCAGGTGTTCTTTTCTGTCTGAATGTTGGGAGATTCGTTAGGTGTGTTCATTAGAAACATTGCTTTACTAGGACAAACCTGATGGGATCCCCTCATCTAAGACAAATAATAAGCATGGAGAAACTGTGGATAATCTGCAGATAATCCAGGTATTTCAGGTGTCACCTTCTCCCAGAGAAATGGCTCCCACAGCAGTTTCCTAAAGGTCTAGCTGGCTGTGCTTTCCAGCCTCTCTCTCTTTCCACCATCCCCCTTCGATACTTCTCAGTAAATGATCCTCTGCTGACCGTCCTCTTCGGGCTCCCCCAGCCGCTGTTCCCCACGAGCTCAGCAGTGCATGATATTGTCAGCAGCCCCCACCCCTGGGTGTCCAGGGCTGGGTGGCAAAACATCCCCCCCAAGAGCAGCACCACGTGCCATGCCAGAGCAGGCAGAGCTGTCCCACGGCGTTTGCACAGCTTTTGCTTTTGGTTTTCTGCTTTGTTTTCACATTTCAATTTGCATAGCTTTGTAGTGTTGGAGCTTTTTGTTTTGATCTGAAGTCTGATCAAAGTGGGATTTCAATGATTGCTGTGAAGTTTGACTTTGTTAAATGTTGAAGAATCCACAATTTTTCCCATGTAATTTTTTTTTGAGGTTTGTTTTCCTTTTTCTTTTCACCTTTTTGAACCATAAGAAAAAGGACAAAATGTTACTATCTGCATTTTACTCGAAAAATTAGAATTCTTTTGGAACATGTCAAGCAAAACAAAAACTATTGTGTTGCAGTTTTAATTGAAAGAGCAATTAAGACATCTAGTTGCTCTCCATTTAAAAGCATCTCTTTGAATTAGGTTTAGCCGAGGCCATCATTAATTTAGGAGACTTTGGGGAGCCTTGAATGTGCTCGAGATGAGTTCCCAATTCACACTGCAGACCTTCACGCAGCAATGCTTGCTAGGGCATGCATGTGATTTGTTCAGGGGTTGCATTTTTCCCTTCTCTAAGCTTTCCTTTGAACATTCCTTCCTTGTGATCTGGCCTCTGACACATTCTGTCCTTTGGCTTAGCTAATGGCATGGCCCAATAAAATCTGGTTGTCAGAGAGGTGGTGGGGGTTTTTTCCCCCCCATGATGCTTTACTGATGTTTTCAGGCATTATGGTTTTACTGAGAGATCTGGGAACTTTGATTTTGCCAAGAGTTTGTGTGGCTGAAACTCAGGAGAAAAGTCACAAAAAACTTTGTTCGGGGTCAGAGAGGGGGCAAGGGAACTTGGGGTAATGCCAGAGAGTTTCCTGAGCTCATCTGGTATGGAGAGAGGTTATGGCTGGCTGGTCCCTGGTGCTCCAAGACAACTTAACCTCAACGTGCAGACCAGGGTCAAGGAGCGGCACCGTTCAGTCTGCACCCAGGGCATATGACCGTGTAAAGTGGTGCTTTATCTAATGCAGCGTTCGCCTGCAGACAAAAAAAATTCAACACCACATAGATTTCAGACTAAATTAGATAAATTCCATTAGTGGAACCGCTTGATATTTTTCAAGATGTAAGGATAGGTTAGCTGCAGCTAGAAAAAGTACAGGGTGACATGTTAATAGATTTATATTTCGGTTTCAGAAATAAGTTTGAAAGAGATTCTATATCCTGGCTGGCAGGTACATCAGTGATCGAATCCAGTCCTGACCTCTCTGCAAGTTATACAGCCAAGAGAGAAACAAAAACTGCCAAGTTAATGTTTAAGGGCTGGAAGGCAGTGGTTCTTTTCTGTCAATCTGTTTTGATTTGGGCGGATCAGGAAGGAGAGATTTCCTGCTTTAATGTTTCACAGTGGGGGGAAAAAACCCACCATCTTTTAAAAGCGGTGCTAAATAACGTTAATGATGGTTGGCTGATTGTCAGCGTCTGTGAAGAAGATCTAAAGATTGATGAGGCTTTAACTGATTTTGCAGCCTAAACCTTCAAAGGAAGGAATGGAAAAGCCCATCTTGGGGTGTAAGTGGGGGAGGAAGAGATGAGATGAGAGAGCATCCCCGAGGCTGGATATCAATACCTGTGCTGGAACGTGGTCAACAAAAACCTTGAAATTTGAGGGGATGACAGGGATTCTCTGCTAAATTTGCCAAACACCTCAAGCTGCTCTTGAAAGGGCCAGTGCAGGCTCTGAGCATCCAGCAGACAGGGAAAGTTTCTTAAGAATTTGAATAACTCTAAATACATATGTATAGTTGTTGTTGTTGGGGGGTGTGTGTGTGTGTGTTTAGTTTTGGGGGTTTTGGTTTTTTAATTGCCCAAATGGATTAGAGTATATATGTAAAGCAATGCATCAGATATAGGATAGCTGTCAGCAGAGGAACAGTGCCAAGAAATTAGAGAAAAAATACACTGGTCAACTCAAGAGACAGTGAGATGTAGGATGCCGGTCACCTAATTTTCTCTTCATGGTCAGATTTTCTATCTTATTTTCTGGTTTTCATTTCTTTAGATTAAAGAGCTCTCTAGTATTGTCTTATGTTAATGCAAGAGACCAAAAGTCTGTGACAATAAAACAGGAACATTTAATACAATTCCGATCCTTGACAGTTTCTTAATACTTCTTATCCTGCCTTCCCTTTCAAGATTTAGTCATCTTAGATTTCCTTCCAAATATGAATGAGGTGGCTTAAATCAAACCATAAATTATGCTTCCACTTATTATTTGCTTGCTAATCAGGATGGAAATGAAAAGAAGTTGGTTGTCAGCCGGGACTCTTTCCCACAATATCCAGGAAAGTATTGGTATTAAGCAACTTAACAACAAAAGGAAACCAGATTGCACCTTGAGGAAAAAAGAAATAATCTGCTAGCCAGGAAGAATAGAGGAACATAGATTTGCCAAATAAGCTTAAAAAGAAAAAGATACTAATAATTAAGAGGGCCTGCGAGTGAAGCTGGTGAGGACAGAACTGTGATGCTTCCTGTTAGTAAATACAAAGAATAAACGCTAATAGGGCTCCAGGGGAAAGCAGTAGCTTGGGAATAGCCTTGGGAAGAAAGACAAACATACACAGAGGATGCAAAAACAGTGTGAAAAGTGATTCATGGGGACTCGGTGCTGTTCCGAATTGTTAAGGCTTTATTGTATTTACGCATTCCTACAAACTGAACAAAGACTGTTGATTTCAAAGCGGTTTGAATTGCCTGCCCGGAGCTGGCCAAGGCTGCGGGGAACACCTGCCGGTGTGCACAGAGCAGCACCTACCAGAAGCAAAACAGAAAAAGGCTGGATGAAGGTTAAGGTGCATGCAGATAGCCAGGAGAGCCCGGCGACTCAGTCTGAACATCTGATACAAGCCCCTTTTTAAACATTACATTAGTGTGTGCGAAAGTATGACCATGCTTAACGTGACTTGAGATGAAATGTGTGTTGGCTTCCAGCTACAGGATTAAGGGACCACAACACTTGGAGAGCTGTCACCAAAGAGCCAGTCTGGTTTATGGCTTGGCTGGTATTTGCTTCTGTCTCCGCAGACTCAAGCTTCTTTAGCCGTGTTTTATGGGTCTTCTAAACTGAAGGTGCCAGGACCACCGTAGAGTAAAAATCATTGCTGTCTTCCAAAGAGGAAGAGCTCTGTATGTAGAGAAGCAGCTCCTAATCTAGTGCAAAACCAGCGTGGAGACTCGCTTGGTCTCATTGTGCCAGGGTGACCTGCGCTGGGACTTGGCGGGATCCCTGCCTTTGGGTCCAATCTGGATTCCGCATTTTTTGAGTTCTTGGACTTGTGCTCCTCGGCCATGTTTGTCCTCACGTCACACTGAATTTTCATTGTCAAGAGAGTCCATCTAACAAAAGCTGTAGAATTCATTTCTGCAACGACATGGAAGCTCTCAAAGAGATATCAGGAAAATCTGTCTTTGCGGAGTTCATTTCAGCTGTACTAAAGCATGCGAGCTAGAAATCGGAACCCTACTTAGTGCTCACCGTGTCATTCAGCCACGAGCTCCTTGGGAAAATGGAAGCTTTTCGTGGTCACTAGTTGAGATTTTCAGCATTAACCTCCATGACAACTTTAAACAATTTCTTTTGCAGGTCAGATCTTTCTTACTTTTTTTACCCGTGTTGCCAATTGACTTCTGTGAGCTGACTAGCAAGAATAATCAGGATAGTACATACTGGTAATAAATTTCAGAGGTTAAAGGCATGTGAATAATATTTAGTCCAGTAGTCTTGAACGTAAATGGAAATTCAGATAAAGTAGATGCAATATTTTGGAAGCTTTCAGTGATTTGGAAGTTTGCTCATTAGTAATGGTATGTTTAGGAAAGCAAAGGACCTGTCTTGGCAAGTAATCTGTAAGTAAAGACACATGCCAACAGCTGGGGAAAAGTTCTCAGGGTGGGAGGGAAGTGATTCAGGATTGTACCCTGGAGTACAATCTTCTCTGCTTTGTCTAGTCTGATTACAAATGATTCAAGTAACGAAGTTTCTACTATTACTCCTGGGAAAAATCTGTGGTTTTATGTTACTCGTGACTTGGGCCATTCTTTAAACCAGGGAGTGAGGAATGTTCATCATTCATATTTTATTAGTGTTCTCTGAACTTTCAACATTTACATTTAAAAGCGTGAAAAGAAAAACACTGGGAAATTGTTTTCAGGAATGATGCCACTGAGACACACATGCATTTATAACAAGCACACGCTAACCCCTTACATATGTTGATGCACTTGTCTGTTCAGACCCCATAGATGCAGTTGTTATTCCTGCCTGGAGATTTTAAAATCAAAGTGAGGCAACAAAACAAAAACCCACTCAAACACAACATAATCCCCACCTGCCCCGTTTGTAACGGCTTCTGAAGCTTGCTAAGAAATTCAGCAGGTCAGAAAGTGTCCTCTCCCCCCTTCCCCCTCCAACATTTGCATCCATTTTCATGCCTCAATTGGAGTAGCTGATGGGAAAAGTGGCTAGGTCAGTATCCACCAAATGTACAATATAGCCCCTCTTCCCTGCCATCCGGCTGTGGATCAGTTCCCAGAAGGGCCCTTCAACCAGCAAATACCCCAATGTTGAGAGTTTCAGGGCTCAGTTTAAAAACACTAATGACTTGTGGCTCTTTGAAGTCATGTCTGTCACCACAGTCTCCCCGTACCTCTCTGAACCTGCCCTTGCTGGGTGCAGAAGCAGCATATGGAAGCTAAGAAGTTGGAAGGGACCATGAGCATGAATGCCCCATCCCAGAATGACGTCCCAGCCCCAGCTGTGGGTGCAACAATTAAAATAAACATTCTGGCCACCTTTATTTTAAGGGTGATATCTTCCCAACATTAGTTACCTTGCGCTCTAGCTCTTGGCACTGGAACCAGGAAAAGTGGAGCACTTTGGAACCGTTTGCTTCCCCAAAGCTGCCCCCTTTGTCCTCTCTTCTCTGTCCCTACTCAGGTGAGCTGGCTGGAGTTTGGGCAAGAGTATCAGCATGCTCCAGCTGCAGACTGGGGGAAACTGGGAAGGCATGTTGGCAGAGTACGGCTGTAGACTTGCTTTTCTCTTACACTTTTTCTTCCAAAACAGGGTGATGGCCCAGATGTACCTTGGAGCCACCCTGTACGTCCATCCAAATGTATAGTGGTAAATACAAACAGTCTCAGTACACGCGGCTCCTTCCCAGTGGGCTTAAGTAACTGGTTGGGCTGATTTCTTTTCTTGTAGCTTCTCTCTTGCTGGGGCAGCTTAATTAAAGCAAGTACATTAAATACCATGCTACTTAGCAGGCTATGTGGCATACATCCCTACTTTGGGGAGCAGCGAAGGATGCGCACAAGGGAGTGAGAAGCGCTCCGCTGGCAGGTTTGATGAGCTGCTATCTTCCTGCTTGGCCTAAGAACAGTGAAGTCCTGGAGGTACTCAGCTTTTTGTTAGGGCTGATCAGCTTGTCTCCAGCCTGGACATTTGAGAAACAACTTTGTTGCTTGTTTTTAAAATAGGCAATCTTACCAGAGCTTTTATTTCGCTTCTACAGAGTCTCTCCTGACCCCTCTGATTTCTTTCTGTGCCCCTACTACTAGGTATGCTATTATCTTCCCTTGCCTTACATTGAATTGCCTATGGGCTAGCAGCCCTTCATATAGCTCAGAGGTGGCAGCGCTGACCTCTGCACAATTAACTCAACAGGTCTGAGCTCCGTAAGGTATTTTTGCTTTAGAGGACACAGGAAAGAGAAACACTCTGAAAAATAAAATCAGTCATAGGAATTGGAGAAGAGGTACCGAGCAGGGAAAGCAGTGCTGCTCAGCAATCTGCTTTACGGAAAAAGATTGCTGACGTATCAACCTGAACTGATAATCACAATGTCAAGTGGAAATGTGACTGCATTTAAGTTTTTAAACAAACAAACAAATCAAATTTTAATTGCTTGCTTGCATAGACTTTTTGGGGAGAAAAAGCAGTCTGCTTTGGCATCGATATAGTTGGTTACACATCTCTGCAGAGACCCCGAAAGAACAGAGCGTTTAGGTCCTTCAGTTGGACGTACACCAAAGCTTATGGCCCATGAAAAGCTCAAGCCACGATGATGCATTGGGTCCCCCAAAAGTGCCCTGCTGAGACAGTAACGTGGCCAGATAAGTAAAACGCCTTTGGGCTTCATGGATTTGCTTGAGCAAAGTTAAAAATACATTTTGGTGTCCTGCTGGGTCAGGGCTTGAGTGAGGAGATGCAATTTGTTCTGCAGCCCGCTGACACACCACCAAGCCCAGGACCGTCGCAGGCAGTGGTCAGCTGATACTGAGCCAGCTGATGATGTCAAGTTTAAATATGAGCGCTATTGCGCAAAATCCAGTGAACGTGAGAGCTGATGAGTCAAATCAGACCTGACAGCTGAAAGTGAGAAACGCTCCCTTGTGCTTTTGCAACTGTCAATCTCTTATTTATACGGAGCGTAACTCCTTGGAGCAGGAACTGCGCGTTTGGATCTTTAATAGTACAGGGCTTAGCACAGCGGTGGCTATGGCCAGGAGAGCCTGGGCTTGCTGTAATACAGGTATCTAACATTAGGGTTTTCTGGACTTCTGTGACCCCCCCTGGGTTTTGTCAGATAAGGCAGAATTCTTGAAACAAACCTTTCCATAGTAATGTACTGGTTTGGGGAAAACATGATTTGATAAAAATTTCCAGGATGGAATTTCTCCTTAAAACCAGAAAGAGGGCAAGCCTGCAATCTGTTGTGGTCCTTATGTGGGATGGAAAAGCGTGGTAGAGGAAGGACCTAGGGGTCATCCCGTGTTTCACATGAATGCCTCAACTCCCAGGCTGTTCCTCCTCACTCCCTGCTTTGCTCTCTGCCCTCTCCCTTCCCAGGCACCCACCTCTTCTGAGGTCTTAACTTCATTTTAGTGCAGACTTGTCAAAGTCTCGGAAAGTTTTGCAGCAGAGGAAAAAAGTTTCCTGGGCAAACCTGATAATATAAGAAAAGCAAAACCTGTTTGCTCATTGCAGGCACCACCTGTACTCATGTACCAGATGATGCAGGATTGGGTGCAATCGAGGCGAAGGGCAGCATTTATCTGCATCGTCTGTTCATTTTGGTAGGTTCCTTCTGCAATGGTTGACAAGGTTGAAAGCAGAGATTCCTTCCTTTGTCCTAAATCAATGGGGAAAACACTCGAGCTCAGAGACAGAAGGGTCAAGTCCAGCATTTCACAACAGGTTCTGCCTGAAACAAAACTAAGACATCCTCACCTTGGCCATGTCCACCTTCCCGCTTGGAGCTGCGTGTTGTGTTTTTTTTTTTCTTATTTTAGCTGCAGCGTGAACTCTCCTGGGGTGGGATGGTGGGGTATTTTGAATGGGAGCTGTTGCTGTGCTGCCTAAAATGAGCAGTACAAGAATAGCCTGCTCCCCAAAATATAAGTGGTCTTTGAGTTCCAAGTCTTATAAAAGCTCTTTTGCCTGTGGAGCACATGCCAGATGGAAAGTGCCCCTCTGGTTTCCTCCAAACATGCGTGCAGCTGTTACTGCTTCCCCTTTTTTTTTTCCCCCTAATGAAATTTTTAGACCTCACCTGTTGACACATGCATTATAGGGGTGGGGGGGGTTGTGTGTGGGTTTGTTTGTGTGTTTGGTTTTTTTTCTCCCTTGTTCTCCTAAAGGAAAATGACTTGAGATGTTTTGGAGAAATGACACGGGGCAGAAGCTGTGAAAATACCTTTGACATACTTTTAAGGGTGGGAAATTTCAGATACCGGCAAGCCTTTGTGCCCACAATACAGGGACTGGCTGGAAAGTCTTTGTTTATAGCTTGTTTTATTTTATGAGACAGAAGCTGGAAACTGCCCAGGTCTTAGGGGGAATACCAAGCATTTAGCTTGGACAGAAATAGAGCCGCAGCTTAGGACACACTGAAACAAATGGAAGACAAAGTGATGACCCAGTTCCAAGTTATTAAGGGTAAATACATATTGACAAGATTGAGGATTAGGTAGAAGGTACTTACACAATGAAGGAACCGTCTACACATTGTGCACGGAGTAAAGTTTACGTTGCAATCTGGGGCTTTCTCAGAGTAGTCTATTTATTTAAAAAAGATAACCAGCTCGAAGGAAAAAGACCTCCTCCTTTCTCCCAGCACCTACTGTATCATGAATGCAACGTGACCGGTGCACCGAAACGGCACGATAAATCTGGCAGGAAGACGTCTGTGCTGCTCTCACGCGACGGCCGGGCTTGTGCCATGTAAGGATCCGGCTCGTGGCGATGCCGTAGCTCGTGTGTCTCCTCCTTTGCTGGAGTCTTCCTTACCCAGTTCACCTTGAAGTGCCCCTCTTGCTGTGACTCACAGCCCTGTCTGCTTGTAGGCTTAACAGATCCTTCTGTGTCTGGTGATGCTATTAGGAATGACCCAGGAAAGAAGGAAAATAGAGGTTCCTAAAATAGGGGTTGAAGGAGGATGAAAGGTTTTTATGAACCATTTTAAAAACACGAGCGCTATGTGAATGTGGTAATAGAAAAAAAAAAAAAAAAAGAAAACCAAGGGGTTAGGAAGCAGGTGGAAAAATATTCTCAAAGGAGAAGATAATTGTGGCTGAGCTAATCTTTCACATCGCTTAGCTGGCTGCTATCTCTAGCTGAATGCAAAGGCTGGGCATTTAGCAAATAATATTACTCAGTTTAGTTGCTACTTGATGCTCATCGTTTGCTTTTAATGGGCTGCATAGACCCAGTAGTAAAATCAGGCACGTGATACAGCATGAACCGCGCGTGTGCTCCGCTCCCCCGTTGCGCCCGGGCGATTAAGTGTACTTCTGTAGGGATATCGGCACAGCTCGCGATCGCGGCACATGGCAGACGTGCCTCGTAAACCAGATGTCAACAAACCCCCGATTCCTGCAGCTGGCAAACTATCATTTCCCTGCCGAAAGCCGTAGTGGGGGATATTTCTGAGGGGGCTCTAAAAATACCTGTTATTTGCTCAGGTAAAGCCTAGTCACTGGGAAATGGTGTCAGATAAGAGCTGGGAAACCTCAATTCTTTTTCAGCTGGATTAGCTGGCAATATCCTAGGTCAAGAAGCACGCCGGTTTAGAGAAAGCCCCACGGCATTGTTAGGGCTATATTTAAGACTGTTTAAATGCTTAAGGATGCAGACAGATCCTCAGGTGCTCCTGAAAAATCCTACCAGGCATCCTTAGAAGAGGTGTACAAATATCTTGGTGTTTTGTTTGCCTGGTGAGTCTGGGAAAAAGGAAAGAAGGAGGAAAAACTCTTCACCTTGTGCCATGAAAACCTAATTTTGTTCCAGTTTCCAGCAACACAGAAAGACCAAAGATTATTTGTTCTGGAGCAGAAACAGATCATTTGACCCAAAGTGAAAAATTTTCTTTCAGACTCAAGTGAGGCTTTATTTATGCTTTAGTATACTTTTTTTTTTTATGGAGAGATTTCATTTTAGTAACATTGAAACAAAACTTGAAACTTTTCCGAAGGGAAAAATTGCCTAGAGTAGAGATGAATTTCAAATGTATTTTGTTGTAGTATTCTTTGCTTTTTTTCCTGACAATTTTTTGCATCAGCAATTAAACTTTATGTAATCTGAGGTCTTATTCTATCAGTTTCTCTTACATACGCCAGAGCACATTAGATCTTGGTTTTAAGTTCTCGTCACTGTTTTCATGATATTGAATTATTGTCATTCTGAAGACCCACGAACCTGTAGAAATAGGGACTGAGATCCTAGAGATAAACTTCCAAAAACAAATTTGTAGCAGAATAACCCCAACTACACTGAGATTAATTCACGAATAACACTGCCTCTCCAAACTATTTTTCCTTGCTTAATATTTCCTTGCATCTCCTCTTTATTCATCAAATATCCTTCAGCATTTGGCCTATGACTTCAAAGCTCTTCGTGCTTTAAATTGCTGGATAGATACAGCTTGGGGGCATCTGGCATTTGAAATTTGATTTATTAGCTGTCCCCCAAAAGGTTCGCCTCTGTTTGCAAGTCGCTCCGTGCCCGGGGATGAAGTGTTCTGGAGGCTATGGGACACGGAGCTATTTTCATACCCACAAACAGAGGGTATTTTCACAGCGGAGCAAGCAGGAAGTTATTGTTGCCGCTTACCTTGAATAGACAAAGGGGAAATCACCAGCAATCCCAGCGCAAGCTCCTGTGCCTCCAGCATCCAACCATCGCAGGAGCTTCTGGGGCTTAAAACAAACATGTGGGTCTGCTCTATTGTTCCTTAGTTTTCTATAGCCCTTGCTTGTTTAAAAAAAAAAGACTTAGAAAGCCTGCTAGGGTAGAGCCAGGCTTTGTGTTCTTCTTTGTGTGCGTTATTGCAAACTTGACTCTGTTCAACTCGTGAGGATTTTAAAAAAAAAAAAAAAAAAAAAAAAAACCCATTTTCTTACTCGGGGGGGAGGGGTGGTGGTTGTTGTTTTGGTTTTTAGGCAGCTTCCTGTAGTTACTTCTCAGCCTGCTCTGGTGGTGCGCTGGCTTCTGGTGCTTACTGGTTTTAATAGCTGCAGACCTCCAGGAAGGTCTTTACCTGTTGCTGAAGGGTACCCCCATGCCCCTTCCTACTGCAGAGCCACGAGGGGGAAAACGCACAAAATGCGTTGGAAACCTCCCGCTCTCCCTTTGCCTGCTGGGCTTGCTTAAGTCCATAAAAGCACATTGCAAATAGTGGGTTCACCAGCTTCCTGGAAAAAGTCTCAAAGTCCTTTCAGCCAGCCAGCTGCCAGATACCTGAAAGTAGAGAGATCCTTACCGCGTGAGACCGTCCGGGTTTATCGTACACGACACCTGCTTGATAACCGCCAGTTGATTTCAACACTGAAGCGCATTCTGCTAAAGTGTAAAGGGCTATCCCAAGTGCTGGCGCATCCCCGATACCCTTCTGGTATAGCCTGCAGGTCGCAGGCTCTGCCTAACCTGAACTCCTTCACCTGAAGGATCTTTTAGATGCACTTTGGATTTCCTTCGGTAAAAATGAAGCCGGTGTCGTAGCATCTTTCATGGGAAAATCGCGTGTGACCTCACCCTGACACGCAGAGAAGGCAAGGCACGTTTTCCCTGCAGGACCGCCTTCCCAAGCGCCGGCGGGAGCCCGCACAGGGCCGGGTGCTGTGCACGTAGAGCCCCGTGCCACCCCATGTTCAGCTGCAACGCTCCTCACCTGCAGCTGACGCCTTGATCGGAACTGCGAGGTGGGTGCTGGTGCTCCCACCTCTTTCCAGCTGGACCCAAAAGGCATTTATTTCCTGTGCTGCTGCGGGTGAGCAGAAGTTTTGCCAGTCTGGGTTATTTAAAGGATGTAAAGTGACGCTGAGCCCTATTATAAAAGCAGCAAAAAAAAAAAAAAAAGGAAAAGAGCAGTTTGCATTGTCTCTGCTTGGATGCCTCCTTCGCTGGGGGAGCAGCACCACCTACCACCTACTCCCACCCTCCAGCTGGCAGCCGGGGGTTAATAATTTGGCAGAGCAGGGGGCTGATATTGCCATACTTGGCTCACATCCTCCTGGTAGCACTTTCTTTGCAGTTAAAATTACTCTTTCTGAAACGTAAGCAAAGGCCATTAGCATTTTTGAGAGAAGTAAGGAAACACACAGGATAGGATTTTCAGAAAAAAAAAAACCAAACCAGTAAAATCCAGACTAGATTTATATTTCCATCATTTTAAATTATGTCAGCATAGCCAAAGGGATAACACGCTCCTCTGCACTTGCACCCACGTAAGAGTGTTTTTACCAGTATAGCTTATTCCAGTTTGCAAAAGCAAAATAAGAGATATTGCTGTAACTTCAAGGATTTTCATCGGCCTTCCTGCGGCTGGGGGGAAAAGCCATGCTCGTACCCCATGCGGTTGCGCTCGCAAAGCACTGAAGCTTAAGAGGCCTGGGGTGATAGGGCACCACGTGTTACTGCAGTGCTCTTAGATGCTACCACAAGTTCTATTTTCCCAATTTCCTTGTGTTTATTGAACAACCAGCAAGAGCAGTGTTAAAGCGCCGCGTTTCTGGAAGCGACGAGAGATGAGTGTCATCAAACAAAACCAGGAAAGAGGGAGAGGAAGGGCAGCGTTGCGAAGGACAGGAAGGTGGATATTAAAAACAAGGAAGGCACAAGAAGGATGGACACATCGGCCTGAAATAGCACACGTGAGAAAACTCTCCCAGCAGCAGCTACGTACTGTCTGAAAATGAAAGATGGGGGGCAGGAGGAAGAGGGAGTGGAAAGCTGGCGTGAGAGCCTGCGCTTGGTCCCCACACAGAACCAGCTAAAAAGGAAGAAAGTGGAAACCTTTTGCTATAAAAACCCGAAAGTCAAAGTTCTTTTTGCAGCAGAACTGAGACAGAAAAGAGGCAGAGGGGAAGTTATTGTACGGCATCGTGGCTTGTTATCTCCTATGCCTGCAGGTATTCTGGGGTCTGAAGGTTCTGTGCCTTGGAGGCTTTGCTTCTTTTATTGCTGACAGCAAGGAATTTAAAAAAATACACAAGATGCCACATGAGTTAAGATTTTGTTTTATCTTTTTGGCTGTGTTTTTGTTTCTTTTTTAACTGTTTCATCAAATGGGGTGAGGGAGGAGAATCAGGTGACTGAAAGAACGAGTTGAACGCTTGCCTTCGGTTTCTTACCCGAATTGCGTAATTAAGCTATCTGCTTATTACTGAAATATTTCGGGGCTGGACCCTATGTGTTCTGGGCAATTATGCTTTGCAAAGAATTCAATAAACTGCTGATTTTGCAGGATGAAATTAAAATGGTAAGTGCAGCCCAAGTGTGTAGAAGCGAGAGAGAGGTTTGGGTTTTTCTGAGCAGAAGACAAGACGCAAATCGCGCTGTAGAAATTCTCTGAAGTGTATGAAGTCACCGATTGAAAGATTTCTCTTTCCCTTGGAGATCTAAGTTTGGATTCCTTTTAGTGTTTATCAGACTGATGACATTCAGATTCTTTCTCCTTTTTAATAGCTTTGATTACTGTTCTTTTAATCACTCACTCGTAAATCCACCAATCTGGGACCATTATACATCGTACTTTGGCTCAGGACCACCAAAAACAATGGCTTAAATCCCATACATGCTTTGGCATCCGCTCAATAACTAGTACATTCATTTATGCTAAATTTACTTCTGTTTTCAATATTTCCAATGTGCCCTAGCCCTTTTGACCTACAATATGCTGTAAATCCCTTTTACTACTCACCGACACGTGACTTTATAAATCACGCACAGGGCAATAAGATGATCCTAGAATTGAACCCGGTATTTAGACTACAATTGAAAGGTCATAATTCTGGGCACGTTTAAAAGGTAGAGTTTGCAAGAGCAGTTAGCACATGATTCAATCTTTGACCTTAAAAGCAAAAGGAAACCAAGGTTCCTGCCCGCCGCCCCCCCCCCCCCCCCCATTACTACGCACACATCATTTTATTTAAAATAGTGCATTCAGCAGATAGATGAAGCGGTTTGAATTATTCATTCCTCAGAACCCGTATCTTGGAAATACCCGGCACCAGCCAATGCTGCAGTGCTCTGAAACTCGGAGGAGTCCACGGGTGTATGGATTCAGCTGCTCGTGAATCCTTTCCCAGAGGAGGGAGAGGCTCCACACATTTTCATCCCATATTTTTCTCACTGGAAACCTCGGATATTTTGCTACAGCTGGAGCAAAACTGCAAATCTGAGGCACTGTATCCATGAGGCAAGATCTCCTTGTGGTTGCGACTGTTTTGTACGAAACTGCTCATCAAAGCATCTTAGAAATTTGGGGCGAAGTAGGCAAATTCAGCTTCCTGTTGGAATCAATGGAAAGGTCCTCGTTAGCTGCCTTATATCCATTCACATGTCAAAGCCTGTCCTAAAGATAATTCCTATTCTGTTATTGGGTAGGACTCATTCTGTTGTCTGTCCCTAAGGCAGTTAATATAAGTCAGGGTACACTGGAAGTGCCTGTCTATCTGTGTGGACTCTAAAAGAAGACTAGGAGAAGACTCAAGTGGAGACATTTCAAACGTAGATGCCTACAGTTAGGGAAGCTGAACCCATCTTTTATGCCCAAGGCACATCCAGTAACATCAGCTGAGCACTGCTGCTGGTCAGTGCTCAGCACCCTTGTGTAGGCTTTCTCTCCTGCTACGTGGGCACAGTCCCAGTGACTTCAGCTGGTGCTGGATGTGACCACAGCAAGCCAGTTGCTTGATTTTTGCAGGCCTGACCTTGCAATTTCATCCAGTCTGTGTTTTCTCTGCTCATCTGGGGGCTTACCCCATCATTCCCAACCAGCTGAGAGGCTGACCGCTTGCAGAAACTGGTTTGGTACCAGTGCAGGAATACGGCACGTTGTACGTGTGCGTGAAAAACTATTCATAGAATCATAGAATTGTCTAGGTTGGAAAAGACCTTTACAATTATCAACTCCAACCGTTAACCTCACCCTGCCATCCCACCACTAAACCCTGTCCCTCAGCACCTCATCTCCCCTTCTTCTAAATCCCTCCAGGGATGGGGACTCAACCACCTCCCTGGGCAGCCCATTCCAGAGCCTGACAGCCCTTTCGGTGAAGAAATTTTTCCTGATGTCTAACCTATTCTAGAGCAAAGTCATCCGTGAGCAGAAAGAGGGTGTAATTCTGAGCGAAAAATCCTGGCACTGCCCTTCCCATCAACTACCTAGCAAGGCTGTTATTTACTTCTTGCCTTGCCTAGTACCCAGTAAAAACTTGACTTGCTTTTTATGCCCGCAGTTTTGGCAGTGCTTACATCCACTCTTCAGGGGAATCAGACTGCAGTGTTGTAGGTAAATAAAAAGGGAACCCAATTTGGTTGCAAAAATAATGGCTATAAAAAACACCACCAAAACACAAACCTCTGAAAATTCAGAGCTTTTCTCTCAGCAACTTTTGAAATAACAGACTCCTGCTCATAACATTGCATAACACGAGAAAACATTACTCACTGCGCAGTGATGTAATGTGACATCTGGTATTTGGAAACCTCAGCTATACAGTAGCTATATGTTGCCTCGACTTGTTAAAGCGGTTGCAAGGTGCTCCGTGAGTGGAAAGCCCGTGTGTCAACGCAGGGAACTTGCGGCTCTCATGAGGACTGCACACCTTCTGCTGGCATGGGCCTCTCTCGTCTTTTCTTGCCCAATTTCATCAGATTTCCAGCTACAGTCGTCGTGCGGATGCATCTCTGCCAAAAGCCCCAGCAGTGTTAGAAGAGGCAAATGGTAGCACATGGACCCATGCAGGGCATGGCCTTTGGGTGGAGGCCTCTTACGTACCCTCCTACCAGCAGATGAGCCTTTTCGTGTATGGCAATTGCAGCATACAGAAATAATTCCTATATTCTTCATCTACCTTATTGGTTTTATGGTAGACATGCTATTTTAAGGCATATCTTCAAGTTTTGACAAATCCTTTACGTGATGTCCCCCACTGGGCAGTTCCTGGCCATGCATCTTCCCTGACTGCTCACCCTAAAAGGCACAAGGATCATGTTTGCACTGCACCATACAATTTAATTTCTTTCAATTATAATTTAAGAGCTACCTTCAAGTCCAGACCCACTTACTCTCCTTTCTGCAAACCTGCAAGTTTAGCACTCAGCCCGCGGGCAGCTGCTCGTGGGACAGACTCATGTACAGAAACTGGGGTCAAAGAAAAGACATAATGGAAATATAGCTGGGACTTTCCAAAGTGTTCGCACTAGGCTAAGCATTCCCACTGCGAAAGCACTAGGACAGCAATGAAACCTGAGCTGGCTTTGCAGAAATAAGAGCTCTGGGTTCTTGCGGGGCTCGCTCCCTGCCCCGCTGCCTCAGCCTGCGCCGTCCCTCCTGCTCCTCCAGCTCTTTGATTGATTCCCCCTGTGAAACAGGAGCCCAGGATCTCCCATCTTCTATTTTTATTCCACATTTGGATCACTCGGAGTTTCCAGAAGGCTTTAACTCGCAGGCTGTTTTACAAATACCTTTCACGCTCTTTTCTCACCTTCTCCCTTCCACGCAAATCACTTTTATCATCTCTCCTGCTTAGAGAGAGAGAGATCCTGTTTCGGCGTTGACCCCAAGTGAGCGCGGCTGGCCCAGCTCCTCCAGGTCCCGCAGTATCCGCATGGATTGCCGAGGGTCCAGCCGACCGCTGCAGCCCTTTTATCTCTGCTTCTGCTTGTTGGTTTGTCACTCGGGCACCGCTGGTAAAATAACACCCGGCCAAAAACTGCACAGAATTCAGGAAAACTCTGCCTTCACCTCTGTCCTTCGCCTCTCACCTTAAAGACTGGGAGGAAGAGGAAAAGAAAAGGCAGGGGGGGAAAAAAAAAAATCCCTGTTCAAATTCGCTTATACCCTTCTGCTTCTTTGATAAAGCGTGCTCTGAAAGGTGTAAACCCAAATGCAACCTGCTTCCATTCAGCCAAAACCAGCCCCGGGGGGACAAAGCTTTGGGACAGTAGGAATTAGTGCAGGTTTACAAGGCTCCTTAGAATCATAGAATCACCTCGGTTGGAAAAGACCTTTAAGATCGTCGAGTCCTTCCCACGTGCCAACATTTCTCCTGTTGTTAGCATGATAGTTTCAGGGGTATATCTGAAGGGAATCTAGCCTAAACATAGGGTGACAAAGCTGTCCTTGTCCTTTCCTGTGCAGCCTATTACCAACAGCTGTTAGTGAAACCCCTGAGGCCGTGGCATTTCATATCACAGAATCCCAGCCTGGCAGGGGTTGGAAGGGACCTCAGGAGCTCACCCAGGCCAACTCCCCTGCTCAAGCAGACTCACCCAGAGCAGGGGGCACAGGACATCATCCAGGTGGGGGTTGAATATCTCCAGAGAAGGAGACTCCACAGCCCCCCTGGGCAGCCTGGGCCAGGGCTCGGGCACCCTCAAAGTCAAGAAGTTCTTCCTCATGTTCAACTGAAATCTCTTCTGCTTCAGGTTGTGCCCATTGCCCCTTGTCCTGGCACTGGGCACCACTGAGAAGAGTCTGGCTCCGTCCTCGTGACCCCCACCCTTGAGAGATTTGTACGTGTTGATGAGGTCCTATTGAATTCTGTGCCCATCAGATCTTAACCTTCACCAGTTTCTTGAAGCATTCAAAGGCTTGCGTGGGTTTATTTTTTTCTAATATTTCCATATTCATTCCCTTTCTCTCTTGGATAGCACCTAGCAGTTCTAGAAAGAGAATTTGTAAACGTCCCAAAAAAGCCATGTATGTTCACACATGCTTTAATATAATACCAATAATAAATCACTTCAGGTTATAAAAGACTTTCCTTTTCCTCTCAGAAAGTAATCACCTGAAAATAAGAAGTGTTTTATTAGGATCTGTGTTAAGTGACACATCAACAAGCCAGCTCCTCGCTTTCGTCGGCAGATTATGGTGCCATTTAACATGCTCTTCAATAGATGGTAATTAGTATGGACGCCTTGTGTTTTCATTAGTTATAAATAGCTCAAGTGGGTGGTAGGCGATGGGTTCTTCCTTGCCACACAACTTTTCTGTGTAAGCTGCTGCACAGTCAGTATTTAGTGCGTGATTCATAGGAAGCACCACAGCAAAGCCTTGTAATAGAGCAGCTAAAAACCAAGCAAGCAAACTGCTCAGAGCTGTAAAATGCCTTGCAGGTGACCTGCTTTGTGTCCCCCACGGACAGTGCTGGGTTGTTCCCTGCGATATTGCCTTCTGCCTCATAAACTTCAGTTTATGAGGAATATTTCCAGGGATCCATCCAAGTGTTTATCTTAATATTTGCTGCAGAAGTAAAAAAAAAAAATAAATAAAAAAGGTGGAAAGTCCGTAGCACTGCACGTTGGGATGCTGCAAAGAGCAGTGAGGGCTGAGATGCACCGGTCTGCCATGTCTTTCCTCTCCTTTTTTTTTTTTAGTATTTTATTTTATTTGAAATTGTTCATTTTGATTATGAGCTTTCTCTGAATATCTATCTCTATATAATCCACCACCTTGGGACTTTAGGACCAGTTTACAACTGGTGACAATAATGACATCTAATTCAGGGTATTTCCTAGGGCCAGTCCACATGGTTTTAAATTGGAATTAATTTCATGCTTACAGGGTGGGTTTTTTCTGTCCCTTCCACCCAGATCTAAGTCTATATATAATTCATCCTTGATCTCTGACTCACCTGTAAAGGAAAAGAGAATGAGGCCAGCACTCTTGCAGGGACAGGTTACTGAATTTTCTTTATTTAATTTGCGTTACTAAATATACAGGATATTCAGATTATTTACTACCCGCCTGTTATTTCTAATGATGGCATCATAACAGGGGAGGATAAAGAGATTACTTTACTTGCAGGATGTGAACTCACAGAAAAGAAAAAAAAAGAAAGTATTATTGCAAATACACTGTTGTGTCCTCCAGATGTGGCTACTGTAATTAATGGAAAATATTTTATTAATGAAGGCGTTTTGCAGAAAACCCTCAATGATTTAAAACTATTCTGTTCTCCTGGTTCTAATATGAATGAACTGTCCAGCACATTGCACTTCAAGGCCATCCTATTCACCACGTATGCGCACACGCGCGTCGGTGCTCTCGTGTACGTGAGTGCAGTTTCTGTTGCCGTCGTGGGCTGCCTGCTCGCAGCTCCCAGCCACGCTGAGTTAACCAGTTAACCAGTTAACCCCAGGTGAGGCAGAATCCCGGTGTCCACTGCCTCCAGGCAACTCCCAAATAGCTGAAACTATGCCAACACAAACGCTAGGACTGAAGCTGTGAGAAAAATCACTTAATGCAGTCAAAATTAGTTGAAGGGGGAAAGGGTGGCAGGTGAGAAGAACTTTAACCGGCAGCTTTTGAACCTACAGTTATTCTTAGAGTCACCGTCTGGGGGCAAAGAAGGGTGAACTTTAGCACTTTGCCTAAAGAAATCCAAGAAAAAACCATTCTCTGGATGCCCTTTTGAATTGTCAGATCAGCTCCCCAAAGGTGTTTATGTCCTTTGTGGAGCTCCCTGAGAGCTGGACACCTGGAACCTCCTCATCGTGGTGAAACATAGAGGTCAGCAGAGGAGAGGGGTGCAGCGCACGGAGCATGGGGTGGGAGTTACAAGAAAGGAGCTCGGAAACAAAGAGGGGAAGCAGAAATCCAGAGCTCTGACAGTCACTTGGACTGAGGCTGGGAAGTCATACATAATCCTTTTGAAGACTTGCCTTCCAAAGAAGCCATTGTTTGAGTCCTGGCGTGATTTGTGCCTGTGCTTGCTGTGGAAGAGTTTCTCTAATCATTTGAGGTCATGGGACTGTGATTTAATTACTGTGAATTCTACCGCTGAATAGGATTGAAGTCCTAAGGGGAAGAAGATAGCACAGCTGATGGCACAGAGTCTTAAACGTCTCTACGTATCTGCATTCCTGCAGAAAGTTTGGGAAGATTTTTCTTCCTCAAAGCACAGGTTCATATCAAGACAGTCACTGAAAGTGGAAACCACACCAGGTCTTTGGGAAAACATTTTTAAGGAATGCTGCCAACTAGTATCTACTGGCCCTTGCTTAGTAGGTGATTTTTTTGACATGCACTGAGAGGGTCTTTTAATTAACATTTCAAAAAAAAAAAACTAGAGAAAAGAATGATTTTTCATCTTTTCGAAGGTCAAAAGGTATTCAGATACCATAGAAATGGATATAGTGTGAGCGCCTAAAGAGACAGAGAGGCATGTCAAAACACTTAGATACCACATCCCCTTAGAGTAGCTATTTTCTTTCTGTTATCATGTTAAATAGAGCTATCGTAGAAATTAATCTCCTGTTCAGACATGCTCGAAAGATAAGGCAGAGGTGGTGGTAGGTACTTCTCGTTCTGAGTACATTTGGCCAGAGTAATGGGGGGGCTTCACATAAATAGTTGTGTGATTATTTTGTAACGCGTTACCCCGTTGCAATCAGCCCTACAAATGGTTGCCATCACTTTTTAGGAGGACGTGGCATTCGCAAGTGCGAAAGGTTTAATGAGGTGGTTCTTTAGCCAGGCACAGTACAGGGCATCTCACATCTTGGAAGTGATAAAAGGAGAAAGCTCGCAATGGGAAAACCTTTTAGATTCCAGTTCCTGTACTTCTCCGTAGCAGAGACCATCAGTCATGCTGAACTTTACTGAGAGCTCCCTAATGCACTTCACTTGAACTTTTAAACTCCTCAAGTCAGCTTTTGTTCAAGCTGGGACCCCAGATCAAACTGGTTTTATATGAAAGAGGTTGGTTTACCACAGGGAATGTCATCCGTTTTACTGAACTTGCTTCACAGCCAGCCTGCGCATAAAGAAATAACCGCGTGTACTGTGCACAAAAAAAATGCCTTGCAACAAACCCTGAGGGTGCCTGCACCCATGTAACCCCCACATGTGTGCTCCCCTTGGTGGGGTGCATGGGCACCGCCTGGCCAAACGACTCCTCAACACCAACCCAGCAAAAATACAGGGAAAGTAAAAATTCCTCTCATCCTGTTTCAGTGATCAAAAAGACATAGCAAAGCTCTTTTAAGCATGAAAGCTAAAATTAATTTATTATATTCAAACCTGCATTGGATGCAAGATGGTAATAATAATAAGGCAACGCTATCAAGTGTGATTTTTTCTTCTAAGCGGTTGTGGGAGACGCTCTAAGCTGAACGATGAGCCTACTGTAAGTAAAAATTGAGCCCAGCTCCCAAACTCTTCAAAGAACTTGCACACCTACAGGAAAGAATTTTTATAAAGCTGAATATGTGACAGGAGACTTTCGACAGCTCGAATGCTCTTACAAGCGCTGAAAATAGATAATTTTCCAAATATATTTCCCCATCCAAGGCAGTTTAAACAGCTGAGGGTATCAAGGGCTTGCAAATAAAACATTAAGTTTGCAGGTATCTATGACTGAAGGTGATTCAAAGGTTAAGAGACAAGAATAGAAACAAGAATAGCTGGGCTCTAATCCTACAGGTGCCATGGTGGCTTCACCTACGGAGGTACTTAGATTTCTTCAGGGGAACGTTTTAGACCTGTCCTTCCTATCCTTGTCGATCCTTTCCTATCTCCTTTTCAACCTCATATCAGCACCAATGTAGCCATTTCAGTTGTGCCAATTAAGCTGCCCAAAACTGATCTGAGAAGTGATCCAGGAGGAGGGGGAGAGCAAGTCTCAGGCTGTGAGCGTGGATCTCGCAGGGTATGGTCAGATCCAGCTGAACCCAAACAACTGGATGGGGACTAATTCTGAACAGGTGGCAATAAATGAGGCTGGAATCCTCCCAGAATACCATCAGAATAGTAATGTGCCCAGAATATAAATTGTTTTCACCTCTGGAGTGCCTTGTGGGCTTATTACTTAATATATTCAGGTTTCCCAAGCAGTCAGAGCCCAGGGAAGGAAGGGAGCTGTAGAAGTACAAAATATCAGCGTTACAGTAAATTGCAGAGGGGAAGCACGCTGTCATTTCCATGTAAAAACAAATTGGAGCTGAATGCTGACTGCCTGGTGGGTGGCGAGAGCAGCATTGATGCTGTGATCTACAGCCTCCTGGAAAATAAAAATCTGCACGATTAAACTTCACGTTTCTCCACAGCGCTAAACAATTAGGCAGGGTGGAGGCTGGTTTCAAGCAGGCATAAATCTTTCTTCCCTCTGCTTGAATCTCACGCTGATAGGAGTAAGTTTTCTTATCAGCCTCTGATGGTAAGAAACAAGGATCTAGATAAAGTTGTTTATTCCAGTCAGGTATTGGCATGATGTGAGAAAACGCATTGGGAGACCAGATGTTCAGAAGTTGGCCACCACCGGTATTTGCTCAGGAGCAGGAAAAATTTTCCCTCCTTTTCCCCGGTCTCGCTTTGCCTGTTGTTATTTCCTACGAGCACCTCGACTTTTTCCTTCGTCAGTTGGCGAACTCGTCGGAGCAAAGCACGGTCTCTCCTCTCCTGCGCCGTCTGCTTTCAGAGAGGTTTTTGAGCACCATCAACGCACAAATGATAAATACTCCTCAGGTTCAGGAAAGCGTTCAAGGGAATATAATGAATAGGATTTAAGCATGTGCTTAGTAATCTGTTTGGCCCCACCAGTAACCACCAATCTCATACAGGACAGTGTTGATAGCTCCGCTATTAGGTGACTTGTACCTTCTATATATCAGAGAAATCACCCGGCGCTTGCAGTCTCCTGGGCACCAGTTTAGCAGGAATGCGCAATTAACTTTTTTTAAGTCCCTATGGGTGGTTTGAGCACAGTTTGCAGCACGGATCGGTGGAAACTTGCTTGCAGCTAGCTAGGCTCTCCCCAGACGCACCAAATTCATCTCTTTCATCACGGGGAGATTCGCTCGCAAAAATAGAAGGACAACATTTGTGGATGACTTTGTTCTTTTGGGGTTTGTTTGGAGGGTTTTCTTTTTTTCCATTAATAATATTTCAGTAGAAGCTAGACGGGGGAGAAAACCACAATACGAAAATGTTCTTTGATCTTGATCAAATGTTTACTCTATTAAATAACTAATTAAAAAAAATGAGCAGAGCTGCGCAGTCTCATCTGTCTGCAAAGTGCTTGTAGTCTTCAAACACAATAGGAGATAATCAAATGTCTACATAATCTTCCCTTTTAACCTTTGGATAAGGAAGTTTTTCCAGCCCGGCTGTACCTGAAGTAATTAATAACCGCGCGTCTCAGCAGATAGGATACCTTCTGAGGGCAGCCCATTGCACGCAGCACAAAAAAAATATTAGAAAGCACTTCATTAACCAATCTGAAATGAAAGCACTCAATCTTAATCCTGTCATCAGGCTTGCCTAATTAAAGGAATGAGCAGATTTATGAAGCTGCTATTTTTAACAAAGCCCCAGCACATTCAGTGCCTTGGCCTCTCGGCGCGGCGGAAGTGATGTCAGTGGTTGCCTGAGCGAACATGAATTATGTTTACAATATCCCAGGAGAACTCTTGTATTTTTCAACTCCCACAGAAAACTATCATATTTAGCTTCAAATAGAAAACCTCAGGCAGGGTTCCAAGTGATTTACACAAGCTGAAGCTGCAGCTTTATTTTTCTTTCATATTTCATCTTACAATATCTTTTCCCGATTCCTTCCATTGCCGTAAAATCCTGATCTTTTGCAAATCCAGTTTAAGGCAGTGGGATACGTTTTCTTCTCGATCAGATTGGAACAAATTTTAGGGGTTCCTCTAAAGTCACCAGACGTAACCCACGTTTGCAGGGGGGTCGGTGGTGACAGCGTTTGGTCAAATGGGATTAGGAACTTGAGAGTGTGTGTGCTGGGACACCTGTAAACATATAAAAAGTGAATTTAGATGGCAACAGATGGGGAATTCATAGGAGAGAGCAGCCCCCCCCTTGCCCTTTGGCACTGTTGGCACCATCTCTGCCTCTCCCACCTCTTAGAGCCGCAGCACTTTTTGAGAAGCTTCCTTGTAAACAACTTGTTCGTACAATGAGGGATCTCCAGGAGCATCCGTGAAATGGCCTCAGCCCCTTCCTTCCACCCTCTGAAACTGTCGTCTTCAGTGATGCTGCTGTGGGAGAAGTGGAAGGGGCAAAGGTCCAAGCTTCAAAATGCAGTTGTCCTCCAACGAGTGATAGGAACAGTCTTGATTTCCAAGGGCAAAGAAAAAAACTCCAAAAAATCAGACCCCCCAAGAAAACCAAACCCAAAACTAAAGGAAAGAAACCATTAATACAATTCACAGAGAACAAAAATTCGAGCTCAAAGTACTTTCAGTGTTTTTGTTCTTAACATGTATTGATGAAAACCTTTTAGCGTTATCCCTATATTTAGCATCACAGTAAATGTTCCGCATCCCCACACTGCCATCGCTGCTCATTTAAAAGCCTAATAGCTTAATTTATGACAGGTTTTTCTTTGTAATGCCTCTGTTTTCATGCTCATGAATTATAGATCCAGATCTATATAGGGTGTTGGTATCAGAGAAAAACTAATAACTTCTCTTTATGAAGAGAAAAAAATAAGATAGAAAACTGCACTGCGACAAAGGACAAATTTATTGATTAGGGGGAGGAAAAAAATAAAAGTCTATTCTGGATCTTGGCTTGCAACAAGTCCTGAAACCCTCTGTCAGACCCTGCCTTACTCATACTGGGGGGAAGGAACCACTGACTTCAGCAGGAATTTGATTTCTTTCTTACAGGAGACCAAAGAGCAGGATAAATGAATAACTATCGCAGTATTTAGCGGGCCAAATCCCTGTTCTCTTCTCTAGCAGGGGTGACCCCTCACTTTACTGTAATTTATCATGACCTCTCCCAAACTAAATATTCCTTTGCAAATTCTGGCCTGGATGCTATCCACACCCAGAGCCGTGCGTGTTTTACTACTACTGACCAGCATTTCACTGCTCTATCTGGACTCCTCCTTCCAGGGCACCCCACTAGCAAGAGATAGCATTCCTTTTCTTGAATTCCTTCTCTCCTACAACAGCTTATGTTGGTAGAAGTGGGCAGATTTTTACACATTGTAAACCAATGCAACATGAGTCTTGCACCCAAATATAGAGGAAAAATAAACTAAGTGATTTTTGCTCTTAAGTTTGGAGAGGAAAAATGCTGCCAGTTTTCTAAATATCTTTACTTGTCTCACGACTTTGCGCTTCCATGAGATGTTTTGCTCTCTGCAAAATGAAATTTGTGAATGGCCTGGGGTTTTTTGTTTTGCTATATACATTTGTACCTTCTCGTTTTCTCCTCTGACACAGGGAACCTTGCCAAATGGTGCTTTTTCTCTTCCATATCTCCTACCTCCATATCCTCCCTTTCACATTCGCTGACAGTCTGTTATGTCCATATCCTGGCAGTTTCTTTTGCAAACTCTTCATTCCAGAAGGAAGGAATGCAAAGGCCAGATAGTCAAACATATCTTTGCAAATACTTTAAGCTTCTTTTCCTCTTGTCAAACTATCCTAAAATAAATGTGTTCTATACCTATAGTCCAAAACCAATTCACTAGGCAATGCTTTCATGAAAAAGCATAAATTACAGTGGAGATAAGAATGCATGAAGTTGGGTATACAACTGAAGTGCAGAGGTATGAGGGTCTGGCAGATGTGGCCAGGATACTGTTTTCTAATTGTTTCCTCACACAGAAACCATCTTCTTCATCAAAGCCTGAACAACTTACAGGAATATAGGTTATCCCAGTGCCTGCGTACTTCAGTAATTTTGCCATGCTGACCTTCTGCCGAAATCCACTCAACATGGGCTGGAAAGTTTTGTGGTTTTTCTTGCTATTTAATTCTATCTGTTCTGCAGAATTATCCCCATTGAATGACAAAAAAAATGCAACGGAGAGGGGGAAAAAAGGAAAGAGTGAAAGCAGCTTTGAAAACCAAATATTAAAAAAAATGCCAACTAATGCTGAAGAGCAAAGTTTTTTGTTGGAACTCATAAAATCCAGGAGGCCGGTGGTAGATTTGTGTCCAGGAGCTGCCACAGTGTATGGACACACACAGAGACAACCTTAGTGAGAGTGGGTGGTGGGGAGCGTGGGTTGAAGAAGCCATCTGGAGTAAATATGAAGGTTCCTACAGGTCAGGGGTGCTCAGGGAACACAGCAACGCCAGCGCTGCTCCCAACCCCTTGTTCTGGAGGGCAGCGGTGACAGTCCCAGTACAAGCAAAGAAATCTTACCGAGAGTTTTCCATGAGACTCCTTCATCCAACATTGCTGAATATTAGTTTACAGCGGCTCATATTGTGCCTGTGGAAAGAGTAAATTAACAAGGAATGGAGTGAATTTGATACTGAATATCCCTTTTTTGTTAGCGCTCTATAGAGCTGCATAGCATCCAAGCAGCAACACCGCATCTCCGAGCAAGATTGCTCAAATTACTTTACGTGGATCAATGTGGTTGGTTATTTCTTTCTCGGTAGAAAATATTGTGAGGTTGTTCCTGTTTCAGTGGGAAATTGCGCTTGTCAAATAGGCATTCTCTTCTGAAGAGCTGCCCGTGGTTTATCTTTACAAGGAATGTGTTGCAACTCGTGTAGACATTTCAGTGTTACTGAGGATGCCAGGAGAGCTACCTGCCAGGAGCTGGCTGAGGGGTCTGAAGCTGCTGCAGTGCATTTCTCTCCAACACATGCTGATGATACTGATACACTGCTCTTAATTTTGTGGGGCACTGGACAGTGGCAAATATTGACCAGTTCCTGATGCTTAAAATGGAGTTTTTCAGAGGTGGAAATGCTCACAGGGTTTCACTGGTTCCTTATAAGGGAAGAAGAAAGCCTGAAAATTGTATTTCTGGGAGAGGCAGAAGCATTTGGTCTATCAAAGCCTTGCAGAACTCTTTCATGGACGACCAAAGCTGTGCTTGAAGGCAGCCCCTGTGGCTCGGTGGGGGCAGCTGTCGAAACGGCAGCCCTTCCCCAGCTGGCTGGGAAAGCCACCTCCACCAGCACAGCGCTCACCCCTCCGCTGCCCCCCCAGGGACCTCAGCTGGGCCCATGGCACCTTCTCAGCTTGAACCCATCCGCGTCCACCCCCCAGCTCTGTCCGAGGAGCTGCTTGTCATTAGTTCGGCAGCTTGTGCCTACAGGAGACAATGAATGGCTGGAGAACAAATAAACTGACAATGTCAGAGATATTGTTGGATGAGAAAATTGATATTTGAGATGAGCTAAATTTAATTATGATTGTTTAAAATTCTTTCTATGTCTTTTCTATATTTTCTCCGCTGGTTCTCCATCACCACCCGTGTTCCTAGGGCTTTCAAATTGCCGCACTGGGATGAGCTTGGCAGCAGAGGCTGCCTGGGAATCGCCAGTGCTGGAAGCCCTCAGATCCCCAGAAGCCCATCATGAATCCAGGCATGGTTCCATTGGAAACCAGCCTTTGATTCACCAAAAGCTTGACATAGCCAAGATACATCAGATGAAACAATTTTGGGTTCTGCGGAAAAAGAATGACTTCCAAAAATATTCAAACCAGCTCTAACCACTACATCTTCAACAGTGATGAGCTGCTACCTCTTAATCAACCCCAAGAATAGCTAGATTAGATATTTTTCTCCATTTTGAACAAATTATGGTATCCTGAAACAAATACTTGCGGGTGGCTAAATTAGTTGTTACAAATGTATAAACTAATTTGGGTTAATTGTCAGTTAATCAGCTCAGAAAATGAGGCTTAGGCATTTCCCAAGAAACGCATGCAAGACAATTAGACAGACAAGACACTTCTGATATTTTTAAGATAAAAGAATAACAAAACTAAGTAGGCTATTAAAGAACTTTTAGACTACTCCTGCTCATCATCCAAAGACTGGCAAGAGGAAGGAGATACAGTGTCCCCCATTTCTCCTGGAAAGCAAAATCTTAATGTAATCTTACTTGCAGTCCTTAGAGCTGGACCTCTCAGTAATATCAGCTGAGGTAAGGCTGATGTATCTGTGACCGACTAATTTGGGGGAGTAGAGTATAAAAAAGATAGACTAAAGGAGATATTCACAATTATTTTCGAAAAAGGAAATTGATATCCAATTTCCAGTTTGATAGGCACATCCATGGGTTTGGAGATGATTGTCTTGAAACCTGTCCTTTCGTAAGGAAGCAGTCACATGTTACATAGCTCTCTTGGTCCAGCTTCCTCGACCTCTTTTTGGGGGAAACAGTGGGCATGTTCATTCTGACAGTAACACCAAAGTGCCACGGAGCAAGTTCCTCCACCACTGGCACATCTCTGCATCATCAAAATGAGCTATCTAGTCCTGCACGTGCTGCTCTTGGGAAGTGCATCATCTGGGAGACCATGGGCTGCACCCAACTAAGCGGCATTGAAATCCAGCTCTTGCAGGGAATGGTGGTGGTGGTTCAGTAGGTGGCACTACTCCCTCTGAGTCAGGACCAACACTCATATGTGGAGCTAGGGAGCTTTGTGCTGTAGCGTCTGGCATCCTTCAGCTGTCACATTAGAAAGGTTCTCCTTACTCATGAAATAGCACATCATTAGCGATCCCATGGCATGTTTGGCAAGACTCTACTCAGCAGTATTGGTGCACTGAGCAAACCTCGTTACCTTCTCCCTCCCGAAATTTCTGTTTCCTTTAGAGAAGGTGATTTCCTTCTTGTCAGATGTGACTGGTAGTTGTATTTAATAGACTCAACCTTCCACACTAGAAGCTGTCTGCATTTCAGTGGGCGGGTGTAGCTGAAATTGTACGTTTTTGTAGAATAATTGGATGCTTTTCAGGAGGGCAGTGTACCAATGTCAGTCACTTTTACTATGTTTCCCGAGCTGCTTCGTACACAATACGTGAGCCAAGCATTTGTGTTGGATGGAAATTCATGGGTGGTGATATGAGCAGAGACCTCATTAGCAGGAACTGAGCGCAGAGATCTGCGTGAGCAGCCACGTGATTATGTTGTAACTCTGTGGGAATTATCCATCAAAGAGGCAAAGCAGTCCAACGTGTGTTTGCAGGCATCTCCCCAGGAGGTGGAAGTGGCAAGGTCATCATAAGTGGTGAGATTAGGAGAGAGCGTATACTCCCTGCCACCCATATACAGGGAGAATAAACTCAAACTGGAACAGAGAAGATGTTCTATTAACAGTAGGATTACACTTATAAGATGAAATTAAAGACATCCACCTATTTGTCCTTGAAATGATGGCTCTGAACTGCATAAATACATCTGGAGGTAAGACAGCTGACCGTTTAAGCTAAAGGAAGTGTTAGGAGAAGAACAAATGGCACTAAAATGATGATGGGTATAACGAGGCTGGATATCAGATACCTTCCAGTAACCTGAGCAGGAAGAGTCTGGAAGAACCTTCCACTGGAAGCACTGGAAACACTGGGAGCACTAATAGTTTTTAAGATAGAACTTAGTCAGCTTATGAAATGGTTTATATGATGTAGCTGCAGAACACAAAACCTCTTTCACCCCGTTTTTGTGGTCGTACTCAAACAAATAACTAAGATTAGCTTCCTAAGTACATTACCACACCGCTCATGCCCTCTCGCTATGTCCCCATCTGCTTATTGCTTGAACCTGTGATTCCGTCTGGCGCGTGTGGTATGCTTTGTACTGTGTGGTACCTCTAATCCCATTTCTTTTTGAACTGATGCTCGTTTCTGTAATGCGCTACTGATGTGGAAAAGAATGAACGCACATCTTACACAAAAGCAAAAGCGAAGGAAGAGTCCTGCTTCAGGAATGCACTGGCAGTAATCCACCAGGCAAAGACTCAACTTACGGCCACAAGGATGGACACAAACGGTGAAGGGTTGTCCTCCTGAAAGAGCCCAGGAATGCCACCGGGCCTTCAGTCGGTGCTCACCCCAGGCGATACCTGTTACGCATCTCTGCGTTGCGTGCGTGAATCTACGCAAAGCAGGGGTCTTTGCTTGAGACCAATAATTTGTATGAAGCACAAGTTTTTACTACCCACCTTCCCACCCCCGCAAAAGCCTCTCAAGGCCCCTACTTTTTGCTGATAGGTATGGTTGCGTTGGGTGAAATGGCTGCTGATATGGCATAGCGGTAGGCAGGTGTTTGCTTCTCGGGATATTAATACGAGAGGCTGGGGAGCGAAGGGCCATGGCAATATCTCTGCCCTGGCCTTTTCCGGGGGGTCCTCCCCCACTTTTGAGTATGTCTCAAGAGTATCACCCAGGGCTGACATCCCCAGCTAAGTTCTGTTGTTCAGAACAGTGACGCTCCCAAAGTTTTGTGAAACCTGTCGTTAAAAAAAGCCACTCAGGTTGCCTGTTTTCACCTTTATGGAAATACTGAAGGTAGAGTTAACGCTAGGTTTGGTCTGAGAGAAGATGCAACAAGTCAGAAAATAAAACTAAGTGTCTGTGTCCTCTGTATTGCACAGCCTGAAGCCTCCAACTTTCAGCGGTTTTTCCTGCTGTTTTTTTCCAGAAGCCGCTGGAGATTTTTTTAATTTGTTTTCTTAAAATATTCATAATAATTCGTCCCTCTTCAGATGCAGGAAGGATGACGTTTCAACTCCTGCTATAATCCAGCCAGCAGAGCAGTGGTGAGAGCATTTATCCTCTATATTCCCGTCTACTGGTAGGCTCTGTTTTTGGACCTGCAGAGACTAAACTCGATGTTGCTTTGTGTTTGTACTGTGGGAACGCATAGGCCATGAATCAGTGGAACTACAGTCTAACTTTACGATCTCCTGGGGAGCCTGAAATGCTTTTGTCTCTGCGATCAACCCCCTTTTCTTTGTCAGCAAAGCAGTCTGATTGCTGGAGACTGCATCGTGTTCAAGCAGTGCTGCGCAGGGAGCAAATGGGAAGCGTAGAAGCGGTGGGAATATAACCCCACCAGCAAACAGGTCTCATTGGGGACTACACATAAATTGAATCATCCAAAAAGGAGTGGTTTTCCAAGGAATAAGATCCAAATATTAAGCGGTTAATAAGAAAATAGTGGTTAAGGAGTGTAATCTGTTCAAAGAAGCTTTGCAGCGCACCTCACTGAGCAATTACCAGGGCTGGTGCAGCTGGAGGGAAAAGACACGGCAAAGCAAGCACACGGACTTGGGAAATGAATTCCTGGCTTTATCCGTCGTTATGAAGTGTTTTGTCAAGTGTCAGTTAAGTTGTCTGCACCTTTATTTTCTCCGCTTTAAAAGCAGGCTTATAACATTGACCTCATGCCGTATGAACTAATTAATTCCTGTTGATAAAGTACTTTGCAATATTGTGTTGATGGGCACTGGCGGAGTGCCCGGTGATGATATTGTGGTTATGCCTCCTCTGGCGTGTTTGGAACTGAATGAGGACAACTTCATTTCAGGTGTCTGCTTCTGGCAAGTGAACCTGGAGCAACTTCCTTGAGATCAATCAGAAAAGAAAAGTAATCCGTCAGTCATGGGAGGTTCCCCTTCTTAGGTATTTTCTTAGTTGTGAACTATCTGAGATTAATCTTTTCCCAGAGCACAAAGGGGAGAACCCTTGCTAAGAGCAAGATTTCCCTGGAAATCTTCAGGTACATGACATATTGTATTCGGAATGTGGTTCTTAGTCCCGCAACACCTTTTCTTTTCACCATAGCCTAGTGGAGCCCAAAAGCCAGAGATGAACAGCAACATTAACTCCGAAGCAGAGAGTCATTATTATTGGCAGCTATGAGCTTGATGACGATTTCAAAATTATTTTACTGGCATTAGTTCATATTTCAAATACATTTGTATTCATTGCCATCACCATAGATTAAAGAATTCACACAGAATTTTGGACATAGCCAGGCAGGCATCCATAGCTTTTTTCCCCCAGGTTTCTCTCTAATAGCAATGGGCCTTGGGGGCAGCTCTGGAGAACGGACCGTTGGGCAGCATATCTCCCAGCCCAAAAGCCCTCATTAGCTTCCATGTCTGAAAGACCAGGCTTTTTTATTGCCCATGTCAGTGGGGTACCTTGGCAATACTAAGCTTTCATACAGTTTTCTTCATTTTTAAATCTCTTTGAACTGACACTGCCCTTGTAAGATTGCTTGGAGGCAGATGATTAGCGTGGTGCCAACCCTGCATTTGGCACTGAGCTCTATACAAAATACCACCTCTGCCCTGTAAGATCTCAATTAAAGCTCCAGCCCTGAAGGATGCCGAGTGCCCTGGGAGATTCCCGTTTTCTTTCTATTCCGTCAGATAAAATGTTGGAAAAACCATAACGTTTCTTAAGCTGAGGCCCCCAAAACGTTTATCTAAAAGCACATAAAAAAATTTAATTTTATTAAGCACGAAGTGTGCAAATGATGAAACCATGAGAAAATGTAACAAACTTGCCTTGCACTTCCAAGATAAATTGATATCAGAGCTGATGGAAAGTTTTAAAATATTCCCCAGGTCTTACATTGTTCCCAGTATTCTGAATGACATCACCAACATACGTGTAATTATGCTTATGAACATGAGTTTAACTTTCATTAAGAAAAATAGAAATCCTAGCTCAGAGTGGATGCAAAGTACGGGAGGAGCAAGAATTATGTGATTCTTTCTGGCTTTTTATACTGGGCTTTCTGTCTGCTTTCTTCAGGGAACCCATTCAAATGACTTAAATCTGACCAGCATCAGCTGTAATCCCTTTCACAACAGTGAGACATTTCCCCTTGGAGATGTTGCTGGTTCCCAGCAATGAGAATCCATGGCCCGTACGGAGGATGTGCCAGTGGTCAGCTTCTGCATGTGCCGCTCCCAGACCCTGCTCTGCCTGGGCACAGGGACCAGATCTCTGGTTTTATCTCTTGAGTCTTACACAGCTGTTGGAAAGGAACTCACCCAACCGCTGTAAGTGGCTCAGGAAATGTATTGCAAATCTGTTCCATTCTGGCCACGTTCCAAGTGCGAAACACGGCTGTACCGGCCAGCAGCAACGGGTGGAAATCCACACGGGGACATTCTTCACATTCCGAGGCACGTGTTGCTTGCTGAAATAAAAATCCAAAAACTTTCCACTGCAAACAGGCACTGAAAGACTTTCCCTCTCTGGCTGTCCCAGTGCCACCAGAACTGGTTTTGGGAACGCTGTGGTGCCAGCCCCTGTGACTAGCAGAAGGACAAGCCCACACTCAGCAAGGAGAAGTTGGTTGGCTCTCGCCTGGCTTCAATAAGTTGTTGGGGTGGACAGGTTGCATTCGTACCCCTGAACTGTCCCCTGTAAGGTCAGACCAAAGGCTCACCCAGCCCAGCACCCTGTCCTGGAGGGAACCTGCAGCAGGCGTCAGCGCAGAGCATGGGACAGGCCCGCGTGCTCATTGGGGTCCTTTCTCTGCCCACCCTCCTGCCCCCAAGAATTAACAGATCAGATTCTTGCCAGAGCCACTGGTAATATAATTTTATTTTAAAATATTAATAAATGCAGAGCTGCTTATCCAGGAGCATGCGAGCAGCACAGGGTGGTTGTAATAGGTGACTTGATAGCAGAGGAAAATATGGCTGAAAGGCTGCTCGGGAAGAGCTTTGTGTTTTAATTGCTGAGGACAGCTTTAATTGCCATCTTCAGCTACTCAGAGCGGGGGTTGCAGAGGAGGCAGAGCCAGACTCTGCTCAGAGGGGCACCGTGAAGGACAAGCAGCAGCAGGGATGGGTTGCAGCAAGGGAAATTCTAGATACAAGGGAAAAAATTTCACCGTGACAGCGAACAGGTGCCCAGAGAGGATGTGAAATCCCCACCCGTAAAGATATTCAGAACTCAATTATACGAGGCCCTGAGCAACACGGTCTAGCTTTGAAGTTCACTCTGCTTTGAGCGAGGAGTTCCTTCCAACCAGAATTTTGCTTTGACCTGATGAATCTATACCCTTGATCTTTGACTTTACCAAGCTATAATCTTGCCATATTCAAAACTATTTTCCCTAACTCTAGAGAGAGCCTTGCTATGTGCTGTCCATGTCCTCAAACCAGCGTTTTCTTTTGCACCCGTCTGTACATCCTGAAGGAAGGTGCTGCCGTCTTATTCTTATATTTTATTAATCTCCTCTGTAATTTTAATCCCTGCTCCCCTGATTTAATTCAGTAACAATATTGTGGTTAGTTACCTGCCACTAGAGCACGTCACCAATAATACATCAACTCTCCCTGCATCTGTATAGTTTGTAGCTGTATAATCCCGTCCCTGTACCTCCCTCACCTGTGCGTTAACTATTGAATGCCACATTTCCTTCATCCTCTGTGGGTAACCACAGATGCAGAAAGTGGTGTCAAAACAATTTTTTTTTTTTTTTTTAAATCAATGAAAACAGAGAGACAAGGTCAAGTTCCCTTCTGTGAGTACAAATTCATTCACTGTTTTTTAGGGGATGGAAAGAGATTGTCCCAGTAAAAACGTTTTTAATCAGCAATTTTTTGGTAACCTGTTCTAAAAAGTTTCATGTAGTGATCTTTTCTGTTCCCTCTTGTCCTAAATAACTAAACAAATACTTGTATGCCTGAGTTTCATCAGTTTTTCTGAGTCCCCTCTATTACACTACAACCAGTCGGTGCCAAACTGCAAATGTATACTGAAGAACTATCAGTGTTGCAACCGAAATTTTTGGCTGACGGGTCATATATGGAACTTGGGAAGCCATCAGGACAAGACAGGACAATCAGGAGCGCAGTGTGGGTTCAGCAGCCCTGTTGGGAAATACCACGTGAAATGGTGTTGAGCTGCGAGTGCGAACCTTGCCTGACCCCACGCAGGTCCTGAGGGCTCGGGGGGCTCCTTCTGTGCCTCCCGGCATTGCCAGCAATTGTCCTTTGGGTCAAACCAGGGGCAGAATGAGCCAACGCTTTGAGTGAAGGCTTTGAAAGTGGGGCTGCTGGAGGGAGCACGAAACAAATGCACGACTTAAGAGGAGTGTGGCCAGCATGGCGAGGGAGGTTCTCCTCCCCCTCTACTCTGCCCTGGGGAGACCCCACCTGCAGCACTGGGTCCACTTCTGGGCTCCCTGGTTCAAGAAAGATGAGGAACTCCTAGAGAGAGTCCAGAGGAGAGCAACTAGGATGATAAAGGGACTGGAGCATCTCCCCTGCGAGGAAAGGCTGAGGGAGCTGGGCTTGTTCAGCCTGGAGAAGAGAAGGCTGAGAGGGGACCTCATCAACACGGACAAATATCTTAAGGGTGGGTGTCACGAGGACGGAGCCAGACTCTTCTCAGTGGTGCCCAGCGCCAGGACAAGGGGCAATGGGTACAAACTGAAACAGAAGAGGTTTCAGTTGAATATGAGGAAAAACTTCTTTACTCTGAGGGTGATGGAGCCCTGGCCCAGACTGCCCAGGGGGGCTGTGGAGTCTCCTTCTCTGGAGATATTCAACCCCTGCCTGGATGAAGTCCTGTGTAACATGCTCTGGGAGAACCTGCTTGAGCAGGGGGGTGGGACTGGGTGATCTCCTGAGGTCCCTTCCAACCCTTGCGATTCTGTGATTCTGTGACTTGCAGAACTCATGCCACCAGTCTGCTGAGTTCAAACCCAGTGCCCTCACACCAGAAAGGCTATCCCCACCACCACCACCTCCTTTGCATGGCTTGCGTGCAGTGGGAGGCCAACCAGTTTGGCAAGAAGCAATGACATTTCTCATATTTTCACCCACTCCTGACATAAAAGCCGAAGTAAAATCATTTTAACTTCATCCCAATCCTACACCCTGTTTGCAGCTTCCAGAATGGCTGTGTGCTAGAGGAGTGGTACGATTTCTGTTCTACAGATGAAGAATAGAGACACGAAGGGACAGATTTTCAGAAATTCTCAGCATGCGCTGGAGGGACCAAAAGAGGACAACTCTTAGATAGGCAGCCAGCTTTCTTCTTCTTCTTCTTCTTTTTTTTTTTTCTTCTTCTTTTTAATGCTGAGCACTCAGCAGTTCTCGGCAGCCGCATCTTTCAGATGCTTAAATGGGCCTTGGACTTTTATTTCACAAAAAAAGCGCCGGCTGTTAAATGATTTGCCCAAGCTCACACAGGGTGTCTGTGGCAGAGCCAGCAATCGAA